>CM056843.1:5419181-6619181 GCA_029853015.1 Chelidonichthys spinosus | reverse complement strand
TTACACGGTGAAGCCAGTTTGTGCTTCTCAAAGACCGAAGCATCCGTTCTTCTCAAGTAAGAAATCCCAGAAGGTCCTTAAAAATATTTTATGTTGTTAAAAGATATTTCCAGATTCTTCTCCTAAAAAAAATCCATCCACTGCATGAAAAAAATAAAACATATATATATATATATATATATATATATATATATATATATGTTAATTTTCTTTTTCATATCTAGCTGTTTTGTACAGCACAAAGAAAAACGGATGCTTCGTTCCGTGACATGAATGTAAAGAGACCAAATGGACGGTACAAACTGAACTAGTAACCTGATCTATCCGTCAAGTGCAATTCTATCCAGGAGGTTCCTGATGATGGAGTACAACAGTACAATATTGCCATTGTGTCAACGATCACATTTCCAAACGCATGGCTTTAGAAGCTTGTGTACATCATGTGTCGTAAAAAGCAGCCTCGGATGTCATCGACCTCATATCATCGTGTTCACAATGCAGACCTTTAAAACCGGAGCTGCCTGCAGAAAGACACGCATGTACACAGCGTGTCCCAGGTGCTGGAAAGCATCCAATTTACTAAACTCATCTGAACTACAGCACTTAAAGCAGCGTGAGCATAATCTATGGGGAAGTAGTCATCAGTGTGTTGTATTACATACATACAGCACATGTATTCACTTCACATCTAAGAAACCCAACAGAACACGTCAGCAGGATGGTGAGGATACGTGTCCTTTAAGGATAAAAATCCGTCATGGCTTCTTAATGAAAGGGCGAGTTCGACCGGGGCCCCTGAAAGTGCTCTTGATGCACTACTGATATGAGCTTGCAGCTATTTCTGTTGCGTCGTCAAGGCCTCCGCACTTCCTGCTTCAAGTGGAAAGAGAGGAAATGAGATTGCGCGTCAAGTGTCAAGAGGAAGGGAAGACAAGGTTAACACAGGCCAGAAAAGGGAGCCATTCAACGTGAAACAATAGGTCCGACTACGAGACTTTAAAAGATGCTGCTTCGAGGTCAGAGGAAAGGGAAGTGCAACAAGAGGAACTACTTGTAACAGACAGCAAACTCCACCACCACATTCAATGGAACGTGGGTCAGACCAAAACATCTCTGTGTATGCATTAATATGTCAAATTTGTTCTACAGAAAATACCCTGCACATGGAAGCCTTACTGGTCCAAAGGTTTAAGGTGTTAAAAATGGACGCGTTAACAGGGTATTTTCTGTAGACTTAGGAGAAACAAATTTGACACATCAATGCGGATGCAGAGGTTTTTGGTCCAATCGGCGATCCATACTTAATTAAATATGATGTGGAACATGTTCTCCTGGGTACCAGCACCTTTCCTCCAGTGTAGAGTCCCTAGAGAGGTAGTTCTTATCACCACTGCTCAGACATCCTGTTGAAACATGCTAAAGCAGCTCAGGGGGAAAAAGCTGGCAAGGTCTTTCAATTTCCACTCAACCAGACATCCCCCCTGTGGTGAGCTCAGATTATAATCCTTTCATCTTCTTTTGTCCCCGATTTCCACTCATGAAAGCTTGAATAAACGCTCTTGAAAGGGTTGGAACATATGATGGACTTGAAATATTGTTTTACTTGTGGCATGGCTCTGTATGTACGTGCAAATCTTCCTTCACAGGTGGGATGATTAAAAAAAAAGATGCCTTTGTGATCAGTGGCATTTCAGGGATTTCTTGGGGTATTCCTTTGCTAGCTGGTCTCTCTGGGGTCCGTAGATGCGGTTGGCGTGCCAGGAGAACCACACGATGATGGAGATGATGGTGGTCTGGAGGAGGATCATCACCCCGTAGGTGGATGCAATGGTGGGCCCGGGCAGGCGGGAGAGGGTGGCGGGGGGAAGCAGCAGAGTCGGACTGAGCAGGATGGCCCTCACCTCAGTCTTGATCATCTGGAGCTCGTCGAGGATGGACAAAAACGTGCAGCAGTGGAACCACTGGTGGCTGTGCCCCCAGATGTCGAAGCGGCCTGGGGCTAGCCGCTCGGGGATCTTGCTGATGTTGAAGACGGCTGACACCAGCAGCCAGAGGCAGTGGCGGTAGAAGAAGCTAGCCATGGAGGCTGAGGCGGCGAAGGAGGAGGAGGTGGCGGAATAAGGCGATCTGGTTAGGAGGCGGTAGAAAACCGGCGTGGAGGAGACGAGGAAAGGGAGAAGGAAAACAAGGGTTCGGATGATGTAACGATGACGCCTCCATCTCTGGCGAGTGTTGCAGCAAGACAACACGCAAATGATTGCGACAACACATGCGGACGGGATGTAGAAGGTCTCGAAGAACACGCAGAAATCTGGGATTGCATAGGACGATGTAAGAGACCCTGCGGGGTCATGTTTTAAGTCCATATGGGAGGCGTTGTGGCCTCCTGTCTCCACTATCCCTGCCCGAGGGTGGATGTAGTAGAAGTATGCCAATGATGAGCCAACCGTGTAGGAACTGATTGTGCCGTAATCCACAAAGAAGCAGACTTCTCTTACGACCAGAGACATGGAGTTGAGCAGGTGGGCCAAGCTGCTGGCCATCAACAGACAGAACACCCCGATAAAGTAGTTCCACAACGGGTAGAAGAACGGAGCGTCGGCATGCGGCGCGCCTTCCCAACCAAACACCTCCACAAAATAGTATGAAAAAATAAAAACAGGGAGGAAGTGTGTCCAGAAGTTGCCTGTCTCGTTGGTGGGCCTGAATGCAGACAGTAGGCAATCCCTCAGCCTGTAGTTGGGGAAGCGGTAGCCAGTCAGGATGAAGTTCTCTTTGACTCGCGGCGGCACGTCCGTGTGCCTCAGAAGAGGCAACGGATGACCACAGTTCAGCAGCATTATGTTTGCAACAAAAATACCTTGAATCAGACTTTTCCTGCCCAGCAATTCAGTGTTTATCGCTTGGCTGATGACTATTGCTGATCGTGGCACAGGAAGTGATTACCATGCACTCTCTTGCTCATGATAAGGCACATGCAGATATCCTTCTAGTCCTGCTCTTCTGTGGACCTTTGATCCTGGCTCCTGTGGCCCTCTGAGCTGCAGGCTAATCCACAGAGCAGAGCCGTGTGCAGTCCAGAAGTATACTGAGAGAAAACAGCAGAGTATCCAGAAAGGTGCAAAACAGCCAGCATGCAATGCTTTTCAAGCCGTTTAGTTAGTTCCCTTATTTTGCACAGTGCATTGGTGATTGTCTTTACTCAGTCACGTGCACATGCCTTGCTATACAGTTCTGTAGCAGCAAATGAAAATGCGGGTCACTTATTACTGCGTTACAAGGTTGAACAGGACGTCGGTCGGCGCATCCGCGCAGCAGAAGCGATGTCCTGGAGCCGCGTCCATGAAGCTCCGTGGGGTTCGCTGCGTCGGGCTCCTATTCCTCCCGTGGATCCGCTTCTCTCCCCGTCCGACGTCCAACTCATTCAGCTCCCAGATTCCGCTGAGATTCAGGACGCTGCGGATAAGCACGAAATCCCCCCGCAGGGACCGAAGAGGAGCGCGAAGTTTGCCGGTGTTCACGGTCCCGTTTAAACAGTAGTCTGGGGTAAAAGCTCCGACACCGCGAGTCTTCATAAGCCGACCGGCATTTCTGCGAAACACCCGAGGAGAACGGGAGACCGTTTGACAGGTACCCGCGTCAAGCCACACGCGCGATCATACTGCTGTCCGGTCGCGGATTTCAAAATAAAAGCTTGTGACATAACAATTTAGAGGTCATATTGCTACTTTGCAGTAACCTTTAAGCTGCATGGACGTGACTGATATATCATCGTCATTTCCTCAAGACATTTACGTCTAATTAATTTCCTCCACTGGCATAAACAAAATATGCGTATAAAGAGTAGGCTAAACAAAATAATACACACATAATCATAATCAATAGATAAAATATGATGATAACTCACAACAAAGGAGACAAACTATTTTTGGGAACAAATTATTTGAAAAACATCACAATACCAAATACAACAACATTACAAGAAATAGATTAATTGAAAAAGGAGCCAGATTTATGATTTTATCTGGTAGAGATATTATTTAATTTCGTTTTTCGGCATTGCATTTGAGAGCCAATATAAAGTTCCTTATGCAGACACTTTTGGCATGATTTCTGCTATAAAATATAATAACTATGTAATGAGCCAGGATAGGTTGAGAAACCATTGAGACGATTTAAATTAAATAATACAATGACATTGACAATTGACATTTTTCTTATTTTTACAACAAACATTTGAAGAGGATTTTTATTCTGAATAATGAGGCCAAACCTTTGAAAACTATTATTAAATTAATTAAAATGTATTACAGCTGGGGATAATTGAATACAAAGATATCATACATACTTTCAGTCAATACAAAATTAATTAGGTGAAAACCAGCAGAACAACAGTTAACTGAGCTCTACTTGATATCTTTCCATCATTGTGATTACATCTCATCTTATTTTATTCTATGTATTTTCAACTATTTATTGAAACGTTTACATTTCTGTCATATTGTATGGAACTAATGTTGTAGTAGACCTATAATTGTGAAGCCGTATAGTGTAATACAATATATATTGTGTAGCGTATAGGTTACAGTGTAGTTCATGTTCATACAATTATTCTAACTTCCCTTACTTATTATATACAGTGCTTCATCATGGTCGTGGCCAATGGAGCAAATTTAAATTTGAACGTTACAGAAAACGCGACCCTTTTTTATTTTGAAGGCAGATTATCTGCGTTTCCGGTCTCGTTCTGACTAACTGCCTGCCTCGGGGCAGTTCAACAGAGAGCGCTAAACTGCCCCGAAGCGTAGATCCTCCTGCGTTTCTGCTGTCTTTTATCTTGCGGGTTGTCTTTGACACGCACGTTGATGGGACACAAAGCGGGATATCGACGAACAACGGACGGGAAACCCCGTGTCGTGCCGTGCCGTGCCGTGCTAACGGTGTTCCCGACCGTTATCTGCTCAGAATGCACAGCCTGCCGCTGTTGAGTAATCTGGTCAGAGCAGAGCACCGTCTCCACTCCCCCGTGTGCCCCTGAACGTCTCACCCTTTTACTAAGTGCCTCTGTCTTTGTTTTCACCGGACAGACAAACAAACAGCACTGAGCTCACAATGCAAGCTGTTTCCTAACAAACAGCATGTTTATACAGGTATTCATTAGACGCAGCTCTCTCATTATGACCCCTGTCTACTGTGTATGTCAACCCGTCCATCGCCCCCTTCACCCTACAGCTATGACTATTGCGGCCAGATGTCAGGAAGTCTTTGAACCAGCAATTTCGGTCAGGGTGGGGTTGGAGAAGGAGGAGATGGAGCACTTTCCAAATCCCACTGGAGAATCTAAAGCAGACCACACTTCAGTGCAGCAAACTGCAACATGCCTTTGTAATTAGCGATTGACAGACAGGGATTTAATGGGAATTTAATGGATGCGGGGCCACGCCCGTGACTGGTTATCATGGCGTAATGGACATGAATAGCTGTGTGGGTTTACATTACAGACCCTCAGTCAGACTCATGATTGGCTTAAACTACTCAGCAGGACATCATCGAGGTCTCCATTACATTCTCGTCCAACTCTGATCATTTCAACAGAAGGAATTTAATGATTTAAACTACTTCATTTGTGACTTCCTAAAAGTTCATATATAACCTTTTCCCAAGACGATGGCTAAAAGCAGCGGCCTTTCTCTGAAGTGTGAGTCATGAGCCAGTCTGCATGTGCAAACAAGACAAAGACTTGTCACAGCTGCAACAACTATGCAGCAGGTCAGTCACTTGACTGGTCATGTTTTACGGGAGGAGAAATCACTGCCTTTACATATTCATGGCCCCCAGCCATTAAAACGAACATCTTCACTTCAGGTAATGACAGGAGCGTGCTGAGGTGTGGCGACTCCAGTGAAGATGGCGTCTTCCGGGTGCAGCAAATATAAAAGAGTGAGGATTGATCTCCGTTCATCATACTTAATAACTAACATAACTAAAAGCATTCATGGACTGACAACTGCAGCAACACGCAGCGCTGTCGCCACATGTCCAATTAACAGGAAGTGTGCCAGCTGATGAGTCACTGAGTTAATATCAAGGTAGAAAGTTCTTCACTGCTGCAATCCTCCAATACAGTTCAACCATATTCAACATTTAATAGCTATAAAGTGTCTGTCTCCCTGAATGTCCTTAAATCTCAACCACGGTTCATCTGATCTACTTCACAGTGTATTATATTATGATGATTTTTTCTCTCTAGTGGCCACATTGCAGTCTCAGTTTGTGAAATAGAATATAAATACACTCTAATGTTCATGTACAGGGACACACAACTCTTTATAAAAATAATAATTGTGACTATTTCTCAAACTGCCACTGTGTTGGAATCATACAGGTCTGCTTCTACCTGCTGCACCGCTAACAGCAGGTCTGCCAGCTGGACCTCCTAGAACCGGCAGCCTGGCCCAGTGGGGCTCACGCTCGACGTCTTCTAGGAAACAGAGTTCACAGTAGAAGACAGACGCGGTCACACACAGTAACAAAGCAGGGAAGTCGAGGAAGGAGCTCAGATAAGACAACAAAAGGGCACGAGGGAGAATCGATATCAAAACATAGCAAAGCTCAGAGGAGAAAAGGACTTTTCTAACAAAGCAAAGCATGCGGGTTGAAGTCGGCATGTGTCAACAGGAGGGAAGTGTTTGGGACAATGTGCCAACATTTCACAGGAAAGACGGAGCTCAAGCAAGTTACTGGCTTTCCTCCATTTCAACCCTGTTTGTATAGGATTTGTGGGTAATGAAGTCCTTCAGATTTAAAAAAAAAACTCAGTTAACTGCCGCCGCCATCAGGCCCACTGCAGTGCCAGGTTGCCGGGCGATGCATGAATGCGGTTGGTCTCCTCCACAGCAAAGACCAGCTGCCAACAGTGTGTGGAGAAGCCTGGGCGAGGCTGAAGAAACGGCTCTTTAGTGCTGAGACCAGCAGCCACATCCAACTGGAAGGAAGAGAATCCACTTGCCCCGCAGTTCCTGTTACTGGAAAACATCTTCACCACCTGGTCACATGGTCTACAGCGACTCACACTCACATGTGGCACGCTGACCAAAATGCTGATGATGTAAAACTGCTTTTTTTTGTTGCATATTGTAGAAGTGAAATTGCTGTTGTACTTTTGTGCTGAGTTAAATGTTGTTAACCATTCCCTGTATTTTAAGCTACAATCTGCTCTAATACAATAATTTCTGAGCATAATATGAAAAACCTCTAAACTGAGCTTTATTTGTGCTAGTAGGTTAGCTAGAAATGTTAAATCCAACAAATAATGGCGCCCTCTGGTTCTATTTGACTTTGGTTCCCCCTAGTGGTAGCATCAAAGATGACACTTGCAACACAGCTCCGTCCCCTCAAAGCATCTGACCCAGTGACACCGAGACGAATGGACTTTACCAAGGATATGCTAGTTTGTCTATGACCAGATCCCATCAGAAAAATAAATGAAAGGCATTGAAAATACAATAAACAATCACTGCTCAGACTCACAGAGCTTCACGTTTCATTGTCCAAATCTGTCAAGTGTGTTGAAAATGATGCACAAAACATCTGTAGAACATTTACTTTTTTAATTTGATAGTGCAGCTCTATAAAACATTGTTATTTGAATATTTAACTCTATAAACACCACGTAGTTTTAAATATGTTGAAATAAGCTGATAATGTCAACGGCGTAGCATTAAAGGTAGCAGGCTATATAATAATATTGTCTTGTGACCGTTTTTTTCTGCAAGTGTCTGTGTGTTTCTTTGCCTCCTTCCTCTTTCTGCAGCTGTGCCGGCTCTGCTGCAGCCTGTAGGTTTTCCTGGCCTGGACTCTCTCCTTGTCCAGGACTTCAGTGTCATCCAGGATCTCCAAACCTGGGATCTGACTGATCACGTAGTCTCTGAGGAGGTGAAGGCCAAGAAAAAAAAATCAGCTACAAACATGATACATGGCATGTTGACGAGGTCACATGGAAGATATGCTGATGTGCAGACTGTGAAACAACAGAGACATGAGGCCCCACCACCTCTCCTCTCTCTGTTCTTGTTCTGTGTCTCTTTATTGTGTTTGTAGATGTTTTTTGTAGTTCTCTTGAGTCTCTTTGTAGTTCTCTTGAGTCTCTTTCTGGCTGTTTTGCCTATGTTTCTGTTTGGTCATTTTGAGTTTCTTCTTCGTTGGTACGTGCTTCGTAGGTCACATTTTGTAGGTGATGACCACCATATTTGCTGTACTGTAACAGTGTTTGTGTTGTAGTGGGATGTGATTGTTAATCATACTTTTCCCTTCTTTCAACTAGAAATAAAATAACACTGGACTGTTTGTGCATAAAAACATTTTGCTATTAGTCAGATCTCTTTTCTCCTGTTGCAGTGATGAACCAGGCGGGGGCGGTAGAGTACAAGTTAAAATGTCTCCCTTTCTGCAGTGGTTTGGATTTGATGGATGTGAGATGAACAATGTGTTTACTTGTCTTTACAAACTTGAATTCATGCAATCAGAATATCTTTCCATAGTAACGGCGATAAACCCACCAATCACTACTCACCTGTAGTCTTTATACTGGGCCAGACTTCCTCCATTGAAATAGCTAGGTGCTGCCTCGTTGTTCATCATACTGAGGATCCTGGGTTAGAAAGTGAAATCAAAGCATAAAGAATGTAAATCATGGTTTATGCATTAATAAAATCAACCCAGTCCCCGGCTCACTTTAATTTGGGGAACTTTCGTCTCAGTTCCTCCACAAACACGGGCAGGTTGTTGATCTTGTTCTTGTTGATGCACACGGTGGTGACACTCGGCATGTAGGGGAACTTAATATGGGACGTGTAGTTGTTGCAGTCCAGGATCAGCGTGCTGAGCTTCTCCAGCTGACACAGCAGAGCCGGGTTCCAATAAGGACTGGGTGAAGGACAACACGCCAAACTCACAGTGCATGTGTATGGGAACGGTGGAATATGGGTGTTATATCATGTTATATAATGTACAGTATATGTGATTCATTAAGAAAAGGATACTCATCCAGCAGATTGTAACTCAGGTCCAACACCTCCAGTGTGTCTGTCTGTGTTAGAATGGCTTGATAGGGGATTTCTGTCAGGCCCTGGTAAGCAAAAGAAAGCCACTGGAAGCTGGAGGTGTGGCTGTGTTGGCCTGAGGTGTGATGATCCATGACCCCCCAAAGGAAAAAAAGCAGTGCTCCTCCTCACTTGTATTGATGATTGGGAGAGGAGTCAGATGATTATGTCATGATCAAACCTTGAAGAAACAGCAGTCAGTAGATGTTTGTTTAAACGCCATGAATGTGATGAGTCAGAAGGTGATGAATGAAGTCATTATCAGCAAAACGCAACAAATGACACATTTACAATTTACCTACAAAGGGTGAAAACATAGTGATGAACACCGTTTCATTCATTTACAGCACAGAAGTACAGAAAATAATGAGATTATCACAGCTACTAAGGTCAGAATGACCTGGAAACGGCAGCCGCAGCCTTAAAGACCTCTTTATTCTAAAACATATTACTATTATCCCATAGGTTTAGCAAAAAAAAAAAAAAACATGTTATATATTTTGCAGTACTAGTCAAGCATAACAACATAACACAAGCCATCTTAAATATTTCAGGTTGTCATGCTAAGTTGAATATGAAACTAGATGCAGCACTTACCCAGCTGAAGAGCATCTGGTCCTTTTCAGTGCATGCAGACCTCTGAGAGCTGCTTACAGCTCATATAAAAGGCCCTCTTTCATGCTCGGGCTGTAGATCACATGATGGGGATAATCACATTGCTGCTGAACCTTGTGGCTCGCGAGACCCACTGGACCGGATCTTAATAACCCTGACAGTCGGATTCCCAAAAAGAAAACAACCACACCTGCTGACATATTGTTTTACAGTACTCAATGCCAGATGGATGGACATGTTGGAGTAGATTTTCACATATGATCACTTTCATGATACATCAGATTAAAGTGAGTAAGAGAGTTTTCACAAATACTGATTCTTCTTGGAAGTATTGTATAATAAGGATAATTTCTCCACATTTTTTAAGGTCTCATGTCATGAAAATGGGTTTAGTTTGAGTTTTGTCTTTGTGACAAACTTTGTCTTTGTTACAAAGAATGCATTATTCCTGGCTGACAGAGGGACGTCGCTGATAAATGAGGATTTTATCTTTGGAGACTTGCCTCAACCTGTCCAGAGGAAGTCTTTTCCAGTGTACACAACACATTTTACACCAGGAGATACTGAATCAAACTAAATGAGGATGGAGTAGTATCCAGTATCCAAGTGGATTGCTAACTGGGCTGATTTATTTTTGCTAGCAGTTAGCTTGCTGTGACGATGCTAACTAACGTTAATTAATGTTATGTGCACATTATAACATTAGTTCCTTTTTAACTAAGCTAATTTAACTACAAAGAAAACACTTGTATTGTATTGTACTTGTATCTCCAGCCAAGCAGACTTTTAAATTAAATTCAAAAAATGTTAAACAGATTTATTTTGATGCTTTTTTTCTGTTTACAGTGCCAAATAAACATGTGAATAAACGTTAAACAAAGTGGAAGCAGATGCTCTGTCCATGGCCGGATTTTTATGGGTATTTTTTTGGCCTCTCATCCCGCCTCCCTGCCAACACCGCCACTGTCTGTGTTTCCATCACCTCAAAGTTCCCATCAAGAACACACAGCAGGCTACACATGGCATTCTCATTATATTTTGCCTGTAGACATGGAAACCAATCAGTACTCCTCCACTGGAATACTGTTACGTCGTCATATTCTGATATAAAAACAAATTAATTTAGGAATAGGCACAATATAAATCCAATAATAAAAGCTGAGCCTAGATTTGGTTACAGGATCCCTTAGGTAATGTTGCAGGACCTGTCGGAAATTATAAACAATATCAACAGATTTATTAAATTACATGTAGAAAAAAAAGAAGGAAGGAATTTAGAACCCTTTTCTTTGTCTGCTCTTAAATCATAAAAACAGGGGGGGAAAGAAATTGAGATCAGATCTAGAAAATTGATCAATTGCCTCTCAAGACTTCCGTATGTAAGAAACCCTTTCTCTGGTTAATTAGAATAAATGCAGTGTAAACAATGTCCCTTAGTGTAGCAGGTTATTTTTTATACACAATAGTTGTCACTCATTATAAATGATATGAACAGTTCCAGTTCCCTTTGATCCTTATTGTAAAGTTGTCTGGTATAGCAGCGTCCTTCTTCCTTCTGAAACAACATGATGGCTCCTGGCTGGGATTATGTAAACAATGTTGAATTCAAGTCCTTATTGAACACACAAAGCGATGACCTCGGCTGGTTTTGCAGTCCCTGATTTGCCACTTTGATCTTTTCCAAACCAGCACGCACTTTTTGCTCCCCTTTATTTTAGACCGGGGGGGCGCCTTCCTCCAGTTGGTGTAGCTGACCGGCTCACCGCCTGCCCACTCCCAGCGTCCTCGGCCGTCCCTGTCATTCAGGCCTTCAATAGCAGGAGCAAAAATATCAGTCAGTGAGGGTAAGTTGTACTGTGGACAACTATACTTAATGTTGAAACTAATTGATTGATTCAAAGATACTCACCTATCCAAAATGGTTTCCTCCCGCTGAAGTCCCACAGCCAGTCCATGTCAACTTTAGAGAGAACGCTTGCTAGAGTGCCTTTGTATCTGAAAAAAGACGCATATAATTCTGATTATGTGGTTTTTATCCATGACAGACAGCTAATCAGAAGCATGCTTTCTATTTATCTTTAACACAGAATGTGTATCAGCTCCGTGTTTAACTGTACCTCTCCCTGCAGGCCCTGTTAGCCGTGCTCCATGTGACCTTGTTCTCGGTGCCGAGGGTGTAACAGTGGCCACCATGAAAGGTCCAGCTTTGGGGACACATCTGAGCACTCACCATCTGTGATTCAGAGGGGAGTGGATAGATGTTTGGAGGTGAATGTGAATGATTCCAAATGAATTATTTCAGTGGTCTACCAACATTTTTATCAAGCAAAAGTATCATCTACAAACATTCCATGTGGAGTTACACAAGGTTCTATCTTAGATCCACTACTTATCATTCAGATTATATTAACATTTACAAGCATCATTTATAATATTGACTTTCACCGCTATGCTGACGATATCATATTCTAGGAAGCTATCGATCCTGATTCAGTGTTTCAAACACTACATCTCTAACATTAATTTATGGATGTCAGAAATATATATTCTTCCAACCAAATTAAGACAAAACAGAGTTATTGGTCCACAATGGCAAAGAGAAACTTCACCATCTCAGCAAATTACGACTCGAGCAAGAAATGTTAACGTTACGATTGAGTGTGACCAAAACATTGAGCTCTTTATAAGGAACATAAATAAAACAGCCAGTTATCATTTTTTTGTATTGGCGTTAGTCATTAAAGCCTTTTGTTTAATTGAACCTGCCTGCCTCCTTTAGTGCGTTTGAGTGCTGTTTTGTATTCCGTAATCGTGCCAACAGAATTGTATGATCATTTGAAAAATATTGTTCAGACATCTTACTCCCAGAGACGTAAAGAAGCTACTGCATCCTTATTACAATTAGGTTCCCTTTGTTGTCAAGCCAGAATACCTGATCAGTGGGTGCCCAGGGTTTCCAGGAGACACCATTGCAGTGAAAGAGCTGATTTGTGGTCTGGTTGAAATGCAGGAGTCCCTTTAGTTCTGGCACACAGGATTTGGGTATGGAGTTATCAGCTGTAGCCTGTGGGCCACACAAAATCTAAATTAATTCAGTGTCGTTATCACTGAAACACAATGAATATTACACAGAAAGTTTGGAAAAAGGTGTTCCACAATGTCAATGATGCATTTGGAGATACACACTTATTTCATACAGATCAATTGAAACACACATGGCTTGATCCTGAACTACATCAGTGTCCTTTCATTCACATTCCCTCTGTTGCGTCGCTCAGCATTAACCGTGAGAACGCACTTTGTTCCATCTACTATGTCGAATCCACACATTCCTCACATTATTCCTCAGATGGTTTGGTGTCATAATCTGTAAAGTACGGTTCATTCGTTTCCTCGAGTTTGTGTTAGCAAAGTGAACACCAATAGCCCAGTTGAGGACAACAAGGCATGTAGATGGGACACACAGTTCAGTTGAGTTTGAGAAGATTATTACAGACTAATCAACTATTGTTAAAATCACCACTGATCTAAAGTGACCCTAAAATTATGGGACACAACAAACAACTCATGGCGTGGCCTTAAAGAAAGCGTGCAAGTTTGGTGTCATGTATTAGGTATACTCACATGTCCTTTAGCCGGTGGTGTTTTTAGCAGCTTTGAGCTCTTTCTTCGAGGCTCTGACTTCAACTTGGTAAGCACAGTTGCCACCTGCTGCTGTGCTCCCCTGCTCACCACACGGATGTTTGCCTTCCTGCCCTTCCTCAATGGAGAGGTGTCGTCCTCTACTTGCATCTGCATGATGCCGTGGTACTGGAATCAAAGAGACAAAAGACATGAAGACCTTTTTTTCTGGATTTAGAATGTGAAGGTCAGTTTGTAGGAAGGTTATTTTGATGCTTTGGCAACATTGTTAGCAACACTTTCTACCATTAAGCCCAATTGAATTGGATTGAAAATAAATAAAAATGGTATCAGCTGATGCTGCTTACCGTGTAAACGATGTCTGTCCCGTTGTGAAAAACTGATGAAGGCGGAATCTGAAACCGTAACAGTGTATCGATACTTTTAGCTGTAACAAAATGTAATTTTCTTCAGTGTTTACGACCTTTAAGAACAGCTACTTACAGACTTTGGGTTGCCCATGACTTTGAGTTTCTTCTTTGGGACGTCTGCTCCCGGCCTGGAGATGCTGTCTCCACGTGTCCACACTACTGATTCTGTGCCGAGGGGCAGTTTTTCTAGTTGAATGGATCCATGTTGGGGGTATGTGCGAGACCGAATCTCTTTTCCCACAAGAACAGGAGCCTCCCGATCCAGATTCAGCCTGTGCTGTCCTGTAGTGTTTTAAGTTTCAACACTCATTAGTGTCTTTGGACAAATATGCGCTCCCTGGTTGTGTCTGGATACTCCCTATCCAGGAACTCACTATATAGTGGACTAGT
Source organism: Chelidonichthys spinosus (assembly GCA_029853015.1). Taxonomy (NCBI): domain Eukaryota; kingdom Metazoa; phylum Chordata; class Actinopteri; order Perciformes; family Triglidae; genus Chelidonichthys; species Chelidonichthys spinosus. Next base: position 6,605,023 of record CM056843.1, on the reverse strand, counting down.
GAGTGATTTCTAAATCGGACCGGTCTCATTATAAAAAGTAAAATATTCAATCAATATTTTATATATGCAAAATGTGTTTCTTTGATCTTATAAGATCTTAAAAATAGATGCCTGTGGTTTATTTTTACCTCTTGTCGAGTCTGTGATGGAGACTTGAGCCTTGTCGATGCTGCCGATCACTGAGCCCTCTGGGGAGACCAGCAGCACTTCAAACATCTCCACAGCCTCCTCCAGGTGATCCTGAATGATCTCAGCTTGCCAGCTCCTCTTTGACACTCCTGCATAGACAGAAATGTTGCAGCCTTATAAAGTTGAATTCATGTTATGTTTAATCACCAGTAAAGTTAGCATGGTGGAAAACATGTATATTTATTTTTCATTTTCAAAGTCCTCACTGGGACATTATGTTAGTTAGGCTACTTTATTTATTAATTCCTTTATTCCAACCATAGTTATGTTCACAGGGCGTGACATTGAGAAATTGCGTGTTTTTACAACTTGTGTAGTCACAAAGCATTATCTTTTTCTGCTTAATGGAATTTAAACTAGAACATTTAATCCTCTTGATTTTCTTTGTATTCTGGCCAAGAGAACACTTTCATTATTCTTGTCACAGAGACATTAGCTCTAGTTATTTATACTCATCAGAGCCACAGAGGGCATTCTTTCTTTTTTTTTCTCTCAATATCATGGTATTTACGCCACAGGGCGTTTCTTCATTTCATTTCTGAGAACCACAGTTATAAAATCAGATGGCGTTTCATTTTGAACTCAATTCCATGCAATTCAACGTCAGGGTTGACCTACAAACCACATGTACACATTACATGTATTTACAACCCATCCCTGACCATGTGTTGTCCCAAAAACCATGACAACATTTCTAAAGTATGGTCAAGTGACTGAGCAAACTCCACAGCCATGAGATGTTGGATAACGATCAAGATTGAGAATCAACCCTCAAGCGATACAGAAAAAGGTCACCAAGCTTTTGATTGGAACAAAGGCCTTCTGTTCAAATGTTGTCGTCTCCGAGCGTAATATACTGCCTCTTATATCATCAGAAACCATCGCAGACTTCACAAAGCAGCTCCGAATCACAGACAGCATTCTAACCATGACGAGTAAACCAAACTTAGCATAGCTTTCTGTGTCAAGGGGGACGTACTGTACCTGGATCAAACTGAATGAGGGACGAGGGGCTGATGAGGAAGTCTTTTCCAGCCGTCGCCGTCACCTCCTTCACCTACGATGAAGAGACATGACACAGAAACAGAAAGGGCAAAGTTCAAGCATCCTGACGGATTAGTTCAATGTTCTTAATGTCAATGTTAGCTGCTCCAAAAATCATAACAGTGGTGTTCATTTTATGATGATTATCTTACTGGACTATCATGTTTGTATCACCAAACTCTAACTAGAACTAACTACACGATTAAAAGTAAATGACATAATAAATGAAATTATGTATGAAGGAGTTCAGTGATAGCCATGGACCACGTACAAATAAAAACTGTGACCACACTGATTTAAGTTTATGAATGGACTTGCAGACCTTGACAGTGATATAGGACGACTCTGCCAGGTTTCCCTTCCGGATGATGTCCAGCGAGACCGTCCCCTGCTCCTCACACACAGAGTACTCAGGCTGAGACAGCTCCAGGGTGGACCAGCTGATCTCAAGTCTGCAAAGGCACAGTTCAAGCACAGTGACGACTAGACCGTAAATTAGAGACGTGGCAGATATCAGTGACACCATGTGGTTCTTACATGTGAGAGGGTCCCGTGTTCCCTAGAGGGTCAGACACTGTGAACTCCAGGCTGTCTGAGAGGGACTCCCGGTCCGGGTTGATGACGTAGACGATCGTTCTCTTGTTCAGCTCCGTCTGAGAGAAGCGCTGCGGAACGAAACCACCTACAAAAGCAGACGCAAACATTCTTATTTCCCTTCGAAGCCGAGCAGTGATTCCCATGGAGATAAAAGATGTTAACCCCCGACCTGTAGTAATGTTTTCTAGGTATCCAAAGTAGGGCTGGCGAACGATGCAGAATATCAGCTCTTCTTCTCTGCTGTCGCCGTCTTGGGCCTTCAGCTCTCGTGACGACACAAAGATCCCATGGCGCCCGTCGCCAAGGGGCTCTGTTTTCCAGAGAGGAAGCAGCTTCACAACCTCAGGCCACGACTTATCCAGAGGCTTGATCTGAAACAATGGATGGTTCAGGTTAACATGCTAAGGGAGTAGCTTTGACATATTAAATGAGTATATCCATGATGTGTTTTTCTGGCAGCGCTTTTAAAAAATGTTCTATAACTTTACGATGTTTACTGAGGTAATAAATGAAGTGAGAACTAGTTATTTGTCTGATTTTTGTCGCCCCCTGATAGAATGCAAGATTAAGGCACCTCTGTCTTGGCTTCACTTCTCAGAACTGGTGGTTGCCGCCTGATATCATACGATCACCTACCTGAATAGTGAAGAACACAGGCTCTGTGTATACCCGCCCGTCCAGCAGGAAACCCCGTTTGCTGCTGTCAGAGGCAGTGAAGGCGAATCTGTCGATCTGCGACGGACCCCCGCCGTGATTATAAGTCACCTCCAGCTCCTGTATGTCTCTCTGGGTGAAGTTTGAGCCGGCGGTCAGTGCCGTAGCACCTAGAAGCAGCCGGCCGTACTGCGGAGGCTGGAGGAGGACGAAGGTCAGGTCACCAGGCGGGGTGTCGGGGTCGGACAGGACCAGGCAGTCAGGACCCAGGATGATGGAGGATCCTTGTGGAACAGAGAGGCCCTTGTTGGTGGACAGAGACGGCAGGATGCGGTCCACCATCTCCACTGCAATCTCAAAGCTTCCGTTCCGGCTGGTTTTACCGTTACTCACGACAAACCTGGCAAACACATACAGCAGACCTGTGATCACTGTAAGAAATCAATTCACAAGGAAGCCAGCAATCATCACATGTGAGTGTGCACAATCTACACAGCTGATCAGGTTGACTCACTGAAAGGTCTCCGTGGGTGTGACGGCTCGGTTGTCGTGCACGTAAGCCACGAGGTTGGCTGCTACGTCCATCTGGCTGAAGGTGGAGATGGCCAGGCCGGGGTGTTTGATGTACTCGATGTGACCGTGAGCGGGAGGGCTGGTGATGATATACAGGAGCTCCTCCGGCTTCTCCGTGCCGTCGGTGGCCAGCAGCACATCTGTGGTGAGAACCACCCGATCCCCACGGCTGACCTTCACCGGCTTCACAAACACAGCGATGTTCCCTGGAAGTCATTTCACGTTCAAACAGAGACCTGACAGAAACCGGATGTAAAGTATGTCGGATGAAGAATGTCAGAGAGAACTCCAGTACCTTTTTCCAGATCTTTGACAGAGATGTGAAAGTGCTGTGGGGGTGATTTATTCTCTCCGTCCGACAAGTAGAAGACAAAGAAGTCCTGTGTTTGAGCACCGTGCACGCCCGTGTGCACGTAGCGCAGGAGGTTCATGTCCACCATCTCCTGGGTGCAGTTTCTCCCTGCTGTCAATGACCCCCAGTCCTGACCTTCCTGTGACAGGACAACACAGTCTCACAGCAGTTTGTGGAAGTTTGAATCTACTGATTCACAGTCATCCACTTTTCATTTGTTTCCTGTCACTGAGCATGACTTTCACTACATTACTTGTATTTCTACATCGCCCAGAGTTTTACTTTTGTCTACATGGACAATCAACTTTTTTCGTTCTAATTGAAAAAGGGTTTGAACACATATTGGGAAATGTTATGGCTCCACCTAGTGGTAAAAAACATCTTTCACTTTTCTTTGCAGAATTGAAGCTTGATTTAGGCTTAGTGGTACCAGATAGTTCATTATTATAGTTTTTTAAAAGCTATATTAGTCATTATTATGTTGTTTTTATTTACTTGTTTACAACAAATAACCTGCAGTACATTTGCTATAGAGCTGTTGACGTGAATCAAGATGCCAAATGTGCTAGATCGAACAGGTCGACCTAAATCCTACACACTGGATTTTTTACACAGTTAAACTGACGGCATATATGACAATATCTAGTGTCTCTTCAAAATCAGCACCAACCTTAAGCTGAAGCAGTCCTTGGGTTGGAACGTTGTCAAATAGGTACATGACCTCTGAAGACGGAGTGTCGCCATCCCGTGCAAAGAGAGCAACGCTGGAAATGAGCCTGGCTTCTCCCGGCTCCACCTCCAGTCCGTTGTTCCTGACGGGCAGCAGATGGAGACCAGGTTCAGTCACTGCGACGACTCAGTTAAACCAGGAAGAGTAGCGAAGAGCTTACCTGATGACCCGCGGCTGCTCGTCATTGACTGGCAGCACTTTAACCGCCACCTGCCTTTGGAGTTGGTGACTGCCGTCAGTCAGCTGGATGGTGAAACTGTCCTCCATGTTCTCTGAGTCATCGTGCACGTACATCAGATCCATACCTGATGACCAAACACATTTATTTGACTTAGAGAAAGATGTCATAGTGACACTCATGTAACACCTGTTGCATTATGGGTAGAGCAACAGACACAATATTATAGGTCCAGGAAGAAAACTGACAAAAGGGCCGAAAAGTTGCAATTACAATCTGCTACTTCAGCACCACGGACAGCACTAGGGATTAATCAATACGCAGCACAGTTCGGCTACTGATCAGGGGTCAAGTTGAAGAAAACTCTGTCAGATAGAGGATCAATGAGGCAGGCAGGCTGGATGAACATATGCTGCCCTGCACTCTCTCTGCTAACGGAGTGTGAAAAGTACCATTTGTAAGATCTGTCATTGTGAAGTCAGCCACAGGGGATGGAGGACCAGCCTCTCGTCTCTGGTGGGATGGCATGTCCCCACTGCGGGTGATGATGCTGCCGTGCTGGGGGGCTCCGATCACACTGAAGACCAGGCTGTTCCTGGGGACGTCCAGATCCATCGCATTCAAAACCGACGAGTCCAGCTGCTTCATTTCTCCTTCTCGTACCTCATCACAGAAGGACAACGATGAACGTTGGACCACATGAACAGAATCTGATGTGAATGTCTCATTCTGGTCGTTGTAAAAACTTACCGTGATGTTCCGAGTCAAAAACTGTGGGATCTCATCGTTTGTGGGGTTAATAATAATGTAGAAGGGGATGTGGGCAGAGGTGTGTTTGCCATCTGATACACAGAGCATAAACTGGTCAGCTGTGGGCTCCATCCTCTGGTGTTGGGACTGTACGTAGTTCACATGACCGTCAATGATGTCTTTGTAGGAAAAGGAAGCTTTGGAAAAGGAGGTTAGAGAAAAAAACACATGAAAGATGCATTTAGTTTCCCTTATCTGATCATTTGGGTTGGGTGACATTAAATGGTCAACGAATTACTGGTGATAATTTATATCATAAAGCTTACCGATGCTTATGCCTGTGTTGCTTTTCTCGAAGCCAGGACTCGGCAGGACATTTTCAATGTAGCCAAACTGGGGTGATGAAATCAGACTGACCACCAGTTTGTCCAGAACGGTGTCAACGTCCGAGGCCTTCAAGTGAGACGCTGTTATCTGGGCAGACCCACCTTCATCCACCGTGAAGATGTCTCCTACAGACAAAGACAAATCATGCTGAAACATCAGGATTCAAAACCACTTTTATAAAGTCTTTAAGATTAGTATTTATATTGGCCATGGGTCAAATACAATAATTCTACTTTTAAAATGGTGAAATGTAATAAGACAAAGAATGTTTCAAATGAACTATTCCGTATTAAATAGCTGTAACCTTATCCTTTTTAAGTGGGCAATTTGGTATAACAGAAAAGAATAAACTACAAGGACTAACATGCTAACTATAAGTTGCCCAGAGTTGAATTGAAGTATTAGCTTATAAAGTTCACACACTAACAGTCGCTTATTTAAACTTAAAATGAGCTTTCAATTCTGAGTCACGTTTCTGTGCATCTCTTAAGTTTGAGTCCAATTCTCACGCTCCTTTTAGATCTGGTTTTGTTTCCCAAAACTACCATTAAAAAGGTTATTCAGCTAGTGTTTCACTGTCTGCTCTAGCTTAGCATTAGCAGCTAAATGTGTCTGCTATTTAGCTTAGAGGATAGATTTGTGGAAAGCTAGCTGTTGTATCTTTGTCCTATAAAACTGTAAGTGTATATTTCTTCCTGACAAAACAAAAAAACATATTGAACAAGTGACCATAATTAATTCACACAACAGCATACCCTAAACTTAAATTTCGATTCGATTCATCATCAATTTACTTTTTTTTGTTGGTTCAACAGAAGAATAAAGCACAGAGCTGGTTTTCTGGACACCAGAGGTAGAAACCTGTTGTTAGAGACGGCGGTTGGCTGTCGACTGGAAACACCGTGATGTGGAGGTCATACACCGGCAGACTGTGCCGTAGCTGAGTCACGTCTCCGGTCCTGCGGGGATTTCCTTCACCACAGCACCCAGCAGAGTTTTCTGTTCCTCCGTCAGAAATAACAAAGGTGATGGTGTCATGGCGAGGAGCGAGTCCAATCTCCAGTCCTGAAACCACAAGCAGATAAAGGACATTTAGAGGAGTCCCTATTGTACCAGTCGTTAGACTTGATCAATACCTTCAAGGAATTTATGTTTTATCGTACATCGTAGAGGTCCGTAGAGGTCCATTCAACAGGATCTCAAACAACAATATTTACTTTATGCCAAGTATACATCGTAAAAGATGGATAGATAGTGAAACTTGGGATTCCTAATATGAATATGGACATAAAGTACAAATATCTATGTATTGCAGCTGCTGATATTTGACATTTTGTGAGAAGAAAAAAGACTCATAACCTTACTTTTATATATCAATAACTGAACAACGAACAAACCTGAGTAGTAGCAGTATTAATGGTTCCCAGCTATAAACCCTTGAGCCCACCTGTGTGTTTGTAGGTGATGATCCCTGCAGTGATGTCCGCCTGGATGAAGCGATCAACCACGACGGAGCTTCGGAGAACCACCCCATGATAGGGCTGCCGGGCGATCAGGAAGGCCAGGCTGCTGTTGTCGCTGTCTGCGTCGGTAGCGTAGATGTACTCAGCGGTGATGACTATTTCCTGTCCCTCTTCACAGTTGAGAACCGGTTTCAAACCGGCAACCAACACTGGGACCTCATCATTGATGGGTATCACCTGGAGATGAAATGATACTTTAGTAAAACAATGGTTACGTTCTGTTATGAATGTAAAGCCATTAACGTTCACTTCAATGACCTTCACTTGCAGGACAAAACTGACGGAATTGGTGCCATCTGTTGCAGTGAATTCTATGTTGTCCTCTACGGTTTCTGAGCTGTCGTGGTCGTACCTGATTCAACAAATGACACAATTCAGATGTGCTGAGTGATGGAATTAACATGAATTAAAGTCAGATCATTAAAATAAATAAATACTTTACAAAACTTTCATTGATTTAATTTAGAGCAGCAGTCAAAACAACAAGCCAACATCACACACAAGTTGGAAATAACATGACCTTATTAAGTTGATATTAAGTTGAGCAACATCAGCATTTATTGGATTCCTGCTTCTGTCAACCAAACGAATGTTAGTCCAAAATTTACTTTTTTGCTCTGTTTTGGTCTCCACCAGCTCCACTACGAACTCATCAATCACAGATGCTTTGTCACACCCCTCAACATCAGATACCGAAGCACATATACCGTATATTTAGTTTGTGTTTGGTGTGAACGCAGCATCAGAGAGGACGATATTCAACTCTGTGCCCACATGAAATAGGAAACAAATGAAGCAGGATGTCTGACCTAACTTTAAGGCTTTTCAGGTCTTGCACAGTGAAAGCGTGGCCTGGGTTTAGCGGGAGGCCGCCTAGCTGCAGAGCTCCATGCTGTGGTTCCCTCTGAAGCTCTACCTGCAGGACTTCCTCCAGAGAGTCCACATCTGACAGCAGCAAGTTTTCAGGGCCGAGCCAGCACTGCCCTCCTTCATCTACAGTCAGAGGGTTGCTAATCACCTGGAACACAACATATCCACACTTACTTTATATATACACACAAATCTACACAAAACAAATGAGGTACCAATACAAACAATGCATTACAATACAATTGTCTTTTCTACCTGTGGGGGCTGGTTGTCCACTGGAACCACGGTGATGTTAAAGCAGATGGCAGTGACTGTTTTCCCCAGGTGGTTGGTCACAGAGAGGACAAACTGGATGTGCTGGGGATAAGGGCCGACGTCTATCAGAGGAGGCATGTAGGCTACTTTCATGAAGTTCACTGCGTGCTGGAAACAAACGGAAAAGGAGAGGATGAGTGACTCTCACTGCATGTTTAATGTATTCCTGAAAAAATAATAAAAATAATTACCTGTGTAAAGAGCCTCAGCACTGGTGCGTCGGAGTCTTTGGTGAATTTTGGTATGCTGTCGACCAAGAACAACCTCCCAGCATCTGGACTCCTGCTAATGAAGACAACATGACAAAATTCTGAATATTTTCCCCACTGTGGTGCTCAGTATGGTTTTTGAAGGTGAAATAAAATAGGAGTAGAACAAGTCAAATGACCACTAAACAGTTTAATATCCTCCTATTCTATTGATGAGGACATACTAACCTGTGAGGACCAATGTAGAAAGGTGGAGTAGTAACCGTATAGGTAAGCGCGCTGTCTGGAGATTCCTGGTCTACAAAGTGGAGCTGTTGCCGTGTTATATGGACCACATCTGTTTCTTTGATCACAAGACACCGACTGGAACCAGGAACCTCTTTGGGTGGTTGGTCTGGGACAGGCTCTATGTGAACCACCACCACCTAAACCACAAAGACACCATTAGATCCCTGTTAGAGAGTTAGTGAAGAGTACTGTTAAATCTTAAAGACTACGGATGCTTTTAGGCATGAGAGCCATCTTGGTTTGTTTGCAACCAGACACGAAAGAAGATAGTTGAGCGAAGTACATCTAAATGCTAAACAAGACATTTTTAGGCAACTTTCTTGAGCATTCAACACCATGGTGGCGACCTGTCACAAGAATCTAAAGGTTATCACATAGATTTGTGATTACCTTTTGTTTAATTTTCAGCATACATTGAGGTCAAGGTCAATAAGTGAAAACCGAGGTTGATTAAAACGCTAAATAATTATTTTAGAGATGTGTTGCTGTAACCCACTTGAGGCTCTGACAGGTTGGGGGGGTCGTGGAAATCTGACAGCACCACCTCAAACGAGTCATCAAACACCTCGTTTCCGAGGTGACGATAGTAAACCATGGACTGAGACAAGTCCTTCTGCAGGAAGTGGCTGACAGGATAACCTGGATTAAAACCAACAGAACATGATTGGGTTAAAAGTTAAAGTTAACTCCATGTGTGATTAAACATGAACATGAAATCCATCCATCTCACCGGTGAGCCCTGATGTTGGCATTTTCATAACCTCCCCCGCCTGTGGGGGGCGGGTGATGTTAAAGAGGATGTAGTCATCGCTGGAGTCCATGTCTGAAGCCTGGAGGGTGGAGCCTCTCAACAACGCCGTCTGGCCCTCAGACACCTCCAGCAGCATGTTGGTGATGAGGAACGGAGGGCTGTCGTCCTTCGGCAGGATCTTGATGGGGAACTTGTGTCGGGTCTGATGGTGGCCGTCGGTAATGCGGAAGATGACGAAGTCTTTGGTGGAGTCGCTGTCGTCGTGGTGATAGCGAACCACGCCCGCTTTGATGTCATTGACAGTGAACATGAAGCCCTTTCCCCCTGGAAATGACATGAAAGAAATATAAACATAACTCATAAAAAAAAGTTGGATAGGGGTTTATATCAATAATACTATTATTATATAACTTACAAAAAAAAACATTACAAATGAAACAACCTGCAACATCTATCTAACTATTTTGCATCATTAATATTAATTTAATATATCTTTTATAAGATTATACATTATTTTCTCAACTAAATTACATTTATAACCAACTTCAACCCTGATCATAATATCAACAATTAAAATTTCAACCCTTTAAATTCCAGTTTGTTTACAAAATTCCACCGTTGTTTTTTTTTTAATTTTTAAATTATTATTTTCTGTATACTAAATACTAGGGAGATATTTTTTCACTGTGTGGGATATCTTAATGATGAGCAAAAACACTGATTTTGAGGCAATGTATTAAACCCTGCAGTGCTCCATAATACAGCAGCATTAAAGTTTAATTCGCCAAAAGACATTTTTCGTATGAATGTGCTCAAAACTGTTAGAAGGGAACCAGATATTGACAAGAGGTTGATTTTGGGTCCACTGGCAGCTGTTGTGTCCGTACCTCTGACAGTGAGCCGTCCGTGTTGCAAGCCGTCCACCGTGATGATTCGAACAGCCTTCAGGTTGTCGTTATCCACAATCTGGAGCTGCTCCCACATGATTGGCCGAGACTGTCCCTCTAAGAGACTGAGGCCTATAAGACAAATTGCCAAACGTAAACAACGTAATTGCTTCCCTGCATTTAAAGAGCTTTGTGCAATGTGCGATGCTAGCATACCCATGTTCCAAGACACTCTGGGTGCATTTGTTTCTGAATTCCTTACAGACATGTGAACAGTCATTGATGGGCTCTTCTCAAAGAAAAAATCATGAACCTCAAATTCCACCTGTATGGGAAGATTACAACGATTATTAGCAACCATTGACGTCATCAAACTCATTGTTACTTCCCAAAGTCTACGAAAGGTGCTACCTCGTAATTCCTGCGTTGAGTGTGTGAGGAGTTCGGTGGCTGATACCCAATGAGCATGTCATTGAGGTCCAGCCATGTAAAGGATGAAATGGGGCGAGTATGATCGGACAGATGGGTGATGAAGCCGTCCACGGGTGGTTTGGTGATGTTGAAAACCAAAAGCTGTTTGGGAGTTTCCTCGTCCTCAGCGTCTAGTGTAGCAGTGGAGAGCGGAGTGAGGATGAACTGGTCCACTTCCAGTATAAACATGGACATGAAGGACGGTTTGGGATGCTGGTTGGGCATTGCACCGACTATCTGCACTGGAATCCAGGCCTGTTCCGACTACATGAAAAAAAAAAACACAATGCCCAGCACAATGCAAAAATGATGTTTTTATCCATTTTTAAACATATTTGTCTTTTAAGTTTGGAGTGTCTTATTGCGTTTATTTAGTGCCAAAATAAAAAGACAAAGGCTTAAAGAAATAAAAACTTTGAGAAAATTAACTGAATATTTTAAACAAAAGAAAGAAAAAGGAAATAAGAAACTCTCCTAAATTTTAATTTAATGCTGAAAAGTGATATCCAATATTTTGTGCAGCCATTTAATACATTTTAATGCTCAAACTCACTAGTACTTCACAAGTGGCCAGTAGCAACTCAAAATATTGTGATAGTCCTAATTAGTACCATGGTTTGAAACATATACTTATGTAAAATCATGGTGTAGCAAGGATCACACAAATTAAAATACAAACTTTTGAGTAACAAATCGACCAAATGACCTTGTATATGCTGCCACTCCGGATGTCTTTGAGATCCACTCGGATTGCGATGTAGTCTACGTCTGGAGATGGAGGGTCTCTGTGCTGATACCTCAGCCCCATCATAAGGAAGTCGTGACAGGGGATTTTTGTGAACTTCACGAGCTTCAGACCCTTCAGGCAGTCGTCAGATTTACACATGGCTCGGTCTTTGTTATCTGAATAATCACACGACCACGGAGAGATTTCACATTACTTTTTGTATTTTTGTTTTTCTTATTGAGTGTCACAGGATAATGGCAGATTTCATGCTAACCCTACAGGGAGAAAACAAACTGGTGTAGCTTAAAGCGCTAAACCAAGCCTATTCATTAGTAATGGGGTGCCACAGGGTTGTATTCTTGGTCCATTTCCAGTCATGTAACAATATTCTGCCTAACAAGGACTTTATTCATTCTTTTGCAGATGACACAATTTTGTATGCATCTGATTCTACTCAGACAAAAAGTCCTCATATTCTCCTCTTATGTCATTGTTGTTGGTGGTTTTTCCCTATGGTGTCATGTTATAATCTATGGATGGGGTTTTCCTTCATCAGTTGTCTCATGGTTACCTAGCTGCTGGCGTAGATGGATGAAGCTCTCTGGCTCGTCCCCTCTTATCGTAGCTTTCACCGGCTCTCCAGTGACCAGTTGGCCGTGGGCTGGCAGGTGGGTGTCCTGGCTACTCAAATGGATGGTGCACTCCAGACTAGCCCTCCGCTCATAGCGGAAGGACACCACATTGCCATCTACAGCATCAGAGAGGCCGTAGAATTCAGGAACCTCCAGGGATTTGGGCCCCAGCTTTATGATGCTGCAGTCAGGTTCTACAATGTCCACATGGAGAGAAAACACCTCCATGTATGTCTCTGTCTCTGTGAACCTGGTCAAAAAACAAAGGATGATCATACTCCCACACACTAGCAAGAACAGGAAAGAAAGTGATTTACCATGTTTCCCTTTTGAGGATATCCAGGATTTACCTGTACAGTCGAAGCTTGACAGTGTCCTCCTTTAACAATGGACAGCCGCTATGGATGTACTTTACCTCATCAGCCAGATAGTGGCAATCGAAAACCTGCATAAATAAAGGGAGAAATTTGAATGATAGATGAGTCGGAAATTGTTGTTGAAGTGATAACCTAATAGTGGTTTTACTGCCTAAACCTAATGTTCGTTAAGTGGCGAAATATCATCCTGACTGACTGAAAAAAAGGCAGACATGAAAAATGCTTAAATTAAATTAAATTAAAATACATGAGTTTGAAAGTCGTCCTGAGCAACATTAAAAAAAACATGGAAAATTCTTGTCCATTTATACAATTCAATATTGCATCTCATGCACTGTGGTGAGACTGTACCAACTCACATGAAACTAAACTCACAAGTCATATCTGAAGATTAAATGTTGTCGGGGTCTACCAATGGCAAATATTTTTTTTCAAGCATGAAAAATGACTCGTTCTGGACATGAAACAGAGGACTGTATCTGTCAGCAGAGAGTCATTAGAGAGGAGACGGTCTGTCAACCTGGAAAACAAAGAAAGAAGATTCCTTCCAGCTTCTTTCCCCCAAAATGCCTCTCGTTTCTTGACTGACGACTATGCTGCTCCAGCAGAGGAATATATCCCCAAGCCTGGTATATGTAGGCAACACATTCTCACTCCAGTGCATCAAATAAGCTTGGTCAGCACTCCAAAGCTTAAAAACTATGAGGCTCTCCTTGATCATATACGCTTGTTGACTTTTCAAAATAAACTTCCATCTTCACAGAAAGGTAGATTTAAGCAACAAAACCACTTAGTTAGGTTTAAAAATTACTTTCGGGACTTTTAGTTTCATATGTGACACAAACAGTGGTCTCCTAGATAAAAGTCCTGTGTTCATTTGACCCCTTCCTCTCCCTCCAACGAGGGAGGGCAGAAAGTACAAGTCCTTAGCAAAGCTTGACTTAATGCATACAGCTGTGGGGTCTTACATTTATGTAGAAAATGATAGAATATGCTTGAACGGTGAAAACATGAAAAGCCAGCAATGAGCTTTTGTCATCATTACCACAACACTAATAACACAGTAGATGGTTTCCTGAATGTTGGCTGTCAAGCAGTGCGATGGACGTGCGACTTGGTTTTACTACACATGGTAAATTGACTGGAACACACTCGTTGTAGAAAGGTTTTTGCCATTACCTGAGGCATGACTTTCCCCACACGTTGAGTTATGGGCTCATTTAACACCACCTCCACCTTGCATGCGTCCTTCTGACAGGGAATATGGAACTGCAAGTCGGCGTCCTGGAGGTAGGCCGACTGACCCCGTTTCACCTTTAAACCCTTGTTGACTTTCACAAGGGACCCGTGTGATGAGCAGGTCGTTCCCAACAGAAGCAGTGGAAGCACCGTCCAGGCCAGTGTTTGACCCCGTGAACCCATCACTGTCAGCGATGACAACGTCCTGCAGGGTCTTCAAGGACTCGCTCCGGACCAAAGCTTTCAGGATCACACTTCAGTTGGAGGCTCAGGTAAACCAAGACGTCTCACTCTTCAGAAGAAGCTTCATTTTCCTCCCGTTGTAGGATGATGTTGAGGCGTGTGACTCTGAGCTTTTACCAGTTGATCACATGATCCATCAGGAGCTGGAAAGAAGCTAAACAGGTTTCAGTGTATTTCTTATACAAAGACAGATTCTATACTATGCTCTGTATCACTAATTTCTGTAACACATCAGGAGCATTTCACAAAGCAAATGACACTTCTCACTATGTACTGCTAAATATATACAGTAACTCCCTGAATAGAGAGCAGGAAGTGAATGAGTGAGTGATTTCAGACACAACCCAGGGCTGCAGTTGGATAGTCTTGTTCCTAAAGTAGTATCTCAGTGGCAGCCAAGATAAGAGCTGTTTGAACTCTCTTAATGCTAAGAAAAGATGCTTGAATGCTTCTTTTCTTATCTCTTTAGCACGGGGAACACTGGTCCATCCTCTATGGATGGGAAAGAGATAGTGATGTCATGTTCTTTTAAGTTTGGAAACAATGTAATTCTCAATCAGGGAAGCAACGGATGGTTTCTTCAAGGGAAGCCCCGCCCTAAATCCCCCCTACTTTATGGTCTATTTGACTCTAAACGGACCATCATTTACTTCATGAACATTAAGCTGCGTTGAATAAGACTTGAAACTAGCGATTCAGACCATAAGCTCCAGAGTCCCAGTTACTATGACAACGAGGCAGACTGTAAAGTTGTTGTTTATTGTTTTTTCTCAGAAATATTTTTTTCAACCAGCTTCAGGCGCCTCCATTTGTGGACTGTGTGATTTGATGTGTGTTCAGCTTGCCAGGAAATATTCATTACAAGCAAATGTTGGCCTTTCCCCGAGGCTAAACAGGCTCTCTGTAGTAATGACATGATGTTTCTCAATGACCTTTGACCTTTATATAAAGTCACCCCCCCAACATGGGCCTTTCTACTACAGGACACTTCCATTCTCAGCTGGAGCTACCACACTAATTAAAAGCACAAACATCCCATAAAAACATCTTAAAAACTTTCTGTAATATAACCTGAGGGTGCTTTAAATTGCGCCCCTTCTTTTGCAGCCTGTTTTCATTCTAATTTTCTGTTTTACTTTGGTTCTTAGCACTTCATTTATGCTTTATTCTCACTTATCAAAACAGGTTCAGCTTAAGTCATGCGAGAGCCCACCGAGGATGTGTGGTTTAGCTGTTTTGTATTTGAAAACAGACTTCGGATGTCATCCTGCCACATTCCTTCAACACTTGTCGAGGACACCTACTGCAGACCTCACACAGAAAGCACCTTATAATCAGCCTCTGCATTAGGGAACGTGTTATAGCTTGTCCCCGTGAACAATGCTTGTGTTTAAAAAGCTGGAAAGATCAGGTTCAAGGAGCTGGGTGCAAAAACAGGATTTCAAATGGTCACAACCCCCTTTTCACGTTTCAGTTTCCCATTTTCACACAGAGAAATGTTGGCCTTCATTTGGAGTTGTATTTGTTTATCCGCCTGGTGAATGTCAAATAGTCACTTTTACAGTTCTTTTATCTCCGTTTGGGTCACCACCAACTCTAGAGAAAAATATTTGTTGCTTTAGCTGCTAAACCCCATGTTCATGTGGTAGTGAGTTGATCAGAGCTTTATAACTGAAAGCAGCTGATAAGAGCCATGAATCACAATAGTCAAGATGTGGGTCAAAAGACCAAAACAATGAGCCAAAAGAGGCTAAAACTCCTTATAGATGTGGTGGGGAACTGCCAGGTTTGGTCATATTCCTCACTTTGAGTGACCCATTTCACATACATAACTATGAATATAGTGTATTAATTTGTTTTTATTGTTTCATCTATTGTAATATTTAATCAGAGTTTAAATCTGGCCTTAGATTTGTCTTGCTATTGTTTGGCCTGGCTGTTTGTTTTGCTGTTATGTTGCTGTGTATTTGGCTTTTTCTTTGCTTTGTCTGTCAAAGCCTTTTGCAAACTCCTTTTTTTAAGGTGCTATGAAATTTTAAAAAAAACATCTATTGTAAATTGTGTCCATTGTTAATATAAATCTATGGATTATTGCAAAAAAAAAACTCTCCCCTGCACTGTGACTTTGTGATCAGGTTTATCTACTTACAGATGTGAACAGCAGTCATTCAAAAAAAATTGCAACATTCAAGTAGTGGAATTGGCAAGCTAGCTAGCTAGCTAACTAGCAGACAGCTGGTGTTCTGCTAATCTTTCATTCTTGAACACCACACTGGTTACACAAAATGAGCCGTGCAGTGAGCCAGTGAACTGTGGCAGCGTTGAGTCTAGCGCTACCTCTGGACAAGCTATCCAGCTAAGCTAACTACCCAGACATCCATCTGCACTTGTGTTGTCACCATAACAACTAACAATAATCTCCATTGTCTTTTGTATGAGTCAAATTACCACTAAAACATTTTTTGACCCTTCTGCTCCTATACTTTGTATCAGCACGTTTTGCTCTTCTCCTGTTTCAATGACCCCTTGACCTCAACCCTGCAACACCGCCTGAGAGCTAGACCAAATCACTCACCATCAGTGTTGGACTTCACTCATGTTCTTGTGGCTGTAATGAGTTTTCATATTGCAATGAAATCAAACTTTCAGTCAGATTACGGGAAAATGATAAATGGTATCTTCCCTACGAGTCTACACCAGCATGTGCTGCATACCACGCAGCTTTGTGAGGAAACTAAAGTCCAACTGCATGCCAGAGCTGAGTGTAGACCACATTTTTAGCAGATAACATCCAGTCCAGCATTGTGTCACTAATCTGTCCTGTTAAAAATCTGAACGCTGGCTGATGGGAGTCCCAGTGGGGAGGCTGCAGCGGGAGGTGGGAGTGCTGGGAAAGGTCCTAATGTTAAGCTGCCTGGAGCACTCGGAGGGTCCCGGGCCTGTTTGCAGTCAGTCCTTTTCCTGTTTTGGCAGAGCTTCATGTTACAGTCACTATAGAATACAATGTCAACAAGTTGCATCCAGGGAAGCCGTCCCATTTCCTGACATGTCGGTTTCTGTGGATTTAGACCCTAAGACCACCGCGTTCCCCCTTGAATTAACCTGAAGTGTTTTCTTCACGTCACTCAGGAGGAGAGACAGCATCTGCTGAGCGTCAGAGCCGGCAGGTCTAATGACAGACTAGATTTACATTCCCCTAAGCTTGTGGTACAACATGCACTCCCACATCCAAAGACTAAACCAAACATCAGTGTTGGGCGGTATGGCACCACTCTCTCCAGCTCATTCATACCGTCTTAAAGGGGCACTTCTCAGGTAAGCAATTTGTTTCCTGAACGTCTTTTATCACTTGATCCCAACAAGGAGAGAGTGTATGTTGGAAAAGACGAGAGAAAAAGCCTTGAAACCAGTGTTTTTTTTCCTGATCCTGATAGAGTTGTGATATGTTGTCATGGAAACGCTGTGCTCCCCAGCGGGCGGCCACCAGAAAAAGACGCCTTGTGGACACAGGCCCTTAGACCTCATGAGGAGTACTGCTCATCCTGAGAAAACAGCAGTATAAAGTCTTCTGGGGCTCAGCAGGGAGCGTTGCAAGACAACACCAGCTTTTAAAACAGACAAACTTTGCAGCCATCGCTATGGTCACTGGATCAGTTATGTAGATGTTTCCTTGATTTAACAAACACACTACATATTATACCTGTTAATGATGAGTTTTCTTTGGACACAGCTGGGAGAAGATTTCTATCTCACAGAGCGAGGATAAAATAATAATCAATGTCCATGATGGAATAACATCTCATAATATCAGCCTCACTCAACAAAAACACACAGCTGGGAGGAAATGTGATGCGTCACGTAACAAGTGGCTTCGCTCCACAGCTGGGAATGCCTCTTACATCCATTCACAGCTTCTTCTTCTAATCTTAATAATGACAGGGTCCCGAGCAGCCAGCAATTTTCACAGAAAGACGAAGAAGAAGAAGAAGAGGAGGAAGGAGAAGGCATTCTGCTGAAAGCATGAACAGATAACATTTGGCTGCCGTCCAGCAGCAAAGTCCAGAGTGTGCAACAGAAAGCCCTAAAAAGCTCCCAAATCACTGCCAGCAGCCGGGCTGAGTGTGATAAATGGGTGAAAGTGCAGTTTTGTGTAGCAGGTCACGTTACAAACAGCATCCATGTGCCGTTTTAATAATGATTTCCCCTTTACATACACAATCCCTGAAGAGTATTTAAAACCAGATTTGATTAAATGTGAATTAAATACCTTGTTGTTATTTAGGAGTGTACAGGTTTATCATCAAATGACAAACGTAGGAAAGTGAAACAGTTCAAATCAAAGTCATTAGGAAGAAAATTACCTAAAAATATGAGAGTGAGGAAGAATAAGACATGAAAGCAAACGTGTAAAACGATAAAAGTCCCCAGCAGAGATGTCCACACATGTCGACATGTCCTTACCTGATCTGGGAACATCTGGAGCTTCGTCCTCTTCCCTACCTGTCTGCTTCTCCTCTGCTTTCAGCTGCAACTCCCTCATTGACAGACTCTTGCTCGCCCCTCAGAGACAAACTCCACCCTCCAGAGAGTGAGATGGGTAAGGAGGGGGGGGAGACGGAGGGAGGGACAGAGGCTGAGGACGCCTTCCTTCGTTGCTGCCGTGGGATCAGTTATCAGAGCGGAAAAACCTAAAGACAAACACGGGGCTCTGAGATCAAAGTGCCTGGTGGTTTAAGGAGCAGCTTTGTCATTACTGAGCAGAAAGGGGCAAAGATAAAAGGCTTAGCGGCGCGCTAATGTACGGAAAACACCAAGGGAGAGAAAATGTACTGTAGGCCACCCCTGTGAAAGATACAGAGCCGGCAAAGCAGGGGTGTCAATCCGAGAAAACAAGGATCAGACATGAAACACATGCAAAGATTTAGAGGAATCAAATCTAAATCCTGGTCTCCAGCTTCAGCTTTAACAGTCGTTTCTCTGTGCAGCCAAACAACCGTCATTCTGTATTTATATTCAGTCATTAATTGAGTCCTTTATTTATTCTGCTCTCTGACTTTAATTGTATCCATAATAAAAGTTAAGGGGGGGAAATAAGAGCTCATGAAAAGACAAATCTTTCTAATAAATTAATCAAGTTGTTGGTTGTTATTCAGACCTACAATTAACACAGATGTTTAAATCGATGATTTGATCTGTTTTCCCTCTGATATGAAACCCCAGTGATGTTGAGATGATATCAGTGTGATCAGTAACTGATATCCAGCGTGTTGACCTTTAAGTGACCTCTGTGAAGGCTGCCCTCCTCCCTCATGTCTGCCCAGCTGTGTCTTGTTGTCTCATTAGGGCTTTTAGCCATTCCTCTTATGTAACTCCGTAATCATTTAAAACTTAGGAATAGCATGTCGTCATCTGCAGATAAGAACATCTGATGTTCCAACCGGCCTGGTCTCCGAACGTTCTCACACAACCAAACTGCATTGTGAACTTTGTTCAGAGGGAAAGGTGTTTTGTTGTGGATTACGTTGCTGTTGAAGTATCACAAATAAGTTTCAAGCACGTTTGTGGAAGTCCATGTAGGGAGGAGGTCTGGTTGTTGGACGGGTCAACAAAAACAGGGCTTAGAACCAAGAACCTGCCTAAACATAACCAAGTACTTTGGTAGCATTTTTGTATCTAATAATCATTTTAAACCAAACCCAGGAAAAGTTAATTGAGTGCAGTGTAGTCTTACATTTGTAAGAGACAGGGTTGCTTTGGGTCATTACATGGAAGACTTATCGGCCTACATCCTTCACATTCAGAGGGTCTTCCCCTCATTGATGAATGACGTGATTTAGGTGGGTTTCCCTCTGAAAGGGCAGAATTATAGACCAATGTGTGATTTTTTAATTAGACTATTTATTTTCGTCTGTTGCTGAATATAGTAAAATATTCATTGTTACAGGCTGCTTACATATAAATCACCTGGTTGTGGAGAGACTGTGTGATGAAGTTTATTTTTAAAGTGGATGATTGAATAATGCAGATGCTCTTCTTGCACCGTTGCTCTGGCAACCATGCATCAGCCCTGTGGTTGAGAGCAGGACTGTGCTGAGACTGTGGACTCAGCACGGTCCTCGGTAGAGTGTTTATCAAAAGAAAGTAACATTCCTCAGCTTCAGAACGGGATTGCTTCACTAAGTCCTGACAGCCCCTGTGGTTCCTGCATACCGGCCGTTACAGTGGCCAGCCAGGTGGAAATCCAAGCAGCACTTTGACAGAAAACGAAGCGCAAATCCAGGATCACATCAGACTGGTTGGAGATTATCCGAACTCAGGATGTTTCGAGGAGTCTGCTTGGGGTTCTTTGATGTGACTCTGGTCTTCCTGCTGCTGTGCTCCGTCACAGGCTTGCTGCTGATGGATCACCGCCGGGATGCAGAGGATAACCAGGAGCGCAACAAAGCCATTTTGGAAATGCTACACATCAATAAAGTGTCTGCGAGCCATCAGGCGAAGCCACATCCCTACATGAGGGGGATCTATCAGCGTCTGGACTCACTGGAGGCTCAAGACTTTGGGAGTTCAGATGGAACGCTGGTGCAGAGTTTTCGGAGTGTCGTTGGTAAGAATTTTAAATTAAGTGTTTTAAATGAGTTAACTTTACTTTCTTGATGCTTTACATTCACGTTGGATTGCATTATGAGACTAAAGGAACAAGCCTTACCTGAGTTGCAGTGATGACGTCTTTGCACTCGGCAACCTGGAGGTTTTCCATCAGCAAAACACCTGCTGTGACATCACTGTTTGGCTTTTGGCCAGATGTGCAAGCTTCAAACCGACCAAATATGAAGACAAACAGAGTGTAGAGATTTAATTCTAGATACTGTATTAAATACTAGCCACTTGGGGGCAGCAGAAAACACAATATTCACATATTATCACAGTATAAAGTTCAGAGACATTCCACTGAGAGGCCGTTTTCTGCAATAATTGTGCAAGTTAAAATTTCAGGTGTTGGAAGACGTATTAGGATATTTTATTTAACGCCTCATTAGATCACAAGTTGTAACATTAATATACATTATTATAATATTATAAGTTAGTACTTTCTATTGGACCACATTTCAGAGGCAAATTTGACTATATACATTATGTAATATGTATAATGAATTTGTTAATCAATGGGGTCATATCAAATTCAAAACTATTATTTAGCAGCCCAAATGTGAAAGACAGGCCACTGAATGAAGACCTGGCATCTATTCTGGGAGGATTCAAATTAAAATATTTGTCATTACTTGTCAGGGATAAGTAATCCCTTCTCTTTTCATTCATTGGATCACCCAGGTCCCCATCAGGTTCCTCCAGGGTGGATCTGGTTCAATGTCAGCGGCCTGAACCCCTCCATGCTGGGTGCAGAGCTGGTTCTGTTCAGGAAAACGCTGCACCCCGGTCCCATCAGCGTGACTGTCACCCTGCACAGTGTCACCGCTTCACAGGGAGCCCTAAAGGAAAGTCCTGCCCTCGAGGAGAGACTGCTGACCCTGGACCAGCGGTCCTCATCCGGATACGATGTGTTTGATGTGTCAGCTGTTCTGCCTGTGAAGCCCCTGGAGGCGGTGGGCTTTCAGCTGCGTTACACAGACGAGAGCGGGAGTCTGGTCCTTCATGAAGCCCTGACACAGAGTCTCTACTGTCTGAACAGAGGCTCGCTGAGTGAACCCTTACTGGTGCTTTACCAGTCACACCCCCTCCACAGCTGATCCCGTGTATGATTTATGAAAACATATCTACTCCATCTCTGATATGGTGGATGTTTCACATTTAATGGGCATTTGTCAACAATGTGCAATTTAGGCAACCTTTTCAAGAAACATTAACAGCAATGCACTAATACAAAAACACTGATCATTACATTAAAGTAAAGCTGAAATGAAAAATGCCTTTTAGATCTTATTCCTGGTCATATTTCGCTTCATTATAGTTGTCATCTTTTATTTTGAAGGCTTATACCGGAAGTATTGTTATATCTGACTTGATCGGGATGTCAATTTGTCAATCATGAGCGCTCACTGCTCTCCAGTGGACATAGTTAGTAACTGCAACTTAACTCGTATGTAGACTATTATTTAATTACATTCCACAAAGATGTTATTTTCCTACCAGTAGCCTTGAACTCCGTGACTATCAGCTGCTACAGCTCGCTAGCAGCACAGCTGTACTCACGTGGAGTTACACTGATGGATCTGTAGTTGTAAGGTTCAGCACAAAAATAATACTTAGTAATTTGCCTCAAGCGGTGTGCAGCCATGCAGTTAGTTTTATATGTCTGACTCTCTTTTAATAATATGTGTATTTATTATATACACTTAGTTGTAAAACAATCTGTACCATGTAGTGCATTTTAATGCTGTATGATACATGTACATGTACATGGGTGGGGGGGAACAAAGGCAAATGGGTCATTCTGTGTTAATCACCTGTTCAAATAAAAATGGTTTTGTATAATATTTTGGCTCAATTTTGAGAATGCATTGTTTTTTTGTTTGTTTTTTGTTTTTGCGTCTTAAAGCAATAATAATAGAACAGTTATAGTTTAATGGCTTCCTTAGCTGGATGGGATTCTGCTATGGGAATATGCATTTGTGACCTCAGTATTTCTAAGATCTGAAGACGACGATGATGATAATCATGATTCATTAATAATTGATTAATAATTATTAATATTATTTCTGGAAAATGTAGTGGTTTTATAGAATAAGAATAACATACCTGACAACAGACCAGGATGTTGTGACATCTACATTTACAAAAAATATAACCGAACATTTAAATTAAATTAAAAATCATAAATATTAAAAATACTCAGAATGTTTTACAAATTGTAATATAATGAAAAGGTGTTTCTAAAATCCGTTATAATAATAATAATAATAATAACAATAATAATAATAATAATAATAATAATAGTAATATTATTATTATTATTATTATTATTATTATTATTATGCAGCAGTATCAAATTAGTAGGCCACATCGCTTAGGACACAGGAAGTGCCTCATCTGTCCTCTGAGATGATTGGCTGCATCGCAGTCTCTAAGTCTTTATCCAGCCAATCAGCGACGACCTCCCGCAGCAGCGGTACGCCTCCTTCAGGCGCAATTTGCCCCGTAAACAGCGGACCGTTTTTTATTCTGCGGCTTGCTGCGTTCACCGTCCGCCGTACATCTTCACCGCCGCGCGTGTGCGAGCGCGTCCCGGACCCCCTTCCAACATGATCCGGACGCGGATCTGAAGCGGGTCGTGAGGACATTCGACGCGGACCCGAGTGCGATGCCTCCCCGCAGCGCTGAACCTGCTCCGTCGCGCGCACAAAGCCTGTGAAGCAGGCCCGTGTTTTTTTTTTTTTCCTCCCGCAGAGACGCCGCGCCGACGATGCTCAAACATGTCGGGGAATCAGTACAAAGGCAACGAAGTCAGCTGCTGCATCAAGTACTTCATCTTCGGATTCAACATCCTGTTTTGGGTGAGACGGTTTATTGTTTGATTCTGCGCCTCTCTCCGGTACACTTCGGTGATGTTCGGGTCCGACGGGGAGCAAGGCCCCGATCACCACCGCCTCTCTGACATGTATCACAGTCGGATCGATACGAGTGATCCATCCGTTGGTCCGTTTACAGACGCAGCCGCAGCAGCAGAGAGCTAATCGGCTTTTTGGAGTGAACTAATGAGAGCTCAGCCCGCAGGCTTATCATTCATAACACATAGGCGGCAGCTGAATGGCACCTTACACTTCAGTCTGACGTCATAGGCTTAAGAAGTGATGTCATTCATGTCAAATACAGCAGATACCAGAAATGTGCTTTCAGCAGCATATATATATTTAAGCAAATATTACAATCAACTACTAGTTATTTGTAATAATTATGTTTTACTATCATGTTTCAGTGTTTTTATTCTGCTCGTATGGTTCATGCGCACCATGCGGAAGATCAATAATTATAATAAATACACTCAGCTGGGCCAAAACAATGTGCAGCTCAACAACGGATGTTGTCTGGATGGTGCACAGATGCATGATGGGAATGCACAGCCAGGAGAGAGAGAGTGTTTTTGAACAGCAATGATAAAAAAAACTATTTATATGATATCAATCTGAGACAATGTCGGTCTTAATTTGACTGCATGTCACGTTGCCAATGGTTACAATTGAGTCTTAAGGTGTGACGTCGTAATTCATCTCAAGAATAAAAGGTTCAAGGTGAGGATAGGAGCTGATCTGAGGTCTGCTGCTA
Organism: Chelidonichthys spinosus; assembly: GCA_029853015.1. NCBI lineage: Eukaryota > Metazoa > Chordata > Actinopteri > Perciformes > Triglidae > Chelidonichthys > Chelidonichthys spinosus. Next base: position 6,580,759 of record CM056843.1, on the reverse strand, counting down.
CAGCAGCTGCTACCCGTGTGTCTCTTGCCAGCAGGGCGAACAGACGGAATGTTCTGAAAACTGAAACCAGGCCGTTACACACATGATTCATAACAGACCTGTCTGATGAGTGTGGTCGTCCTGTAGGTGATGTCATCACAGGGAACAGTGTGATGTCAGAGGCTGCGGGTGTATCATACAGCAGGTCAGAGGGCTGTGGGGATTTAATGAAGCGTAAATCAGCTCTGGACAACAGATGCTCACATAAAGATGAATGCTTACTTACCGACTCGTTGACAAAATCACCAGAGATGTAAAACATAGAGCTTGATTTTTCAAACTACAGGAAGCAAATGTGTTTATTTATTTATCAGTTGTTTATGCAGGGAGACCTTATGAATCATTATCATCTTTGTCTCATCTGTAGAGCAGACCAATATGGGATCTTTGGGACTGATGCTGATACTGATATTATCAAATAAAATATTCGATAATATTCGATATTTTTTAAAAAGATATAAAAAACATCTTTATATTTTCTGTTGCTCATTATTTTAACCCTGAAAATTGTTTATTTTATCATTCAGCTTGGTATTTTCTCTCTGCTTGTCCACTATGGGTAAGGGTTCGTTCGCAAGGTAGCAAGTTCTTGTGTGAATACTGACTCTGAGGTAAAGATAATACAACACAAAGGGATTACGACCATGATGCATGACAAAATAAGTGGCTATACGTAATAATAATAATACATACACATTTTATATAGAGCTTTTCCAGGTAGACTGCAGGTTTCAGGTGTGATGTAATGATGTCATGTAAACATAGGATGAAGCACAGCTGAGTATGATATCGTACTGAGAGGGAAATAAAAGACAACATGAGACAAAGAGGGCCGAGGGCAGAACCAGACAATCGGGGTCACGGGGGCCTCGGGGCCAATCTGTTGGAACAAAGATGTGACAGACTGCCTTCGTGTCGTTGGGCATCAACACGTCTCCCCAGTGATTTGACATGATTGTGGTGTTTTGCAGCTGCTGGGCATGGCCTTGGTGGGAATTGGACTGTGGGCATGGAGTGAGAAGGTAAGCAGAGACACCAGAGTCATCATTAGTGAGACTGCACAACAGTTAATTAGTGTTAATACAATTTATTTGTTCCTACAATATTTTCTGACATGCTGACAGGATTTTGTTTTATTAAAGGCCGATGTGATAATAATGTTTTGTTTTCCTGCCATATATAGAATAGGAGTAGAAGGGAGGTTCACACTCTTATAAAGTAGACCTACTTCCGGCAAGTCGCAGTTTACTGATCCAAGGTTTTACCCTAACAACTAGCAGTGGAGTAGTAACATTAGGAAGCATGGAGAAACAGATAAGTACAAGCTACCAAGCTAACTAGCCACCGAGCTAACTAGCCACTGAGTTAACTAGCCACTTAGCTAGCTAACATCTGTTACAAAGCATAGTGACAGACTTAATGAGTAACATTTAACATCTTCATTATTTTATGTTTTTTATGTATGGTAAGTTATTTTATGTAACAGGTGCAACATTTAAGCGGTGGAATTGTCTAGCTAGCTAACTAGCCGACAGCTGGCTAGTGAGCTAGCTTGCTAATTCTGTCATTCTTCAACGCTACACTACAGTTGTAGTTATCCGTCATGCTCTGTAACCACTCGGCTACCAAGGCACTCCACTAATCAATATTTTTATACATTATGTGAACAATCAATGGCTCAAATGTGAAAGCAGTCATTTGTGGTGACGAATCCACAGAGAATATCACTAAGCTAAGTTCCCAGCCTCTTTTAGCCTCTTTTAGCTCATTGTTTTAATTTTATGACCTTCAGCCTTATTTCCAGCAGCAGCATCTGTTTTCAGCAAATAAGCCACTTTACTCGAACAGCACAGACAAATTTCACAAACATGGTTTAGCTTCTGGGAACTTGAACCAGGTTATTTCATCTATTTAATTGGGGACCTCGGGGAGGAGATGCAGCTGCCCAGCTCTCACTGTGTGTTGTGCTCTGTCCCCTCCAGGGTGTCCTGTCCAACATCTCATCCATCACAGACCTGGGGGGGCTGGACCCAGTCTGGCTCTTCATGGTGGTTGGGGGGGTCATGTTCATCCTGGGCTTTGCGGGATGCATCGGAGCGCTGCGGGAAAACACATTCCTCCTCAAGTTTGTACGTTCCTTGATTTAAAAAGCTTCAGTTTGCCGCAGCGATGAGCGATGGGGGAATTCACAGTCTTGTTGTCTTCCTGTCGTAGTTCTCCGTGTTTCTGGGAATCATCTTTTTCCTGGAGTTGACGACGGGAGTCCTGGCGTTCGTCTTTAAGGACTGGATCAAAGACCAGCTCAACCTGTTCATCAACAATAACATCCGGGCGTATCGGGACGACATCGATCTGCAGAACCTCATTGACTTCACTCAGGAATATGTACGTTGTCATTCACAGTCCAACACCAAAGTTCACTCCTGACTTTGGAAATTATATTTACAAATCCCACGTAGTAGCTTTTTGTAGACCTTCAAAACAGCTCGAGGTTACCAGAGATAATCCTGCTATGTGGAGGCTTTGCACTTGTTCTGATTGTACTTAGCAAAGGTCCACTGGTGATGGCTCTCACACTGCCCTCTGTAAGCATTGCTTCCTCTCTGTGTGTCTTCAGTGGGAGTGCTGCGGTGCGTTTGGAGCGGATGACTGGAACCTGAACATCTATTTTAACTGCACCGATCAGAATCCCAGTCGGGAGAAGTGTGGCGTTCCCTTCTCCTGCTGCACCAAGGACCCGGCGGTACGCGTGGCTCACTCTGCATGCTAACGCTGGAGAACACTGTGAAACCTGAGGGAGCCGGTTCTTAGCATTTTAACCTGTTTAATCAGTGGAGTAGTAGCATTACGAAGCACTGAGAGACTAAATGAGTCAAATGTAACAAGCTAATGATTCATCCACACATCACATCACATTAGTGACATCTGTGTGCGGCTCATTTTCTGTAACAAGTTAAAGCAGTGGAATTTGCAAACTAGCTAGCAGACAGATGGCTAGTTAAGCTAGCTTGTTTATTCGTCATTCTTTAATGCTACACTGGCAATGCTACACAGCCCTGGGCCGAACGGTCCCTCCGCCTCGCTCACCGCTGCTCTGGAGAAGCTAACTGGAGCTAACTAGCTACATAGCTAGTTAGCTAGCTAACTATGTACTACTGTTCTTCGGGGCTAGACTTCATAAAGCTTCATAAAGCTTCTTCTTTCTGTCTCTAGGAGGATGTAATAAACACTCAGTGTGGATATGACATTCGAGCTAAACCCGTAAGTAACTCACTCATCCTTTCATTCCTTCCACTGTCCCACATCTGTCCTTCTTTTTGAAAATATAATCTAATTGTTATTGCTGACAGTGGATTTTAAAGGTGGGTTGAATGTGGATTAAAGCGACTATGTGGCATATTTAAAAAACGTTCAATTTTGCTCCTGGAGGCCAAGGAACGTCTTAAATCAAAGTCTGCTTCCGGCCTTCACGTGCTTGTCTGGTGATCTGCCTCCATACCGGACACCGTCATCAATGAAACTCTTACAACTTTTACATTTTGACTCAGAATGAGTTTCAAGTGCCAGCTTGTTCTTTAAACCTGTGGTGGTGAAAATAGTAGAGCTGATCATGGTAGGTTTGCCCATCAGGACTCGGAGCAGAAGGACTACATCAACGTGAAAGGCTGCGTGCCGCAGTTTGAGAAGTGGCTGCAGGACAACCTCACCTTGGTGGCCGGGATCTTTATCGGAGTTGCACTACTGCAGGTCAGTTCCTTTCACAAGTTCAACCGTCATGAAGTCCCAGAAAACAATAGCATTGTCCCATAGTTCCTTTATTTTAAATAATGCTGTCATTTAATGTTGTTTCCTTTCTTTCATCCACAGATTTTTGGAATTTGTTTGGCCCAAAACTTAGTGAGTGACATCGAAGCTGTGCGGGCGAGCTGGTAAGAAAATTATCTTTAATACTTCTGTATTTCATGTTTCCTCATACAGACATCTGAGGCTCACTTCCCCTGATCCGACCCCGTTTGTTCCTGTTTCCATTTCAACTTATGAGGCATTTCAGCTCTTTGTCACCGTAGAAATGCCGTGTTGTAGATACATTATGGCACACAATAAAAAAAATGTCAATTAATAAAAAGTTATTAAAAAAAGCCATATTTGAGATTTTTGAAAAGAAGTTATACTTTTAAGTAAATTGATTGTCTGTGGCTTACATGAGGATTTTTTAGTAGCAATGCTCTAGATATTGTAGTCTTTTGGTATTTTGGCATTACTCCACAAGGAATGTCAAAGACATTTCTTAACTCATAAATACTTTTCATAATCTCACCCTACTACTATCAAGTATCAAGTCCATATCTAGTTAAAATATGTATCTTGTGCACGCTATTTATTTTCTGTGTTTGCACAAGACCTATATTTCTTGTGCACATAAGTCATTAGATTGCTGTCTCGTTTGCTTAAGATCTCCAAAGAAAGCTTATCTTTTGGGACTTCAGGGTGAACGACGATGCAGGTTGTGAATGTAAATAGCTGTAAAAAACTGAAAAATAGATACCTTTATGTGACAGTTGTGGGACCCTTGAAACGTCCTTTTAAAGACCTAAAGCAGAGATAAGTAGCTTGTCATCAAGCATCAGAAGAAGACGTTTCGATGTTACCAGCAGGCTGAGGAAGGTTACTGATCTTCATCACGCTGTCAACTCACCTCATTCTCCTCCTCCATGCTTCGTCAGGGTGCCCCCCCCTCTCTCCATGCGTCGCCTCCCACCACCCTACAGCAAGAAAGTACCGGCTTACTACTCATGATGCACACACGCGCACGCACACACGCCGTATGTGTGTTTGTCGCCGGTGGGTGTGATGGATCCATTTGGTCATTGTTGTGTCATTGCTGTGATTGGTTGGGTGGTCTCTGCTTGGTGTTGTGTTCCCTGTAAGGGTCTGTAGAAAAAATGCAGAAGCAGCTACCGGATTAGTCGATGTGTACGTGTTGACCACAGATGTGGTGTTTTTCTCCCAGCCAGCTGTGTGGACGTTTGGGAAATGTTGCTTTTTAAAAATACATTTGATTCTTCAAAGCACAAGACAAATCAGAGACAGAACCATTGTCAGTGTGACTGCATGTTGATGACCTTCCTACGTGTTCCCACTGAGCTGTAGAGTCGGGGCGGTTTGCCTTAATGAGCCTCGGAGTCATGTGACTTAGACAACAGTCCTTTCTTTCTTCGTGGCCTTTTCTTCCACTGTGACATTTTGCTATCAGTCTTTCCGCTGCAGCCTTTTAGATTAGACCGCTAATCACTGGGAGAACACCGTTTTCCCAACTAGGGATGGGACGATAGAGGATTTAATGACTCCAAATAAGTTGATGGTGGTGAATTTCCATTATTGGGATTGTCGTAAATATCATGTGAGACCTTATGATTTAAGATCATCTTATTAAAGATGGTTTCTCACTAAAAAGAATGTCCACCAAAAAAAAGATGCATCTAATCTGAGGCAATAAAAACATTTGTTTCTTGATAAAATAAAGTGCCTTCAAAGTAAAGTGATACCAGCATATATTTTGATGATTATCAGGATAAAATTGTGAATTACAATTATTTTGGCCAGGATAATCATGAAATGTTCATATCGTCCCATGCCTATTCCCAATCGAACCCATAACTTCTCTGCTTCTTGTTGTCTTCTCAACTCTTATTTTGAAAGTGTTGAACTTCACACTGGTGTCGGAGCTTTAAAAGATGATTTTAAAGGCTTTGTAATTAATTTTTCTTTCCATCTCCTCTTCTCTAGTTTCTTTACCTGATGCCGAAGCAGCATTTTAATTCAAACAGGTAACCCGTTTATTTAATGTGAATTAATTTGTTTATCAGGATCACATAAAAATGGAATATGATGTTAATTCGATTTTGTCTCCTTTGTATCGTCAGTTCCGGGTCTTCGGACGTTCCTTGAACACATCGCCGGGGGAGCATTCAGAGGACCTCACCGATCACCTGCACCGATTTGTTCACTGAACCAGCACCTTTTTTTCAAGGCACTAATACGTGAAATGCTCTGTATATAATAACACTGTGTGGATTGTTGGAGAGGATGGTTTAAAAACATGCACTACATGCAGGTCGTCAGTCACAATGCTCAGTTTTGATAGCTACGTGTAGAGAGTAGGAGTTTTGATACATCTTTTTGATATTAGATTGGTATTTTTCACTGTGGAAATAACGCTCCGTTGCTCATGTAGGACTGTGACGTAGTTGTGTTCAAGAAACCGAGGATCTGCTTCTTTTAAAGTCGAGCGCTTGCTTTGTGTACCTTTATCACCACTTGTCCAGGACTGAGGCTCCTTAAGAATCCTTATGTTTTCGTTTTAGACTGAGCGGTTTAAATCTACATGGGGGAGTGGGTCCTCTTCACGGAGTCGGCCATGTTTCTACAGTAGCCCAGGAGGGACATACCAAACACTGGCTCTGGAGACTTCCACATTTTTGTTACCTGCAGGCCACTGTTCTCTGACACGCTTGGGAAGGGAGGGGTGAGTGGAGGGGTATTGCAGTTGGATGCAATCTATAACTTCGCCACTAGAGGCCAGTAAGTCCTACACACTGGCCCTTTAACAGTCAGTTATTCCTGGATGTGATTGTGTCGGTATGGTCTCTATGTCAGATTGAGAGATTTATAGTCATAAAGTCTTGTTGTGACTTGGCGGAGACATGAGAGTACACGTCGTCCAATCAGAGCTGGTGTGTGTGATGTCATCCCTACTCACCGGGTCGCTGAAGTCCCTCTGCTATTTCTCTCCATCCTTATTCCTTTCTGTCGTGATAATTCCTTGAGGAACCATTAAAGAGGCGGGGCTGTTGTTGCCATAGAAACCTAAATGTTTCCTCCATTTCACAATTCCATTCACGGCACCAACATCGTTCCTCTTCGACGTTGTTTACCGTTGTTGCAGATCGCAACAACAAGTGACGGCTGTGACCGAACATGTAGTGGAAAATAAAAAAAGAAGAAGACAAATCAAACATGCTAGATTTCCTGTCAGGACGTTGTAAAGCATTCCAGTCTGTTGTCTACTTTGACACACTACATGGTATAAACCCATGGATTGTCGCCCGTGACACTGAGCAGACACGGCCGCTGGGCTAGAATCAGCTGATCTATAGTCTGAACCACGTAGGTATCTTTGTCCCGGCAACTGAAAACAGCCCAGTACCAGATTGGTATCGTGGATCGTTGTCATGGCTTGTGTGGACAGAAAGATGGGCTTGAAAATAAAATAAAATGAAATTGGTATTCCTTGAAGTAAGGAAGCTGATAAAAAGCAGAAGCTCAGTCCTACACTCACACTACATCACATATGAAGACGAGGAAGAGTATTTCTTAAACGGCTCTTATGAGAGTTTGAAAATATAACTCCTTAATTCACACCTAATTAAACATTTTTAAAGCTTAAAATAATAATAATTCTGAAACCTGTTCATGTCTCCACGTTAAACTAGGGAGCGTCTGTGGTTGTAACCACACTGTTATTTCATATTTCTGTTCTAACGGATGTCAAAGAGGTCCAGTGTTACTTACCAGGTTTCACAGTTTGGTGGTTGAACATGAAGTGTGAATCTGACCGTTTTTAATAGACATTTTTCACATTATGAGGTGAAAACATTTCCGAACGTCTCATACGTTTCTGCCCCGACGTGAATGAAAACAAAGCCGGCACGTTTCCAGTCTTTCACTGCGTGTATTTTGATGCACATTTGATCTGCATACGCAATATTGAATGAACTAAATCTTTGAATCCTTTTTTGGATGGAAACAGAAGTTTGTCATGAAAAGTGTTAAGATGTTGAATTTTCTCAGTGTTTCTTTTTGATGGTTTAAAGCATTCAAATGCTCAAAGCATGCATCAGTTTGGGTTTTTTTTTTGTACTTGCGGTATTTCTTTCAGTCAAGTATGTTGAGATCGATATTGTGGAGCTCGTACACTGAAAATGTTAAGCCACTTAAAAAGGGATCAATGGTGTTTTTGATACTAAATATTTATTGTTTCATAACTTCCCTGGACAGCAAAGCATCCATTACTACCGAGAGCTGACTGGACTGTTTAGGCTTCACTCGTCATCACTACCCGATTGTTTAGATGATCACAGTTTACGCCACAAACACTGTTATGTAACTACCTCCTCTAATTCCCTTGTCTCATGTCCTGTTGCAGTTGGACTGATTTTAATATCGAGTCAAATTCATTAAAGTGACAAAAAAACAAACAAGTGTTTTGGATTCTTTAGTCTTTAAAGTGTTTCTGTCAACATTTTTGGCGAGGAGAGCTCACTGATTTGTTGATGCATTTCACTTCCCACACATCGTCTGTCGGTGTTCCTGGACGTGTCTGGTGTCTGTCGCTGCTGATGGAAACCAGGGAGGCTGATATACCAACCAGGAATAAAGACATCAGCCATGACCAGCTATCATCTTTTAATTATCTGCTGAGTTACAATCCTCCAAATGTACAACTCATGACATTTACAACAAACACTTAAGTTTATAGTATTTTACGCAGTTACTATGGATACATCTCCACAGGCATGTGTCTTTAGAAGAGCACAAATCTGATAAATAACCATTCATACCTTTAAAAAAGAAAAAAAAAAAAAAAAAGCATGGGCCCAGACCAGGAAACGCACGGTGGCATGTTAACAGAGTGTCAGGACAGTCGGACATGCGTGTTGCAGGAGAACCAACTCTCATGTGAAAACAGACCTGTGGATACAGGTGCAGATACCGGCTCTCGCTTTGCTCCATAACACACAAACACGGAGGGATGGCGGCGGCTCTATTTCATACAGAACTATACTCCTGGTTTGACCAGTTTGGTGATTTCCTAACAGAATCGGAGAATGTTGAACCTAGTCTAGTCCTGTTTCTGACGTTCTGGTCTCTTCCTGGTGTGAACAAGGCATTAGTCTCATGCTGACTTTGACCTGAACTCGCCTCGTTCTCCTAGCTCCCTCCACAATCTCACGCCCATCCAAAAATATTTGATAAATGCTCTTCTATTCATATCTTCTTGAGATTGTCCACAGTGCTACAAACAAGAGGCCGCAAAGTGTCAAACTGATTAGGCGAAGTGCCAGGTATCGATTGGATTGACGACAGTCTACCTAACAACCTATAAGATGGGAGCAAAGTAAAGCGTGATCAAAAACCGGAGTCAGTCAATACCATCCATGTGAAACCAAAGATTTGTGGAGAAGATGGTTAGTTTACATGGACTGTATTGACTTTAATGGAAGAGAGCTTTCTTGCTCAGTTGTAACTTTGCTTTTCTCACCTTATAGGTCGCCAAGAAGATTGCTGAGTTTGTATTTACATCTTCTGAAACGTCCAACTTTGAGCTATGATGTGTATTATAACGGTGTTGGATCAGGACTTGTTGAGCACTGCAGTATATTTGGACAGAGCATAGAAATATAATAGAAGTAGAACAGACATTCCCATTGAGTCTTAAACTCACTGATGTGAGGTTTTACAGTATCTATCAGTGGAGTGTAACGTTACGAAGCAAAGAGACGGACAACAACTTGATGCTTCATCCAAACACTTATCACACCGCAGGAAAACATATTGCTATCGTCAGCTGAGTGGCAACTTTGTTTGGCTCATTTTTTTGTAACAAGTGCAACATTAAAGCGGTGGAAGTAGAGAGGTAACTAGCGGACAGCTAGCTAGTTAGCTAGCTTGATCATTTTGTCATCGTTTAATGCTACACTGGATACAGAAAATGAGCCGAGCAGCAGCTGTTCAACCTGTGAGCCATTTTCTTTTGTACTAATGAAATGAGAACTGAAAACGGCTCAATGTCTGTTCTACTCAGATTCTATTTCTATGGGCCGGACACACTCTACATTCCCTTTTCTGGTCTCGACTTCACCTTGGCTGAACTCGGTCTCAGAGCTGAACTGAGCTGGACTAACAAAGGCAGACTTGTCTACAGCTCTGTTCTCCACTGGGTTTGGTTCTGACATGATCCTCGATCAGGGATGGAGCCTCTAACTTCACTGTACGGCTGTTGGAACAGAGGGGATGTGTTTCGACAACTGCGGAAATTAAAAATGGGATAAAATCTCAAGATCCAAGTGCAAAAACAAAACAAAAAAAGACTGGTGGAGATGTGGATGGAGGAGATCAGGCTGTATTTTGAACTATGTAAGCGGCAGAGAGGTAAAATGAACACTGTCACACCTTCAACAGGACTAAAACATGCACAGTTTCTAGTCAATTTATACTCGAGCTACATGGTACACGACTGGGCACATCATGGATGGCTGCTTTTCTTAAAAATGAAAGAAAAATCACAACAGGAAGGGGTTTTTTTTGTTCTTTTGTGCACATTTTTCACTGGTGGGTTACCGGCGGATGGCATCACAGCTATGGTCGTAAAAGAGTGTCATCTCTTATCTATTGCGTTAGGCTGTTTATGGCGCCTCGGCTCCTGCGGAGCTACTTGTAGCAGTAGATGCATGCACAAGTAGAGGTTGGGACCAGGGTTAGACCGATGTGGGCGGACCTGTAAGGGGGTGTCGCTTTGTTAAGCCTGAAATGAAACCTGCCTCAGGCTGCCTTAAGGACCTGCTAACCCACCTAAATAAATCTCATTATTATGGCTTTCAGAGGAGAGTGTTAAAAGTCTAAAAACAGTTTCAGAGGCTTTTCCACCCTAATAAGGACTCAATTCTGGGAGAATTCTTGTATTTCAAAATAAAAATGACATTAGAAAATGCTCAGATTTGATGATTTGTGTTGGCGCTCCGACTCAACATGGGTCTAACCCTAGTGGAGGTGGGTGGGGGCGCAGGGTCGGGGGGTGGAGACGTGACGATGTCTGGCTGGCAGTTAACGCGACATGGTACCTTGGCACATGACGATGGGGCACAGGGGGGACAGCAGTCATGAGGTGTCATTGGGCGGTCGGGTGTTCAGGCAGGCGTTGGGGTGGATGGGTGTGTGTGTGTGTGTGTGTGTGTGTGTGTGTGTGTGTGGGCGGGGTCAGACAGTCATTTAGCTCTGGGCAGTCAATCGCTGCTCTGTGAGCGACGCCTGGTGAGATACCGTTTTGTTTTCGTGGGCCCTCAGCTTGGACACCACGTCGATGAAGGCCAGGCTCTGGACCTCTTTGTGGAGAGGCTCTGAAAACAGAGGAGAGGGAGGACAATGTATTGATCACAGCTTTTCCTCAAGTCAAACGGCGCCCACAGAATATATATTGTAGCCACTAATTGGTGCTGCAACATGTGTGTCTCTCCAAAGCTTTTTTTCCTTTGGATGATAATTTCATATCCCGTTGTATTTCTTAAAGCGATATCCTCAGTAGGGGAATTGCAACATTGCCTCGAACAGTGTAGTTCAATAATAATTTGTAATGGTTAAAGATCTTTAAGTCTCACCTGAGCCCATGACTGCACAGATGAGGATCATAGAGTTGTACTTAATCTCACGGGGCGCTCCTCTCGTCGGACAGCAGCTTGTGAAGCACCGACACCAAGTTGGCTCCGACAAAGTCCTTCTCCGCTGCAACTGAAAACCAGAAACCAGCATATTTATGGGCTCATCTGAAAGCTAAGAAGCTAAATATGAAAATCATAAATCTCTCTAAATGTTATCATTGCTGCAGACATATAAGTAACAACATAGGTGAAATACTTTGACAATAAAATTGTTTAAATCATCAGAAAGCTTGGAATTTCTACTTTCCAGCGATACCTAAACAATTAAGACTTTAGTGTTCAAACTCTCACCCAGATCCAGCGCTGCTATGAGACCCAAAGCCACCAGTGCTTCGTTCTGCATAATCATGTGCTCACTAGTTGCCATGGTAACTAAGTGCTTGACTCCTCCTCCCTGGATGACAGTTCTGACGACTTCCTGAAAAAAGAAGAAGAAATCACTTAAATAAAACAATCGTGAGCTGGACGTTCAGAACTAACGATTTCAACAAAAGGATTTCATGACCCCTTCATTTGTTGAAACCAGTGTGTCACTTCCCAAACATGACATAAAACAATACTCATTCATATTTTAATTCATTAGCAATAACAGTTTTGATTCCAATTTTCTTTCTAAGAACTGTAATTAACAGCAAGGCAGTTGAGAGCCGTCACATGTTTTAAGCGAGTACACAGTAACACAGACATAAAGACCAAAATAAGACTAACATAATCAGGCACTTGTTATATTGTAATTCATTCCAGTCATGCTGCTCTGAGTAATCACAGCGACCGGCTTGTCTGCCGTCAGCACGGCAGCTAAACACGTTGAATGAACGTTTCATTCAACAGTTACAGCACTTTTTCATTAAAAGGATCCAATAGATTCACGCTGGCAGAGGACCAAACACCAGGATCCTATTGACCCCGTCTGTCTGAGGTAAAGCTGGTGTATAGCCTGCTACTGTAGGATACTTTAGTGAGTTTTCTTGAACAAAACGTTCTGAGAGAACTTTAGTTCCCTCTGGTAAACAGTTACGCAGTGTATATAGTCCAGGGCTTTTATTGTGAAAGGTAAGAACAGAAGGAGTGGATCTGGTCTGGGCTGCCTTTGTCAAGTTTGAAAGGAGTAATTAATTCTACCGTCTTGGTTCAGACTAAGGCTGTCTTTATGCTGAATAAATTAGGTGTACAGTTAAGTAAATATCTATTTTTCTTTCATAAAGAAGCATTTTATGTCATTTGTAAGAGTCTTCAGAGTCTGACCTTTGACTTGCTGTGTCGAATGAGGGCCGACAGCAGCCGGTTGGACTCGCCCATCACCCCTGCATGATCTTTGGCTTCACACCACTCCACTAGCCTCTCCACTAGTTTCCCATTGGTCCCCAGCTGGTCAGCAGCTTCAGCTGAAACACACACACCACAAAGTTATCGTCATTTAACATGGTGTTCACTGTCACCAAAGTAAAAGGCAGAAAATAATTAGTCTGGTGTCAAACCTAGAGCAGCATTTACAGTACTTGGTGTATTTTGTACAAAGACATTTATTTGAACCTCAACATTGATGATTGGTGCAAAAGACAAAAGAAGTGTTAAATTCTCTACCTTGTGTATCGATGAGCATACGTAACGTCCCCAGGAGCTTAAACTGGACTGGAGGCATCTCCGACTGCAGGAACTTCAACACCACGTCGGCTACTCCAGCTGACAACATCTTGGATTTGTTCACCACTGGAGAGACGAAACGAGGCACGTCAAAACACGGAAGCAACAAGGCAACGGTCTTCATTGATCATCATGTCATCCTTTGATGTTAGAAAAGGTCTTCTCAACTGTTTTTAAAAATGAACTGTTCTCATGATGATGGATGACTAATAAATGACAACAGAATGATGTAAATATCTAAAAAGTCAGATATTTTATTGACACATAGACCCGAGACCCAGTGTAGTTCCTTCCTCCTGGATCTTAGTAATTAGGAACCACGGGGACCTTGAGTGAAAGCGCTGACTCACCAGGTATGGCCAGGTTCCTCAGGGCGCTCAGTGCAGCGTGTTGAACAGTAACATTTCCTTCCTCCACGTGCCGATCCAACAGCTCCAGAAGCTTCTGCACAATACCAGTGTCCACCATGTGGATGCAATTCCCATCTACACTCAGGAATGAATACAACAAAGAGTACATACCCGGATGTCAGATACCTGCAGTTCAATAACTGTCCTCCTGAACCTCCTCTCGCCACAATGTGAAGCCAAACTTACCGTTACGAGCAAAATTAGCGATGGCCAGAGCCCCAGCGAGCTGCAGCTGATGGTTATGAGATGGGATCCAGGACAGGACCCTCTGGAAGACGCTGCCCTTTCCTCCCTCAAACAGCTTCTGCATGGACTCATCTACACAACAGAAGGAAGACAGGTCACCATACACTGACAGTCTATATGCATAGAAAGCAGATGAATCACCTCGTAGATAACTTTTGGTCATTCTGTGTTACAAAGGCAGCAAGGTCCTAATTCTCCCTGGGGCTAGGCAGACGTTTCCCTTCACTTTTATAGTTTCAGGTTGTTTAGGTTACATTTAACAAAGGTTACATTTATACACATCTCATCCGGTCTCTGTAATGGTTCTAACATAGAGCTGTGGGAGACCACAGACCACTACAATATTTGTTGTCCATCCTAAATTTATGTAGCTGAAAATACATTTTACCCTCTCATGGCATCTCCCCAACCCTGAGGCGTTTACCTCCCAGCAGCAGGAGAACCATGAGGTCTGAGGCCGTCTTGAGCTGAGCGATGTCCTCCTCCCTCTCTCCGTCTACAGTCTGAGCCACCACCTCCAGGAGACACTCCACCAGGCCGGCCTCCACCAGCTGCAGCTTTATCACATCTGGCATGGAGGACGAGACAATGACAGTGGACCGGTTAACTCTGAAACACGCAGCTGCTGCTGTGGTGCATCATATATGCATCATATGACGCAGCACACATGAGAATGCCATGCCATATGCTATGCATATGAAACGAATGTAGCTAAGTTTGAACTAAAGCTACACAAAACACAGTGGAGCCAATTCTCTGGTCACATGACACTTAACCCCTGCAGCAGAGGAGGAAACGATGGGGGGATGTTTCTAATTAAAACTCACTGCCACACACACACACACACACACACACACACACACACACACACACACACACACACACACACACACACACACACACACACACACACACACACACACACACACACACACACACACACACACACACACACACACACACACACACACACACACACACGAGTGCTGACATGTTTGTAGTGATTGTTGCGTTTTAATCATTTCTGCAGCTGGAAAATAACAGATTAATCAATAGAATAACAGATCAATTACAATAATTGTTTTAAATAATTTCTTATATTAGTTAATAATTATTTGTATTTGTGTATACAAATTGCTTACAGTGATGAAACGCTTATATGGATTAAAAAGCTTGGGACAGAATCACTCCACTACACTGGAAGCAGCCAGACTTCAACATAACTTTGTTTTTATGCACCGTTTCAACATGAATGGCAGTGAACGGCGGTTAAAACAGGTAGGCTGAACTTTACTAAAGTAAACACTGCAGACACTGACATCTATTTTAATATAAACAAATGTTTAGTATCCTGATCTGTAGCTGGGATCGGCTCCAGCCCCCCCGTGACCCTAAAACACAGGATAAGCGGTAGAAAATGGATGGATGGATGGATTATCTTGATCTGTGATAAAATCTTACATAGTCCCATCCCTAAACATAACACACAGTATAAACTCAATATCATGAGTCCAGGAAGACCAGGAAAAAACAGTGTCTCCTTTATTTATGTTTGCCTGCACACGATTTTGCAATTTTCCTTTGATGGAAGGACAACAGAAGCATTTACTTAAAAATAAAGCACTAAAAAGTGACATTTGTCTCTATTAAATCTCTATATATTATCCCTGTCTCAGGATCATATCTGCCTTTTTTTTTTATTAGTATTCGCTTGTTGTCTCGCTAGAAATCTAATAAACAAGATGCAGAGTGAGGAATGAAAGAAACGGAGACGTACAGGGCGAGTTTCTGCTGAGCACACACACACACACACACACACACACACACACACACACACACACACACACACACACACACACACACACACACACACACACACACACACACACACACACACACACACACACACACACACACACACAACACACACACAACACACACACACACACACACACACACACACACACACACACAAACACTGTGCAGTTAACAGCTCGCCTGGAGAGCATGACTCATGCTGAGGATGGTTTACTATAGAGTAGGTGGAGATGAGAGAACAACGCAGTCTCTCACAGTTTCATGTTCAAATCTCTGCACTTCAAAACAATGGATTTGGTCTTTTTTATAGAACATAATGATTTAAAAAAAAAAACAATCACATTACCATTTTCTGCAAGTGGAGCCAGAACCTCAAAAATCATTTCCTTCTTCTCGTGCTCCGTCTGCTTCTGGAAGAGACGTACCAGCTCCTCGGCAATGTTGGTGGAGGCAAACTGCTCTTTGCTGGACTCTGACGGGGAGGAGAGGAGCATCAACGGCATGTCACCAAAGAGAAGA
Source organism: Chelidonichthys spinosus (assembly GCA_029853015.1). NCBI lineage: Eukaryota > Metazoa > Chordata > Actinopteri > Perciformes > Triglidae > Chelidonichthys > Chelidonichthys spinosus. Next base: position 6,564,588 of record CM056843.1, on the reverse strand, counting down.
AATCCCCCACAAGGACGTCTTATGTGCTTTCTATTTAGGGAAATTCATTTTCTGAAAAAGAAGAGCTGTGCGGCTACGCCCAGTCAAACTAAAATCACAATTATCTGCATCAAAAAGACATGGAAACATTGAAAAATATTGTGACTATTTTGTAATTGCTGGAAGAAAGACTCTTTTCCCCATCACTATTCCCACATCTTTTTTTTTATTACGTTGCAAACAAATATTAAATGACATCACAAACACTGGCCTCAATCTCCCAGTTCAATATAAACTGCCCATCTTCTGTTAAAAAATTGTTTTTTCTTATTTGATTGATTAAAAGTCTGATTCTTGCCGACCAATGAACAGTAGTTAACAGTACGCGATGCTAAAGACTAGACATGAACTATACTTTTCCCCTTTATGCAGCGGTCGCTAGGTGTGTTACCTGGGCCGGTATTCAGGTATACTCACCGAGCTCAGCCAAATTCCCAAAGGCAATTAAACACATTTCTGTCAGGGCTGTGTTGTGGGAATGGATGCCTAGCAGCTTCACCAGAGTGGGGATCACACCCATATTGATCAGCTGAGCTTGTAAGGAATCTGCAAAAAAAAAAAGATGGACAAAGACAAGCAGTTAAAAGGTTGTTCCAAACATGATGTAGATCTGAGGAGTTCAAGAGAAAAAAAGCTGATTTTCTATCATAAATCATAAATAAAGTAACCGTATAAATCTGATTTTAAAAGATGATTTTCAAAAACATGTCAGCACTTATGAAACAGAGTAACACGTTCTTCCTCTTAAACTTGAAAGGTGAATCAATAAACATCCCAACCTTTGGTTAATGGCTCTACACTAGGAGATTTTGTTGCTACAGTCTTGAAAGGTTGAAGGAAAAAGTGGTTCCGCAAAAATAATCGGGCGAGTTTTCTTCTTTATCTCTCTACTGTTCTGTTTAATCCCCCCGTTCTGTTCACCATTACACACCATTTAATTCAATTAACAGTTATTGAAGAGGGGAAATTAAGCTCTCAGAGTAAACTGGGTTAGCAAACCTGTCAGCTTAGCTTGGTTGCTAGTGGGAACACTTTGGGTCTTTGCTTAGTCTGGAATGACAGAGTAGCTCATGGTGGCTAACGTTAGCAAGCATTAGGTTGTGTTGATTTCTTTTTTGTGTTTGATGCCTGTGAGCCGACTCTTTTTCTCTTCTTGATTATCAAACGCCATTTCTATTTGTGACTGCGTGCCTGTGGTTTTCTAGACGTTACATAGGCTCGCTTAAACGGTGCATTCACACTGTAAATGTTACTCCCTCAAAAAGGTGCAATATTTCAAATTCAGAGCATAGCTACGATTTAGGGATTGCCTCCACATGGCTCTCAACTTTACAGCTGAGCCGGCAGCTAGCAGCTACAAACAACTGACAAAACAGTGTTCTCTCGGGGAACCGTAGGGTGGGTACTGTGCTTCTGCGGCGACGCTGTGGCTTGGTACGGTGTTACCAGTGCTAACGGTCATATGAGATCTAGCAAGCGGGGCACAACAGAGAGACAGTGAGACTACTTAGCCGGACCGGCTAAGTAAACAAAGCACAGACAAGCTAGGACTCCAACACACACAGAGGAACATTCAAGAAGCGGAGATATATTTGCCATTTTGCATTAGAGCTATTAGAAGTGCCTGGAGAGCAAAAAGAAAGTATTTAGATTTAGTTAGGATTCAAACACCAAGTCAATGAATCAATGGTCGAGGAAGACAGGAGTGGGTCGCTGAGCAGAACAGAAGTGAGAAGGAAAATCTCCAGTCGAATCTCAAGAATACTCAAAAAAAGATCTTCTCCCATCCTTTTTGAATGTCCTATAGTAGCATAAGAAGCTCGCCATTAAAACACTGAAAACAGATGCTACATGTGTTCTTTTAACATCAATAAATCATGACATTAATTAAGCCAGATCGTTTCTTGGAAGGCAGGCGGCGAAAACGGAGAAAACAAAAAAGGCCATTATGAGGCCAAGACAATATTCTCTTATCTAGCCATCTAATTTGTTCCACTGCAGGTCTCGGGGGCAGCAGGCTTAGACCCCGATGCGTTGCTAAGGGCTCAGTGTCACGCTCGTCTATGTCACATTTTGCCCTGCCAGCCAATCAAATCCAGCAAGAAAGTAGGACTGAAGTTCGGCCTTCTCACCAGCAACACCTCCTAGGGAATCCCCAAGCGTTCCTTGGCAAGTGTGACATACAATCCATCCAACGTTGGACCCAGAAAACCTCGGGAGAAGGGCATCCAGTCCCTTTCTACATGAAGCAGCTACTCCGACCTGAGCACAGCCTCCCTACGAAGGAAGTTCATCTTTCACTCACTACCCAAAGCTCGAGACGATAGGAGAGGGTCAGCACGTAGATGGACTTGTAAATCGAGAGCTTTGCCTTCGGGCTCAGCTCCTTATTCACCACAACGGTCTGGTACATCACTGCTGAAGCTGCACTGAACCGCCTCTCCATCTGCGCTCCATTTTATCCTCCCTTGTAAACAAGAACCCAGAGATACTTGAACTACTCACATATAGCAGTGACTCACCCCCTTTACCTCGTTACACTTCTTCCTTCATTTTGATTATAATCCCACTGTTGTATTTCTACAAACTGTTACAACTGTCTCCTGTTTGATGAGCCTTCAGATACTGTATGCTGATGGGTGATTAAACAAACTTGAGCACAAAAACGAGGGGGACGATGCTACCCTACAAGTGAGCCATCAAATATTTGCTAATATTTGCTCGTAAAAACAAGAATCTTTATCAGCTGAATCGACTGTCTGGCTCTACTAGAATCTAGGAAACACTGCCCTCGTTGAGGATAATGGTTGCTGTATTAACAAGGTTAATATATGTATTTTCCTTAAGATATTGTTTTTTTGTTAGGAAGCAGGGAATTGTCTCAACATTGGCTAGATATAAAGAGTCAGCTAGACTAGAAGCTGCAGAAAGCCACAGAAGCTAATCCACTGTTATTGTAGCACAAAACCTTGCCATCCTCCAGCCAAACTGATCCAACCAGTGCCAAAAGACTCTTGGCAGGCGATCTGAATCCGTCATATCACACACTGTCTCTGGTCAACAAGCCTTGTTGGCACAAAGACCAACGTAGTCCACACAGAATATGTACGCAGGGATACAGTCGAGGGGAAATTCAGTGTTCTCGCCTTTTTAAAAACGGGCAAAAGTGTTTATCATGTAAATTCATTGTAAATATCACAGTAGGCCCACAGGAAGTAATGCAGATGAAGATATAGATGATGATGATGATAGAGACATATGGAAGAGAAAACATTACGTGAAGCGCAGGATAAACCGCAACCGTTTTAAAGCATGGGAACATAAAATTGTGCTTCTTCAATCTCGTTAGCTAAATGTATTTCTAAAACATTTTACAAGAGCTGCCCAACAGGTTGGTAAGTATCGTCCTGTAACTTCAAGTAACAGTTTGTATTTGGAACTATTCTTTCACAAAGCGAGATTGTCAATAATAAGTACAGAGCAGGAGTCAGGGCATGGTTAGCGCAGCTTAGCATAAAGAGTGGAAGCAACAATATTGGCTCAGTTCAAAAACACACCTACCATTATGGTGGGCGGGGTTTAGCTCAGGAGGTAGAGCGGGTTGGCTGGCAACCGCAAGATTGCCGATTCGATCCCCGGATAAAAGCGCGGACCATTAACCATGAGGACCGTTATTTTTAAAATGTTCTGATTCCCATGTTGACCCTTATTTGATCTATTTAAGACTAATAGTCTACAAGCGGCTCTATGAGCCTGTATTTAGGCACAGCGAGCAGTGCTTAAAGCAAAAATACTAATGTCAGTATGCTAACCCACTCACAGTGACAATGCTAACATGTTGATGTTTAGCAGATAATGTTCTTAATTTAAAGTGTTAGCATAATAAAATATGCTCCTTTGCGCTAAAGACAAAGAACAGCTGTGGCTGATGGGGATGTCATTAATTTTGCAAGTATTTGAGAACAAAGTATGGGAATGTATTTCAATGCATCCAAAAGTGATAGCTTTATATCAAGATATTTCACTTAAAAGCACAAACATGGAACACGTTGTTGAAAAGGCACCGCTACTATGCAAGCCGGCTCTCAATGAATAAATGCAGATTATCTCAGAGATGGAGTTAGAAAAGCAAGAGGAAGATCAGGACACAGGTCAGGCCGAACAAGGAAAAGCATCAAAATGTTCAGTGAAACCGTCTTATGACAAAAGAATGAATAAATGACGTGACATCGTCTGTGTATAAGAAAGAGAACATCCGCTGATTAGTTGAGATTAGTTAACAGTTGTTCTTGGGGGAAGATGGTCATTACCATTATCATTGCTATAGTTCATCAGCATGCCACAAAAGACAGTCAAGAGCTTCTGATTTTCCGGCTCAGTATTTTGGGAGAGGGATTTAATGTGTTCAGCTACTATCTGAGCCCCTCCTGCCAGGTCAACTGCACTCCTGCCCTCATCTGCAAAACAAAGAGGCCAGGACACAAATCAACCACAAAGAAAACGGGAAAAAAAATGTAAAAAGAAAAAAGAAAAATAACCACAAACTGAAAAAAACACAGGAAAGCAATGTTAAGTAAGCAGTTCAAAATATAGAAAAATCAGTGCAAACTACAAAACAGTCAAAATGCTGAATCTAAGTGTAAAAGAAATCATTATGACCACAGCTACATATAATAAACCCCAGTTAAGGATTCATATGAGGCTCATAGTACCTGATACATTCAGAGTAAATCTCTCCCTTCACAGATTACTCATTATTATTATTTTGCTGCAGCCAATAATTTAAAATCAAAACAATCCACAAATTGCTAAAAATACGCTTGAATCGTACAGACTATTGCCAATTGGTTTATATCCTGTAAACCAGTTGGCCGTGTTCTAACTAGCAGACCCTGGCTAGTTAGCCAGCTTTCTGATTCCGTCATCCTAAGCTACACTGGTAACAGAGAATATCCACATCCCTGTCCTCACTGCTACCAAGCTACCTAGCTAACTAGCCAGACATCCGTCTCCGACCTAGCGTCGTGTCACCCTAACAACCAACAACAATCGCCGTTTTCTTGTGTACTGGTCAAATGACCAGTGAAAACAGTTCAATGCCCATTCTACTCCAATTCTATTTCTATGGTTGAACCCATTTCCATCACGTTGGACGTTTTCCATCTTTATTGTACTTGAGCAACAGCTCCCATATTAAAGAGCATGTTTCTTGAAGGCGGCTGGCAGCTGCTTCTCCACAGTCTCCCAGTGGGTATTTCATAAAACCACGTCTGCTTACCGGGACCCCCCTTCACTCAAACAAATGTCACATCCCACCAGATTCCACAGACACCCGGCTTTCAAGCAAGAGCAGAAACTATGCACCACAAGTGACAGCTGTGGTTAAAGCCTCTAAAGCTGGCAGTAAAATCCGCTGCTCTTCCCTGAGGTCAGTACTTACAATTCTCCACTGGAACATTCACTAATGACGTTTCTTAGAGCAGATATATCAAACTGTGTGAAAGGCAGCCTTTTCAAATACGTGTGACATGTTTGTAGTTTGAATATCACGAAACAAATGGCATCATGGTTCTGTTGTCACACATGGTTCTCAAAATCAAGCATAACTTACATTTTAACTGTTTTTTAGTAAACTTTGAAATCTTCATTCACAGAGGGAAGTTGTAAAGCATGAAAAGTGTGTCTGTTGTTTGAAATCTAATCTACATACATTTCTTCTGCCTGGATGCTACATAATCATGGTAAGAACATCTGGCTCAGATTGAATCGCCTTCTACGATCTCAAAAAGGAGCATTTCAGCCCAAACAGCAAAGCGGATATATCAGTCGATTAAAGGTCATTATAGATGCATCTCAATTATGTAACAAGAAACTGCATTACAAAAACCCAAATTAGGTTGAAGGTAATTCAGAAACAGTGACACCATCCCACTCAGTAGGTAATATAGTCACAATTTAAACTCCAATCGGATTATACAGCACACCAGATCTTTTAGTCTCCCAAATATTGATGTATCGAAAAACAGTTACGGCCAAGTGATAAAAAAACAACTAAATCCAACATAACAATATATATCAAGCAACTACTATGCAACTCATGAATCTTATTATACACTGTCATACTTAACGTTTTAACGTTTTTAATGGCGGGGTATCACAATACTTAGTATTGGAACACTTGAGCTATGAGTGTAGCTGTTCAGTGCTCGACATTATCCATATGTTATGGTGCATAGTGTGTAAGTGTTAATATTATTGAATTGCATAGTCACTATGCATATTTTTATATGGAATCCATTAATAAAGCAATAAACAAACACTTCTCAATGGAAATTCAACCGAAGTGTTTAAACCTTCCACACAAAAAAGACAGAATTTCTATTAACATAGATGCAGTAAATGGGGTATGGTTCACGGGAGCTCAACAAAATTGCCCTGCATGCATTACTATAACCCTGTTAGAGGTTTTTGTGGCTGAAACATGATTAAACATCAACGCTTTGTCTCCTGCAGCCCCAAAACACAATCATTTTTCTATCAGCTGCGTGACGGTGATGACAAGGCTCATAAGGGATGCGGTGTTCTGTGAGCAAAGCAAACTCCTACTTACGGCTGTCATAACAGATGTTGCCAAGAGCTCGGCCGGTCTGCAGTAAAACCTCCTGGTCGGTGGCGTTTAACAGCTGAATTAGAGGCGGGATGAGGCCGGCTTCAACGCAGGGGCTCCGCATGAACTCTGAGAGAGGGAAAGTTGATGGACAGCAAGTCAGATTAAAAACTGTGAACTTCCTCATGGAAGTTAAGAAACTTCACAAGTTTCCTACATTATAGGATGTGTAAGAGATGTAGTAATCACACCATCAGGATATGCAGTGCATTGACCTTATAAAGAAAGTCATGACCAATCCAAAACTAAACTTCTGCCGGTTCAAGTATCTCAAGTCTTCACCAAAGCACAAACTCGGCTTAATATCACACCAGCTTGTTCTGAACGTGAAATTTAAAAAGGAAAAGGATGAAAATGAGTATGGGGTTTTACCTACAGGAGATAAGGAAGGAGTAAAAACCTACTACTGCAGAGTCATGAATGCCGATTGTAACCTTTCCCACTGAAGATAAAACCCTGATGTTAGTGGGGAAAGAGGCTTAAGATAGCCATCACCTAAAGCTGATACATTTCCTACACAGCTAATCTGTTATCCGTTATGACAAGGGTTATGTAAGGGACGAGAGAAAATAAGATGAGAACTCTCATGATTCATGACAAAGAGGCCGTTTACAGTCCCCACTTAAGCTCAGAGACACCATGGTCTGTATGTGAAGAGCATTTCTCACCAGCCCCCTTACTGTGATTTGATTTCCGTTTGGGAAATCATCTTGGATCATGTGGGTTCTCTTGTTTTGGTGGCGATTTAGTCAAGATATGCATTGACGATAAATCTTGCAGCTTTTAACAATCACAGTCGGTTCAAGCTGACAGACCTCGAGGGAGTCGTCTTTAGTCTCTTGGCTGCCAGCAGACGTTTCCGGAAGCAGCGACAGATAAATGCCAGCGGGATGTTGCCAAGCTTGGCAAACTGCTGGGGAGTAGCCTAATCATTAGCTGCCTTCTTGCAGGCTGCTAAAAAGACTTACATTATCCTAACCTTTTCTTGCCTCAACTTCTCTTCCCATTCTGTTTTTTTTTCTACTTTAAAAGCTTACTGTGCACTCACACACACACACAGGCATTATGGGAAGCTCTCTGACACTGCAGTTATGAAACATTACACAATAACCTCACAGGCAGTGGCAGCTTATCTCTCAAATGCCAAGGAGGCTTCTAAAACTAACCCCGTCTGAAATGGCCTGTCAATCAAAGATGCTACTGTTGGATTCATATTTAAGTCCACAGAAAGCTGCTCTACTGTCCCACCAAAAACTGTATGTATAAAAAACATGCAATAACAAAAAGGATGAGATCTAAAAAAAAGAGTCAAAGTTGAATTCTGACAAATAGAGGAACAGAAAGTCAGGATCTTTCTGGGAGGATCGGCTTGGAAACAGAAGCTCACCATTTTTGGCCACCTCGGCTATGATGTTGGCTACTTTAGGGGTGCAGGAGGACTGGGGGCTTAGCAGGGTGGGGAGCAGGGGAAGAACGCCCATCTCCTGGATCTTCACACTGGCCTCGGCATCTGCAAAATAAAAAAAATCAGTAAAACCAAGGGAGCTGATGGGGAAAAAAAGGTGAAGCCACACACAGCTAGCTCTTAAACAGAGAAGCAGACAGAAGGTTCTACGATATGTGGTTGAAGAATATATCGAGGATGTGAAATGGATTCAGACGTAAAAACAGGATAAAAAGATAAGGATAGAAGCTAAAGCCTAACTGAATGGTTTAAAGTGTAAAAGTGAACCATCACATCCCAACTGGTGTTCTTGCTATTGAGTCAGATTGTTATTAGAAGTGTCTGACAACATTATAGATTCACCAACACTTAATTCTCCACGTTAGATGTGAGATTATTCTGACATCTTTCGCTCCTCTTCTCATATTTTCACACTTTTTTAAAGTCTGGTGTTATTAGAGAGAAGCTGCCAGTACTGGTTGAACAAAAGGATTATATTCATGAACAAAAAGGTCTATCTAACATTCAGTAAACCTTCAGTAGCCAACGTAGCATAGAAGTGATGATTTGCTGTAATGTTAGCAACTCTGCTAATGTAGGCTCCATAGGTTTTTAGGTAGAAAGATAACATTTCAGAAACGTATACATCTGTTTCCTACCTCTCCAGGTAATGAGTATAACTACTCTACATGCTCCAGGCAAAATGTTTCAAAAGTCACAGCGAGAATTTGGTGCTTTCATTGCCATTTTGGATTGACGACCAGACTTGACCATGTTTCTCTCATGACTGCCAGCTTTTATCTGAGCCATCACACACAAGGCGTTTATTGGTCTGTTCATCAAAGACTTCACCAGGATTTCAACTCAATAACAAAGATAAATGTCTGGGTGAGAGCTACTGAGTTAAATTCGAACAATATAGAAGATATAACAGGAATGTAACTAGATCCAGAGTGGGCAGGCTGTCAGAGGGGGTGATGGGTATGTGACACACTAGGTGTCAATCAGGCTCTACTCACTGTTGTTGGCGAGAGCTTTCAGCAGGCAGTCCAGACAGCTCTCCACACTGTCAGTGGTGCTGTCTGTGGACGCCAGCTTCAGCTTCTCCAGGGCTTCACTTAGGTTGTCTGGAAAGAGAGACATTTCATGATCAAAAGTTGGGAGGGACAAAGCCATAAGACACATTTATCTGTAAAATAAAGATCTGAAAGATAAACAACATGTAGTCTCCTATTACATTCTTTATATCAGTAAGAAGGGTGTATTTTCAAAGCAGGTTTCAATGACTTGCAGAGGGTCCCCGATCCTACAGGCTGAATGTGATGCACCTGACGGGGTCAGTCAACAGCATCGAAGCTTTGTTTAATCCATATGACGTACTGCTCAGTGTCTGTGCTCCGCTCAGATGATTATTACTGCTGCACAGCGCCTTTACGCTGTGGATATGTGAGTTAATTAGACCTGATTTTTAAGCATGAACGGTTGGAAAAGGGAGAGAGGGGCGAGGAGCGAGAAAAACTGTCAAAAGTAGGGGAACATTTCAAACTGAAAAGAACTGAAAACTGTGCCGTGTATTCTTTGCACAGCGAACCTTGAATCGTGAATCACAATTATTTTGGCCAGGATCACTGTAACGTGAATTTTTCATATCGTCCTATGCCTATTTGCGGCAGTCACGTCGTGTCGTTGCTAATGTGATTCTCCTTTTTCCTGCCCAGTGACTACAGATGTAAATTATCTTATAGTGTGGTACAGATAAGAAGTTGAGCTGTGAAATCAATGAAATACATTGAAATACATACATTGTAATGAATTAATGTCCTGCATCACACTGCATCGGGCATATATCCTTGATGCAGTTTGATGCAGGACATTATATATACAAACCCTCGGCCCTCAATTACGTCCTCGGGAGCACATTGACCACACACACACCAGCCCCGGTCTCTTTACTGCATTGTGAGGACTACAAGTCATCCATCTACTACACTGCCAGCCATGCTAACCACAAAACCTGAATCAATTATTTCTAACAGCTGCACATCCATCACATGCCATGAGAAACAATCCTTCCTGAAATTCTTATTAATCAGTGGCATAAACAAATCACAGATTGTCCATTTCCCCAGAACATCATACTTTAGCGATGATGTGCTTCACGAGAGGTTTGACTCAGAGCTTTTCTCAGAAATGTTTGACAGATCTGCATTTGGAGACGTTTGACAGCTGCTCTGCTCCACGTCTCCAGTAAACTGTGATAGCGCTTCACTTGATCTATATTCTACATACACCTATTTAAAGTCTGATGCAACCAACTAATATCAGTCATGTACAACAACGAGGCTAAATAAAGGGTGACGAATGCCTACAAAGCAAGTGTCTTAAATACAGTACATGTGTTAGCCTGTATGAGCTAGAGTGACTATTCACTGGGTGCATACAGCTCTGTTTTGGATGCATCATTACTCACAGCCTACATCCTCAGCAAAATCTGATTGGGACTGACCCGTCGGCTCTGGTCCAGAACCTACTCTAATTACTCTAGAGGCTGACACACTACGCTCTCTGGCATCTTATTGATCGTCAATAGAGAATCACATTTATTTTAATTATCTGAAAGGCTAGGAATTGTTGCAATAACAGAGGGAATTTTCTCATTCCGGCGTCGCGCCAACAAACCAGGTAATGATAAGTTGCATAAGGATTGCAGACGCTGTTGCAGTGACCTGGTTCTTACTCGCCTATTGCTTGTGCACCGCACAGCCCACACATCCATCCTCCATGATAGACGCCTTATAACAAATGACAAACATGAGTGATCCAGCCTGGGGACTGGCTTTGTGCAATACACTCATACACACATACAAATAGTGCTCTGGATGCCATTCGGGGATGCTGCTGCCTCATATAAAAACTGTCTTTCAAATGTAATATTTTGTGAATATGCAGCATGTTTTATTTAATGTAGATTTGTATTTGCAGGTATGGCTATACTACAGCAATCACAGGCCTGTGCTTGAAAGCATCAATAACCAGTGTGTGTCCACCATCAATAAACCAGGATAAACAGTAATATTACAGAGAGCAGTGCAGTAGAAACAGCAACACGGAGTGGGCTGCTGGATCCTATTGCATAACAGCTGTGGAGACGGAGGAGTGGCATCTACACCATCAGCAGCACTGCCATTTCAGGGGATGCACATTCATTTAGCAAGTGGGACCTTCGAGCCATTCAAACCTCAGCTGAAATGCATCGAGGAGGAGCGAAAGAAATGCGAATACATTCTTTTTTTCCAGTGCAAACGTTGTTAAACGAGGGGGGAGAGAAAAGTCACGACCACTAAGAGCGGCTAGTAGATGGAGAGTCAGGGAAGCTACCCCACCCGAGAACTGAAGCAGGCGCGCGCACGTACACGCGCTTTCGCTACAGTCAGCTTTTCATATGACTAACATTAACGTAAGAGTAATGAAGCAGAAAGCTACAGAAGGAATACAAGCGGTATAGTGACATTAATGCACGATACACAACGTCAACAACCGTCCATACGTGGCTGCCTGTATACGTTTATATAATACTCGTTTTTATTGTTAAACTAACGTTAAAAAACTGTTCTTGTTAGCTAAGTAGCCTCAAAGTGAGCTGGTTGCTAGCTGTCTACTTACCCATATCAGCAGGATGTTGCTCCGGAAAATAAACCGGGGTGTTGAGCGTTCCAGGGCAGCTGTAAACCGAGTCGTACTAGCCGGAGGCCCCGCTCTCCCAGCACCGTTGGTCCCTTAAACTACCTTAAACTGGCGAAGTTAGCGGGTTGAGGTTAGCTAGCTAGCTAGCCAGTTGGGTAGCAACAGCAGCCACCGGGCCGGTCGGGCAGTCCCGCTCAGATGGATGCTGCTGTACAGTGGCCTGTACACCGGGTGACTACCAGATTAACACATCTGACTTCCTCTCGTATCCACACCATCCGTCAAGTCCTGCTGGCTGGCGCTCCCCTGGACGACTGGCTCAGTCTGACATGCCACACAGCCGAGGATGAAGAGTACGACGTCCGGTTACACCCTTCAAAATAAAAGCCCTTTAAAGTGCTATGTGGCGCATCACCGGTAGGTGGCAGCCTGAGACACATCTGAAAGCTTGGACTATTTTAAATTTAGAGTAGTAGTTTAACACCAGTCTAAAAAGTAGTGTTTTGTTGCCCATGAATGCCTGCCTCACCTCTGACATCAACCAGCATCAATGAAATCAGGAATGTGCTCTAAAGCCCCTTAAACGACACCCAACGATATTGACTTTTAATGATTAAAGCATTCCCATTCTAACATTTGGAAATACACAGTTTGGTCTCAAACTGGAGAAATAATAACTTCATTATTTCTAAGATTTATTTTCATAAGATATGTATAAAAAAAACAACAACAACAACATCCAACAGTGATGTCACAGTGTCCTGAAGGCCACCTGGACTTTACTGCAGCAAGGTGAAAAAGTGGACGTCAGCAAAAACCATATTAGTGTGAAATAACTCCTTAAGTGTTATCGATGGTACCGAAAGTTCTGGTTTATACTGCAAATATCTGACTTTAGAAATAAAGTCAACAAAGAGTTGAAGATGGAAATGACATCTGTCTTGAGAGGAAGACATCAGTTTTACAAATCAAGTCAATTTTATTTACCCAATATCACAAACCAATCAATCAATGCAACGGCCACAGCTAGTGACGTAGCATCAGTATATTCTCGTGGTAGGGTTGGGTTGAAAGCTCAAAACAAAAGAGAGAGAGTAGAGTTTTACTTGACATTGTCACACATACAAGGTGGTACAGTAGATGGCAGCACAGTCACATGACAGCTGGATAAGGCGACGCCTGTAAGCAGAGGTGTTGCAGTGAGGGGAATAAGCAAGCACCCGGGGCCTTATCTGCATTCACCTCGCTGACCACCACCACCAGTGCTGAGGACAGAATGCTTCAATACTGGGATCTATTAGAACCAGCTGCTGCCTCATCATCATCAAGTTACTTTTATATTCTTATACAATTTGAATGCTTTTACTTTTAGTTTTGTGTAATACATGTACAAGTATACCTATTAGATGGATGTATTGACTTTATTAAGCCAATATTGGGAAATTATTGTTGTACAGTTATCCAAACAACAGTCAGTGACTCTACAGATGAACACTAGATATACATTTATAGAACACGCAATATAAAGAATGGATTAGAATACACTATAATCAACCAAACAACTACAGGATACAATATGAACATAGTATAACTCACTATATACATGAGTGTACACATTTGCAGCTGTTTTTATTCAAATGAAATGAAATGAAATAGCGTTGGAGCAGCACGGTGGCTTGGGGTTAGTCGGAGGTTTCCTCCAGTCCAAAGATGGTCAGGTTAATTGATAACTCTTAAGGATGACCCTGCCTTCACCCAAAGTCAGCTGGGATTAGCTCCTGCCCCCCACCCTTAACTAGATAAGTGGTTGCAGATAATGGATGGATGGATGCAGATAGTGTGATAATATAACAAGTACAAAGTCGCTCCGCTGTCTGTTCAGTGGGAGGTGGAGAGGATGCTCAGGATTATCCAGAACGAATAACAGCTTGTTCAGTGTCCTCCTCTCCACCATAACTTCAATGGTGTCTGGTTTGCACCCAATTACTGAGCCTTCTTAATCACTTTACCTAGTCTGGTGGCTACATCCAAGTACAGAACACTGGACACAACAGACTGATAGACGACATCTCCCGCTGCTGATCCACTCGTAGACGGCGAATTTATTAATCTGGTGAAAAAAGATAGGCCGTGAAGTATCCATCAGCTGGATCCTCTGAACCCGGGAAACAAGGAGTCTTCCAAATGGGACAGCCTTATCACCGCCGATGTGAAGCATTCGGTCTTCGAATGCAGCGAAGGACGCAGCTGCCAACTGACTGAAAACGGTTTTTGTTATTTCGTATTTAAGTGCAGCTGCGTCAGAATGCCCAATAAAGTTGAAAACCTCTGCAAAGAAACAACAGGTATCTTACAGTTAGTATAATCGATTACTGCTCCATGTAGGCGAGCTAACTACCTGGAATTCCCAACAGCGGCGGGTGGATTGAAGAAGACTTGAAACTAGAAGAAAAAAAAACATTTATAATGTTCACTGAGATAATAAATCAAGTGGGAAGTAGGGTCATTTTCACTTTGACGTCCATGCAAACGGACTTCTTTTTGCAACCAGAGTAGTCGCCCCCTGATGGCCAGTAGAGAGAATGCAGGTTTAGCACTTCAGCATTGGCTTCACTTTTTAAGTTGCCTACTTGATGACATCATGATGTGTAAGTTAAGAAGTTTGTTATAATATTGAATTCCTCTACTTTACTGATGTCACTCGGTAAAAAAAAAAAAAAAAGAGAAATGTCAGAGACACCTTGTGTGGGGGAAGGGTGGCAGAGCGAGAAGGAGACCGTCTCGCTCCCTCCCTCCCTCCATGCACACACACACACACACACACTCACTCACACACACACGCTCCCTACCTCACACCATCACTAGCCAGCAGCAGCGTCTGACGGCGGCATCCTTCGCGGCTCCATCCCTCTGCGTCGTCTGCGTCGACTGCGTCTGACATCCCGACCGCAGGACTCCGCTGCGTCTCCACGGGCGACCGTCGTTGGGTGTTTTATTTTTTTGGGGGGGGGAGCAGGAAGAAAAAAAAAAAAAAAAAAACAACGACACCGTGGACATGATGGGTAACAAAGAGCGACGAGGCGTGAATTTGAAAGGTTTGCTGAAGAGGAACTGGCTCCTGATCGCCACGGTTATATCGGTGCTGCTCGGTACGTGGACGCCTCTTAATTGTCTCCTTCATGCTGAGAGAATGACACATCCTCACCGCTGTCCATCCCGCCATCCCTCCACCCGCCTTATTTTAGCCGCTGTCACTGCTGAAATGAACCTCTGTTGCGCCGGCCGGCCGGACTGAGCAGCAACAGTCAGCGTGTGTTCAGGTGTACGTGTGTTATGTGAAGGTGGTCGTTGTCTCCCATAGCGGGACCGAGGAGGGGTTACAGCCTCCTGTCCTCCGGAGAGCAGAGAGCAGAGAGCCTGTCTGGACGTGTCCCAGTCCAAACGTGACCAGACTGAAGTGACAGCTGATGCTGGAGTCCCATCGCTGGGCGCCACAAGCTGCATGCAGTACATCCATCCACACACAGTTATTTGCATCGTCAACACATGTATGGCATGGGGTCAAGAATGATGTGCTTTCTTCCTGAGCTGAGAGGTCGATATGTGTGTTTAGAGCCGGAGCCTTGGAAAAAAGGCTGGGAGCAGAGGAGACGACCCGCCTGGCAACAACACACCTTTCATGCTCACAAGTTCATGATGGTTGCTCATCACTCATCATACCACGAATGCTTGATTTCTTCACATTTACAGCTGGTTCACCTGATTCTCCCATCAGTTACTTCCAAAAGAGTGGTGAAGAACACCAGGACAAGGCGTCAAATAGTGCCAAATTACTCAGAGCACACAAGGTGCCTCCTAAGTTATCACATGTCCGGTCGATGTTGCTTTTAAAAGGCTATTTTCTAAATGGAGTCTGGTGCAGGGGTGAAAAACCCACCAGCTAACTTCACAGGGGGACCACCAAGCTAGCCGTTAACCCCGCTTCTTTATGCTAAGCTATGCTACCCAGAGTCTGACTCCGACCCGGACATGTAATTGATGGATCTCCTCGCAGAAAACTCAAAGGTTTCCAACAGTTCTAGTTTCATATGCTTTTATCTCCTTCTGCATATCGATGTGCCGCCCTCTTTCTGATATTTACCAAAATACTTTTAGAAATAGATATTTTTGAAATCATTCCAACCCAGATGACAATTAGGCTTTCTGGTGGACTTTAAACTCATCTTTGGGAAACCTGCATTTGGATTGCGTGCCTTGATTCAACTTCGATTGTGGCAAAGAGGATTAAACATTGACGGCCTTGTGTTTTGAAGCACAACCGTCTATACGCGAATAATTACCAGGCGCACCGTAACTTGCACTTTTTTAATGGCTTGAATGCACATCTTGAAGTTTGGCTTTTTTTTTTAGCTTGACTTTAATCATTGGTTGAGTATAAATACCTGAAGAAGTTTAAGTCCCACGTTCAGCATGTGTCAATATTGTAGGTTTTGGTCATTTGATCAATTACAATTTGCACCTGACATGTAATATATTGTGGCCAAACATATTTACACCATGTTCATTATAGTAGCAGCATTAAGTTGTTGTGGGTCAGAGGATAAATTAAGCCAAAAGTTTTTAGATACAAAAGGGTTGCAATCTTCGGCTGCAGGAACATTTTAAATATGCCCTTTTGTATTTTTGAAAAAATCCTGGTTCGATTTTGGCAAAAGATTCTGGAGAATATCAGGTGTTTTTAATGGGTGAGGTTTACGGTCAGTTATATTCCCGCAATAAAGTCTGTTGGGTTTGTTTATTTTTACCTTGATGAGCTCAATTTCCAACAAGCATTCTTATTGACTGAAAGGCCTGTTATAGTACTTTTAAAAATATCATATTTGACCTTATTGGAGGTTTTAACCTATTTTCTGAGAAATTATACACATTTTACATCCATGGATCCATTTCTGTCATGTGGGTGATGACATTTTGCAGATAGCTCGGTGTAGTCGTGGCAACCAGTGTTTTACTAGCATCTTTAACAGTGGTCTGCTATGTGTGATAACACAGATGGGGGTTTGGAGGGACTAAAATCACAGAGCGGGACACACATGGAGTTTACAGCTGGAAAATATGATGCGTGTTGCGCCTCATGAAACCTTAATGATGCAATAATGTGACTATTGCTGATGGAGAGAATTATTAAAGGTCCATGTACATATGTAAGCAAAAGGACTTGTTCTCTTTCTTCAGCCGAGAACCAAGACTTCTTCATGATGTGATTGTGTCTTTCCCCCTGATCAGGGATCAGCTTGGGCGTCGTGGTCAGAGAGTATGCATCTCTCTCCCACCTCCACAAGCAGTATTTCGGCTTCCCGGGAGAGATCCTCATGCGAATGCTGAAGCTTGTCATCCTCCCGCTCATAATCTCAAGCATGATAACAGGTACGTGGACCCAGATAATTTCTGGTTGAACTCTCGGTCGTAGTGATGAAATGGCAGGTACAGAAGTCATAAATAATAAAACCATGACGCAGACGCCCATGTTCACTCCCTAATAGGGTCCTATCAGTCATGACGAGCCCTTCCTGGATTTCTCAAGACCCTGACTTTTCTAATCTTTTCTATAAGAAAGCAGGCAAGGATCAGCCTTGACTACAAGAGGTTTATTCAACATGATAACGACTTGGAGGCTGTCTGAACATGCAGCTCCTGGTCCATTCTTCTTATTCTGTTTGTCTCCCTCTTGTCAACAGTGATATTGGTGATGTCTCAGGACTCATTGTTCATGATGGTGTACATAGAGTTCCATGCACAATGCCCTGCAGAGGAGTGTAAATACACATTTAAATCAGTATTAGTAGTTGTAAAAGTACACACAATGATGGAGAGAAGATGGGAACTGTGTGATGCTTCAGAAACTTGTTTCCATCACAATTAGTGCTCCATCTGAAATAGTAATGGAGCATTAATGGCGAAGCAGTGTGACAAAGTGACCAATTGTCATTTTTCCACTTTCGAGTGCTATTTGGGATTGGGAACACAGCATACTGGTGATAATAGAGAATGGAAAAGAATGTCAAAGGCGCTAGGAGAATGTCAATGTTGATAGGCTTGACACTATGACACAAATGTTTTGCTTGAAAAATGTGCATAATTTACATCATTCCAGCCACTCTGCCAAAAATGGCATTGGTAAGGGCGAAGTGAGTCACAAGGTAGCCCCGCCCAATGCATCGCCTGCTGTATTGAAGAAGAACAAATGATGGCATAATTATGTATTTTCAGTCATTCTACTTTAACAGTTATTGAACATAATCCAAATTTTGTTGAATTGAAAACTTTTAAATTGCCAAACATAAGTTAATATGTTAATTAACGTGTATATTTTTTCTAAAACAGTGTCCTTCACCAGGTCAGGAGGATTCAAATAATCCTCAAAGGCAATATAACATACACATATAAAAATTAATCTTTTGCTTCAGATTTTAATCAAATATTATGCTTTTTGTCCACAGGGGTTGCAGCCCTGGACTCGGAGGTATCAGGAAAGATAGGTCTGCGCGCCGTCATTTATTACTTCTCAACAACCATTATTGCAGTAATTCTTGGTGAGTTGATTATTTTCTTCCCTTCTCTAATTCTAAATAGCACTGCAGTGTTTAAATTCTCCTGTTTTTTCAAGTTGCTCTACTTAAAGTCACACAAATTTGCTATGTAAAAGTGGTGGTTGATGTGAAACCTGAATGAGTCAAGTTGTCGTGACTGCGTACTGAGCGGTGTCATCCTTTACAGGGATCATTTTGGTGATGACTATCAAACCAGGAGTCTCTCAGACAGCTGATCACATTGACAGAGAGGGGACCACACCCAATGTAACCACAGTAGACACACTGTTGGACCTCATCAGGTGACCTCCCACTCATGTTATCCACATTTCTTATAACCATGAAGTCCTGAGCACATTGAAGACTTGAGGTGATCAGTCAGTCATCATCTATAACCTCAGTTATTACGTAATGTTCAACCACATCAAAAGGCAAAAGTGTTGACACTTGTTCTGAATGTCCGTCTTTATAGCGATCAATTGGAGATTGGAGAAAATGACACAGGATTTCAGTTTGTCCTCAAAAGGGTTCCTGGTGTTACACTAACTTAAACAAATGAAACCTGACAGATGTTAAATCAACTTAAAAAAAGTGACACTGACTCAGAAAGTTACATCAACTTACAAAATGATGTAAACTGAAAGTTATGTCAACTCAAAAAGTGACATCAACTCAAGAAGTGACATCAACTCAAAAAGTAACGTCGACTCAAAACATGATGTCAACTCAGAAAGTTATGTGTAATAGAAAAGTTCAGCCAACTTGAAAAGTTACATTGACTACATTGAGAGTTATGTCGATGTGAAAAGTTAAGTCAACTTGAAAAGTTAAGTCAACTCAAAACGTGACCTCAAAGATTCGACAGTCAGAAAGGGGTTTTGAGGCGTTGTGAGTACTTTAATCTGGCTTTTGATTCCAGAGCTCTGAGGTTCACATATCCAAACCTTCCGTTTCTTGAATTTATTACGATTGTTTTTGTCGACAACGATGTATAACATGATCCGAAAATTCAATTCAGGATTGACAAAATCCTGCATCTCTAGGGAAGGCATCTGCAGATTTGAGTGTTTTGGCTTCTTTAGCGTCCTCTTTATGGACATGGAGGATTTCACTCACATAAAGAGTCGCTGCAATGACCCATCTGTCAGGGATGCGTCGTACACATCATTACTCTGTGTCTTCCATTCACCCCCAATCTTGTTTTTGCCATCAACAGAAACATGTTCCCCGAAAATCTGGTGCAGGCTTGTTTTCAGCAGGTAAGAGGATCACTCATCCATCATTTACATCTACATCGACCTGGTGAGCATACAGTATGTTACCCTGTGATCTTAACTCTGATGTGAAATGTGCCTGATCGCACTCTAGTACAAGACCAAACGCAAAGAGCTGGAGCCTCCGAAAGTTTCAGTCAACACCACCACGATTCCACCTCTCACAACTACTGTCATGGCGGTGGTAGAGGTAGGTGTTACTCTGTTCATCTCGTCCATTAACATGACTGTTGGGGGGGGTTTGGGTCTTGACGTGACAACAGTGCGTCCTTGTTGATCCATCTGCTGCACTTTACGTTTCATGTTTCTGCACCTGGCAACTGATCTGAATGCATCAGAAGTAAAGTAATGAGTCCTGAGTAGCCATGGGTCACTGGGCTGTGATCCTGTAAAAAAAAAAAAAAAACATTGCACGGCTCATCAATGGCTCTTTAGAGGGAGCTAATGTGGTTGTGAAAGCAGCTTCCTGACCTGCTCTTGGTGGGCTGAATGAATCGCCTCCTTGTTTGCTCTCTCGGCAGAACATAACCAAGGACTATAAAATCATCGGGACGTATTCGGATGGAATCAACGTATTGGGGCTCATCGTGTTCTGTGTTGCCTTTGGCCTTGTAATTGGGAAAATGGGCGAAAAGGGCCGTATCCTGCTGGAGTTCTTTGATGCGCTTAATGAAGCAACCATGAAACTGGTCCAGATCATTATGTGGTAGGTATAAAAGGGCTGATGTACGATGAGCCAACATTTAAAAGCTGAAATCATGATCTTCGTCTTTTTTTTTTTTTTCAGCTACATGCCGGTAGGGATCCTGTTCCTAATTGCTGCTAAGATTATCGAGGTGGAAGACTGGGAGATCTTCCGGAAGATGGGTCTTTATATGGTGACGGTGCTGAGTGGGTAAGCTGTCCCATTACTCTGTATCCGCCTGTACCAGACACTGGGATTTATGGTTGACATTTTGGCCGATTCTCCCTCCAGTGATACAGTAAAAGCTGAGCTCTGTGTGGGCGCTGATAAGGGCCAAGGACATTTAAAACTGCTCAACCTGCAGATGCAGTAATGAAAACTTCGTCCGTGCCACTAAATCTAAGTGGCACCTTCAAAAGACTGTACAGTAAATCCCATCCAGTTAGGTCACAGGCTTGGTCTAAGGTTTCAGGTGCACCTGTGACAACAACAGGGTGCAACACTTTGTTGTAATGTTCTCAAAGCACTTTTCAAAGGCTGTTAAAGAACTTTTTAATGCATTATTGCTTTATGACAGAAACAAGTCTCTTTAATTTCAAAGTCCAATCTCTCCAAATGCATTTTTATAAGGACAGAAATCTATTTAAAAGTTGGTTCACTGATATTTGAGCTCGTACTCCTTGAATTATCATTCTGGAAGAGAAGAGTGCATCATAGTCATTTCAAATCTACAGGCATCATCCAAAATGTCACTATGATATGCACTATTTACATATGAAGTTGGAATTTACACATGTAGTAAAAAAAACAACGACAACAACCACTATAATACAATGTTATGATGTAATCACATTTCTAAATGTCACAAAATCTCACTTAATTTTGTGTTTTGTAAAGTGAAAAATCCTCATTATTATATGGTTGTTTCCCAATAATTACTTTAATGGTGCGTTGTACAACTTGACAGCTTAATTCTGAGAAACATGATTCCCAAAATATTCCCAACCCCAACTATTTCTTTGAGAGTTGCCCCATGGGACTTTTTAAGACCGGTCTGCAGTAGCCTGTTTCATGTATGACTATAAATGATCGTAAACAAGTAAATACACAAAACCTTGTCCTTACATTTGTATAAAAAATCACATAACATTGTAAGACCCAAACTGCATATGAAAGTGCTTGTGCTACAGAATACTGTTTTATGATTGTGTCTGTTTTGTCCCTCAGTCTAGCCATTCATTCCCTGATCTGTCTGCCACTGATCTTCTTTGTCATTGTGAGGAAGAACCCGTATACCTTCTCATTGGGAATGGCTCAGGCCCTGGTGACGGCACTCATGATATCCTCCAGGTCAGAATTAAAAATCTTATTCATTCTTTCTAAACACTAAGGCTTTACATTGCTTTAGAAGCAACATATAAAAGGTATATTTTAAATGTAGGGAAGGCAGGTATATTGGCCATCTGTCTTGTCTTGCAGCTCCGCCACTCTGCCCGTAACCTTCCGATGCGCCGAGGAGAACAATCGCATCGACAAACGCATCACCCGTTTCGTCCTCCCAGTGGGTGCAACTATTAACATGGATGGGACGGCGCTGTACGAGGCGGTGGCCGCCATCTTCATCGCCCAGCTCAATGATTTCAATCTGGATGCGGGCCAGATTGTTACTATCAGGTACATCCGTTAGTAAAGGCACTTCCAACTGCAGGCTATAAAAGGCTATACAAATAAAACTTGTCATACTATAAAATGCAAGTATTGTTGACGAAGGTGACTCTAATCGAACCGTCTCCGGAAAACATAAAAACAAATGATTTCATCAAGACGTAGAGCTTGCCAACAGCCAACCTATTATTGTGCGTTTGTCCAAAATCATCTCAAAATCCAATTTATAGGACAGGAAACTAAAAGAATGGCAAACAGAGTTAATAATCATAAAGTTAATCATATTCTAGTTATGCACTCACAGTCTTTGTAATTTATATAAGCACACTATATTTAGCGAGTCAACAACCCAGGATGAATTTTGTACGATTACAAAACAAAGATTCGGACAAATGCTGAACATGTAAACCGTTAAAAAGTCAATTTGTGATCGGGTTACAAAGAAAGTGAAAAACACAGGCAGATTATGAATAGATTATAAATATATATCCAAAATAGGAGGATTGACTAAACATTGCATTAGCGT
Organism: Chelidonichthys spinosus; assembly: GCA_029853015.1. NCBI lineage: Eukaryota > Metazoa > Chordata > Actinopteri > Perciformes > Triglidae > Chelidonichthys > Chelidonichthys spinosus. The sequence goes on along the minus strand of CM056843.1, from coordinate 6,542,014 downwards.
GCATGAGACTTCTGTCTAATATCTGTGTGTGTATATACAAATACATCTGAGGCAGGGTCTTACCAAATGATTAATATAAAAGGACAGGCCTGCTTAAAATCTCCAGCTTATAATAATTTATTTATTAGCATGAGTGTTTCAGTTTTATGAATTGAAACGGGATTATATCTCTAGGAGTTAGGAGTCTGTGTGAGAGAAGAGCTCATCACAACATATCAATTAAAATACCCTTTCATTTTGTTGAACCATCAGTCTCTTTTAGACATTTTTTCACAATTGGATGGGTCTCATATCTTATCTTCCCCTCAAGAATGTAGGTGGTCATAAAAGGAGACAGACAGGGTCATAAACACAGCGTCTGAGCTTCATGAATCAGTCTCAGTGTCGACATTGACCCTCATTTGTGGTGTGATGATCCTTATCGATAGAGTACTTCACTCGATATTGTGTGAATGTGCGAGTGTCCCACAGCACGGCACTCATACAGCAGCTACAACTGAGAACGTCGCCCTACAGTGGGCGGGACCAATTGTCTTGTAACACCCACCCTCCAGTCCCCTGTCGGCCCAAGTCCTTAAGGTTAGGGTTAGGAAACATCAAGAATCAGGAAATCCAAGTTGACTCCTCCTAGTTTTTAGGCTCTATTACACACTAGTCTCTCCACTTCCATTACTAAGCATATTTGTGTGGAAATTACCTCTGCAAATGTAAAAGTATAGCTTAATTTGATATACTTTGTTTATTTATTGTTTCAAACATTTTAATTGCCCACAACTCAATTCTGAGTGTTACTTTGAGGAATATTTACAACATTGTGTCTCTGTGTTGCAGCATAACAGCAACCGTTGCCAGTATTGGTGCAGCAGGAGTCCCTAACGCTGGCCTTGTCACCATGGTGATAGTCTTAACAGCTGTTGGATTACCTGCGAATGATGTCACTCTGATAGTCGCTGTGGATTGGCTGCTGTAAGTTCATTTGTTGACTGATTTTACTACCTTTCCTACTAAAAAGTTGAAAATGTTAGCAATGTTGCAGATTAACTTTGAGGGTGTGTTTCAGGGACCGGTTCCGTACTATGATCAATGTTCTGGGCGACGCTTACGGAGCTTGCATCGTCCAGAAACTATCCAGGAGGGAGCTGGAGAGGATGGATCTGACATCGGACGTGGACGTCGCCAACCCCTTCGCGCTGGAAGCTGCGATGGATGACGAAGAGTGCGAGAAGAAGTCTTACGTCAACGGAGGCTTCACCGTCGACAAGACAGATGCGATCTCCTTTACCGAAACCTCTCAGTTTTAGCCCGAGGCCGGCTCGGGGGGAGCAGAGAAAGTGCCATGCTGCTATGGATGTGAAATGGAAAACCTTCCATCATGTATCAGCATCATGACGAGAGAGGGAAACTATCCAACCAGACCCATCCAAGCTCAGACATCAGCAATAGCAGCCTCATCCAAGATGATCACCCTTCATGTCGGACATTTACAACCACGACTAGATTAAAGTGCTTCCTTCTTACACTCAAATTGTGCCAAGATTTAAAAAAGAAAAAGGAAAAAAAAAGTCTGTTTTCTTTTGAGTAAAAGTTCGTATGAGTGTGCACGAGGATATTATTTTGGGATGAATTGTGTGTATTTTGCACAAAAAAACAAGAAAATTAATTTAACACAAGTAAAAACAAAAAGATTATCTGAAATCCTACTTCATTTGCTCCTTGATTAGACAATAATTCTCTAACACGTCTGAATGACCTTTTTTTTTGCGTGGCTGTTGTTGAACCTCTATGCCCCATAATGCACTGCTTGTATATCTATCTGTCTATTTAAACTGTGCCAAACATATAAAGAGGTTTTTCACCAAGTTGCATGAAGCAATATGTTAAAGAAATACTAATCGCCAGCTGCAGACTCGTTTCTTTTTATGGAGAGGCTTCACAGAGACTGGAGATGATTAGCAAAGGCTCATGAAGTCATTGAACACTGTGAAATTTGATTTTTTTTTTTCAGAACCAAAACCACTAACATTCATTGATTTATTGCATTGTATAATAATTATGAATAGTGTCTGTGTTTAGGCAGTGTGGGGAGATATTACAGTACATTAGATACCCCAAAGTGTTCCTTCTCAAACACCATTATTTTAAATGTCACTTAATGGATTTATGTGTCAATAATCAGATAATCATCGTCTTTTTCACACAACTTTGCCTCTATATTTCACATCGTTTTATTTCCCAAAGGCAACATCTGGATTCAAATCTAATTTGGACCAGGATTGGTAAATCCAGAGCATTAGCTATATTTGTGTTACTTTTGCAGCTCGCTCATTAGCATGAGCCAGAAGGAAAAAGGTTGAGGGTTCGAGCTTGAGCTGAAAATTTGTTTGTTTAAAGTAGATATTTAGGCTGAGGTCGGTGCAGTAAAATGGGAGCACCACTAGCAAGGTTTCCATTCAAATGTATTGCAATTTTTCACACAATTTCCATACGTGTTTCCATCCACAACCATTATGTTATGTTAGGAGTTGGGCCATCGAAATAAACAGTATGTGACACCCATTCTCCGTTGGGAAACCATTATACAATTGCAGAAGAAGAGAGCGCCAGTTGAACAAAACAATGTAAAAAAAACACATTACATCTGATCTGTTCAAAATGATCAAGTTTTAATCTGCTGCTATTTTTTCTATTTTAAGATGGGCAGAAGCTTCACTGAATATTGAAGTCACATGCGTTTTGTGTGTCATCATTTATTCGCTGGATCTGTTTCCATTACACTTTGTTGACGTTTGCTTCAACATCGATTTTTTCACCTCAGCCAAGCGTAAAAACTTTTTTTCCAGTATTTCAAAACAATTTTATACATTTTTTAGGCATTTCTGCTGAGGTTTTCTTATGAAGATTAATATGTGCATAAAGTCAGGCATATGGAAACTCACCAACTTTCTAGTGATTACATTTTGATAGTTTCTGTGGACAGATGGAAATGATGGCAACGATGCAATTATCTGACCTGCCTGGTTTTTGGAGACAGATCAACTGCTCCCTGCTGCACTGTTATTTATCACGCTGCTTATGGTCTAACGCCTTTTTTTATAAAATATTTATCCACGTCTGTAAGCGAGAGCTGTGTAATCGACTCCATGCAGTGGCTGTATACTTTGATACTTCACTGCAAATCTCCGTTGTGCTATTTATGCTAATGTCACTAGTGCTGGTCCCATAATCGATGTTTCCACCATGATATTCAATCATTATCAGCTTGAATATTTTTTTCTTGGTTTACTTGTCACCATGTAAGAGTCTGAGCCAAATACCTTCACATCTCCTGGCAGGAAACAAAACTCAACCGTGCTATCATTTGCATGCTAACGGAGGTATTTTCTAGAACAGGTTTGGCAGATCTACATTCCATACAAAACAACTAAGCTTCTTAGTAGTTTATTGCTCAGACTGTGAAAGAAATGAAACTATCAGAGGGGTTTACAGCACAATATTATTCTGTACAATGTTCCATTGGAAGTTGGATTCGCCGCTTGATATACATGCAAATTTTAGTGGCCTAGCTTGGGGGGAAAGTCACGTAAGAAACACCTTAGGTCAGCCTAGATATGTAGCTGCTGTTGAAAAGTCTGAGCTAGCTTGACATGCTAACGTCAGTGATCCAGTTTGGAAAAAATAAAAGAACAGTTTCCCTGCTTGGTATAAAATACTATTCCCAAAGCAAAAGCTAATGTGTCATATGTTGCAAATCTCAGCAGCTACCTAGCTTGGGAAAAATAAACAAATGCTAATCTTTTAGCTTTGTCCTTAACAAGTGTCACACAGATGCTTTGGTAGAGGTCATGGAGGATTGAAAAAATTAAACCGTTTTTCAGAATAATCAAACATTTCAATGAAGTAGCCTAATGTTTACGAAGTGCTGTTAGGAGAACATGTCTTGCTTTTTGGTTTTATGGGCTTCATGCCCCAGGAGGTTGAAATTTCCAAATCCATTGTGTCTGTAATAAAGTCAAAGTCTCAGTTTCTATGTTTTAGTCGTCCATTCACTGCCAAAAGGCCATATTTGAAATAAAGTATGGGTGATTGAAGGCGCTTGTTTGAAATTCTGTACCGATCAGAGATGATAAGCCCTTGCAAATCAGGTTGTATTCTACATTTCAAAAGCACACTGGCATCAACCATTCCCTTCTCTGTGTACCACTTGAGTACCTGCAGTATGTGAATCAACATAAACTACGTCATGTGTAACTGCAAGCAAATAAAAGAAAGTTGCTCATTTGTTTTGTCTGATTTTGTTGTTTTTATTTTTGGTAGCTTAGCTGGAGACCATCACCAACCACCAAGGATAATGGGATTGTTTATGACTATTTAACACACATTTTCTGTTAATGAATACACACTGCACACGTTTAGGTCAACTTTGAGTTGTTCAGGTGGACGAAACGAGGAATAGTAGGAACATAATTCACAGTGCAGCTTTATTCTGTTACAGGAATTTACCAGAAATGAAGGTCAGTGCCTTAAAAAATCTTTGAAAAGTGCAGAACTAGCTACACTAGGTTGGAGAATTTGACTTCTGATATGGATCAGTTGGTGGGTTCCAGCTTTTTAGTCGTTCTAAATTCATTCTTATAACTTCTTCCGAGTATACTATTAAGCATGAAAGATTATTCTTGACCTTAAAAAACGTTTTGGGGAAAAGAATCTTATAGCCTATAAATCGGGCTATGAATGATACTCTTTAAAAACCCTCTAAGCTACAGTCTCCTTTTGTTTGCTGGACTACTTTTGTTAAACATGCACCGCCACTGAGGACTACAGTTTGTCCATTGCACCAAAATATATTTCTGTTTCAGCAGCCATTCTGCAGTAGATCACAATGTTCCTGATGCCACTGGTTAGTGCCTCACAGTCATGGTGAGCAGCTATTTCTCTGATATACAGCAGTGTTTCACGCAGCTGCACCGCCAAAGACACAGTTTGCTTTTAATGACCTTCTGGGGATTTACCTGAGGACTCGACAACGTCATGCTTGATAGATTAACCGGATACGACTCCTTCCTGGCTGTGTTCAAACTGAGATATAACAATGAGATTCTAATAGGTTTATTTTTTACATAGAGCTCATTAAGACAGTGTGTGTGTTCATGGTACAATCAAATCAAAAGTCTCTCTGTACGCATACAAACACACCAGGAGAGTCTTGACATCTGAATACTCAATTTACTTCCCTAAAGGAGTGGGAAAAGACAGACATCACACACATACAAACACATTAATACAATCGTGGGCTTCTTTTGGAGCGTTGGTGATTCAGAAAGGTGATTTTGTAGAACGGTGGGCATAAAGAAGGTTTAGGGGGTGATGAACCACTTAACTGTTAACGGCGTTTGTTTATAATTAATCATCTTTAGGACCTAATGATTTCTTTCTTTGTACTATAATGGTTGCCATTTTTATGGTTTTTTACTGCGATATGTTCATTAGATCTGCTGTAACAAAATAAATAAAATCAAAACCATGTGTGTGTGCTATGTGATTACATGGCATGTATCTTAAGCATGATGTTACTAGGGGGCAGCATTTTTTTGAAAGTGAAAGTGATGACAGAACACAGGTCCTCCTCACCTTTCCAGAGTCTGGCCAGGTCATCAAGGTGGACCTGGAGAGATGGACCTCCTGGCTAAAACCTCGTCTACCTCGGAGTGCGTGGCACCCTAAAACACAAGAAAGCCATCTCTTAATTTCCTTAATTTGTGATCTTCTTTGCATTCCTATTATTATTTATTTAAGTGTCTCACTTCTGCTAAAGTCAGGGGGACACGTTTACCTTTTGCCAAATAGGCAACATCTTCTACATTTTAAATAGAAGCAAGTATTCAAATAATGATAGCCAGCACAAGCTGTAAAGGCCACATCAAATACAGAGAGGGAGGGGTTAAATTACCTGTAATATAATTACAGCAGAATCATGGAGGGGAGTTTTAACGTTTGCTTTAACATCATGTTAAAACACAAGCAGATCAGAAGAAAGAGAAGCTTATTATTGAAAAGATCTATTCATGAAACAGGAAATGACACCTGACTGAAACACACACTGATGCTGTGATATCTAATGGTATTTATTACTTACATATGCAAGTCGGCGCACAGCTTTTGGCGTAGTAAGGAGTCCTCGCACGCGCTCTTGGACCTCTTCCCATTCTCTGTGAGAGCTGGACTGAGACCTGAACCCCACAGCAACAGTCAGGGGAATTAAGTTTGAGTGAGAGTTTTTATTTGTTATCATCACTTCCATTCCAGTGTCATCTGCATACACTTGTTTGCAGTTAGATGAGAAGTCCATGTAATCTAATGATGTGTTCAGCCTAGATTAGCACAAGATTTTCCAACTTTCCAACAATCCCAAACTACTCACTATAAAGTGCTCTCTGAATGTATAGTGAGAATCATGATCCTATATAGTGGACCCCAGAGTAGTAGTTTCATCCTGATTCATCATTCAACTGCACAATCTGCCTGGTCCCTGCTGCCTGCTCTCCAGCATTGTGACAGAGCAGTTGTTGGGAAAGTGTTAAATGAAAGACAATAATTAAAATTAGTCGAGGAAAGGACCTGCTGTTCCTGGCCTGTTCCCTATAAGACCGCCACAGCCTCGAAGGGTCTGGACCTTGGTGGTAGTCAAGGGGGTTGTGTGTTTCTGAAGAGCTGGAGGATGTTCTTCTGTCAGATGGAGAATATCTCACTGAAACAGCAAAGAAAGGGGAAAACAATTTTGAGACTTCTTTTTATTTTTATGGTGATAGAAATCAAATTGACAGCCTGTCCCAGTCATGTAAACAGAGCAGTATAACTAACACTAAACTTTACAAGCTTTTCTGGTAAGGTGTTTGAGACTATAAACCACGTTTAGTAGCATCAAAGCAGCAGTAAATGAGGATTTCTACCTAGGGATGAAGACCTGGTCAAAGGTGAAGAGGAGTCGGCAAACACAGCGGAGGGGCCGTGCGAGGCAGATGGACTGGCTCCAGGCCACGAAGTCAGCATCTACACAGGAGAATGATGACACAGTGAGCAGGTCAAACTGCTACAGGATGTACACAACCAGGGCTGTAGCTGTCTGCCAACGAGGTTGGACTATTTCACTGTGATGACAAAACAGGAGATGAGGCATTTAGTAGTTGTTCTGAAGAGCACATTTCAAATGTTTGCTGTTAGTGACTCAGTGAGATAATAATTAGCAATGGAGAAGCAGCAGAAAATGCATTTTCTTTCTGGACAAAGTATGGGAATATTATTTTTAACACACACTTTCAGATAAGTAGTGGTATACAATACCGCCATCCAACGCCAAAATGTCCTCTCACTTGGCTTCAGACCATAGAAATAGATTTGGGTAGAAACCACATTTAACTCTTTTCATTGGTCATTTTACTCATACAAAATCAAATAGTGGTTGTTGTTAGTTGTTATGGTGTTAGAGGTGAGAGTGATACAAGTTAAGGAGTACACTAGAAATAACTGCTGTGTGGAGATGTAGCTTACTTAGCTCTTCTCTGCCATCTGGTGGCCAGAAAATATTCAAAAATCTATTGTGAATTTTGGAATGAAGAGTGCCGTTTGTGCTCACAGGCAGGGAGGTGCTGGTTTTGTCCCAGTTGGCTGGGCCGGGATCTGCAGAGTCCAGGCTGAGCCGAGTCAGCCGCTGTGTGTTTGCAGCTCTTAGAGGGGACATGGACCGGGCTCTGGGGACGTATGCCGGGGGCCTGGTGCTGCTGAGTCTGTCTCTGAGATGCCCTGCCACCCCGTCTCCTTCCAGGTGTTTGAGGTTGTTTCCTCTGAGGAGAGGAGCTCCTGGGTCTGCTGGTGTGTTTACTGATCCTCTTTACCACTGGCCTCTGGAAACAAAAGAGTGTCTCAAAACTAATCTGATCATAACGGCTGAGCTGCCTATGGTAGACCTGAAAGAACCATAGGTGATATATTTGATTCCCATATTCCTTTTGAGTTGCAAGTAAATATCCAATCATTACTTCTGCTGTAAAAATCAACCCCAAAATGAAATCATTCTTTCTTTACTTTCAAATTTGAGCCTTTGTTATTTCCTGACTATTACATGATGCAGTTTGATGTATTAAACACCATCTAAATACATTTTTAGGCATGTAAAAAGAATCCTTACCATGAGTACATTGGGGTAAATGTTGATCTCTGCATCAGCCGAGCACTCAATGATGGTTGTTTTGGTGGAAAACTCCAGCCTTGGAGCGATACCCTGGAGAAATGAGAGGAGAGGGAATTTGTATCATAATCACATATGACTGCAAAGAGTACAAATAAGAGTAACTTAACCCCAAAGATGGAAATTAAAAACAAATGTATCAACATTTACACTTTAGACATGACCTGAAATTAAACTATTATAAAATCTGGAGAATCAGTGTCTTTGACTTGAATTATTTGGTGATAGGAATGTGCTTTCCTACACTGTGACAAGAGTGTATGAATGAACCATTAAGCTGTTCCATTGCAATACCCAGGTTTCAACTGGTAAAGGGCAGTCGCTATGTATGTCAAAGGGTACATACTGGAAAGTAAGGCGCTCTGACCATCAGAACCTCTCGGTCCACTCCAGAGGAGGAGGGAACCAGTTTGGGCTCTGGGAATAAGAAGCGTCGAGCATCTTCTTCAAAGCAGGCCAGAGTGTCCGCCACTGCAAACCAAAACACACTCCTGTTACACTGTTAGTTCAACGAATACTTCCTCCTGCTTGTGACCGGACAGGCTAGAGGAATACAGCTTAAGTTAAAGTGTCTGTCGGCGATACACGTAGGTATAATCTCTATGAGAATCCGTAGGCAACAGGAAATGGTTTTGCCGTCGGAAGTTTTCTGGTCGTAGTCTGAGTTAGAAGTGAGCAATCGCGTTCGAGCAGACTTTGGTTGAATGTCATCCAGTCATCGATGGGTTCTGAGATTTATATATTTCTAACCAGTGGAGCAAAGCAGTATTAATATGAAAAAACAGCCTTACCTGGAGGAATTAGCTGCACCAGTTCTACTGTGACCGTCTCATCTGAAGAGGAAAGGTATGAAGTCATGTTGTAGAAATAAAATACAGCATCAGTACAGAATTGATTAAAATCACTTTAATGCATGAATCATTTATATCCTGAGTGCAAAAATGTTTTTATCTTTGTCAGCTTTTTGCTTTTTTTAAATAACATATCATTTCCATTTTATTTTTCACAAAATGATACATGCTCCCTTCATGAGACTGAGTAAGATTTCTCATTATCTCTAATAGAACATAGGAATATGCAAAGACAGGAGGAGTGTGTACAACCAAATGTTAAGTAGCTTACACTCAAGCATTACAGCAATGTCTCCAGGGTCAACTGCATGCCTGAAAATCTAGACAGAAACAAAATATTCAAGCTTTTTTTTGTATTTAGCTTTCTTATTTTACAAACAATATTAATATACTATATATATATATATATATATATATATATATATATATATATATATATATATATATGGGAGTTCAAACAAGATGTGAGTGTTATATCTAAGTTCTTATTGGTAACAGGATCTTGCTAATCACACGTCATTTATTACACTTTAGACATTTTTCATTCCGATAATTCCCTCCTCATTACATCATGTCTTTCTCCCTCATAGATAAGACAACACTTGCCTTTTCAAAAGTCATTTTCTCATGAAACAGAAGAGGGAATACGGCCGGGAGACTTTGTGACTGAAAGTACTGGCCCATGAGGCACATGCTGAGGTAGATATCATCCTTGGCTGGCAGATGGACTCCAGGACAAGAAACCTGAGAGCAGCGGAGGAACACAGTATGATTAAAAACGATAAGTCCACTCTGATCTGTGGCTGAGCCCGTTTTCACTGGTTCTAGTGGAGGATGATAATAGTCTAATATTACAGAAGGCCACTTCTGATTGAGTAAGACGACTAATTACTTCAAACTTTATTAGAAGGCAAGTATGCTGACTCTCTTTATAATGTTCCCTTCTGGTTGAGGCTATCAGGGATGCTTTTGGATCATTTTAAGGGTCTCGGGCATGTAATGTCTACCCAACCCACCATTACATTTTACATGTGAATCTAAAATGTGAAGAATGTGAAGTTTGAAAACACATTTTTTAATAATTTAGGGTATTTCTATTGGGGGGACAATTCATGTTTTTCAGAAATTGAGGAGACATGTTTTCAGGTGTAATGAAGGCCAGATTTAGATTGTTTTGATATATTATTTATTATATTTATCCTTACATCATTATGTCAGAGGCAGTGATTCTGCCTGTTCATACTGAAGGCAACCTGATTTATATGCATGTAATAATAAATATAATATATCATTTTTTAGACTGTACTTAAGAGCCATTTTACACAACAATCCCACATAGTCTGTTCAGTCCTGCAGGCACGGATGGAGGAAGTAGATCCTGTACTTGGGGAAAAAGCAACAATGCCAAAAATGTACTCAGCCAATTACTAAACCTATACCAAAATAAAAGCCCATCAGTGTAAATTCAAAAATATTTAAAGCAGCATGCACTTAATCAGTAAATGTCTCGCTTAAAATACAAAATGTATCACTGATACTTTAACATGTTTACAGCCTAGTGAATATTAATGTTGTGGTTAATACAAGTGAGCTATAAATAGCACAATAGCTTTTGGGGGGGAACAGTAATTAAGCTAGGCTAGGCTAGCCAGCTAATTGCGTCGAGCCCCTTGATAGAATAGAAAAGCCACATGCTAAAGTTGTAATTGAGTTGATTAAACGTACAGTATACTTGGTGCATTAACTGACATGCCGAATTGAAACCTTTAACGCTTGCAACGTGATTTTAAAGTCCAGGTGCTAACAAACCGATAGGTAATTAAATAACAGTAAAATGTTGAGTAGTGTTTGAATAGTGTTTGAACCGTTGTAACTTCACGCAGACAGGTTAACAATGAGTGTAGAGAAGTCTTACCGCTCTGAACTTTAATTCAACCACCACTTTCAGTGCTTTTCGGGTCATTGTACTCTCCTATCAAACGTAATAAAACTAGCTACAACTGTACACAGCTCAGGTTTAGCGTTACCTTCACTTGTTACCATGGATACGACAGCTTCCGGGTTTAGTTGCTGGAGTAACTGGGGCTCCACCTCCCATTCTGGGTAAAGTTCATGCATACAAGATAACTTTTGTTGTGATATCTGTCTTATAGTGGCTAGCTAGTTGTCAAGTATGTCTAAAATACTAGAATATACGTCCAATGCCACTTAGTTGATGCTTAACTTTAGGGACTTCACTCCGTTTCCATTGTCCAAATTCAATCTGCCATTTTTATGATTTGTTCCACTATTTTAATACTATCGTTTGGTTATACTTTTTTTTTAATATTCAACAATGAACTGATTATCTCCCAATAACAAAGTAGGAATAATACAGTTGGCATTTGTGGATACATTAACCTGCATTATATTAATATAAAAATATTTGCCAAATTGTATAATATTCCTTCAACTTCTCTATGCAATGTATCAAAATTAATACATTTTTATATTGTGACTACACTCTAAAAAAATAATTCCACAGCCAATGACAATAATCATCATGTGTTGACTTTATCCGGCTTTAAATCTTTTAAATGAACACATTTGGCACCAGTCTGGCAGCTTGAGCTAAAAAAAAAAGAAAAGAAAAAAGGAATAAAATTCAAGTATAAATTATTTTCAGTAATAACTGTATATTCTGCCAAAAACTGTAGCAAAACTCAAATTTCCATTAGCTGTTCAACTAAGCCATTGGCCATCACAGGAGGCACAACATAAAACTCAATAAATAGCTGATTTAGAAAAGAAATATCATTTTGAAAACTCAAAGAAACCGATGCTTCATCCTTCTTTGGAGCTCAGCATCCATATATCCAGACGTTTCCCTGCAACATTACATGCGTGAACTTTGTTTGAAGTTGTCCATTTGAACTATGCGTTACGCTGTTTTCTCAGTTTGGGCTGAGTCAGAGTCTGAATGTTCCTCTTCTTTTTGCTGAACAGTTGATCCGTCCTGGGCGACAGCCACCGCTCCTTTCCTTTGAGGCAGGACGGTGAAGAAGGCCTCCCGCCAGCTGCCACTCTCCAGGTACGCCAGGATGATCTCAAACACTGAAGGAGGAGCAAACGCATACTCATTAATCCCAATATAGGGGTTTAAATAAGCATTTGGCTACATACATGTATGCATATAATGATGAACACATTTCTAGACTTATTTCTTCCCAATATAACATAACTCAATTCAGATGTTTATTATAGACAAAGACAATACTACATTTCATTGTGCAATCCTGTACTGTGTACTATCAAAAATACTGCTATATATTGACGACAGTAAACAGAGCGTCACAACATAAACCACAAAAGTACTTTTATGTATTTATGAATTTGGGAAAATCCAACAGTTATCTGCAGCCTATACTGCTTTACTCCTTCCTGTCTTACCTTTCACAGTAAAAGCCCTAGTAATATACACAGCATCAGTGCTGATGAGTTGCATTTTGATAAGAGGCAACTCAACAAAATAGCTTACAATATGTATTTTTTTACAAACATCTATTCGCTATGGATCGTCCACCAGCCGCGGTTGACCTAATATGTTTTATTTCTGCGACAGCACCTTACCATGGTTGACTGCAAGAACCTTCCGACTGTTCATCTTGACAAAACTGCTCAGAGGAAGCTGAGCGTGATCGATCCCCAGCTCCTTGGCCTTCTCAAAGGTGAGCCCCTGCAACAAAAACAGAAAAACTGAGCAGCTCAAATCAGCGACAAAAGAGGAAGTACAACCAGCTGTGAAGCCACACAGACCTTGTGGTGGTTGTGGTCCACCAGGCCTCCTATCACATAGGCCTTTTTGTGGTCCAGCTCTTCCAGCACGTTGGGAGAGTCTGACGTCAGGTACACCAGCTCCTCCGGTGACACAACTTCCTTGTAGTGCTCTGTTTTAAAGGTGATGTCCTGCAGCACAACAGCACATACACACACAGTTAGGCAACACACTGAACAATGACATTAAACACAAGATATCAGAATAAAATGTATGCAAATAAATGCAACATGCAAGGATCAAAGCCTGCTTGAAGGGACTAATCCCAAATCTTTTTTTTTTTTTTTTTTTTTTTTTTTTTAAATCGGTGCTTACCTTCCAGTTGACCCATCCTTTGTCCTTTTCATCCATGCTCTGTTTCAGCTGCCCCCCCAGGCTTGTCAGATACAACTGTGGGGGTGAGAGGAGAAGTTATACATCAGACAGGATTGTCTCATCCGTGTCATGTCAGTCAGTAGCCACTCACCTGCACTGGATGCAAGGCTCGTCTGTTCTCGGCATAGCAACGCTGGATCTGTTTGTGAAGCTTCCCGACATCCTGAAGACGCCACAAGAGAGTCAGTACCTCTGTTCATATCTACTATAACATACATCAGTGCTTGATCAGAACTAGACCACAGAATATTCAGTTAAAACAGAACCTCATTGTTCTCCATGGACTTTGTGATGTCATGGAACCCAAGGGTGTTTCATGTGGACTGAGTCAACACAAATAGCCTTTTATATGCTCGATCGCTCAAGCAGCTTTAAAACTGACATATTTTCTTTTTAAACAAGTGCGGTGTGGTGGCTCTACTTTAAGCTGATGTGAAGCGAGGTTCATGTGGATTTAAAAAAAGGACTGATAATAAATACTTGGAAAATCAACTGATAAATATTTAAAGAAACTGTTAAGTGTTAAATTTGAGAACAGCATGTGGTGGGTGGTAGAATGAGTGTTTCATTTCTTCTGATGTTGCCAACATGTTGGATAACAGTGATCTAAAACCTCTCGTCATTCACAAAAAGGAGAAAGGCTGTTTTCTACATAATAAACACATACAGTAGAACAATGTGCTGTATTAAGTTCTAGAAAAATAGTTGGTCTACTAATCAGGTTTTAGTAGACCAACTGTTTCATTCACACAAAGTGTTGAAAAAGTATTATTGTGGCATCTCTATCAAATTCAAGGTATCGATACCCAGCCCTACTCCACGGTGGTTCCCAGTGTTTTTTACCTTTAACAGCATGAGGTCGTCAAAGCTGCAGTCCACCACCAGCCTCAGTGAGCTCGGCGTCACCTCTCTGCGAAGACGTTTCCTGACATTCTGGGCATCTCCTCTCTCCTCCTCCTCCTGTTGGTCTTGCCTCTGCAGCCGACGCTGCTGCTTCCTCTCCTTCCGTCTCTGCCTGCAGCAGAAAACACAGGACCGATACTGAGACACTCTTGTGTTGTAGTCAAAAGACCTGATGAGCTAGAGCACATAGTACTGAGTTGGATCAAGTCATTGCTGGTTTAGGTTGACACTAAATTAATATCACCAGACGTATCCTGATAAGATGGATATTCACATCCCTGTATACGTGATTTGTATGCAGTGTGACGGGTACATGAAACACAAAATAGGCAGCAGCCAGCAGTCAAGTTAATGTTTCATAGCGAACGGCATAGTTTAACATTTCAAGCATACTCACTTATCGTGTACTAACAAATCAAGTGTTTTAGATCATCTAGATAAACTACTGGTTTGTTTGCAACCTGTCCCTATTATTATTATTATTATTATTATTATTATTATATAGACCCTATTATTCCTGTTTCAGGCTATTCTTTGTATTTTATTTTAGATGTTTATATTCTCAAGAATGGAGTACAATATTGCTGAAAGAACTGATGGATGGAGCTGGAAGAATAAACCAGATTTGTGTTCCCATTACTTTTAGCATCATTTAGCAGAAAAGGCTTTAAATACATTTGTGTTGTAAGGATGAGGCAGCAATAAAGACACATTCAGTTAGTAAAGCTAGGCCAACATGGATCTGAGATAGTCCAGTTCTATATTTTTATTTTCCAGAGAAAGAGAGGAAGGATGAATAAATCACAAATGATATGCAAACGTCTGTACTGACTATGGACTTCTGCAGGCAAATTCAAAGGAGCATTAGCAGCACGTATATGGACAAATATCCACTAAAGGTAATACAATAACCCAATAACTTAATGTTTGAATGGAATTAAGGCAGCACTGGGGCTACCAGCTTATTACTCTATCTAACAAGGAGAAACAGCCTGTTAAATCAGTAGATAAGCCGTTAAAATGCATGTATGCCTCTTGCAGTTCAACGAGTTTACTTACTTTCGTAGCTCTCTCTCCTCTTCCCATTTCTGCTGCTTCAGAAGCTTCTTCCTCTGACTTTTGGACATAGTTTGGTTCTCTGCCGTCCCATCTCCATCACTGCCCACCGTCTTCTCGTTATCTCCGTTATTATTCTCCTGCGGGGCCGAAGCTTCACTTTTCACGCTATCATCAGCCATCTCTGAAGAGCAGCTAACGTCTAGCTAACGCTGCTGTATCAACTAGCTGTTGATGTTAGCTTGTCGGGGAGCTAACAGGCGGCATTTAATAGCAGAGTGACGTAAATTATTTAGTATTTTACTCAGAACAGAACCTGTCAAAGTGATAGCCAACGTCAGGATAAAACGAGAAAACAAACTACACAAGCTGTGCAATTTAGTTCCACATGTATGTTACGTCGGCGCGCGTCTGACGTCACTTTACCGCGCCAGACGCATTCAAATGCAATGGAAGTTTTCACTACCCTACACGTCTATGACATGGATATTACACTCAAGAGGCAGATTGGTAATGGACGACGTAATGGATATTCCCTTTTTCTTTTTATGAGTATTTTAAGATTCTTTTTGTTTTTATTTATGTCCCAGTAGCAATGTGTCCTTTATTCTTCTGTAGCCTGGTGTGTTAGTTTGACCACTGTTTCTTATTGTCACTTTGTGAAATAGTACTTTGTGCAATTTGTTCAAAATAAATAAATAAAAAGATGGTCTCACTTCCTGGCCCCAATCAGCTGACCTCAGTCTGACCCATAGCCTGGCGGCTTGAATTGCAACTACTTGTAAACACTCAAATAAATAGCAAATTCACATAGCGTTTTGTGTAATAGGTCTAATTCTTATTATTGAAAATCAGTGACTAAAGCCTTCAACTGTATCACATGTTCTTCATCAGCAGATGGTGTCTGCTCATTTGTCAAGGAGATGCTCATTTGTCAAGGAGATGCACTTACTGACATGTGAACTCACGTTGGCCTCTAACATGTAATGGACCTTGAGTTGGGACAGACATGTAAAACATATTTCTCTGGTGTTTTTATTTTCTTCTCCTTTTGGAGCTTTTTATTGTTAGTTACAGATAACTTTAACAGTGACTTATATTTCTAATTCATATTTCTCAGTGTTTGTTTTACCACATATTATATCAAAGCTCACTGGATGACATCTGTATGTCTTTAGTGACCTTTCATGTCTTTAGTGACCATTGAATGTACAGTTAATGGTAAAACTCATGGCTTAGCGCCCCAAAACAATATTAAGGTATTTGATGTATTCATCATAAATACATTTCTGATGCTGATCTGTTCACATTGCAAACAAATAACCAGAGGCTTATGTGTGTTATGGCTTTGGACGTAATGGATTGTGTTGCAGACACGCTGGGCTTGCATCTGCGTGTGGCCTCTGCAACATGATCCTGCCTCCATCCACCTCCATCCACCTCCATCCCCTCCTAACCCAGTTTCTATAAGCACCCACGGCCAGCAGAGAAGCCTTTAACACCGGCTGCTTATTTAGCACACATTCCAACATCAGCAGTGCTAAGTCAGGTTTCAGCCTCGCAAACACGCCGCGGACATTTCCAGTGAGAAACAAGAGGATGGAAAACAGAAATGTAATTCTGTCTAAAGTTATTTCTTGCTTCTTCTTATGCTCTTGAGTTGTGTTATTTCCCAGTTTCACAAGTTGAAGAGGAGCTAATCTACACAAGTATCGTGGTTATGATTTGGGTTTTTGAGGTATACCATTCATGTGTTTCAGCTTGTTGTGTTTTGGTTTTAATTACTGGATTTATAACTTAGTGTCATACAGAAAACACTCATCAACATCGTGAAAGGAAGTGTGGGGTTGGATTAAGTGCAGGGACCTTGACACGATCACCGTCCGCGGCCGACCATCCAGCCAGACCTGCTGCACAAAACATCACCGAAAGTCGACCGCCCCAAGAGGCTACTAAGCCTACTCCTCTACTCCTCTACCCAGCATGCTCCTGGCTTTCTGGTGTCTGGCTGCAAGGAAATAACATGGATGACATGAGGCTCACCTTTGTGAAAAACAAAATGGACAAGTCTGCAAAAGAGTTTCACGTTTATTACATTTGCACACGGAGCATCTGATGAAACATCCTCTGTGGTACTCAGTTTGAACGGACACTGTACATTTGTAAAACACATCAAAAATACAAACTTAAACCTTCATTTCAGCTTCTCTTCCACATTGGACAGGACTTTTCATTTTTACATACAAACCCACCTTACATTGCTGTGCGTTGATCATCTCATTCCAAATAAAAAGTCCACTTATTACAGAAGTCAAGAGCTTCCTGACCGTTTCCCTCTCTGACACGCCCACTTGCTTTTGCCTTCTTTCTGTCCATAAGGTTCATAGTCTTTCAAAGCACCATTTGAGTGTCCTTGTGCAAGGCTTTGAATTCCTCGGTGACCCATCAGAGCATCAGGACTTAGTATTTACACTCGTGCAGACTTTTTAATTAGGGTAATATCTCTATATGCACATCCAAAAACTGCTGAAATGTGACTGGCAAAGTGCTACAACAAACTCAAAACAAGTGAAAGATGGGGTGCACATTAAAGGATTTCTCAAAAATATACATAGTTTTGGAAGGCCAAAACTGAAAAATACATGTTTGATTTTGACAGTTAGTGAGAGACAATCTATCAACGAAATCTCAAATATCTGGTAATTGTATACTGCATTTGGGATTTCAAAGTAGACTTAAAAGGTTTGTTCACCAGGGAGAAAGAAACATCTCCCCTGGTGGTGCATCGTCACACAGATAGTTTGTCTCTAATATTTATGCCTTCTTTATTAAAATATGAGGTTTAAAAAAAAAACACAATGTTGTTATAAAATGTTTCAGCAGCACAAAAACCAGTAAAGGTCTTGATTCAAAGTAAAGCAACAACACAACCTTTATAATGAATTGATTAGAATACCTTTCGACATGAACACTTCTGACTTCTCTTTTCACCAATGTTTTAATTGTTTTATAATTCATCATCATTCAACCATTGTTACTGCAGTTATTATAAAAGAATGCTTCGTATTGGGTTAAACTTGTTTTCTAGTGTCAGAGCATAAAGGTGGACTGGCCAGCAGATCCACAGTCTGAACTGTTTAAAAAACAACAAGTCGGAGTCAAAAACGTAGAAACAATGATACACATAGAAACACATGGGCCTTAAAGGTACATCAGGCTGCAGGTCGGGTTCCTCAGCTCCCTCCTTGGCCTGCCTGCTCAACAGCAGCTCGTTAAATCCCTTTTAAGCTGCTTGGAAAACTAAAACCACATAAACCTTCTTAGTGTTTATAAACAGAGAGTGACCGTTCTTCGTAACGCTGCCACACAAGAGCGGCAAAATAACAAAAGAATACGGATCATTTAGACGCCTTCTCTGATTATGTTAAGAGTTTGCCGACACGGGTTGTTAGCAATAGTAGTGACACTGCAGAAAATCCAACACACAAGAGATGGTAAGAAAGTGCTAACTGGTATTAATATATTATGCTAAATATATTCATCATAAAAGTTGTGTTTGTTAAATGAAATATATTACAAAACTGACAACTACCAAAGTCAATGTACCGGCCTACTAGTTAAGTGAGTGTTTGTTCACACATTTCTTTTAATAATGTGGTGTTATAAAACAAGAAATCCATATTTTATACACATCATGTACAAGCTATAGAAGGTGAAACAGGATGTAAATGAGCCCTCTTCTATGGAGGCCCTGATCCATCACCTCCAGCCAATAAAGTAGCCAAACATAGCACAACCAGTCCAGCATCCAATCACAGCTCAGCCCTGTTGGGAAGCAAGAAAACAAAACACACTTAGTTGTTATGAACACAGAGACAGCTGAAATACTAATACACTTATTTCAAGTGTGAAATGTTTGATTAGTGCACGATAGGACAGTCAAATAACATGTATGCTCTCAGATAGTGCCCTTGCACACTAAGTTAGTTTTGACATTCATGGACTTCCATATTTTTTGGTTATTTAGAAAAAGAAAAACCTGCACAGCAATTAATTCCTCTTGCATGCAAAAAAATAGTCATTATGTTCTCTGATGTCCACCTTTAGTTTGAACATTTTGTATTCTGCACTTGTAAAACCTGCAGGTAATATCTCTCCCGGAGCCCGTAGCCACACTCAAATGCACCACAACAATAATTGATCAGTGTTCATTGATATTCTTCAGACATATTTCTGCATCCAGTCTGCAGGATTTAAACCAAGACCATTCCTCCAGACTATCAGGCAGCTGCTCTCTCTAACTGACAGTATGTGGCTCTCGGCTGAGAAGGGGAACTCCAAACGTTCTGCTGCCCTGTTGCATGTTGTGTTTATGTAATTGCTGATCGGAGGCCATGTGAACCCGGCCTCTCACTCTCTCTGTCGCTAAATGACTGCTCCTATAAAAAGCCGAGTGGCCGACCTGCCAGGCAGCCGCTTGATGTCCAGCAGCAGCTGAAGCCGCCCTGCATGTATACACATAACAAACGGCTGCCACCGCCTGACCTTTCACTCCTGCAGCCCGCGACGTCCACCATACACATTCAAACACCTCGCCCACCAATTAAACTTATAGCGATGTAATGCTGCTGTGGTATCAGAATTCACAGCTTGTGGGCGCTCACGCTTGCAGAGGTGCTCAGTTGCAAACTTCACAATCACATGGGGCCTCATTTATCAATCTTGCGTGAAAACGGGCGCAGATCTGAGCGCAGATTTGGTCTTACGACAGGACACACGTGCGATTTATGAAACGTTCGTATCTGACCAATCTCAGCGTACGAATGAGCGGGCCTTGATAAATGCGGCGGCTGAATTCGATCGTCATTAACATGTTACGCCCATAAATATTCCTGTTTCGGAGGCCTCGCCCACTGAGGTCAAACATGGAGAGACGAAACATGGGTAAGAAAAGAAACTTTTCTGACACGGAGATCGGCATCCTGACATCGGAGGTGGAACACAACAAGACAGTGCTTTTTGGCAGCCTGAAGGGTGGCATAAAAGGGGCTCACAAAAAAGATAACGGAGGCAGTCAACAGCGTTGCCGCAGAGTTACGGACTCCAGCTGAGGTTTGAATATTCTCAATAACTTAACCCATGCCTAACGACTTAAATGAATATTTTCATCCGCAGCCTAAAAGCTTATGTCTGCTAACTGATCAAAACAATTCTTTACATTTAGGTCAAGAAAAAATGGTCGGATATGAAGCTGGCCACCAAGAAACGCGTTGCTGCGTTTAAACATCGCAGCATCAGGCAGACTGGAGGAGGCCAAACAGACTCCAGCCTGATCTTGACGGGGGACGGAGGAAAAAATTGCCTCCTTAATTGGGTCGGAGTCGATCTGTGGCATAAGTGGTGGAGGTGACACAGAGATCCCTGCGGTCCCTGAAAACGCGCTCACGTCTGACACGCGCGTATTGTTCCTCCAAAATAAGCAAGTCTGCCATCATCAAGACTTGATAACTGTCAAAGCATCTGTTTAAATAGGGGAATGAATTAACATCTGACCAACCACAGTGGAACGATGATTATCTCAACAGGTGCTTTCATTTTTGTTCCAGTTCTGTCACACCCATCGGACAAAAACAAAAACAATTACACATTTTTGCCTTTAGTTAATTTGCAAACACACATTTCTGCTTGTATTTATGATTCTTTCACATTTTAATGTGTAATAATTAGTTGTCATCTTAGGCTATTTATCCCATTGTTTAATTTTTTGAAAGTGGTATCAGTAAAAACATGGGCTTTAAAAGAAATGTTTTCGTTTTAATAATCCGTTTTGATCTGTTCTAAATATGTGACTGCTTATGCTTAATGACAGCTGAGGTTTGTTCATTATTTTACGCCAGATTTTGCTGTGCTGCACCGCAAATCCACAGACTCGAATTTGCGTACACGAGCTCAGACCTGACGTGAGATCTGATCGCAGCTTCCGCTTACGTCCAAATTGATAAATGCCGAAGTTTGCGTGGAAATGGTCGTACGCACGGTTTTCGGTCGTACGTTCGTTTGATAAATGAGGCCCATGGTGTTTTCTCCTAATGCATGCTAATTTAATCCCAGCGCATGACCGGCTGCATACTTGATGCCCTCATCCAATTAATAGGATGCTAGAAGATTCTCAGGCTAAGTGTCCTAGGTGTTAAATCGTCACATGGAAAGTGTGCCACCGATGCAGTATGTACTATAATGAGGGTAGATGAGTTCTATGGAGGCACAAAGTGGACGAAAAATATACTGTACATATATATAATTATATGACATATAATAAATCATACAACTATTTACTTATAATGTCGAATTTATGTATATAATTTTGAACATTTGAGTTTGTAAACGAATCTGAACAAACTTCCTATGAGCAGGAATGTAAAGATAGTGTGTAGAGTAAAAACGGATGATGGAAGGTTTCACAATAAAGGACGTCCTCACATCCTCCAGCTGCAGCCTGGTCTCCTAAAAATGACGTTCCCATACAACAAACCTGAATTACCTTTGGAGGCAAATGTATTTCTCCCGTATTTTATGTTTTTCATTCGGTAATGTTAACAAGCACAAAACACAAGGACAATATATTCTAAACCACACTTTTAATAACACGTCCCACCTGCCTAAGCTAAATAAAGGTTGTTTTTCCTTTGATTATCTTTTGAGAAAATATCATATATGCTTTGTATCAAATAAAATTTGCAACTTCTAAATAAATCATAATGTCAAAAAATGCACAGGTTCACCCCGATCAACCCAAAACTGAAAAAACAAGGGAAACAGTCCGAACTACTCACCTGTCCAGGTAAGCTGCCGCTCATCTGTGCTCCACCACGAAGCTCATGGTGGTCCCGTCAAACGAGGGCGGAGCAATGATCCGGGGCCCTTGCTGGGAGGAGATGCTGATGAGCGGCTGCTTGGCGTTGGCGAAGCCCTGCGGCGGCCTGAAGGCGGCAGCCTGCTGCTGAGCCCCGTAGGCCGCCTGGTTAGACCTCCCAGTGGCCATGTAGAAAGGACTCTCCATGTACATGCCCTCAGTCTGCTGCTGCTGCAACGCCTTCTCTCCGCTGTCCACCTCTGACTGGAGCGACATCTGTGACTGCACCAGCGTCCGGGCCGGGATCACGGACGGCGTCGGCATGAAGCCTGGGTAGATCATGTAGGTGTGTCCATACGCCCCCGGGCTGAGTGCCAAAGGAGAGATCGGCATGGGCATCGGGGTCATAGGAGGCTGGGGTAAGGGCACGTCCACGTACTGGCCTGTTTCGGGGTCAAAGAGGCGCTTGGTGGCCGGCTGCACGGGAGTGTCCACCAAGTAGTAGCTTCCAGTCGTGGGATCCAGGAGCATCTTCCTCTGGGTGGCCTGGAAGGGGTCCAGGGTGGGAGCTGGGGTGATTGCCGGAGAGAAGCAGTACACCTGAGGCTGATTGGGGGACATACCGCAAGGCAGAGAGTGGTAGATGGTAGCGGGAGGGATCTCTGGTGAGGGCGTGTCCATCACAATGCTGGAGCGTTGAGGGCACAGGTTGTGGTCTTCCAAGCCCCTGGCGCCAGATCCCAAGTGTCCTGAAGGAGTGGTTGGTTGGGTCTGGGTGGTAAAAGTGTAAACTGGTGTTTTATCCGCAGACGAAGCTTGTTTGTGGCTGCTGGCGTGAGACTTTACCGGAATAGTTAGGTATCTCTCGTTGTCGGCTGAGGCACTGAAGACCTCCTGTGCGGATCTCTCTGCTTCCCTGAATTCAGCTCCTTCATTTCCACTTAGTCTCGTCCGTCTGACTTTTGAGGACACGGGCAATTTTGGGGACTTTGTGGCGAAGCTTCTGGTGCCGAAAGGTGTTTGTGGTTGTGGCGTCTTTGGCGTTGAGCTGAAGCTGAACATGTTTTTGTTTTGTGACCGAGCAATGGGCCTTTCCTCCAAACCGCCGGGAGTCTGAAAGACCAAGTCTTTGTCTTCTCGTCTCAGCAGGACGTCGGGGGACGCTGCTAGTGTGGGTGGCGTCTTGTCATTGTTGGGATAGGAGTCTCTCCTGACAGTCCGGTCCATGTTGGACCCTCTGGGTGCTTCGTCCTCAGGTCCGATCAGTGAAAGCACATGGCTGTCTGTCAGGAGATGGGGCTTGTTCTTCCTTTTCCATTCATTTTTTTCAAACACATACAGCTGCTCCATGGTTTTCACCGCCGCCTGAAGTTTCTCAAAAGCCCCCAGGTTCGCAACCTTTGACTTGTCTGTGACATCAGATATTTTTTCCTGCTTCTTGGAAGCTGTTTTGCTTTCAATGCTCAATCCAGTGACTCCATCTGAGGAATTGTTTGAGTTCCCCATGGGTGCTCTCCCTGCTGCCTTTTGCAGAGGAGCACTTTTAGCACCCTCTGGAGACGATCTGTCCATGTCATGTTTAGACAACTCTGTGAGGTTTCCAGAAGGTTTTCCGTTAGTATTTGTATTCACAGACTGACATTTGATCACTATAGGGGACACAGAATTGGGATTTCGATAGGACATCTGCTTATTCTGCTCTGAGTGGCACTCAGCAGATGTGAAGTGAGATTTCTGTTCGTTGCTATCCAGAGAAACAACGTGATAGGAACTTTTAACCATTTTACGCACGTCTCTCACTTGGTGTATGGGCGTCTGTAGCTTCCCTTTATTATCTCGAATGTCTCGAACCATGAAATGCGGCACTTTATCCGACGACTCGCCCTTCAGAGCCGCAGCCAGCGCCTGGCATTTCAAGTCATCCGTTCTAACGAGGCTGGCTGCGTTACAGCCTATATTAGGAGCGCGCAGTTTGGAGACGCCAAACGGCTCCGTGTTATTGTCTCTGACGCTCCTCAGGTTGATTTTGATTTCCGGAGATTTAGATGTAGCCGCGCTCCTGTTGCCCGCGACGTCTAATGCGTTGTCGGGGCGCAGGTGTGGCTCTCCCTCGTCCCCGTGGAGGGGATCATTGCTGTCCTGCAGCTGCTGTCCGGCTTCTCCGTCACTGGACAGCAGTTGGATACTTGGCACAAACAAATGTGACATTTTAGTCCGTTTGCCCGCCGAGTACTGATCCCCCTCGGCCTCCCTGTCGGTCGCTGAGGGCGACTTCACCAGAGTTTGATCGTTTTTATGATCCTTCTGAAACCCTAGCTCCTCGTCCTTCCAGCATCTGAACGCGCTATTTTGGCTGCGCAGCAGAGTGCTCTTGGACGCTTCCAATGCGCCTTTTTTAGTATCGATACCACTTTCATTGGCCGCTTCCAAATGCGCTTCTGGTGCCGCGTCTCGTCTCCGAGAGTCACACGAGCCGCTGTCCGCGAGCTCCCCTAGTTCATCCAGACACATTATGGCGAGGTCGGAGCTGCTCTCGGAGAACCTGGAGGTCTGTCTGTGCAGCTCCCTGCTCGCCTTCTCCCTGTGGAGGTCCGTCTCCTGGTGCCCGGCGCACAGGGACGGCGCCGGATGCGGCTCGCTGATCTCCCCCCGTTCCATCATGCGCTCCTGCTCGAACTGCATCTTCTTGGAGATGACATTTTTGATCAGGCTCGAGGCGAATATGGCTTTCTTGTGTGTGTCTTCCATGGCTGCGGAGGGCGACTTGCTGGCCCCCTTCCTCTGGCCGCTCGGCAAACTGTTGGTAACTTCATCCGTGGAACGTGATGCCGCAGCGTTTTGTGCAAAGTTAGTGTGTCCTTTCCCCGCCGGGCATTCCCGATTTCACATTGCAGCGGAAGTTCAGAGTCTCCGTGAGTCTGATCACTCCGCTGTGACCCTGACCGAATTCCCCCATCAGCTCGATTTGCTTCGACGACGACGCGCTGTGGGGGTTCCCGCTCAGGGTGAAGATC
Source organism: Chelidonichthys spinosus (assembly GCA_029853015.1). NCBI lineage: Eukaryota > Metazoa > Chordata > Actinopteri > Perciformes > Triglidae > Chelidonichthys > Chelidonichthys spinosus. The sequence goes on along the minus strand of CM056843.1, from coordinate 6,516,906 downwards.
TTGCTGGCGGGCGGCTTGATGCTCGCCAGCGCGATCCCCTTACAACCGATGTTCTCGATATTCTTCGCTATTTCGAACGAGTTCTGGTGGGAGATGACGCTCTGGTCCAGCCCCTGCGACACGTTCACGTTGCCATATTTCAGGTCGACGAACGTGGCCCACCTGTTTATCCCCTTGCCATGTTCTGACGCGGACGACTCACTGGAGGTGCTGAAATTAATGGCATCGAGGTACGGATACGCCAGGCTCTTGAAGGACTTGGCAGTGAGGTTGCGCACCTCCTTGTCAGCGTCGTCCAGCTCGCTGACAGCGCTTGACGCGCCGCTGGAATACTCGGTGATTTCTTTCCCCCTCAATTTGCGGCCAAAGTGCAAGCGTCCCGGCGCGGCTATGAAACACTTAGCCCTGTCACACAACGTCTCTGCCTTCCCGTCAACTCCCCTGAACACATAGCGGCTTCATGTCCCCGGCGCGCCTGGCATGATAAAGGACATTTCCCTTCTCTTGGATGCTGCCAGGGTCATTTATAGCCCGAGAAGTGGTTCTGATTGACAGGTGGATCTGTCCCCCGCTGTCCCGCGTGCTGCTGCTGCTGCTGCGGCTTTGACACACTCTCGTCTGAGCTGGTGAACTTGGCCGCGTCGCACGGATCACTTTCCAGCAGAGTGCTGACTGCTGCGTCCTGAGCGCGAGGCTCGCGGCCGTCCCCCCTCTCCCCCGCCGTGCCGTCGCCGTCCGCCGGCGCGTAATCGACAAAGGAGTACACCTGGTTGTCCTCCTCTATGTCCCAGCTGGCGGAGGAGCCCAGCCCGAGGTCGTAGTCCTCCCCGTGGTCGGAGAGCTCCGACAGCTGGATCTCGTGCGTCGTAATGTAATGGGACTCATCCTCCGTTACGCACGGGACGCAGCCGTCGGAAAGCAACAAACTCACATCATCACCTTCCTCATAATCATCCGACTCACTTCTCCCGCTCAGATAATTGTCGCCACGGTGTAACTCCTCACCTCCCGGTGCGTTTTCCCCTCCCTTGGAGACCTCGGGCTGCGTAATGGTGCGCTCGCATTTGAAGTAATCCTGTGACTTTGCGTTTTGGCAGCGGCGGTCTGATGGATCAGAAGGACTCTCCTTGACATCGTTTACACATTCCCCACTTGCTTTCTTCTCAGATCCACGAGTGGTTTTTAACGCCAACTCAGCGTTTGGTTCCGTTGCGCGCAGAGCTGCGGCGCCGCTGCCGTTAATCAGGACCGGCATTTGTGTTCTTTCACCAAAGCCACAGTCCTCCTCAGTCTTGAAGCGCACTAACTCAAAATCCACGTATTTGCGTTCGTCTTGCTTCTCATCCTCCTCCTTCCGGAGCAGAGCTTTGGCCTCCCGGAGAGTCGCCGGTGTCTCCACACACATTTGCTCCGTCTTCATCGCTGAGCCGGCAGGTTTGACTTTACGGTTGGTGTCTGGGAGAAGCGGCAGAGACGGAGCCCCCCCAGCATTCCTCGGTCCTTTAGGCGGAGATGGAGCTGCGCGCAACGCCCGGTGCCAGTTAGACAGACGCTCTGGTGACAGGGAAGCGCTCCAGACATTCTAGTTGACCGCGATGTGAATCCTAAACCCGAGGATCTAAAACGGACCAGAGACATTACTGACCACTGTCTCTAGGCCACATGGTTCTCAAGCTGGGGTTGGCGGACCAGGATGGGTCACTGAGAGGACTCTAAAGGACTAAATCAGTTCATCACAAATTCTCATTCTAAACGGTTGCCCCCAACAAAACACCAACTCCCTATAATTCTGTAATACATTAGGTGACTGAACCCGTTGAAATATGTCTTATTATAACACAAATTAAGTGATTACAGTTCTACTCCATTTCTAATAATTTAAAGGGCCAGTGTACATAATTTCGGGGGATCTATTAGAATATGATTTATAATCCCCTGAAACTCATGTTTTAATTAGCTTATAATGAACCAGTACAGTAAAGTTGCATTGTCATCAAATAAAGTAACTAAGTACATTTACTTTACTATATTGAGGCACTATCCCTGATTGTTAAGCTTCTTTAGTTCAACTCACTACATTTAAAGAAAATATTGCATTTTGATTTCAATTCAAAACAGTTTGAAATGAATTTGAATATTGTAAAGAGACAGGAAGCCAACCACTGACTGCAACATTTCTGCCGGAGCAGCAGAGAGACTGTTTTTAAAAATACATGTCAAGCTCAAATATAGGCGCCGAGGCAACATGTGAAAAGTGCAGCTATGCCCGATGGGAGGGAATGTGTGCGTGGTTGTGTGACACCCAGATGGAGGCCGTCTGGCAGATAAACACTCAAGTGACAACAGCTCAGCGACGACACACACCCATGAGGATGGAGCCGCCGTACACATTGGTGTGTTGAAGCTCTCACAGGCGGGGCCCGGTCTGCATCCGGGGCCAACAGGGGCCTTTGGGAGATGCCAGGGGGGGTCTAAAGAATAAGTAGGTCACAGTTAGTTTAATCATATTCCTTCTGGGAGGAATCAAGATCTTTTCAGATTTGGCTCCTAATGATTTTTGGATGTGCCTCTTCTCTCAAAGAATACAGAATTCAGGCAATATGTGCTGCGTTGATTTATGGGATTAGAAATGAAATGTCTTCAGAAGATGTACAGCACAATAATAACAAAAATCTGAGTCTGTGACCCATCAAGTTCCAAAAATGATGGATCCTACACTTCTCATAAGCTATTGAGTCTTTTGTCAGATGTCCACTGCTTCATAAACACCCGGCCCAATCTCAAAGTCCCCCCTAAGGCCTCAAACCCTGAACCCAGGGACCCTGGACGACCGTTATGAGTGTGAGCGGCTGCAGGGTTTGAAATGGTGTCAATATATGGGACAGCACATACACAAACATGTTGTCTACAATTGTGGGTTTTGATGTAAACGTCTCCCAGGCTCTGAGCGGTAACTGTAAAATAATCTATTTACTTGTTTTTGTCAAATCCGCTTCAAGAAGAAATAAAAAAGCACTGCTTGGTGAATAAAGAAGGTAATATAGCCTCTGCTTGCATTCCTCTTCATGTGTAAATTGAATTTACGAGTCTCATGTGTCCTCCTCTTCGCCTCTGGGCTTCCCCTGTTAACTCACAACGCTGTCATTTGCAGGTAATTCCCTCATGCAAGTCTGCAGAAATGTAGATTTATGGAAAAAATGCATAAAGGGTTCAAAATATCTGCCAGACTGTCCTCAAGGACTTGATTATTTGACACCAGGACCGCCCTAAACCAGCAGACTTTACAGGTACGAACCTTTAAACCCATGAGTGTGGACGTTGGGACTGGACCTCTTTCAGGCTCCACTCACTCACCGACTTCACCCAGGTGGCTCATATTGTCAGATTAGTCAAATCTCCTCCAGAAGACATTAAATACTATGATAAGTAAATTGACTTACCGCGCCACGCCTCTTTAAATGCTTGACATTGTATTGGGATGATCTTCATCCTTCAACACATGGAGGAAATAAGAAACACTTAATGCAAGAGAGACCTTTACTAAGACCACAAAGGTGACCTGACCTATGACATGTAACCATCTCATTTCACCTCCTTGATCCTTTACGATATCTCATAAAGAATGCCTTGTGTATTGTTTCATGCAAATTTCCTGTAAAAAAAAAAACTGTCAAATTACAACCTAATAATTCATGCTACAAGCTTCAATGATTTAATATCTCTGATATATATGAGAATAAAAATGACTTCAGGGTCAGTAGGAAGGGAAATCCCCGCGGTGGCTTACAGTCCAGTCTAATTGAAATGAATAACTGGGAATGCTGATGTTTGGCTGGCGGGGAGCCTGAACTCACCACCCAGCTAGAGGGGGGGTTGTGATGTCTGCTGTTGGTAGGCAACAGGACCTCCACATCGCCGCCTGCCAGCCGTTTAATTACAGCAGACACTGAGTGGGAAACCAGAGATGACCCCGATCCTTACTGGGTGAAACTCTCCTCCACTTGTGTCAAAGAGCCATGCGAGTATCCGAGCCGTATCCAATAGCAACGTGAACATGTGTCCTCCATGGGCTTGTATCTGCAAGTGTGCTCCTGCTTTTCCTGAACATATTTTAACAAATAGAGTCTAACTCTAATCGAGAGGCTAAGTGTCCCCTTCCTCCATATTTTTTCCCTTCTTGCATTCTCTCTACTGGCCATCAGGGGGCGACTCCTCTGGTTTAAAAAGAAGTCTGACAAGTGTAGAAACAGTTAAGTTTACCTTTTTTTGTACAATTTTAAGGTGACAGGCATTTCGGCACTCACCAATAAAAAAAATTCCAAACAAAATGAAGTTTTTCGGGTTTTCCGTCGACCCAAACCTTATAAGAACCCCGTTGCTTTAAACATCATCTGGAGCTGAATTAGTGAAAACTCAGCGGCTCAAACAGGATATATTTAGCGTACTATTTTAGTGAGCCGGCCGGGTGACTGCAGGTCTTGAGGAGATACGGTTACTCCTGGAGTCCACATTAAAACAGCAGGCACTCAATCATGGTGGGCCATTATTCAAGAAGGATCGGGAAGGCGACATAAGTGGTTAACGAGTAGCGTGGACAAATAGTGCAACCCTTGTGACAGTACAGTATCTCTGTAGCAGCAAACATACACGCATATCATTAACACTCTGGTCGTATAGCCTATAATAAAGTGTTTCATGCTCTGAGAAGTTATGGCGTATGTTGTAAAAGCCACCTGTGTCTCATAGCAAGACGTCTTCTTTAGCAGCTAATAGAGACTCATTCACACACGTTACTGTGTCTGAATGAGTCACGGCTAAAGGGCCACCTTACTGATTTTACACACCAAGATCAGTTTGCACATCACCAGAAGTATTACTCAGTAGTACTACACTTAGGTCATGTATGTGATAAACTGTTTGGCGCTCTGAGAAGTTATGACATGTGCCTTTTTTTTAGTGGTGGATGGATTTTTGAACACACAAATTCATATGTAAATTTTAGGGTGAATAATGGTGTCACGTTTTATTTTGATTTAGTTTATATTTTAGATAAATGTATTTTCCTTATTATTTCTATTTATTTATTCTATCATTGTTATACCTGTGTGTAAAAGTGTGTATGTATGTTTTTATGGTAACTAAAAGTCAACTACATAGTTTTTTTTTATCTTAATTGTCAGTTTTATGACCTAAGAATTTATAACTTTACTCTTTCCACCACTAGAGGGCAGTGCATGTGTCAGCTATTTGTCAGGAACACAAATACAAAGTGTCAAGATTTGACACTTTCCCTCATTTCTCCATAAAGTAAAGTTTGAGTTCATAGGTCACGTGCATGTCTGAGTAGCTAATGCTGCCTATCCTCACACTCTCAGACATGAACTGGGTTTGTCTTATTGTTCTCCTGCTCCTCTCTCTCTCCTGAGCCACACTCAGTTGATTTTCAGGGGGAGGCTGAGACTATCTGACGTCAGACTCGCACGTGGAATGTCCACTTCCTACTCGGCGTGAAGTAATAACGGCAACCATCAGCCCGAGGAAGCTCCACAAAACACAGATAATGCAGCCTTTCCTCTGTTCCCAGTTGTGTGGGAGGATGAAGTAAGAGCAACATGGTTCTCCTCCAACGCAGACTGGGATTATGAGCAGCCGCTCTGACTGTGCCTGGAACAAAAGGAGCAAATCTTCAGAGAGAGATCATGTAAGTGAGCAGAAGAGTTCTTGCGGTGGGAGGAATGTTCTGCTTTTACAGGGCGTGTTGAGGAATGTCTGATCATATGCCAGGCTTTATTTTCTATCATCCCACCAGAATTAACAGCTTAATACTGGAAGAGTTCAACTGTATCTGACAGGATTTATATCCAAGATTAGATTTAAAAGAAATAGAACAGACAGGGCTTGTTTTTTTTATCTGCAGTCATTGATGCATATTTTTGAACACTGCATGTTTGTTTGTGCTGACGTCATATGAAATGAAGGCATATTATTTTACTCAGGAAGGCTGACTCAGTATCTTCCTTTAAATCTCACTCACTGTTATCTAATGGCCTTTTCTTAACTGATGGCATGTTGTATGTTTTTAAATTATATTCATTTATAATTGAGTTACATGTGATATTAGTTACATGTTAGGCTTTAGAAAAGAAGAATTCCTCGGAGGACTTCTCTAAAATATTGTTTTATTCTTTAAATAAAGTACTAATCAATATTCATGTAGGATTATCACCAACTGCAGTTTTTCTTTGCAACAGAGCCCTTTAGCTACATTTATGCTAAATTACTTTTTGCTAACATGTTAGCCACAGTAACTTTATAAGGTGATAGATGTGTTAATAACTTGGTCTGCTGCCCCCAAGTGGCCAAAAAAATAATAAATGCAACTTTTCATTTCAGTGTTTTGCTACTTAAATGGAAGTTTAATTATGATACTTGCTCTGTGGGTTGTGAAGGGGTTTTAAAGTCCTAATGAAGGTTTCATGGACACATCAAGTGGGCACTGGAGTCCACTGAGGAGGTTTTATAGGAGTCTTAAAGAGTCCCAAGTATCCTCAAGTGAAAAGCAATTTAAGGAGCCACATATTTTATAAGTAAACCGATGTACCGACGATGATACAGAAGTAAAGTCTTGCAAGAACAAGACAGGAAGTACGTCAAGTTGATGCATACTGACGGTAGAACAGTAGAGTGTGTTTCCATGTAATTCCACTTACTCTAAGCAGTTCTATGTAGATGATACGATCAGGTGAACTTCCGTCAGAGTGGAAAGTATAACTGATAACATTAACCATGAGCATTAAAACCTGTGCAAAGGAATACATGCGGAGTACAAAAGCTCAAAAATGAATTTCTCTCTTACAGGTTCAGCTTCAGACTTGTGTACATTTTCTCCTATAACCTGATCCAGTTCTGTGGACACACCTGGATCCTGGCTAATACCATCGCCAGGTTCCTCACATTTGGTAAAGGTAAGGTTTATCCAATAGACATTAAAACAGTCAAACATTTGACTGTTTTAAAGTGGTCCTTTTGTACAAAAGATGGTGATTTTGAGTCGTTATTGTGAAAACACACGTCAGGGTTGAAGAGAGAGGACGCTGCCTTCAGTTAGCAAGGAGCGGCGGGGTAGCGGTAAAGAGTTAGCAAGCAGCTAGCTAGCTAACTAGCCAGCTGTCCTGCTAGTTAGCGGGCTAGCTTGCTAATTCCACTGCTTTAACGTTGCACTTGTAACATAAAATGAACCGAACAAAGTCCAAGACAACATTTAAAGGGGAATTCTCACATTCCTGTTCTTTTGTCCCTTAACAGCTGTGTTCAGGTGAAACAAGCTGATAACAAGCGAATAGAGCCTAATATTTCTAGAAGTTGCTATGTATTGATGACAATGTCCAGTCCCGCTATAATGGTACACATAAAAATGGCCGCCACTCTGCCTTGCTACCTTGATCTGAACGGGAATGTCTCCTACTCCAATTGTATTTCTGTTGGTTTATCACAAAAGGATGCAAAAAGGATTTCCATATTCAGCCTTCTGAGCTGTAATTGTGATTTTGCAGATGCCTTGGCAGACACGTTCTACTCCGTTGGCTTCATGATGAGTCTGTGCCAGCTGGTCTCCATCCTGGAGCTTTTCCATATCGCAGACGGGATTGAGAAAGCCAGACTCCTCCCTCGCTTCATCCAAGTGTGTATCCTGCTCATCACTGAGCAAAGAGGATGTTACAAAACGTCAAACGTGGAAGCAGATAATCGTGTATTTGTGCCGTCTGTTTTTCAGGTGATGGAGAAGAACTTCCTCCTGATCATGGTCATCAAGCTGGAGGAGATGCAGAGTAAACCCGTCGTGTGTGCACAGTTCTTCCTGTGGAACATTCTGGACCTCCTACGGTACTTCCACACATTTGTTTTACATGTTTGTAGAACTCCATGACGTGAATACTGAGTAAAAATTATCTCTAGAATCTGGCCTCATAACGGAAATGAAGCTCTAAAGAGGAAATATAGATCTGCTGATTATTCTCAGTGGGTTTGTCACGAAAAGCCACTTCTTTCATATGACAGTAATTTCATTCAGTGTTAATAAACAAAATTGTGCATAAAATGCCAAAATGCACACTATGATTCCCTTCCGATCTGATCAGTGAGTTACTGTGCATCATAATGTGCCGTTTAATGACAGGTACCCACACGAGCTCCTGTGTGTGATGGATACGCCCTCCATCGCCATGCTGTGGACGCGCTACACACTCTGGATCCCCTTATACGTCCTGTCCGTGGCCACTGAGGGTGACTGAATCATTCATTTACTTCATTTTTACCATCGAATTGTGACACTGCATGATCATAAAAACACACCAAGTGGCTTAGCATGCTTCAGGCTGCAGACTGTTCAATGTGAGCTGCTTTCATGTGTCATGTGTGGTATGGTATAAGGGAAGTAGTGGGAGCACACAGGAAAGGAGTTGGTAAAGCAGCGGCGATGATAAAACGTCAGGAAGTGTGAGGAAAGCTCATGTTTAACATGCAAACAGCACTGAAGCTCTATTATAGCAGCAACACACCGGCAGAGCAGTGAACTCCTCACCAGTAGGACAACAACAGAATATTTTATAAGGATTTGAAAAATCCTTTCCTTAAGGGACTCATTTTCCCTCATTGGATAAACTCACAAACCCTGACTAAGTGACATATTTTATGGATATTTGATAGGATGTTGAATGCACGACAATAACAATACAGAATGACAAATAGAAAGATTATTATTTTTTAGGCATACAACACAATTCTGTTCATTATGTATAGTAAATATTTGTATGAAATATTTTTTAAATAATTTCTAAGTGAGATCTTGTTTGTGTCCCATTTCTTCCTCAGGTGTGACTATATACCAGGCGCTTCCTTATTTGGAGCCGACAGAACCGAACACATGCGCCTTGAATTCAACATTGTCGACACACAGTCACGTCCCCTTCGTCCTGCCGGTCTGCCTGCCCGTTCTGGCTCTTGGTGAGATGTTAGCCATCAGTCAGACTAAACAAACACAAGGGAACGCATTGGGGAGAACCGTCTCTTTAACAGAAAGTGAAGCCAGCGCTGGAGTGCCTTAGACCTGCATTCTCTCTACTGGCCACCAGACGGCGACTCCTCTATGAGAAAATTACCCTACTTCTCACTTAATTTATCATCTTAGGAAACATTCGGTTATGGTCTATGGTTTTACATGAGGTTGAAAGGGAGTTGCGTACTGGGCTATTTCTTGGTGAACAATAGGTAACAGCTAGAGGTTACCATCATACCAGTACACAGACTAAACCATGGTCAGACACGCCCTCAAACACCAAAATCTGGCAACAATATTATATAATGTATGTATGTATGTTTGTATATGTATATGGTTGCCAGATTCGGTGTTTGAGGGCGTGTCTGACCATGGTTGCGTCCCTGTACAGGGTCGCCCATAAAATTGGAATATTTGCAAATGTCTTGTCTTTTATAGCGCCAAACAAATGTTATGCATGAATTCATTTCACCTGGGTAAATGGGACACATAATGTAATCCTTACACCTATATAAAGTGTCATTACAGTTCATACCTGTTGTAGGTGCAAGACAATGTTTTTTGCTGCTGTTGGATTTGTTCCATACATAAATGGCGAGACAAACACCCTTTCTAACAGCAGACTTGTCTGTTTCAGGGGCCTCTGTAACAGTCTGGCAACTGCTGAAGGAGAGAAAACAGCACCTGCACAAGTGGAACAAGAAAAGGAAAAGGACATAACACCTGGAGACTGGATGTTAGGAAGCCTTTCAGGAAATTCCTTTAATTTTTTTTTTCTTAAAAAAAGATAACAGGGACTCCTTATGTGATGTCAAGTCAACATGATTAAATGTTTCCTGTATTTGATGAACTTTTATTGGCGTATATTGTTTTGACCAATCACAAAGCAGTGCAAAGTCTGTGTCGCTGCTGCGAGTCTCACACATTCAGAGCCATCACTCCACCCATGTCCGGCATGCGTAGCCATGGTAACAGTCTGTAACGGCGGCTCTGGGCTACCATCCGTACGCTCTGGTCCACACGGCTTTCTTCTTGAACTCAGCGGAGGACCTCAGGGCCAACAGGGCAGCTGAAACAACAACAAACTCACGTTTCGGCCAAAATCAAAGTTTGTTCTTGTGAATGCATCAAATGTGCGTTTCATGAGTTTCTGTGAAATCAGTGTTTCTTCTGTTTTCTCTGAAACTCTATAAATAATCCAGTGTTTTACATCATTTTATATGTGTAAATGTATATTAAGGATGGGTAAAGAAAATCCATACACCATAGTATTGCAATACTGTACGTGTCAATATCGTGTTGGTACACGGGCATCAAGTAGAAATCTTTTATTATAAAAAACAACTATCGCAAATATAAGTTAAACCTTTTGGTAACAATTGCATTTTCAGTCCACTAGATGGTGCTGAGTTCTGTCTGGTGATATCATGGGTAAAGTCGGCGGGATTGGCATTAGGAAAACCATTGTTTTTCTATGGAATGGTGCGCCGGTGACACTTTTCTCGTGGTTTTTAGATGCGCATGAAAATATTTTCAAACCCACGTGAAGCAAGAAGCAAGCTTGACTTTCTAACCACTTCCTGTTTGGCAGGAAATTAGCAGTAGATGTGGTCGGAATGGATAACAGCAAATGCAGCCAAAAGATTAAAATTTGTTTTTTTTTATGACAACAAAGATATATTTTTTCAGTATGGCTTGAACCCAAAAATGTTGCTATTTATGTGATTTTTCCCTCCTTCTCATCCAACAGCTTGAATGGAAATGGAACAGCACTTAATGAAATCATGTTGCCTCGACACATTTCTGTGGAGTGTGTGGGGCTGAAATTTCATACCACATCATTTACTTTACATACCGTTTAAAACTGAGTACTGTGTATTAGTACTGAGGTGTTTGCTTTCTTACCTTTAGCTGCCCTGACGGTCGTGGCCGACAGACTTGTTTCAGGACCTTCTGTGATGCTGAAAAGCCAATCTATGAACTGAGACACACACACACGGAAATGTTGTCATCTTAAAAAAACAACAACCAATAACTTTAGTAAATATCTTTGAAAGTCAAAGTTCAGTATCCTAGACGTCCTTACCTTGTGTGTCTGGCTGCTCCAGGGCTCTTTGTCCAGAAGCAGAGTCAGGCTGTGGGACAGACCCAGCAGGCACTGCGGCAGGGCGCGCTCAGTGAGCGACTCCTCGCCGTACAGACTGTGTGGCAGAGTTTGAGGCTTAGAGCTGGGTTGCCACGGGAACCACTGGGCCCTAATGCCAAGGAGGAGGGGCATGAAGTGGTCGCCCCAGGAAACGACAGCAGCTGCAAAGACCTGGAACAGGAAGTCGGTGGCCTAAAGGAAAATAAAGGAAATCTATGTTCAGTTTGATATTTTAGAACATTTTCAATGACGTCCTGCACGCTCAACAGAAACACTTCTCTAGCTCCTCATCTTCAGCGCATTATCAAGTTGCATTGTGGGTAATATAGGTTCCAGATTTTGATAAGGAAGCAGCTGTGTGGAATAAAACTGCACAACTCTTTAATTTATTATTTATTTCTCTTACTATGTTTGTTCTGCTTTCACTATCAATTATCATAAGTAGTAAAAACTAAGAAAACTAAGACACAAGTTCAAATAAACCAGAACTGTCCTTTGACAAAAGATGTTTAGTTTACTTTTGAATACGACTGAAGTGTAAAAACCACATTAAACCTATTTTAGTGAGGCTGGTCGTTTAAACCTGGAGCTGCATTTCAAACCGTCTCTGGACTGACGGCTAATCCCGAGGACCTACGTGTTGAAACAGCGTCTCTGGCATGTGACAACAACACGCCGACTACTATGGAAATACCTCACCGCAGGTTTCCAGCTCACAAACCATAAACCACATACCAGTCTGCTGTCTCCACAGGTCACGGCGGTTGTGCCATAGGCAACGTTTCGAATGTGTCCCATCAGCTCCAGGAGCCACTCCATCCGCTTGGAAACGCCTGTAACGGAGAATAAAACATCCCAACACACATGAGGACATTAGAGGGATAAATACAAAGACACCTGAAGAAGAAGAAGCATACTGTGTGTTGTTGGAGAGGCTTTGTCCTTCCAGTGGATCACATTTTGGAAAAAGTACATACCGTAGTCAACATTGAGAGATAAATACATTTTTGATGACTTAGTGATGCTACGACTAACCTACGATGAAAGTCTTTCTTGATGTAAAAAAGTATCTTTTAAATTGACAAATATCAAACATGTGATTCATGGTACGATTCAAACGGGATCAAATAACTATTTGTCTCGTTTTTCTGAAATATTGTCCCTGGAAGGGGCGGGACATAGCCTCTCCATGATGTGCAATTACCAAATTCCTAACGTTGGTGCCACCTAGTGGTTGCATCTGAAACTGCCATTGTTTTTACTTCTAAAAGTGTTTTTTCCGCATAGTATTTATTGGCATGGCCACTTTGCGTATGCGACGTGAACGCAGCGGGAGCAGCTCCTAACCTGTGTTGGGGTTGGTTGCCAGGCGACACTGATAGAACGTGTGCAGGAGGAGCCAGCCGACTCTGCAGCGTGGCCAACCACGAAGCACGCCGGCAATGATGTCATTGAGACCCAGGAGGGGGACTCTGCCTTGGGAGGTGAAGTAGGCCAGGACGAAGCAGGTCTTCTCCATCTGAGCCTAAACAGTACAGAGCTTCATTTAACACACTCTTATTTACAAACATATGGTCCTGATAGTTGCTTTGAGATAAAAACAATCCTTTATGACGACCTCGGCGGGGTTAAAAGAGGATCGTTCCTATTGGCTCTTTGTCTTACTGTACCTCTGTGACTCGTGCTATTCGGTCGATCTCTGCGTCGGACATCTCAGACAGACATTTGGCAATTCCCACGTACAAATCCACTTCATCATCCTAAAACAAATACGTTTATCATCAGCACAACACAGAGGTTGAAGTGTGTAAAATGAAAGCAGCTGAAATGTGGTTGTGATTGGTGTTCTGAACCTGGATTCGGTTGGGCAGCAGGGTGAAGATCTTCTCGGTGGTGGAGCAGAGGATGGTCCAGCAGCTGTTGGGGGGGTTTGGGAGAGCCATGGCCTGAGCGAGGCCCCGCAGCAGGGAGCGACACAGGGGCAGGCGCTGGGGACGGAGGTCCTCCTGGAACTGCTGCAGGCCCAGACTCTCCATGTGGACCTGCAGCTTGTCCTCAGCAACGTGCTTCATCCACAAACCCAGGCTCTCATACAGGTGGGCTCGGGTCTGGAACTGGAGGAAACACAGAAACCCTCCGGAGTCATTGAGTCATTCACCGTGTTACAACAGAGGCCAAAGCTGCCATCGAACACCTGGCCATAACTAAATCTTCTTTACTTGTTTATTAAATGTGTAATAATAAGTTCTGATATTGTGATAACACCCTAAACCCCGTTTTTAATTGTAGATCATGCAAATTGAGACTCTTTCCTCCATACATTTTGCTCACATCATAATGTTCGACACCAACTCACACTGAGACTGTGCACGAGGGGCGGCGACAGCCAGGAGCCCAGAAAGAGAGAGGCGCTCTGAGAGGACTGAGCTTGGGACACCGCCAGCGCCACAACCTGATGCTGAACATCTTCTCCTGTCAAACACAAACGATCAGCTTAGTGCTTCGACTGCCAGCCTTGAAGAGTAACCAAACCCCAAGACCACTTTCATTCAGCTGGAAACCAACAAACATGGCATGTAGAAGTGATTGATTCAGGTCCAAACTTGGATTCTACTTATTGTGTTATAAATATTGCCATCTACTGGTATTAAACTCCCCCCTCCCCTCAACACACAGACACACGTGTGAGAACTCCTACCGAAGCTGAGCCTCATTAGAGGAGACAGGACGGCGCTCCAGTTGATGGGTGGGAACTGGAAACTGGCTCCCACTGATGCCAGCGGCGTCAGAGCCGTCCGAACCAACGCTGGATGGGCAAACTCTGGACCTGGGTCCACAGGAAGAGAGTGAAACTCTAGCATATGCAAGCAATTTGTATGATTTTGGATCTTCTGATCGAAATTTGTGTTACATCGTTGAAAAGCACTTTATTAAATGTGCCAACAAACCTTTTTTTCCCGCCTCGGAGATGAAGTCAACGATGGCTCTGATGAGACTTTTCTCGGAGAGGTAACTGTAATCCTGAGGAACTGTGGAGACGACGAGACTTAGCAGATAGAAAAGCTGCTCACTGTGACTCACTGTTGACTATTGCATATATTTTTTCTGAAATACTCTCTCTAGTAATCCCAGTCGGTCCTGATAACATGGGGTCCACACAGTGTGCGTCCTACCTGCTGTGTGACTGTGACTGGTAGACACATGAGCCAAATGCAAATGTCCAACCAAACAAGCACTGTTGGACTGCAGGCCGATGGCTCCGGAGAAAGTTATGATCTGCAAAAGAAAACAAGCCGATGTTCATACAGAGCAAAGGACAGTTTGATGCAGCAAGGGTCGGACATCTTGAGACCATAATAATACACCAGGGAAAGGAGTATAGTGACATACCTGTGTGATGGCTCGTATGACCTCATTCAGTCTGCTCTGCTGCTGGGAGGACAGCTCCGTCTCACTGGTTTGCTGTAACGCGGGGCAACAAGCTCAGTGACACACGACGGCGTATAACACAAACATTCATGGCCTCATTACAGCACAGATGTGATGTCATAAAAATACATATTTCACTCCCAACACTGAAAAAATGGAATCAACTGGATTTCTTACCTGAACCAGGTTACTCTCAGACCCGACTAAAGCCACGAGGCCGTTGACGGCAGCCAGTCGCTGCATCGTGGGACAACCCTGAAAACACAAAGACAACTCCTGTTGGTGTCATGAAATGAAAGCTTGAATTATTATAATTCGTGAGTTTGTTGGTGAAATATAAACTTCAGACTTCAGGAATCCTGACTAGTTCCTGATGTGTTCAAAGGATAAGACAGAAAAACACTCATTTCCTCATGACTGTCCTCCACTGTGACTCAGACTGACAACGTGGACAGATGCTGCAGGAGGACAGTAACGCAGCCGTGAACAGGAGAGGAAGTGTAGCCGTGGTACCTCGGCCAGTAAGATCTTGATCCAAGCCGCCAGCAGACGAGGATGGATGTCCTCCGCTTTACCGTGACCGGACGTGGACAGACCGTGGACCACCAACCCGAGAGCCAGGGAGAAGCCTGGAGTCTGAACCCCAACGCAACCAAAGCATAGAAAACTGGGGTGAGATGACAGAATGCTGCTTAATACAGAACGTAAGGAATTAACAGGTACGAGTCTAATAAGCTAACCTTCAGGCTGGATTACCTGGTTGTGGTGGAATGAGTCGACTCGGACCTAACAAGTATTTTCTGGAGTGTTAATTGCATCTTAACTAATGCTCAGCGTGTGTTTCTTTGCTCAGTAGTGAGCAGGATAAGGATAATAACAGATAGCTTATATATATATATATATATATATATATATATATATATATAGATATTCAGACCGTGACCTTCACCACAAACTGTGTGAAGTAATATTGGAAAAGGGCAGCTCTGAATCATGTCAGTCCCACCTGGTATAGAAAGACTTACTGCCCCAGGCAAGAGTTCAAGTGTCTCTGGGTCTGGTTAACTAGTGAGGATCCTCCTGGGCTCAGAACACGCTGGAAGGATTATATGTCTCTTCTGGTCTGGGAACGCCTCGCCATTTCAGCGTCAGGACATTTCAGATAGCTTGATGTCATAAACACCTGTAAAAACATCAGTGACGGGAGTCTCTCCTGCTCACCTGCTGGCTCTCCTCAGTCAGGGTGCGCAGAGTGTTCATGACCTCCTCGGCCTTGGCGGCGTCGATGAGGCCTCCGCTGAAGGCCGACACGCCCACGCACGCCACGGAGTACGCCAGGACCTGCAGGCGGAACATACATTCCACTATTACAAATCATTCTCCAACAAAAGGTTCACGCTTTGAGTCGATACCATTTACGTCTGCGTCCCTACTGAAGGCTGGAGAAACTTTATAAAACACCTACAACAAAGTGTTGATGAAATAAAAGCTCTGCTTTACTGTAGATTACGTGATTTAGGCTCTTGACCGGGACTGCACGCTGTAGTGGTTAGCACTCTCGCCTCACAGCAAGAGGGTCCTGGGTTCGATCCCCGGGTCGGCCCGGGTTCCTTCTGTGTGGAGTTTGCATGTTCTCCCCGTGTAAGCGTGGGTTCTCTCCGGGTTCTCCGGCTTCCTCCCACAGTCCAAAGACATGCAAGATGGGGATAGGTTAATTGGTGACTCTAAATTGCCCGTAGGTGTGAATGTGAGCGTGAATGGTTGTCTGTCTCTACATGTCGGCCCTGTGATAGACTGGCGACCTGTCCAGGGTGTACCCTGCCTTCGCCCAATGACAGCTGGGATCGGCTCCAGCCCCCCCGCGACCCTAAATACAGGATAAGCGGTAGAAAATGGATGGATGGATGGGCTCTTGACCGAAGTAAAGAGATTACAGAGGGGCAGATTCACTTCTCCTGCTACTTCCCCTGATGTGAACCCTGTGGCGCTTGCTTCAGCATGCAGACCTACTGACTTCCATCCCTTGATGGCGATTCTCCAACATTGGAGAGAGCAGCGTAACATAACAAACATAACAAGGTATCGTTTGTCAGCCTGCCGGCACGCAGATTGATTTCCGTCGATTGGAAACAGAGACCTGCACCGACACATTCAAATCTAACGAGGGATGTTATGAAACGCTTGGAACTACAGAAAATGTCATTCTCTCCGAAGGAAATATTTACAAAATGTGGCAACTTTACACAGAGAAATGTAACAGTATCAAGTTTCCAGACCTTTAACCTATAAAGTAAATACAAGTATACGTGAGAGTATGAGTGAGGATATCGGAGGCATTTAGGTTACTGGGTGTTAAATAAATGTTGTAATTTTGGACATGTTTCGACTAGTCATTTGAGGAATAAAGAAACAGAGGACATGGAAAACTGTTTTCCCATCTGTGTTCAAGTCAGCCAGACAGGACAGGAATATATCTGAGACTTCTGTGGAAACGGTATCCTAGTAGGACTGGAGTGTACCTCCTGCAGCATGCGTCCCTGCCCACTGCTGTCCTGCAGCCTGGACAGCAGCTTGTCTAGTGTCTGGGTGACATGGACATGTTGGTCCGTCTGTCCACTGCTGCAGAGCGCCGCGAGCACCAGACCCAGACCTAACACACAGCCAGTACTGAGGGGGAGCACAGAGGAGGAGCTGGTATCAATGTAACAAGGATAGTGTACAATACAAAAAGGGGGAATCATGTATACAAAGATGAAAAACCGACTACAATCAAGGTGGGAATGAAGCTTCAATACATTCAGACACAAAGCAGGAAACAAAAATAATAAGATGACATCACATGGAATAAAATTTGTTAGATGGCAAAGTTACTCATGAACACAGTGAGCATACTGGTTATTCCTTCACATCCTGTCTAAGCTCTCTGCACTGACTTGTATTCCAGGTCGGTGTTGAAGGAGCAGCTTTCCAGAGCATCCAGCGAGCTGAGGAGGAGATCGCTGTCCTTCTGAACGGAGACCTCGCTGGACGACAGGGAGAGACGATCAGCTCAACAACACTCGACGGGTTTCAGCAGGTCTCTGAATCGTTACGACAGACGCTACCTGAGGCGCTGCTGCTGCAGACTGGACAGCACCATGCCGAGCGCCAGGCCCGAGTGGAACTGGACGGCCTGGGAGTCGTCGGCGGTGGGTGAGCCCGGCAGGCCGGCCTGCAGCGCTGACACCACCTGGACCAGACCGTCCCTCTGCCACACCACCAGCACCGGGACCAGCAGGGACAACGCCAGGCTGGCACAGGAGCGAGCTATGGCACTTGCCGTGTTCTCGCCGGAGTAGGAGCGCTGCGCGGGGAAGCAGAGCGATTTGATTGGCTCTGCAGTCTGTCGATATATTTAGAGTGACTGTTGGGACCCCAGATGACACTTACATGTAGGAACCAGGGGAAGACCTGTCCTCTGGCCTTGTAGCTGCTGCTGCTGATGCTGAGCAGCGTGTTGACAACCATCGCCAACCAGCTGGCTGTGGGAACAAACTCTGGTCCCGCCTACAGCGAGAGGTCAGAGGGCATGTTTGTTTACCACGCGTACAGTCCCACCATGAACCTGATCACTTTGTATGGGACACAATCAGGTTGACGTTGCAATGCTGAACCTGACTGAGGAGAGTGAAGGGCTTGTATGGTTGTCATAGCAACACGGGGGCTCTTAGTTGATAATTAACAAAATATAGAATATTACTAGACATATCCTTTCATTCTTTAATAACAAGACAGTTTTTCTTTTTTGAGTATGTTACCTGGAGGTTTCCGTCGCCGTCAGCAGGCAGGTTGCTCTCGTATTTAGCCAGGACAGCAGCCAGGCCGCTCAGAGCCAGGATGGAGTTCCCCTGAACCACAGGACTGTCCCTGAAGACCACAACAAATACACCCGTCAGTATCCACACTCACGCTGCGAAAATAAACGTGTCGTGCAGCAGCGGACTCACTTTGTAGCAGCTTTGATGGCGTCTGCCAGCTGATCTCTGGCCCTGAGAGGGACGAGAGGAGGAAGACGGTGCTGCTAATGCAATGCTGTATAAACAAACACCCTCTCTGCGCTCTCATCGCTGGCCGATGTTTGCTCTTTTACTCTTTTAAGTCCCCGAATTCTTAGTGCAATCTGTTGATCTTTCATCAGGGTGAAAACGTGTCTGAAGCAGCATTCAGATCAACTCTCCAAATGAAGTAGTGAAATGTACCTTTAATAATGAATCAGTGTTCTTCTGTTTTTAAATTTCCATTCCTAAATAAATACAGTATCTATATTTGCAAGACTGGAGGTGTTTACTGTATTAGCATGTGTGTGTGAGTTAGTTGTCTCACCACAGCCAGGCACAGTGCTGTTTGTACTGGAGCTCCTGTGGATCCTCTTTGCCTTGTTTCTGCTGCATCTCCAGATCAGCACGTCGCCCCTGAAGACATCCCATTCGTTCAGTCACACTCAAAGACAGACGTACAGCTGAGGATTTACTCCGTCTTGCTCTGCCTAACGGCGCATGAAGAACGTTTCCTCTCTACAAACCTGGAGGACGGCGTGGAAAGCTCGGCTCATGAAGCCTCGCCAGGCCTGAGGCAGGAGGAGAGCACGGTGCCATTCGGACGGCTGGATGTTCACCTTCAGAACAACAGGCGACAGTTAACGAAGGGGCCGTTTGAAATAGTTGAAGCCTTAGAGAGGAGAGTGGATTCAGACGTACTTCGTGAATGAGGGCTGCCAAGGTCTGCTGGTGGCTGCGGCTCCGGCTGACGAGGAAGCGATCGATCGGTCTGCCTTCGCGGTCCGTCTGCACGGGCAGCTCGTAACAGAGCAGCAGGCCAGCTGCAGCACACAAGTGTACATTCATGTCTAACATGCCAGCTCTTAATAGAGTCATAATGAGCTTATGATGTTTTGTGAGGTTGCAGGATTCGCTCACCTGCGAGTCCAGGCTTCAGGCCAGGCTGCTTGTTCTTCTCATACATTTTCAGCATGAAGGCGGGGATTCCTGCCACCGTTTTGCCCTGGTCCGAACGCAGGCTCCCCCCCCTCAGGGCAGAGAAGTAAACCCCCCGCGGCATCTGGCTCATCTCCTGCTTCACCAGTGAACTCAGGAAGAGCTCGAAGGCTGAGAAACAAACAAGTGGAAATAAAGAGTCTGTGTTCAAAAACATACGAGTCTGATTCACCGTTATGAAGCCTGACGTCTGTCATGTACCTGGGAGAACAGACACGGCGGTGAGCGCCATCAGCTTCACATAGGATGGACCTGGCACGGAGAGATCCTTCTCTTCTTCCTCCTCCTCCTCATCCTCTTCCTCATTTTCAGGGGCCTTTGTAGCTGGTCTGGCCTACAGATACAGCAGAACCAGATTATCAATACCACAGTTCTATGTAAACTGACCAAAATGTGATTGTATTTCTTCACTGTTTGCAAATATGTTTAATTAATGGTAAATTTGGGATCAATACATTATTTCTCTCTATCGTACATATTTTTTTTCCAAAACAAGGTCCCGTGGGAGACACAGGAAGTGGCGTGACTTATTCTCTCCTGACCCAGAGAGCTGTGTTCCGCTGCTTTAGGAGCCGTGCAGCAGTGCCTCTATGTACCAGCATGCATTGCACGCAAGCTCTTGGCACCCATGGCACCATTCCATTGTTGGGAGGAAAATCCTCTTCTATGAAGTTGTGTGTCGGTCGACTCTTACTGCTTCAGGAAGGACATTTATTGTGTGGACCCCCTCAGGAAAACCTGCCAACGCCCTGTAGCCACAGCTGGCCACCTCTGGATCCTGTGACAGCAAACACACATACAGTCCCTTTATCGCCTTTACATGGATGAGTCAACATTTGAAATATAAACACACTGTACGAGATGCAGAGGCTGTTTTTACACAGATGACTATCTGACTTCTGGGGCCGTAAATATTGATTCTGTAAAGCTGAATAATTGACTTGTTGTTTTAAATAATGTTTGTTTTCTTTAATTCTACACACACACACACACAAACACACACACACACACACACACACACACACACACACACAGCAGATATCTTCAGTATACAGACCTTGCTCACGGCATAATTCCAGAGAAAATTGACCACTTCCTCCTTCAGTTTCTGGAAAGACAAAGAATGTTTAAACAACAGAAGAGTAACCTTTTATTTAAACAATAAAATCCAGCTGAAAATTGTGGCTGCAGCTCAATATCAGTCTCATGTCTGTGTGTGAGCTGGAGTCAGAACCAGGTTAGCCTAGCTTAGCATAAAGACAATAAGATTAATATAAAATAATTCATTTTAAGCCACAATGTGTAGATTCTGTATTTTTTGTTCTTTCGTTCCCACCACAAGGGGGAGCCAAAGTTAGAAATGTTCTACACATGGGAGCTTTATTTCGGCCATACCACCTTTTGGACGACCACACAGACTGACAGGAAAGCTCTAACAGGAAGAGAAGCTTGAGATCAGATACCTCGTACTCGTCTGACTTGACAGTCAGCTGTGGAACCAGAGCCAGAAGTTCAGCGATGACTTTGACCATCAGAGGACGAGAGTCACAGCTCAGCTTCGGTCCCAGACTTCTCCAAGTCGAGACGATGTCCACCACCTGCAAAACACGCCTCATAGAACTCAGTAGCTACGTCTACTGGACATGCATGTGTGTGTGTGTGTGTGTGTGAGAGAGAGAGAGAGAGACCTCGGCCCGGCACAGCTCCTGTAGTCCTTGAAGGGCGAGAGCAGAAGGGGTTGCCATGTCTGGTCTGGTGCACTGGTTCAGTGTGAGTGTAATGGCAGCCAACATGTCACTTCCATGCTGGTAAGGCCTGACACACACACACACACACACACACACACACACACACACACACACACACACACACACACACACACACACACACACAAGATACATGATGTACAACAGTCTTGTAAAAACTCTGCTTTGTTTGAACCAAATGTGAAATTAATGACCAAAGCTCTCTTTACTCAGTTCTTTGTCAGTGCTCATTGTATTTACTCAATACTTTCATCTCTCAACAAGAACACTTCCCGTCCCGTGTGTGGAGGTCTGACCTCTCTCTGCAGATGTCCCTGAGGCAGGCGGCTCTGGACAGGATTTGCTCCCACTGGGCATCCCTCCCCAGCACCACTGTGCTGTCCTGCTGGCCCAGCAGACGCTGCAGCTCCGGGTAGATCCGATCCTGACAGGAAAGAACAAAGTCAGATGTCAGGCAGAGGCTTTAAAAGAATGCAGTGCAGGCAGGGGGCGGCACCTCCTACAGGCAACATGTAGGGTAGCAGCCGACAGGTAGGACCTGTTGGGGTTTTACACACATCCCAGTCTACATGGACAATCAGCTTTTTATCAGTTATAAACTACATTCACCTGAAATTTAAGAAGTAAAACTGGTTTGACCTCCTCCTGAGAAGTGTTTTGGCTCTACCTAGTGGTGAAAAACACTTTTCTTTGCTGAATTGAAGCTTGATTGACCAGTGTCAGAATAAGTAAACCAGCTTATGTTCTGTTTGTTAATATCTAAGTTATTTCTGTCTATTCTCTTGTTCTTGTTTAGATTAACCTAAAGCGGTGATGATGATCGTTTGTTGTCACAAACCTGTTTCTTCCACAGAGCCGTCATGAGGCGCATCGTCACCGCTCTCAGCTTGGGGGCGCCGGCCAGCATGTGGAGCGTCTGCAGCACCGCGGGGACACACAGCTGGGACATTAAAGCACACGGCATTTAATGTTAACGGCTAAGGTCGAGTGAAATGAGCATCCTGCACATTATCACAGACACGGTAAGCAGACACCAACCTTTTTTTTTTTTTCAGAATATTAATTATGCTATTTAGAGAAATCCTTGAAGATGAAGATTAGAAATAATGCAACCTGCAGTGGTTCTTTTACCCCATGTCATAACATATTTATTGCAAAGCAGCGGAGGTGCTCAGTACCTTATGAGTCCCGAGGTTTGGCAGGCAGTTCAGCACAGCGTGGGCCAGACCTGGATTCTTTTCCTTGCCCAGTTTGAACAATAGAACAGGGATCAGGGACGGGACCTGCAGATACACATGGTGGTTTGGATGAAGGACACGACCAAGTGGAACAAGGGCTCATAATCATAACGCGTCTCAGGGCAGAGAAGGGGACTCGACTTGGACTCTATTTCAAAGGGATGTGACTTTTATGGGGATTGTCAGGACGTTGACCTGCTTATTAGGATCAGGAAGCACACGCCTTCAATGAACGAGGACATTGGGATGCATCATTATAAAAACACAGGTATCGGGGAATGAGGCCCCATAAGCTTATTAAAAAACAAATCATATTTGCGACTGGTTCTCTGCATCCCACACAGACAATGTGGCCACATTTCCATTCACAGTGAGAAGGAGGAATGAAGGACGATGCGGGGTTAACAGTCAATCATTCCCTTCAGTGCTGAGGTCAAAAACAGGAAGCAGTCACAGTCCTTGGACGCACGGAGTCAACAGCTCTGCAGTGTAGCAGCCTCTAATTAACATAAAGCACTTACTGCTGCCCGGCACCTTGGCCGTTGCATAGCAACCGCTTCACCTGCTTGAGAGGAAGAGGGATGGGCGGGTAGAAGGAAATGGAGTTTTTCTACTCCAAGAAGAGTCCCTGAAAGGCCCGGCGTTGACCCTGAACCATCAATAAATCAGAATCACTAATGATGGAAAAATCATTCTTTTCCTCTGCGGCTGCACACGGTGTTTAGTTTGTCTTTGCTCTCATCTGGTGGAACAAAGACTACAAGCAGGCAGATGTGACGTGACACAACACTGAGCAGGGAAGTCCAACGCATTCAAATATGCCGATAACGTACGAGCGAACGCATCAAACGGCCGGCTCTAGTGCCACTCTGGGAGCAATTAGAGCAGCGGGGGGATACTGAGAGGCATCTAACGAGCCCCGGTAACGAGGAGCCCATAACACAATGTGACATTTCACATCAGCCTCTGGAGCCGGTGACTCCATTTACAGCCCGGGGTCAGAGGGAAGTCTGTCACTTTATACAACTGAAGGAATGCAGAGGGGTTTTTTTTAACTAGACATTTTGAAGAATGGATTTTAAAGTTAAAGCCGATGACACTTTATTAGCGAAAGACGTCGAACATATTGTAAATGAAAGAGTGAATTCAAGAATCCAACAACCTCACACATTTTACTACTTCATTGATCAGAGCATACTCTTTTAACACATTGGTTTTTTTATTCATATCCCTGTGCATATATTTCACAATAAATGTCTTCCACTGGCTCAATGGCTGAATGCATTGCAAGCTTTTAATGTGAAAAGCCTGCAGGATGTGTTATGTTTCATTGCAGGTTGAGACCAGGGACAAAAACATTGTTGTTTTCTTGTCAGTTTTGAGATTTGGGGCTTTTTTTGCTTCTATAACATACGTTCTTTCAGACCAGTGGGGAAAAACCTCCAAAACACACATGTAGGTGTTTATTTCACTGCTTTGTCTATTTGTGTCTGTATACAAATTAGCACATATTTCCATATTCAAAACAAAAAATTAAGACATATTCCAAAAAAATATGTCTTAATGTAAGTAATGAAGTGGGGATTTATTAATCTGTTAATTGTTTTAAAATACTCACCTGGGGTTTCTTTTAAAGTAAATTAGTAATGTGGAAATGTGCATCATAGAGGATCAAGAAACATTAATCTCTCTTGCTTTTTGGTAACTGTACCCCCATTTATTGGAGAACTGTTACTTATTATTATTATTAGTGTGTGAAAATTCTCAGGAAATACAATGAAAATAAAAGAAAGGAGACTTTTTTCTGAAACCGGCAAGCCGAGGAGGAGCTGCCGTAATGAGCACCTACCTGGCAGGGGTCGGCAGCAGCAATGGCCTGGCATGCCTTCAGAGCCAGCTGGCAGACGTCTTCCTGTCCCGTGATCATGAGATGGGTCACGATGAGGGCGAGGGAGCAGAGCCGGCTCTGGCCGGACGACAGGGCCGAGCTGACCGACAGCAGCCAATCAGCGGCGGCCGCTGGATTGGCTGCCGCTTGACGCAGCGTGGAGAGAGCCACGCTGAGCTCGTCGTACCAGGGACTGAGAGGAAGAGCCAATGGTGGACCGGACTGGGAGAAGGAGAGAGACGATGCTTAAAATCCATGATTCAACGCACGAATACATGAACAAACCAACAACTGAAAAACAAGGAGTGGCAAACTGAAGAACCCAAAAAGGAGCCTTGAGTGTGCTTTCATTTTTACAGTTTGTTTTCTGCAGAAAATCTCCCTTTAGTAATCAGTATGCATCCTCAGATACGTCAGATAGTCAAACAGCTGAGACAAGTCCTCCCACTTCCTGTCATGATTAGTCTGCTGTTCGAAAGTAAGAAAGGAGCTATTTCTGTCACTTTTCATGGGAACAACTCATCCCAGTTCGGGAATTTTATTTCTTTCCTTTCCTCCTCAAAAACGTACCAAACTGTGTATTTTGTGTACCGTATCTCCTCTTTGAAAGGTAAACCTCTTGGTGTCATGGCGCCCTATTGAAGAACATTTAATATATCCACATAGTTTATCTAGCCTGATATATTCTAATATACCCTATAGGACAGTCAAACGAGATTTTGGGCCAATAATTTCATATCTTTTCACTGTATGGCATAAAGTCCACCGATTTGCCAAAATTTGCAATACATTCTTCGCTCAATCCCCTATCTTCTATAACTACTCTCTCCTGATTGAGAAGAAACCAATTTTGTTTCCACAGTGGAGCAACAGAGGTGTTTGTTTTTTTAAGGACATCATAGGGAGACACGGTCTCCGTGAATTCCATGACTTAGAAAGGTCTTACGACCTGTCGGGCACCTTTTATTTTTATCTACAGCTACGTACAGCAATGCGTGCTCAGAATGTTCCTTGGGGCACTGAGCTGGGGAATCATCCTCTTCATATCATTTTTGACACTAAGGGTAAAAACAATGGTATTGTCTCTGACCTTTATACATTTATATCCAAAGCTTCGTATAAACCTCTATCACTTAACAGACTCTGGAAGACAGATATTAAAACCTCCTTGGATCTAGACTGGCACACTATATGGTCAAACATATCTCTGTCATCCAGAAACCCTGACCATCAAATGATACATTATAAATTCATTCACAGGTTTTATTTAACTCCTCGAAGATTACAGCAAATGAAATTCAGAGACAATCCGTACTGTGATTTTTGTCCAGACAATACCATTGCTACTTTTTATCATATGGTTTGGCAGTGTCCAGAGGTCAATAGATTTTGGCACAATGTTTCGCTCACCATGTGTAGTTTCATCGAAGAAGCCATCCCTCATTCACAGTCTTTGCTTCTACTTAACGACACATCATCTTTAAAGCTAACTGTAAATATTAAGCGTATTCTACTGGCTGGTCTCACAGCTGCCAAAAGAATGATAGCCTGCCGCTGGAAACCACCACATGCATTGTCGATGAGGGAGTGGCTTTCCTCTTATCGGGATATTGCCCAGCTGGAGCTCTCTACAGCACGTTTACATTATGCCAAAACATCTAATATTGATTGCTGGTCAAAGTTGTTAGAGAAAATAAATGAAATGTTGTAAATATCTATGGTCAAACTGTCCTTCTCAGCTTTTGTCTACATTTGGTCTATGTTTTCCATATATCGTTCGGACTCCATAATGTACATGGTATACTATGTATATCACTTGGGTATTCCACTCTACGTTCTTGCTACTTCCGTGGATATCATCATATGATGGAGGAAAGTAGCACTCATTTAATATGTATACATTATATGTATACTCTAGGTGACTTCTGTGGATATCATTATATGATAGAAGAATCTAACACTCGTTTGACATTTCTATGTCTGGAAGATGTATATATGTATGTATGTGTGTAGGTATGTATGTATGTATGTGCATGTATGTATGTGCATGTATGTGTATATACATTTGTGTGTGTGTATATGTGTATGTAGATGTATGTATATGTATGTATGTATGAGTGTATATGTATGTGTATATATATATATATATATTCTCTTCTGAGATTCCGGGGTGGCAAGGGGAAAAGGTTGAGAGTGGTATGTATGCGTGTGTGGTTTCCCTTTTTTTTTTTTTTTTTTTTTTAAATTTATTTATTTATTTTTTTTATTTATTTTTATTTTTATTTTTTTTATTTATTATTATTGTTAATTTTTTTTTTTTTCTTTCTCTCAACACTCTGATTTCATCATGCTAAGGCTTAGAGGGTGGGGACAGATTGGGTGGGTTGGAGGGACTGTGGGGAGGAGAGGGGGAGCAGGCATCGGAACAAGCAATATTTCATTTTGCCGTTATCACTGCTAAGGATGCTCTTATAATTTTGCTGTCATTTTGTTTCTTTTTGACTGTAAATATGCTTCCCCCTCCAAGATGTGCAAATAATGATTGAATAAATAAATAAATAAAAAATTGATCACAAAAGAAAGGTAAACCCAGTATTACCTGCCGGGGTTTATCCGTCTCTCTGCTGATGCGGCGGAGCAGTCTGTGGGCTAAGTCCTGGTTGAGGCGGTGTGTCCGCCGGTCGGCCAGCGGCTCCATGAGGCTGGAGCAGGACAGCAGCTGCAGCACAGGGAGGACCAGGACCGGACTCAACCAGGGAGACAGCTCAGCCTCCTCAGGGACTAAACTCAGAGCTGTGTGGATGAGAACAGAACCCCATGGAAGTTAAAGAACCCATATGGACAAGCTGTCTGTGATCAATCCCTGTCATCCAGCTATAATCATAATTAGGTATTATATATTTAGTTAGCAAGTTTACAGTCAAAGGAGAGAAAATCCTATATGGTCCCTAACACTGACTATAAAAGATCGAACAACCCGAACTATCCCTTTAAGCCTGTGTGTGGAGTCCTGAAGGCATCACCCTTAGCCAATAACAGCCTGAAGATGTTCTTTACCCAGACTGAGCAGGCTGCTCTGCTGAGCTGCAGGGACCTCCAGCAGGAGCATGGCCACGCCCATCAGCAGCTCGTCCAACGGCAGCTCCTGCAGACACAAACGCTGGAGGTTAGGCACAGCTCACGCAGTAAGAATCCAAGGTTTTACTGGAGCATGAACGCTACCGTCACCTGTCGACAGGAAGGCAGCAGCTGCTGCAACACGTCGAGGAGAGCTCTGCAGTCTCCGTTTAACTTGAGGCAGCGCTGGCAGGCACAAAGCAGCTGCAGGAGCAGCCCGGCTCTCTCGGTCCCCCTCCAGCGCTCCTCGGAGGCCGGGACGAGACCCTGGAGGAGAGCTTCTATGAACCCGCACAGCTCCAGCACCGCCTCCACACTGTCCACCTGAGAGGACAGCAGGGGACAACACCAACACGTCTCAATGCTTTGATTAAGTAGGAAGCTTTATGCATCCTCTAGGAGTCACACACACACACACACACACACACACACCATGTCCTTTGTGTGGAAGTTCTTCAGCATCCAAGAAGACATAAAGCTTTTTTATAATTGCAAGTTCAAAATGAGCCATGGAGGAACACCCTTAAACACATTTGGCACAAATCTAATCATCTTATATTCTTATTAATCCCCATCATGCTGCTCAGAGTAATGACAGCGCCCGGCCCGTCTCTCCCAGCACAGTTTATAACGGCGCTCATTGGTGTAAGGAACTCTTGAATCAGTGCGTCACCTGCATGTGTGGCACCAGCTGACAGAGGCAGAGCAGCAGGCTGTCGGACACCGGGGAGGTCTGATCCTGGTCCTCGTTCCGGAGCAGCGATCCAGCTCCTGCGTGTCGGGGCAGCAGCCTGGTGAGGAGTCTGTGGCGCAGCACGGCGTGCTGGGGCTGCCTCTGAGGTTCACAGTACAGGTACCGCAGGAACGGGGCCAGCATGGTGATGTGGGCTGGTTCCTTTCTGCAAAAACACGATCCGGAGAAATGGATTCCAATCTGCCTTCTGAGGTCGACGCCACGTGTGAAACTGCAGATTTAAGCCGTGCTGTATGTGCCACGCGTGTCCGTTTATTAGTTATCAGTGTAATAACAGCTGACAGCGGTTGATGAGTTATTTGGGATGGGGGGGGGGGGGCACTCGCTACAGATGGCTTCCAAATGCATGCGGTGACGGAGGCCGTGATTGGATGGAGGGTTCAAGGCCTCTGTGGCAGCCATGCTAACCTGTCAGCAGCCTGCCCAATGAAGTCATCAATCTCCAGCAGCAGGGACGGCCAGCAGTCCGCCCGGTTCTCCAGCGCCGTGATGTATGGGTGAGGGCTGGTCCTGCAACACAGAGCAGAGGCCATGTTCACATCACAGAGAGCAGATGTGACCCAGGTGCTACTAGATCAGTGGTTCTCTTTGGGCCAGCGCCCCCTGATCCATCATCCAGGTCCTTTAATCAATTACAATGTAGGCTAATTGTCTCCCCTAAAAATCTTTGTTTTTATTATTTTGTGGGGAAGTTTTCTGTTTAAATTAATACATTTAATTAATTAAAAAACCTTGACATCTCCGTGTTGAGAATAAATGTTGAAACATTTTGAGGAATAAAGTATTATTACGAAAATTAAGTCTTCATAGGAGCTGGAACTAATTTTAACATCACCACATTCAATAAAGTGCAACTCAAAGCTGGAAAACGCTCTGCTAGATCAACCAAACTAATGGCAATTCATCCTGTGGGGAACATGAATCGGATTCCATCTTAATCCGTCCAATACATGTCGGGAACATCACTCTAAAGACCGACCTCATCAGGATTATGTGACTTTTAAATTGACAAACATCATGTTTTATTGAAACGGGATCAGAAATATTTGTCTCACTACGTATATATTCTTTCCCCGTCTCTCATATTCACATTATATCTTCATGATTGCTTAATATTTACAGTAAAATAGAAATTTAAAAACCTAGGCTGCAGTCAAAAAATGACATCCAAATGTCATTTTTTACCACTTTCAGCAGCACCTTTAACTCATGGTCCAGTGAGATCAGAGAGGAAGCAGTGAAGCTCTTATCATGGCTGCCACTCAGATGCTTCCAGGTCATTTCACTCTGTTAGGAACCGACTGTTAGCCCGCAGAGTTTTCCTGTCCTCGGTCTGTCCCGTCCCGCGAGTACAGACAACAAACAGCCTCCATTACTCTTGAATTTACAAAACCCATTAAGTCCAGACGGCGGGGTCAAATCCAAGGTGAAGCCTGTGTGTATTGTGAAGGCTTCCCGGCCACAGGCGGGCCAGAGGTTAACACAGCAACGGGGGCTGGTGTAAGGTGCACTTAACCAATACGTCCCATCAATCACCTATCTAAGTGTAGGAAGGAAGTTCAATGACTGAGCATGTCTGTGCGTGTGTCAGACGATATCGTGGCCCAGACGTGGACTACTCAGGGGGCTCAGACCCCCTCCCTCCTCCTCCTCCCCCTCTCCTCATAGTGTTATCTGTCTGACCATCTCCGTGCCCCCGCCTCAGGTTCCCAAAACCTCAGCTTCAATACGCTTCCCATCCATCAGCCTCCCCTACTTTTCAGCTGTCGCACAAAGGAAGAGGCAGGAAGTCCCGGCAGAGACCGTCCTCCTGTTAGTTCAACTCCAAGTTCAGCGGCGAATCAGAGTGCTGGCAGACAAATGGGCCAGGTAACATCCGTCTGTGGTGAAGTTTCCTGGGGTTACACCGAGTCTGGCGTTGGGAGACGGACCTCAACCGCCACTAAATCATAACACATCTCTAGCAGCAGTCTTTAATTTCTGGAATTAAAAAAGCCCTTTAAACTCTTTTAGATCACGCCACCAGTCAATAATGTCGAAAAAAAAGTGCTTTCTTTGTGTTTGTTTATCAAAATCCATTTTTTTTCTTGTTGGAAAACTAAACATGGTGAATTCTTACCAAGAATATTCAACCACTAATACCGTGACGTCCATCCATCACTCCCTGCTGCGGTACGTTATCGATACACACATTCTTGCAATATATCGTGTAACACAGAATCGCAGTATCGCAACACAAATGTGCGGCTTGTATTTTCCCCACACCTGGCCAGATACAGTGAGTATGTGGGGAAGCCTGCAGGAGACAGTCAGGACAGACATCACCACAGCCAGATAAACGGCACGTGAGAAACGTGGTGTTGTGGCAGACAGAGTGCCGATCCTGCTGGGGGCTGAAGTGGCTCCGTCTCAGTGGCAGATTGCACCGGGGCCGCAGCGAGCAGACGGTCAACAATGGGCACCAGTGTGCATCCACCATTAATCCTGCAGCATTTACAGTTACTCAGCAGTGCCAGGCCCAACGACCAATGGAGGGCCCGACTGCCAGGCCGACGGCGCCACCCCGCTGCCCTCCACACATTCATCTTCCCACCGGGGAGGTTGAGGCTGCCAGACAGACGCAGACAGCGATGAAGACAGAATGAGAAAGAAAAAGGACAATGGGACGGAGGAGACGACTGGAGGAGAGGAAGGGAAAAAAAGGGGATGGAGATGTGGATAAAAGAGAGGTTAAGCGGGAGTAGAAGAAAGGAGGAGGTGTAGAGGTAGAGAGAGGAACGTGAGTGGGAGGGAGGAAGGGAAACATGAAGGAAAAGGAAAAAAAAAAAGACAAAAGCAGCACAGTCTTTTTTATCACCCGCTGTAACTGATTAAGGAGGCCCCAGGGTCTTGGCAGAGGTGCAGATCTAAGACTGGAGGAGGTAGAGGAGGAGGAGGAGCACAGCCAGACACTATAGTCAACAGTTAAACTGACCTGTACCACAGAGAACAAACCCTACTCTCAATACTAACTGTATCATCATTATCAGAGCAACCTCTTAGTTTGACCTTCACTTCCACCCGCTAAGATACTGGACAAACTAAATGGTTGCACGATATTGGGAGAAAACTGAATTTGAAATATTTTGCTATGAAAATGAAGAGGCTGGATTATATAAACAACAAACTGGTTGTATAGATATGAAAGCAAAAAAGTCACAGCCACAAAGCAGGTTAACGAGACGGCTCCGTGTTTCAAGGCGGGTCAGGTGGGTTGCCAACATGTCACAGGCCCCTCCCACTCTGGACAGTCCAGCGGGCTCCCAACATTGCATTTTAACCATCTCGCTTTCTCTCCACACAGACTGTCTACCTGCATACAAACAAAGCCAACTCAAATGTGATCGGTTTATTCTACTTGGACTAAAAACGGAAAACCAGAACGCTTCCAACAACAAAATCTAGTCCGGATCCTGTATTCATATGGAGATATCTGTGAACCGAGATTAATGATAACATTCATTCTGGGTCTGTTCTATTCAAGTGTCCCAGTTAGCCATGACAGTGTGACACTGAGCCATGAACATAATCTCTAAAAACACATGCATCACATCAACGGGACTCTGTAGTCTGAGTTATATTGACCTCACATTGGAAAAGGCTTCGGTTGAATGCAGGTTAACACCTTGTGTTGTGTTGGTGTGTCAGTCCTGATAGTCTGGCGACCTGTCCCATTGTCTCCTGCCTTTGGTAACCATGGTAATATGTTTGTAAGTGCAGGATTTCCCCCGATACATCAAAAAGTGAAAAGTAGTTCAACCAGTAGTTCTACTTAAACAGTGTCCGCATCTTGGAGTGCCTTGGTAGCCAAGCGGCTACGGAGCCACAACGTCTGGGTTCGAGTCTGGTCTTGGGACCGCTGCAGCATCTCATACCACCCCGACAATGTTCAATTAATCCAAACACTATATCACATTGGACAGGACGAGGTAGAGCCCAAATTACACTTTTAATGTCACAAATTAGAGCTGGCAATTTTCCTCTATAATACTTCCATATTTTTTTCCATATTCAAATTCAGCCTATTATTAATATTAACTTCACTACGCACGTTGCCAATGCCATTATCGGCAACGTGGTCGTTTTACTTACTGTCCACTAGAGGGCGTTCCAAAAACGTTGAGTCAAATGTTGAGTTACCAACAGCTGGCAGCTTTCTAGATAAGTAATAATTATGAAAGTAAAACAACCACATTGCTGCTCTCCTGGGGACGCTGCATCCCCGTTGCCATGGCTACGCCCTCCTCGTCTCACATCAGCTCTACTTTCACTTTCTCAATAGTACTTGAATAGTAGTGATTTTTTTAATATTCAAATTATATCCGATTCCTCAAGTTTAAGTTCCAACAGCCCTTTCTCAAATACATGTGTTTTATGATTAGATTATACAACACAAGTCACAATCAATGATGCAGGAAATAGATATTTTACACAGTGCAAGCTGAGTGCTGTGTATATGAGGAACTGACCTGATGGAGTAAGGACAGGTGAAGGGCGTTTCCTTGTCTCTCTGGTCCGCCTGCATCTGCAGCAGCCGTCCGATCACCTTCATCAGCCCCTGGACGTTTCTGTTCAGTTAGGAAAAGTGAACGAGCTTATTTGCTTTCTTTTGAGAGTTCAGAAGACCATCTTTAATCCTTTGTGCCACCTTGTTCTACCCAGTGTATTTTTTTTGTCACGATACACATCTTTTAATTGTTTTATGGTTTTTATTTTTTTATTATGTTTTATTCTCATCAAGCACTCTGTAAACGATGTTCCATCAAAAGTGTTATCATTTTTATTATTATTATACTTGCCCAATATTAACTATTTTATCTGTTTTTTGTCTCCACCACCTCCTGAGGAAAACATTTGTCTCTTTTGCAGATTTTTTTATATTTGCTTTATGTTTGGATATTGTGTTTTTTTTATACCCATTATAAAAAAGGTGCTTTATAATTAATGCTTTCTTCTTATTTCTTATTATATTTATAAATGCAGAAATATATCCATTATTTTGTCATGTAAAAGAATTATAGCAAAGTATTTTTTTTTATTGTCTTACCAACCGTTGGTAAAAAGGTAATTTAAAATGCTGACTCACCATAATCCATATAAGATGAGTCATATTATATTGAATAGAAAAGGTCACTTTGCAGTTCTACTTGATCCTCCATGATGGTCGGGACATGAGAGGAATTAATGGATTCACGTCAGCAGAGGGGACAAGGACAGTGTGACCGTTTCCTGTTACTAGAAGCTGAATTATGCTTCTGCATACAGGTGCGGGGTTACTCTGTACTCTGGATGCTCCACTAAACCAGGACTGAGCTTTGCCAGCGTTCACTTCAGGGGCCGTGTGTTTACTCTGGGGCCCCGGAGAGAGCAAATAATTCATGAATACACCTGTGTTCAAAGAGGAATGGCGGCAGGGTTTCCCACAGGGTTGAGTGAGACTGTGGTGGACCTCGGACCACTGACTCCGACATACCAACGATATCATGTGGACTGAACCAGACATCAGCCACAGTCTTGGGTTTGGTTCCCGGATTAACACATTGGTTTGCTCCTTTCCAGCCCCTCAACCTTTGCACATTTAGACACCACACAAAGTGGTGACACGGCCATGAACGCCTTTATAATACTTATAA
Organism: Chelidonichthys spinosus; assembly: GCA_029853015.1. NCBI lineage: Eukaryota > Metazoa > Chordata > Actinopteri > Perciformes > Triglidae > Chelidonichthys > Chelidonichthys spinosus. The sequence continues at coordinate 6,482,808 of CM056843.1, read as the reverse complement.
TACTCAGCATATGAGCAAATTCTTTGCGTGAATGATAACTGTGAGTTCTGAGTACTTCAAAGTGTCTAGTAAGTTTTCTTTTTCTACCTTTTTCTTACCTAATTGGCTGGCTGCTCGTGTTTCTACTCATATTAGGAAACAAAAACAAAACACGGAGAGATCTAGTCTCATATTTATCATTGCCTCAGAAGTTGGTGAGTATAACGTTATTATCATTGTTCACCAAAGTTGTTTTGACCAATGCTGTCGCCGACACCGGGTGTGAGTGTGTTCTGTACCTGGCAGAGGGCAGGAGGTTGAGGACCCTGTTGAGGACATGGTGCAGGTCTGCGTGGCCCTGATCCACCAGCAGCACCACGGCATCGCAGCAGGCTGAGCGCACCGGGGCACAGTCGCTGCAGCACTGCTGCCACAGGGCCTCCAACGCCGGACCCTGACGCACAGAGAACCCACATCGTGAGGCCAAAGTTATTTCACAGTGAAACAGGATCGACAGGCGGGACGTGATGCTGGGTGGGATTCGATTGGATCTTTGACTGGATCGATTCAATCCAATCAATCCAATCAAAATCCTATTCATTGACTGTTTAAAGGTCTGGTTCCCACATGAACACATAGAAACACGTGTTTACTGACTTGTATACTAACTCACCTGGGTGGAGGACTGTGTGATTTGCCCATTGGGATCTTTCTCCTTTAGAACAGCAGCAACCAGACTTCTCACCGTCTGGAAAACAAACAGCAGACCTTCTCATACATTTTTTAGTTTAAGTAAGGAGTTTCTTCTCCTTTACATACGAACAGGCGCCACTTTTCCTGGCGTCATGACAACTGGTCATCCTGATTAAATGCTGTTAACACAAATAAATGCATGGTGTTGCGTCGGTAGCTTACCTGGGCTTGTATGACGGGGCTGGGGAAATCAAATCGTGTCTTCAAACTCTCCATCATATCTGCAGGTCATGCCTTAAAGCAGGAGGAGAGAGTGAACAACACTTAATGACAGTAAAACGTGTGAGAAGATCCCAGAGCAGTGCCGTGACGCAGCCACCTGTCGCTTCACCGCGCTGATGGTGACGTCATGCTTGGAGGCATTCAGGGACCAACCCTTTGAAAGCTGATCCCCGCCATGTGTTATCAAATTATTGGCCTCCAGCCATCACATAATTTTGCGTTAAATTATTCACAAGTCATTGGTTTAGCAGCCCATGAGCACAGTCACAGGTTGCTAAGCAGACGAGTGGTCTCGGGTTGACTCATTAGGCCCGACAATGTGGCGTTCAGGTGCTGACCGCCAGCTGTCTGAGGCCTGCAGACCACAGCTGCTCTGCAGCCCGAAGCAGGCGACCTTCTATTGGGAAACACCTCATACAGGTTCCAGGGCTGGGAATCACCAGGGCCCCACGATACCATCGTATCAGGATAGTTAAGTCACCATACTTAAAATCTCAATACCATATTATCATGTTTGCCTTTTACAGAAATAACATATAAACCTTCATCCAGCTGAATATTGTACACATGTGGAAAACCCTGATGCTGTATCGCTTTGTATCCCAACCCATGAGAATTACCTACAGTTTTGTGACACAGACTGACATATGCTGTATGGTCAGATATATAATAACCTGTTTATTTAATGTGAAGATTCCTGCTTTAAATGGAAATTAAAACTAAAAAATAAAGTTTTTTAAATTTATTCACATTAACAGCTTGAGAATTTCTTCTTTATTTTGCTGAAAAAGATCCATTTCTTAAAGTATGCCGTATGAGCAGAAACATTTTTGAAGGCCTGTAATATTTTTTCCTTTCACATACCAGATGTTTTTCTTTAAAAGGAACAGTTTGACAGAAACACACTTCGCTTCCCCTCCTAATCTTAGCTTTGGCCTGGAAACTGAAACACCTAAAGCTACAAACTGTAGTGTTTACATTTCTGTTTGCATACAGATCAAACCAGATGCCGCGTGTTAGTCTGTGAGCTTTAGAGGTGTTGGTAGGTTGGTTCTTCCCGGGGCTGTGTTCACAAACACCGCAAGGATACTCACTAACCTCACAATGCAGCAGGGAATCGTATCTTAGCAAACTTCTCAGACCAACTTATGAGTGCGTTAGTAGGCGATGCATTCTTTAAAGATTTATGATCTATGTTGAATCGGCATGGGATGGAAAAAAATGGCTAAAAATGGCCCTAAAACATACTAATAATAGTAAAAGCCTTGTGAACACGCAGTACTGTGAAATGCTTTATCTGGACAGAAAACAAAAAAGAAGAATATTAAAAATAATGTAGTATATTGACAAATTGACGTCACTGATTGGCCATAATCTGAAAAAAATGAAACACTGGAGAGGAAAAAAGCAAAAAATGTTTCATTCCCTTTACCTTTTTTACTGTTAATCAATATCTGTAAACCGATATATTGGTTTAACATTTCTATAAACACAGGAAACACGAGCTTCATGTAGCCGAACCCCCTCCCCAAACACAGAGGCGCCCCCCCCACCCTGCTGTTATCTAACTGATAAGCCAGCCTGCTCTGCTGTACTGTCCACCACCCTGCTGCTCTACACTCCAGCTGCCGTTCAGCTGCAGCGACACACAGACAGGTAAGTCTGCTTCTACACACTATTCTCCAAACAGACACTGACCTCTGTCAAAACTTATTCATCGATGATTGTGGACAACGGGGCTGCTGGTCATGAAATATTTACATGTCCAGCATATCTAAGCTTGATGGTCCTGCTTGAGGAGTTACATGTAGTTCACTTTAAACCTCTAAACCAATGTATGGTTTAGGTGACAGCTGTTATTTCTAAGGGCTTCATCTCTAATTTAACTGTCCGTAGTCAGCTAAAGCTTAAAAATAAAAACACACTAGTTTGTACACTAAACTGTTCCAGAGGTTTCTACAGGCAAGTGTACCTTACAGCAAAACAATATAGGCTGGCCTGTACTGCTAGGTCTGCATTCGCAATAGAAGCGAGGACAAAGCACGGACAGTGTTGAGCCAACAGTGCTTTAGAAATGACACGGCGGAGGCTTTACGGTGTCACGCTCGCTGCTGCACGCTGCACATGCCGCCCAGGCACGTGGGATGTTCCAGGGCCTTTTCAGGTGGTACATCGCACAGTCACAGCCACGAGGGGCCCGACGTCCCACCGCATCACACGCCACAGCAGGTTTTAATACAGCCCATTGGATTAATAAGTCATCACTTCATTAGAATAGGCTTATTCGGGGTTGGGTGGTAACTTTTTATTATTCCTTAGCCATAAAACATTAAGTCAATTTGTCAAATAACTGATAAGGCATTTGATCAACAGCAATCATAGTAAATTATTAATCCTTTTAAGTTATTTATTAGGCAAAAATGCCAATCACTCGCTTCTCAAAATCAAATTTGCTGGGTTTTTTTTTTTTTTTTTAAGTGACTATTTGGGCGTTTCGGACTGTTTACTAGTCGAAACAAGCTGTTTAATTTAAGGTTGCTAGCTACAGAGGGCTGTGATGGGTATTTTTCACTCAACAGAGCTAAGCTTTTTCTTAATTGACTTATTGGCTTAATAAAGGCCTATAGTTTGTACAGCTCTTTCCAGGATTAGAACACTATTGTTCAATCTTTCTGTGGGATCATATTCACATGAAAAAAAACAGCTGTACAGCCTAATGAGCAGCAGAATTTAACCAGACGTCACTGGTCTCCAGTTATGTTCAGGTGCATTACTGTTCTCTAGGTCCCTGTAAGCAAAGGCATGATGTCTGGATCCATATAAACCCACGACAAAACGGGGAAACAATCACATCAAACACTGCACATACGCAGTAAGGTTAGTAACAACACTAAATGTCTCTAGCAGTCATTTTACCAAAGAAATATAAACTCTTAAACAGCTTAGAGGATATTCTGACCACACCAAATAAACAAAGACGAGTACTGAGGACTTTATAATATGTTAGATGTTATACTCAGCGTATTTACGTATAATAACTACTATAATCACCCCATTCACTGTCACGTTTTGTTGGTTACCATCTTTATATGCTATTAAGTTGGTGGGAACCAGGGGTGACGGATGTGTTTACGTCACCACGTTGTCTCGGGCTAGTCGCGGTCCTGATGCTGTCTACGCGTCACACGTAACCAGGTACCGGTCAACCAAACTTTACAGCAGGACAAGAAGCTCCTTGGTGTTTATAATGAAACGAAACACAAGCTAGCAATACAAGTTATAGCTAGCTGACGCGGCTAATGACAGCTACGTGGAGATAGCAACGCAGAAGCTAACGCCGTTCAACTCGCCGTTCATCCGTAACAATACGACACCGAGAGGAGTGTTTCCGCTCCCGCTGATGGGTTTTCTGTCATATTAGCCTCTCGGTTGAAATGTAATAAAAGTTATACGTGTTGCTGCCATAACTTTACCTCATTCATCCAGCCGCCTGCAAACCGCTGCAAACCCGCGTGTAACTACGGTGTGTACCGAGGACCAAAATTAATATTAATAGGGACTCGTCCGCTCTCTCTCTCTCTCTCTCTCTCTCTCTCTCTCTCTCTCTCTCTCTCTCTCTCTCTCTCTCTCTCTCTCTCTCTCTCTCACACACACACACACACATAAACACATACACACACACACACACACACACACACACACACACACACACACACACACACACACTTTAACCTTTTCTCTGCTGATCATATCCTAACAACCTCGTTGTTGTTAGTAGTTTCTTCATATAACGGACTGTAATGCTTATAAAGAGTTACACACAGGTACGTATTAAAATGAAATATAATACATTAAACATTATATAATATAATAAGTCCCATTAAGATTTTGCACCTTTTTTCAACAAGTTAAACGTAGCCTACTCATTTGTGTGAGCAAATAGAAAACAAAACTTAAATTATATTACATTATTTTATTTGAATAATAGTAAAAAGATCGAGAGAGATGTTTTTTCCTCAAGTGATCATATACTTTTTTTTATATAATTTATACTGCTGTATACCCAAGCCTTCAGACTCAAAATGTTAAAGGCGTTAACCTGTTAAGTTTAGAGGTTCATTAACTATAACTATACATGCCGATAACATATCCAGACTACTAACAAACTTATTTTTTTTAATTGAATAATGTGAAGATAAACCCATTGTCAACTGTTTCCAATAAAAGTAACAATATTTGTATCAAAATAGCATGTAAAAGTTGTATTTAATTTTAGTTTGTTGAACGTCAGATGTATTTCTGTCACAATGACAATGTTATGACATTCATCGTACATAAATGTTGGCGTTTGACTGCTTTAACCGGGTTGGAACATCTCGTAGAAACTTGTTCAAACATGATTCATTACCAGCTTTCCCCTGGGACCTGAAGGCAACATAATTACAGGATGGTTGCGTCCACCTAATTGGAGGCCCGTGTGTCTGCTGCTCTCTTATTGGCTCCTTCCGTCTCGTGCTCTGTCTGCAGCCCCAGCGGGTAACCAAGCTGCGCGTGCGCTTTACACCTCAGCATAGTTAGGTTTGTTGAATCGAGGCAGAGCGGTGCCGGAAATAAGATCATTCTGATTTCGCAATAAAATGACTGACAATTACGAACAAGAAGTAAAGAATATTATGTCCTTGAGTAGTTTATCAATAGTTTAGCAGAAGAACTAAATGCAGAGCCAGTAACCATAACGAATATTAATGCTAATGATTTGTCTTAAGTGTTTTAAGTTCTGCCACCTGGCTGATCAGTATATCATATACATGTGAAAAGAAAAGAAACGTTTATATATTGTTTCATTAACTGCTACAAATACACATGGCAGGCCATCAAGACAAGCGTCTCATCTGCATTTTGATTGGTAGATTATGCTAAAAGATCAACAACTGTTGATCAGAGATTTGAGAACAGTGGTTGATTGATTGCGTAACAAGGGGAATACAAACAGCAGCTCTTATATTGCAGTAGTTTAACACAGATTCAAGGTATTTGTATTTATATCATATTTGCTTCGCTATAACATTTGACATACAATAAATGTAATGCCCAACAAGCTTGGCCAGAAACATATTTTTGTTTTACAACTCGGGGCCCTTTGCCATTAAACACCTAGGGTTCCCTGAATGTTTTAATTCAACTGTGCTGATAATCCAATTTTGAGGACCACAGACACGCACACAGTCTTCCAACTTTCTCACGTGGTGGATTTTTATAAGCTGATTTGAGTATTTTTAAGACCCAATATATTTGACCATGTTTTGGATGAATTGTTTCCTGGCACAGTTCTTAGTTCTTCATTAACAGAAATAGAAAGCACATTTCTGTTTGTTCTGTTGATCAACATTCTCTATGAGATGGCGGGACTTCGACACGTGACCTCAGTATTTCTAAAATCCGTCTCACTTTAAAGCAAAAAAGCAAAAACATTGCTTCAACAGTGTTCTGCGATTTACGATTCGGAGGGGAGCCGCACTGCAGGGGTTTTATTTTGAAAGTCTTCAGCGGAACTCGTCTCGGGGAGTGCGGGTACTTGACAGCCGGCGAGGCTTTGAAAGTCTCGAGCCTGACTTCAGTTCAGGAGAGACCATGTCCGCCGTCATAGGCAAACTGTACTCACCTCTACTCTCATTTACAACTAATTCTCCATGAACTAACAGTAACGCGGGGCCTCCAGGATGGCCAACTCGGTGAGTAGACACTCGGAGGATCTGCTTGCCAGTCCGGTCCAACGGAGTATATTTTTGGACATTTTGCTGTTTTGTCACCGGGGAGTCGGTGTTTTTTTTACTCCGTAACGAGGATTTCAAGCCGCACAGCTAGCTAGAGCCGATACGTACCGCTACGTCCCGATTCAACAGCGTCATGCACAATTCCGCTCACAATTCCGGCGTTTTGATATTTTTCTTGCGTGCTAACGCGTGAATTAAGTATATTTAAAATGAAGCAGTCAGTCTACCCTTCACAGTGTTGCACGTAAATCGGGTAATATTTAAACTTTCTCAAGTGGGTTTTTTTTTGTAGTTATTATCGTTATCTTTTAACAGCCATGTAACGTTAAGGTTACCCCTATAGTAGAAAACACTTAAGTAACAAAGTTTTTGGAAATGTGTAGTACTACGTGAGTGGTGTTTAATATGCATGTACCCGCATACTTAAAATTATGATGCAAAAAAAAAATGCAAAAGTCAGGTTCACGCAGGTGTGTATTAGTCGGAAAAAAGAGCTTCATATTTGAATGGAGTTTGCATGACTCTCTCCATGCAGAGTCATGGAAGGGGTTTTTGTGCTCTGTACAAAAAAAAAAAAAAAAACTAATTTTCATTATTTACATTTATTCAAATCAAAGCAGTAAGCTGGCATTGTGGTGTTCCACAGGGTGCTGTTCAGGTGAAACTAGAACTCGGTCATCGTGCCCAGGTCAGAAAGAAACCCACCGTGGAAGGCTTCACCCACGACTGGATGGTGTTTGTCCGCGGACCAGAGCACAGCAACATTCAGCACTTTGTGGAGAAAGTCGTTTTTCACCTGCACGAAAGCTTCCCCAAACCAAAAAGAGGTAAGAGGCTTATGTTTTCTGCTGCTCTTTGGCTCTTCAAGGTTCCCGCAGACCTTTTGCACGAATGAGCAGGGTTCAAAACCCGCCTCAGCACCCACAGCGTGTCCTCCATCAAGCCGTTGAGTGACCTCTGACATCTATGCAGCGTGTGCTTGTTTTCAAATGTCTTCTTTCCGATAGAACAAGTAGCTGTGATGCCAACAGTGGAGGAAAGGTTTTATGTGCTGTTTTTAAAGCTCTGGTCCTAATAGTCTCAGACGTGGGGATGTAGGAAACGATGCTTAATGATGCAACGTTTTAGCATTTCCGTGTAAATGTCACTCCTCACAGATGTGTTGGTTTGGAGCGTCATCCCTGATGTTGCTGCCTGGTTTTCCGGGCGCTGTAAAGGTGCAGCGGTGACAGGTGTGATTTGTGTTAGTTCTGGTTGGTTGCAGGCCCGCAGGCGCTCGACTCCTCACAAGCCGGCGAGCCTGAAACGCACTGCAACCTGGGTAGTCTTTAAAGTGAAGGTTACGCCGATAATTGCTATTCATCGTGAAGTCGTCTCCCCAGCACAAAAGGATGTTTACACGCTACTCGAACGCTCCGTTCCATGCAAGATTATTATTATTCTTAATTTCCCAGAGCCCAGTGTGATGTTTTATTCAAATAGTCCAAAACCTCGTTATGTCCAGCTTCAAATCACAACGGGAGCATAAAATCCTTCATGTGAGAAGCTGGAAAAAGCAATTTGGCAATTTTGTTTTTGTGGGGGGGGGAAACCTATCAAAGCGTTTTATCGATTATCAAAATAGTTGCAGATTAAATCTCACTCTGGATTAATTGAATAATCGATGAGTCATCGCAACGTTGGATGGTCTGATCAATTCTGGGTTGCAATCTGGGTTCGATTGCACGATGAATCATCACATCATAGTGAATTCAGACCGCTACGCTTTTGCTTTTAAGAAATGTGGCATCACAGATGAGACATGTTTGTTAGTGTACATCCTTTTGAAGTGAAAAACAAAAAATCTTGAATAAAGTCATCATAAATCATAATATGTCCCTGCATAATACGTGATAAAGTAGTTTAAAATGTCAACATTGTGCGACATGATGCTTCCTGTATTTTTTAAAGGTTCTATTTTTCACTTTTCCATCTTGATAGTGAACTAGACGTCTTTTTTTAAGTAAACCTGTGATGAGATTTTCACAATTATGAGAAGAGAAGGGGGGAGGGTTTATCCCAAAATCTTGTACCGAAATATGAAATATATGCAGTCGTCACACGGTGTAATTTAGTAGAACCTTTCTGTCGCTGGCAGATTTTCTGTCTCTAAATGGTTCTCCGGTTGTCCCACGCAGAGCCATTCAGGAACCACAGTTTGATTGACTCCACCGCGTTTCTCTCGTGATTGTGAGCCCAAAGTCACACAGTGTACCGGGTCTTTTAGTCATTGTGTGCAGCCATGCATCACGTTGTGTGAGGTAAAGGAGTCCAACTGGAGCATCTGGCCAGGAAGGGATCAATTAAAATCTCTTCTAGTTGAGGATTTTTTTTTTTGACCCCACTTCAGTCTTTTGTGAGTTCAGGGGTGGTTTTTGGTGAGACTCACCATTGGCATCGGCCCAATGTAAATTCCTCTTGTAGCTCCTCGTGTAATTGCACGGGAGTCAGGTTGCACATCAACATTTGATTTATGGGCCGGACCAAATTATAATGTGGCAAAGTGGCTCTGGTGTTTTTCTTTTTTGCAGTTGTGTAAATTAGGACCAGCAGTCCGTCAGTTTGTGCCTTTTAGATAAAAATGACCAGTTTGATACACGCCGGCGACACCTGCATGCAGAGAGTTCCTGCACGCTAAAAATCTCCACTCTAAACGTTTCCTCGAGGTACTTCTGTCTTCAGTGGAGAATGTTGTTGTGTCGTGGTTCACATGCTGAGTCACACAGGACCAAAGCAGTGATCAATATGTCTCGATGCAGGGAAATTAGGTCTTTACTACGTCTTTACTACTACGTTGCCTGTTCCCACCAGTCCGCTAGCCGCTAGGCTAATTCATACAGTGTAAAAGGCCATCGGCATTCAGGAAGTGCCTCGTCATAGAGCTGCTTGTCTTCGTATTTTACTACACACTTGTAATGCACCGCAGATTTGTGTTTTTGTGCTGTTTATGGTCCTGATGTGTCTCACACAGATACCTTTTATTGAAAAGATGCAGATTTATTTACGGCGTAGTCTTGATTTCTTTCCAAAGCACTTTCTACGTACAACGGGAGTTGATGAGAGGAGGATGTCAATAGATAACACCGAGGATGTAATACATCAGGAATCGCTGACAGGTGAATTATGAAGCCGATGCAGATTCACACCTCTAATGTTAGCCATAAAAAGGCAGCGATGCTAATACGCCTCTTGGCTGGAAGCGCGAATGAGATGGCAAGACTGTCCTTCCTTATGTGGCACAAGAAAAAACTTTTTAATCAATAAATTGGAGCGCGTTCCTGTGATTCAGGACCTGTTTAGACCTTGTAGAGGTTTAGACAGGAATGAGCTGCAGGTATGGGACGAAAAAACACTCACAGTAAGTGGATAGTGGTGAATTGTTATGAGGATAATCGTGAATAATGGTTAGTGAAGCTGTCTAGTGAAAAATAGAGCCCCATTGTAAAAATACAGTATATATTCTTTTTTGCTAAAAAGATGTCCAGGAAAAAGCCGTTCCCATGCCTCGCTGCAGGGACACCTGCGATGGTTCTGGCCTGTTGCATCTGTCTCGTCTAAAAACGTTCAAAGTGATTTTCTTTTTTTTCCCCAACATGTGAAAATGATATGTGCGAGCTGCTGGGAACACCTGAGTGCTCTGGAAGTCTAATGTGGCAAGCTCATATCCAATAAATCACCTTCCTTAATCACCAGCTTAGAAACTGATGGACTTCAAAGCTGTCAAGCGTTTTAGAGGAAGACGTGTTTTGAGAGCGGCCCAGAGCAAGTTGGAGATGTAGTGCTGTATTGATTTACCCCGGTGCCTCCCAGCAGTCTATAAATCAAATTCCTATCTGCTGATATGGAACCTTCAAAGCTTTAAGTTTCTCCTCAAAGGCCTTTGACTACAAGAGACCAAATGAGGTTTTGGCTTGTGCACCGCGTCCTACTGAGCGCCGGCTTGATGAATGGGATCCGCGGTGGAAGACCTTAAGCCCAGCAGGAGAATACTTAACCTCCGATAAGTCTCACGCGATGACACATGCCATGAGATCTTCCAGCGTCTGTGAAGTCTTCGGGGCCTGTGTGTTTTTACATGGTGACAAATCGGGAGCCAGGGAGCCTCCTGATCTGTCGGGTCTTCACAGGCACTTGGGCAGCGCTTGGCGTTGAAACGCTGCCCAGGTGTAATCGATCAGACAGACGGGCGGACCGTAACAAGCCTTTTCACAGCGGACGTCATCAGAAATATGCATGCACGTGTTTCCCCTCAGCCATCCGGACCAGTTAGAAGCCTTAAACACTTCAAACTGCCCCTGTGTCCGACTGTCTGCTTGGTACATGTTCGGTTGTTAGGATTTAAATTCAAAGCGACTCACGAGATCAGAGCTACAGGTGTTTCAGGTTAACCAGTGACCGTGTTAACTGGTGACTCAAACCCAGAGTCTATGTCCTGGTGTTCGACGTACATGACCACAGATTCCAGATGTAAATATGTGGCCTGTAAATATCGGTCCACTTGCTAAAGTATGTGTACACTCACTAACACACATCTGGATAGTCTGTTTGTTGATTCACCATCTTTGGGGGTTAATGCTCTCACACAGCTTTACTAGCTGTTGTTCTACTCTGTTGCCGAACTGGGCTCACACTAACGTCATAATTGAGTCCATATTTTTATTTGTTAAAACCACTTGGAGCTCTTTTTCCACACGGGAGGATATCTGATCTTTAAGATATATTCTACATTGTGTATTCTCGTACATTGTTTGATTAAACATGAATTGTGAAGATGTATGGTAATTTATGGAATGGAGGTTTTCTTTGCATTTGGAAAAATCACCAGGTAAAAGTATAGTTTTGGATTTCACTGTGAATTAAAATAGACAAATGTTGCTTAATATGAATTAGAGCTAAAACTTTAAATCTATGAGTGCATCGACAAATAATATCTAGCCAGAATGTTATGATCCATTAAGTTTTCAAGCAGAATATCCCGGTAAAACTTCTCATTTACGATCAGTTGCTCTTTTTCTTTCTCTTTTGTGTTAATAAACACATAAATAAAAGTACATCAGGTGCTGGAGCGTTGCATCCATTCATCGATTAGACCACTGACAGAGATTTTCATTTGTTTGGCTAATCAACTAATCGATTCTGTCATTTATCAAGTAAAAATGTTTATCAGACTAGACGATTCACTGCCTTTCTTTGTCATAGAGGTGCATATCATTTGAGTTACGGTACCCTGCCCCACCTCCACCTGAGTCCCTCTTATATAACTGACACTAATGTTTGATGAATGGAAGTCGGGCGAAGTTGGTTTCATGATGCTGCAGCGAGGACGGCAGCAGGCGATCCCCACTGGCCTGTCAGGGGTTTAAAGAAAGGGAGCTCTTATCATATTTCAGACTCACCTGGACCGATTATTAAAGATGCAGTGAAATGTATAATTTCCACTTGGCTCGCTCGCAGGTTTAATTTAAGGGGCGTCTGTTGTTTGGTTTAGTGTTGGCCGCGCTTTATTTGCTCCCGTAAAGATGCTGACGACAGGTAGGCTCGCATGGCACGCCGATGGGATTTAAAAAAAAAAAAGCTTCTCTTTCTTTTCCCACACCAATTGTTTTCTCCCGTTCTTCTTATCGACGTGTCACACACAAGGCGTCGCAGTCAAAACATAGAAAGTGGTCGGAATGAGCAAGCGATAAGAGGGCCGTGAGCGCAACTTCCTCCCACACTCTGGCTGATTTGTTGTGCGGCTCAGAGGAGCTGCCAGACACACATTAAGATTAATGACGAATCAGTCAGTAAAGCTGCCGCTGCGCTTCATTATTGTCATGCGGTTAACGGGCCAGCGTTGAGGCGTTGCCATGGCGACGGCCTAATGGCAATGCCGTTTGAACAAATGGAGGTAAAGAAGCCCTTTGGAACCAGTGAAGGGGGTGCTATTTTGGCAATAGGCAGCAGCGACTCATGCTGCTTAAGCACCTCATTTGGAGCCTCGGCTGCCATTTAATCTACTCTGGAGATGGCATCGCTACAAAGGTGTTTGTGATATTTCAGAGGATTGTCACTTTTATGGAAAGATGTAAGACAGTGTAATGGGAAAGAAATGGGCAAGCTCGGTGAAAAGACTTTCAGATTTGTGGTTTTTGCAGCGCAGGAAAGATCCACAAGAGCTGAGCTTCTTTTTGTGTTTTCTAAGACCAAGGTGCCCTTTTGTTCCACTTTACACTTACTTTTTTTAAAAAAGAGGAGGTGTGGAGGTGTTTCAGCTCGGCCTGGCTCTGAAAACCACATTCCCCTGTTAATCTTTTGTGCTTTTATGATTAGTATTTATTATAAATTAGGGCTGTTCCGTATGTTTTTGGTACGGCAGAAAAACATAAAAAGGCAGAAGATAACATTTTTGTCATCTTCAGATTAAAAATGAAAACATGAATCCATCGGTGTGATAGCTGCTGCTGGGCCGTGGATAACTCCTCCTACAGCAGGTTGTTCTCACGTGCAGCTCGTACAGCTGTTAGCTAGAAAACAAGGTGTGTCCGTAGATGCTCGGAATGTGGAACCAAAATTCCCAAGCGTGCGTTCCACACGTAGACCTTTAGCCGTGTGCTGTTAGCAACTGTGGGTCAGAGAAACACCACGGCTGGAAGACCCGCCTGCAAGTTTCCAGTCAGCAGAGAGAGACGAATCGAGGGCGTTGTGTCGGGGACGAAGCTATCCGTGCTTTCAGCTTCTCAGCAGCAGGAGCATCGTGTCTCTTTGATGGTTGCACTCGTCTGTTCGCTGTAATCTGTTACCATTACATCCTCGGTAGCTTGGCTCCGTGAGTACAAGGCAGTAGATAATACCTGGATGACTACTGCCTGTGCTGGTCTATACAGGGCAGTAGATAATTCCTGGATGACTACTGCCTGTGCTGGTCTATACAGGGCAGTAGATAATACCTGGATGACTACTGCCTGTGCTGGTCTATACAGGGCAGTAGATAATTCCTGGATGACTACTGCCTGTGCTGGTCTATACAGGGTGGGGTATAATTCCTGGATGACTACTGCCTGTGCTGGTCTATACAGGGCAGTAGATAATACCTGGATGACTACTGCCTGTGCTGGTCTATACAGGGCAGTAGATAATACCTGGATGACTACTGCCTGTGCTGGTCTATACAGGGTGGGGTATAATTCCTGGATGACTACTGCCTGTGCTGGTCTATACAGGGCAGTAGATAATACCTGGATGACTACAGCCTGTGCTGGTTTACACAGGGTGGGGTATAATTCCTGGGTGCATGTAGGTTTTGAGGACTTCTTGTCTGTTCTTCTATTGTATTTCAAATTGTGAATTGTTTTGCCTTTTACTGTATTATTATTATTTCATTATGTGAAGCACATTGAATTACCTTGGTGTGTGAAAGGTGCTATACAAAAACAATATCTTGCCTTGCCTTGTGCTTGTCTATACAGGGCAGGGGATAATTCCTGGATGACTGCAACTTGTGCTCATTTATCCAGGGCAGAGGATAATTCCTGGACATGGGCAGCACGCCCATGTAACCTACTGGGAAACCGTGACATCCCCCCAACAATAGAGGATCTTCCATCGCGTGTTTTAGACATCGTTACATGAGCTGTTTATCCCGCGGCTAACCCAACATAGTTTGATTAACAGATCACAACTGTCCCACCGTGTGTTTGTGAATTTATGATCCACAAATGCCAAGTTATAGACTAATACCACTGCGTGAGGCTAGTAAATAGTAACAGTAAATATTTGGTTAACAAGGCGTACTAAACCAAACCAAAGCGAACCTCCTATACCAAGCAGTTCAGGATAAAACCTGGTAATACTGTTCCATCCATAATAGAATTTCACTCTCACTCCTTCTTATTCCCCTACAGGCACATCTGTTAAACAGCACTTAAAAGCAATAACTCGTCACCTCATGTGTTCCTCCCAATAGAGAACTCTGTAAGTGGCTGTGATCTATTTATGTGATCCAATGAAAATTATTGTAATTGTCTTTACAGTTTTATGTCTCGCTTATTTTATGACAGGACTCGCCCCCTCCTGTACACGTTCTTTAGAAAGACTGCTCTATGCAGCTTTTCTTCAGGTGTACACGTTAGATAGGTTAGACTCCATCCTGGAATTAACCTGAGAATACTTCCAATAAAGCAAAAGTCCTCTTGTGTCTTCAAGTACGTTATCTAATTTGCCACAAAGCTGTAATGGGCTCATTACTGCTCCCGTTATTGGAAAGTTGAGAAACTGTGAGCTTCATCAACGTCTCCACTTGGAAGTTTTCTGAAGTTTACACCTCCTGTTTTGAGTTTTTCAAAAGGCCTTCCCCCCCGAAACATAGAAAATCACTTCCTTACACTCACACCTACTTAGAGTATCTCCTTTCCTTAAAGAAAGAGCGCTCTGTTCTGTTAGCCAGATTGACGACAGTACAAGCCCCTTACATTGCGCGCGCGCGACACACACACACACACACACACACACACACAGATTGATGCCTTAATGATTGGGCCAACATGTTAGCCTCTGGCCATCTCCTGGGCTCTGTGGAACGCTCTCATGAAACCTTTTAACTCCCCTCATCCTCCGCTCAGGCTTAATTTGTGGCTTGTGTGCACATACCACATAAGTCAAGTCACTGCAGTGACCTATACATAAGATACAGATCCTGGGGCTGAAATATGGCTCAGAAGCTGCAGTGCATTCCTTTGCTCTTTGCTGTGGCTTTGCTAATGTGATCTCCCTGAGCTCCGATGATACCACTATTGATATCCTCACTCGGAGATGAGGGATGCGTTCCCGTACATGTGTGCATCCGCGGTTTCTCTTGTTTGCGCCTGTCTGAATGCAATTTTAAAAAGCGAACAATGGTGACATCATCCTAACTTTCTTTTTAGTAAAATACTAGTGACTTTTCACAGAGGTTAATGCCACATCTGTTCCGTCATTAAGTCATTACAATACTGGGATACCATTTAAATTCATTAATTTGCAGAGAAGAAGGCAATAAATCACATGCATTTTTAATTTAATGCATCAATTTGATGAGTTTGGGAGCTAAATTATAAGGTTTGAGCAATAAACAATTTTCTGTTTATATTCATAAAAGTCACACCCACAAAGCAGGTTAACGAGATGGGCTCCGTGTTTCAAGACAGGTGTGGTACGTTGCTGCAACATGACAGTCTGCCCTGGTTGACAGTTGCGTCCCCACAGGGAGAACGCGAAGCGAGTACTAAGTCCACAGCTCCAGGAAGGGGCGAGGTCAAGGCGTACGGTTCGGTCATACTCGGATCGATGATCCACGGTCAAGCTGGGTCTTTCCAAGCCAACCTAATGCAGCCGCTGTCTGAACTCAGTTTGCACAAAGCAGAGTGGGACGTCGTTTCTCGAGTGAATTATGAATCATCGCTTTTTATAGCAATAATCGGCTTTAGTTTTGAATCAAGACCATCAGTGTTCAGATCAAGTAGCTCTGAAATAGCAGCTTCGTCTGACAATGTGTGATACATATTTAATGAACATTTAGGTAAATGTCTGATAATGTGAGGATCAGATCGACTGATGCACAACCATTTGCAAAGCTGCAGTAGAGAACCTCTTCAAGAAGATGTTTGAAGGAATGAAAGAGGGATTCTGTGTTCAACAAGTCCACCACCACCGGACCAGATGATGCTGTTTACGTTTATCGGAATATGCACGGCTGGATATAACAGGAATATTACTGGAATATTCATTTTCATCAGCCATGTAATCCAGCTTGGTAGAAATGTTGTCATTGATGATTGCTGTACTTCTGAGGACCCTGTCAGTCGGGAGCAGGGAGTGTTTCACATGCTGATACAGGATCTACAGTTTAACTCAAGATGTTGAGAACAATCCACAGAACATATAAGTGATTTGTGATCCAGCAGCTGAACATCTGAGATCGCCCTGAGATCACGTTTGACTTGCAGCCGTTTCTGAGTTGGTGTGTAAATTGGGGACTAAATGTCGTAAGTGGTGCAGCGTTGTTGGATGAACATTTTTGGGTAAAGGGTCCTAAGAGCCCCTTCCTCTCCTTCTACAGTGTCTGGCAGAAATCAAAGAGCTGCAGGAATTTGCCAGTAATTGTTTTACGATTCCTCAGTAATCATACCTACTTGTATAGATGGAACACAAAGAAAGCAAGAGCCATGAAAGCTGCAGGCTGGCTGCTGCTGCTGGCATGAAAGGACGGGGAAGGGGAGGAGGTGCAGATAGACCACCAAATAACAGGAACTGAGCTGTAAATGCCGGCTCTCCCTCGGTTCAGTCAATGAAAGGAGGTTGGAGGAAGTGGTTTATTGAAGCATGGTTTATATGGGCTGTCTGTTGGCAGCTCTTTCACCCTTTCTCACTCGGCCCTGCCATAAAACATTTGTCTTTTATTTACAGCTCCTCTACACACCACAGCTGGAAGATTCATGTCAGGAATCGCTAAATGAGCGACGCCCTCCGTTCTGATCAATGAAACGCACGGATCCATAAGACCACAACTGACTTTGGCTAATAATGTAACATTTTTGTTGCAGTGGTTTCATTTAATCCAGGAGTCAATTAAGGAAGTAATTCCTTAATTTATTCGTCAAGGAAACCATGCATTGGTTGCAGCTCCTCAAATGGGAGGTTTAGTGTCATCTTCTGTTTTTATATCATCGCTGGAGAACTATCGGGTAACTTTTAGTATTTTAATAATTTGATAATGAAAATAATCATCTGTTGCAGCCTGAGTTAAATTCTCACTGCTGATGTGAAACAACTTAAAATATTTCATGGTTCTATATTAATATTAGGATGGGGGTTAAAAGTGCAGGTAACTTGTTTGCACCTGTTAAATCAAGGGTTTCTTTTGACAAAGCTGTACCGAGCTAAATTTGTACCTGAGGGATTTGCTATTGCACTTCCGTGAAGTTGGTGGACCTGTGAGAGACGACCTTTAAAAGGAAAGATCAAACCCTGTGCAGCGAGGCTAAGATACCCTGACCTTTTAGTTTCTAGTAGGAGTCGAGCTCAAAAAAACCAGCCCATCCTACGTTTCCCAAAATAAAAAGCAATGAGGAATCTTTTTCAGGGCCCACGTTGGCATTGGGGAACAATCTGATATCTGACTCAAGTAGCTGGATCGGGTATCCGTGACAACATGCCAGTCTGGTATCGGATACCATTATTTTTTTGAACAATTAAATTGTATTCGTCACATTTTAACAAAGCAGTGTTAAAGACGTGCCAGATGTTACCATGGAATGATCCCAGTCCACACAGTGAGGCTTGATGGGGTCTTTACCAGCTGTTTATATTGGTATCAGGAGTTAATCACATACACGCAGCGATTCATGTCGGACAATGACTCTAGTAGCAATATAGAGCAACAGCTGCACAGCTACATCCGGTAAGATGCGTGACTTCCTCAATGACCCCTTGACGAGATCAAATGTCAGAAAGTACACAAATAATGGTTCTCAAGGGAGGTACGGAAGTCTGTGTTTGTCTGGGACCCCCAACCCCTCACAGTCCTCCAACCCCCTGGTCGGTTTTTTGGTCCCTTGAGGTGGGCGTGGCTTCACACCTGTGGTTTCCGTCTTGGATGTGCAGATGGTGTTGTTCATGTCTGTTTATTCCACAAACATGCTGTGTTTTTTCATGCTTTACCTGCTGGTGTGTTGGGAAGTCCTGGAATCGGTTCAAACAGGTGAAGATACTTAACATGATGAGAAGTAGGGCATGCATGCCATTTCTAACCCCTGTTCAACCTTTAACTGCCCCAGACTTGCCACCTGTTGGGCCACTTATCTAGTCAGTTGGCTTACAACACAAACTTGAATGTCTCCTGCGATCTGGTCTTTAATCTTGGCAGATTAATCTTGACCCCGTTTGTATTCTAGGGTCTTATTGTTGGCTTATTAGTGTGAGGTCGTTTGGGTCAGCAGAGTTCCTGCAGGACTTTGAAGAAAACCATAGTGTGACGTTGTTTTTAAGGGACTGTGCTCATTCAACCAGAGACGCCACCCCTACTGAGCTGCTAATCACCACCCGCCATTGTTAGAGCAGCTCATATCATGGCTCCCCGAAAGTTTTACACTGCTGCACTTTCATACGATTGGGGTTTGTTCATTTCTATTCCAAAAAAGGTTTTATCAGATTCATGCAAAATGATTGTTTTCTTGTTCTTCATCTCTTTGTTTTCGGAGTAAAACAGACTATTACTTCTTAGTTTACGACTATTTCCTCGAGGTATTTCCTCTAATCCAGAAGCAGAATGTAGCAAACACAAATTGAATTGTTCGTTTGGAGCGATTGCAAAGTCAATGCAAAGTAAATTACAATATTTGAATGAGGCGAATACATACAGATTCTCCTCCAGGCGTTGCTGAATCAGAGATGGTGGAAAATTTAAGCAGCAAAACTTATTTGTCTTTGTGATGCGAGTTAGCTCAACTGTGAAGTTGCGGTGACCGATTTTAATCAGAGTTGTGGTTGAACTGAAACCATCCTTTTTTTTCTGTGACTACACATTCACATATTTTTCTACAAGCGCTCGTTTTTTTTCTTCTTTCTTTAACTTCAAATTCAGCTCAAGTGTGAATATTTTATACAAGATAAGACTTGTTCTCTTATCAGATTCTACAAGTTCTCTTCTCTTCATATTAATTATGTATTAATCGGAAGGCTCATTTTTATGACCCAAACCCCAGATTAACTACCGGCGGATACAACTGCGATATGTGCAGCGCATCAAAACTGCACATACAGTTTATCATTCTGCCGTGAAGCACAAACATCTTTCACAAGTGAAGTGACAGAAAAACAAAATATATTTGTGTGTGGAAGAGGCATAAATAACTCCAACTCACAGTGATTTTTATTTGTGATGTAAAAACAAAGTAAAAACTAAAGCAAATCTACACATTGGAGAAACTTGAGCCAGCGAATCATTTCCATTTTTAATTAAAATGTAGTCGGTCGACTAATCACATAATTCGTCGTTTCAACTCTTGAATAAAAATGTGCCAGGGGTGTAACGGTACGTGTAAACACATCCAACTATTCAGTTATTAAACTATTAAAGTTTTGGTAGCGCAGCACATTTTTGATAAATATCTCTAAAAATTGTTTGATTGTGACGAAGGTGAGAGAGAAATATTACAGTCGATATCTCATCTCCTGTGCTTGATATACATAGCCATGTTTTTCTTTCTTTGCGTCGCACATGTGGACCAACATCTGGCCTTTGTTGGACAACTGATGCTGAGATGAATGGCTGGTTGGGAACACGTTGGATTAACAGTAAATCAGCGAGCGGTAGCAACTCATATCTGAGCCACAAGACCCACTAAAGAATTTCTTATTTCCAGTCTTGTCTTTTGTTTAATGGTCAGGCCTGTCGTCTAGCCCGGCCTCATTACAAACCAGTCTGTGGAGAAAGGGCAAATACGTAGTGACTGGCATTGTTCTGTGATTGGCATCTTGGTTTAGACCAAGGCCATGCTAATAAACAACACGGCCCTGTCGCTCTTTGAAAGCTTCTGTGACCACTGGCAAGTTTCTGTTACAGGTCAGTGGTTGCATTGTGCATCTCTGCCTCTCCGACGCTCCTTCAGATGGTAACCTTTTCAACCTGAACTGCTAACCCCAGCCAGGATGCTGCACTGACTTCACATTAGCTGGGTTTCTCTTGTGTCTTCATAAAGCTGCAGGGTTTCTTTTTTTTCTTCTCTCGTTTCAACCATAAGTTGACCTGTCATTTGAAATCTGTGGAGATGAAGGATTACATTTCTTTTCAGTTACAACACCGCTATTGAGTTTGGACTGCGTCCAGACAGCTTTCAGCGCTGGATTACTCATATTTTTTTAAGTTGTTTAAAAAAAAGGTCCGGCAGGTGCTATACTTGCAAGGTTTCCCCCTCAGGAAATGTTCTACTGAAGGTGTTAATCGGCGTGTTGTCTCAGGATCAATTTAGTTTTGTATCTAGTAATGCCTCAACAATAATCAAACTATTTAAATATACTTCAACAAACTTAGTTTTTAAATCTGTCAATCATCATTTGGTCAAACATGTCCATCAAAATTCCCCCGCTATACCAAAACCACTTTTTTCAGACCCAGTACAAGACCAACGACTTAAATCTCAGTACTTACCAAGTACCAATATGCGTACTTAATAATGCAATTAAAGTTCTAATAAAACATTTAAAAACATTTAAATTTTGATCACTTTCTCACTCACAAAACATTAAAGATACAACGTGATGCTGTCGCTGATATTATAACTTTTCCTGATACAAACGGCTAAAAGAAAGATTATAAAAAAGCTAAGAGACTTAGTGGAGCAGCTTGTCACTTAAAGGAGAATAGCGCTGGTCCACCTTAAAGGTCAGCCACCTTAAGAGTTCCTTGTTGCTAACTTCAGGGCAAACCCCCATCACTAATTATCAGCTGGCTGACAACACGACAGGAACTTAGCTTGGGTCTCCTCAGGGGTCCTGAGGAGTTATTCACCTACAAATAAACTGTACCCACAATGCATTGCTGCATTCACAGCTCTCTTCCCTCTCCGTCTCCACTCGTTGCATCAGGCTGTAATACTTTGGTGGAGTACTGATGTGGATCAGTCTAGACAGTCTGTTTGGCTTCGTACTGCAGATGCTGATAAATTATGGATTTAACATGTTTGTGTATCAGGTTATTGTTGCAGCAAATTGTTGTTGATAAATTGGCCAGGCTTTTTTAAAATGGTTATATCTGGGGAGATTTTATGGTTTTAAATAGATAGTGACAGTAGAATGATGGCAGAAAATGAGATGAAGAATTACCAGCAACAAACGTTCCTCGTTAGACATGAACCGGGCACGGAGCTGTTCATGGTACCTTAAACCACGAGGCCATATGTTTAGAGCTTATAACGCATACATTCTTCCCAGTGTTTATGTTAGGGGATAAGTTGAGGGCAGTTAGAAACACTGGGCCTCATTCTCCAATTCAATTACTGCATTTTTCTTGTGTTCTTAATGAAGAAAAGTCTACGTCAGATTCATGACGTCTTCTAAAACCACAAGATTGTTGTACCTGTTTTCTTATAATGATGAATCCCATTTTCCTGGTTAATTGAAGGCGTCGCCAGCTGATCAAATCAGCAGGTAAGCATCTGAAACTGAAACACCCAAACTAAAGTCTAAAGAGGGCGGAGCACCGATGGACAGCGGATATAAAAGAAGACAAAAAAGATGATGAGAAGTGTTAGTGTAGTGTTTATTTATTTTAAAATACCATAATGCGTTGTAAAATTGAATGAAAACATCTTATAGTGGTGGCATTTTTCTGGGCCATGAATTAATATAAGCAGATGATTATTATGATATGACATTTATATATTTATTTAATTAAAATGAATTAAAGTGTAACCAGCAGCTATTTACTGCATTATTGACTGTTTTAAATGTTTCAAGACGGTTTACTGTGCTGGGTATAATTGATAAACACTATAATACATTTCTGTGTATGAAATGACTTACTTTAGTTCAAATACCACCTCAAACAGATTGTGATGTCTACAAATACAGTAATGTTAGCAGGGCTCCTCAGCCACAGCTTGACGCCGGTTTCATTGCGTTTCTAAAATTGAACAGGCCTGAAAATAAACTGAAGGCATGTTGTCATGTATGATAAACCCCCAAAATCACCATGATAAGCACGCTGCTAGATTACCTAAGCAAATGATGAAAACAGCATTCGTTTGGGAGTGATTCTGTCCGAAGCTCTTTGATTCATATAAGCGTCCGATCACTAACCATGATCAATGAAAAATAATGATTAAAAATATTATGAATGATACAACATTATTCAAATTGGATATTCTGCACGGTGGTGTTAGCTCAAGTGTAGATTCTCTCATACGATTTTTCTCTCTTTAAGAAATTTGTATCAAGTATATTTCTTTCGATTGTGCATTTTTCTCTTAAATCGAATATACCATAAAATGGTGAGGTGTGTAAGATGACCGTAGCTGCACTAAAAATATCCCAGCGTGACATCACGTCTGCCCAGTTATGCATGCAAATAAGAAAAATATACCAACGCATGTACAGCGTTTATGTGCTGGAGTGTGAATTTTTCTTTCCATTAATGGGCGGTTCAGCTCATCTCCCTCTCCACCTCGGCTTATATAATGGCCCGGTGGTGAATGGGCTCTTTTAGCTGGCTGTAATTGAACCTGACCCACTTGCACAATTAACTCTAACCCATAATATTTGCTCAGTGGTATTGGGTTTTGGATGGCTTGGCCCCAGCGTTGAGGTTGACCTCAGCATAGTCAGCCGAGCCATCAATCACCGCCGCTCCCTGAAGGGGCGGGGCTGCAAAATGAAACAAGAGGGGGCAGTGATTATTAGATTGGTGTCAGCACTAAGGATGACTCAAGGTATTTCCAAGGTCTCCTGCATCACTGAAAGCCAAGTCGTCAGTCTCATAACATTTTTCCTTTGAGACTTTCATTATATTCCCTGTTCCTCCTCCAGCAGTAAACTGTGTTTGGGTCTATACTTTTTGAGAAATCTGTCA
The DNA here is from genome assembly GCA_029853015.1 of Chelidonichthys spinosus. NCBI lineage: Eukaryota > Metazoa > Chordata > Actinopteri > Perciformes > Triglidae > Chelidonichthys > Chelidonichthys spinosus. The sequence goes on along the minus strand of CM056843.1, from coordinate 6,459,459 downwards.
AGAACTGAGTTTTGACACCTTCTGCTTGGTCGGATTCTTAAAGTTGAGATGAAAAATGCTGTTTCCATCACCGACTGCTACCTGACCTGATCTGACATGGAGGCGCCATATTGTGTCTCCACCTGCAGCGCTGTGATGCTGCTTAACGCTGACTGTATTAATATTACTATTACTGTTATATAAATACCAACACCAAATGCAGACAGAAGAGCCTGGTCTGCTCCAGATTTCTGGTCTAAAGACTGTTTCTTGCCATTGTCGAGGTGTAACTCTTGCTCCTGATGTTGGGACTCTCAAATTCATGGATGCGTAAAGTGTCCTGAGAAAACTGCTGTTGTGATGTGACACTGTAAACATAGTTGTACTTGAATTGATTATTGTAAACTGATTTAACAATACATGCTTTTTCTTTTCTCAATTTCTTCTCATTTTTATATAAAAATCCTGTCCATCTTCTCTTCCTGTAAAACAATCAGCTAGTACCAACAAATGTCAATCAATAATATTATGTCCAACGCCACGGACTGTCCGGGCGCTGCATTTCCGAGTTCCGCCTTTTGTGTTCCGTAAACTCTACGGAATAAAAATAATCATTTTTTTACATTTTGAATCAATTCAGAATCGTCCACGTCTGCATCGCGATGCATCCTAAAATCAATTTTCCCCCCAACCCTTATTGCCAACCATATTAACTGTGTGGACCCAGAAAGAATAGCTGCTGCAAAAGCTAATGGGGAAGCAAACTACTGGATACAGTGGTACAATAAGGCTGGACTCCTGGTGCCACATTATATACACGTTATAGTACCTACAGCCTGAATAACTTTAACATTTCACCGTGGTTGCTATGGACCTGTGACATTTTAAATATCCTCCATTCATGCACACAGTGACATTATCTAAAGATAAACCAAAGCTAAGACCTGCTTTCATCTGTTCTTCCTGTAAACACGCTCAGGTCTCCACATACATGGACATAATTGGTACTTTTCTGCAGAGTCCACTGGGAGAGAGGCTGACACACACACACACACACACACTCACACACACACACACACACACACCTCCAGGGAAGAACACCTGAGCTCTAGTCGAGTTTGTTTGTCTCTAAAGGCCCGTGGGGAGGAGGGGGAAGTGTCTTCAGCCTGTCATGGGCTTGGTGGATTCACACGCTTTAAACTCCCTGCTCCTAATTTAAGCCAGTTTTTTGTATTGTATCAGTGCAGACAGACAATGGGATTGGGAGTTAATGAGATCTCATGAGAACGGAGGTGCAGGTTTAGAGGCTCAGTTCATTAAGGAACAAGACTTTCACAAGCTAAGGCACATATATATTCATGCACATCACCTGATATTTGTGTCCAAAATAGAAAAAATGTGATAAAAGATTAGGACTGTGTGTCCCCACCAACCACACACACACACACACACACACGCCACCGCTGCCATTCAATCAACAGTGATTGAATGGAGGCAGCTGCTTTGCATATTGTAGAACTAAATAGATTCAAACCCGTTACTCTGTTTACTCTGTTTGTCGTCGCCCTGTGTTAAAGGGCGAAGGCCTCTCTTTAATGAAAAATGTCTCTTTCTTTTCAGTGTGCAAGGACCCGCCGTACAAAGTGGAAGAGTCTGGATACGCAGGCTTCATCTTGCCTATTGAAGTTTACTTCAAAAATAAGGTACGTTTAACACTTTCTGCTCTCCAGCAAACTGTTTTTCATTTTCAACACAATTCATTTTGAGTCTCAGTCCTCTTTTTCCAGCAGGTTTTGTTTTGACAGAGAGGTCTGTTGACCTTATACCCACAGACCAGGTTTTTATAGTTTTTGGAGAATTTCTGCGTGAAATGCAGGGAGAGATTGTGATACAATGGCCAGCGTTTTAACACCTAGGCCACTAGGATGCTCCTAAGCTACAGTATTTATGCTGCATAAATATGTGGAACTACATGTATTAAAAATTCTTAAGTCTTTGACTCTGAATAGATGAATTTATTGTAACTTCTTCTGGTTTTCTTTAGATTCTTTTAAGATTCTTCAGAATGTGGATCTCCCATTTTCTTTGGCAGCAGACTTTGATAATAATATTGTATTTCTGATGTTTTAGTCATCGATGCCTTCTCCGGTTTCATAGTCATTTAACTTGAACAGTGTGTCGACCAGTCAGAGGATCTATTGGCAGTAATGGAATATAGTATTGGCATGGGACGATATGAAAATGTCATGTCACGAATATCCTGGCAAAAATATTAAGGAGTGATGATTTTATCCAGATAATCATCAAAATGTGCTCAAACTCTTAACATTTCCAGTGATTTTGGCAGTTTGTTCTCGGAGAAGCCTGAGATGATCTAGTAAGGCATTATTAAACTGTGAGAGCTTTTTATCCAGAGAACCAGAAGAAGTTATCATCTGTAGACACTGACTTTGTAGTTTAGATCTGAATGCAGCCTGAAGTCTTCCAGTGATGCAGCGTAGTGGTGTTGATAAAAGAAGATGGTGTTGGTTGCTTCCGGAGAGACCGATAGTGACCGTTCTCCTCTTTCCCCTCTCTGGGTGGATCCCACCTTCTCAGGAAGAACCGAAGAAAGTTCGCTTCGATTACGACTTGTTCCTCCACCTGGACGGCCACCCACCTGTCAACCATCTCCGCTGCGAGAAGCTCACCTTCAACAACCCAACGGAGGAGTTTCGTAAGAAGCTGCTGAAAGCCGGAGGGGTAGGTGTGCGGAGGGGAGGTGGGGGCTTGAGTGACATTTCTTAACACATACAGCGACTGAAGCCCGTCTGGGAGGAAAAACGTATGTTTTCCAGGGATGTAACACCGGACGAGTGTCTTGCTTGTGTATTTGAGACAAGCATCTTAAACAGCAGCTCACAAATATTATCCCGTGTTTAGATATTTGTCATCAACATATCCTATGAAAAAGTCATACCTACAAAGGAGGGCAGTAGTAGTGTAACGAATCACTCCATCATTTTTAACTGCATCAATGGCACAGAGCAAGACGAAAAGCATTTCAGGAACACGGTCTCCAAATGACACAAACCACAAAACTAACTGTGTAACGGGAAATCCTGATCCAGTGACGGCCCCACAACACTGGTTTATCAATCATTTCTGACTTCCCCGTGGCTCTCAGCCTATTGATTCCTACTGAAGGCGGAGAGCTTTAAAAACAGGTTACAAATATGGAATTTCTTTGATCTTTTAAAGACTTGGTCATTCGTTTTCAGCAAATGTTACACAAACTGGAGGAAATGGAGCATTTGTTTGGGACTATTTTCAGCAGCGGATTAATCCACATTTGGTGCTCTCGTGTAGGGAGGATGCAACAATATCTGGTACCAGTATATTCAATTAGTAATTTTATATACTGAATACATTATAGACTGGAATTTGAATTGCTTGTTAAACTTATTTACAAAGTTGTTGCTGCATTAATAAGGTTTATACTTGAATTTGAAGATTGTTTTACCAAGTTGCTGGTGTACGTGAAAATAATAATAAAAATAAATTCAGTAAATGTATATCTATATATTTATTTGCTACATTTTGTTTTACTAATGATAAGAAAGCAGTGTTTATCAGACCTGATGTTGCATCGGCCGATGCCCAGATCTCAGATATCGGTCTGGGTACCAGGACTGAAAAAGTCAAAGATTGTCAAAGATTTGGGGCAGCAGAACAGTGTATGTGAGATTCAACTGATAGCGTTGCTCACTGGTGTGTTTTTCACAACAATGGAGCTCTAAAGCACAGAGGAAGAAGATATATGAGCCTTTGATACACACAGTTCACATGGGATTTATTGATAGTAAATCACCAGGCTTGTCTCTTAATTAAACATATAAAAAATCTAACTTGGCATTCGGTCAAAATAAACACCAGTTTTCACCTCTATGGCTTCCTCCTGTATTGCAAACGGGTTGTTTGATGATTTCCTGTCATGGATATGTTTGCATGCTTGTACTACGTTTTTATTTTTACTGTTTCCTGACCTTTTTAATACTGTAACGCTCCGCAGCTGTCGTCTAGAGGAGTGTAAAAGCATGCCATTCTGTTACAGCATATGAGCTGTAACCTAACCACTCCTGTTATCTGTGCTCCTCTGAAGAGCCGACGTTATTGTTCGCCCATTGTTCACAAAGCCTTTTGTGTATTTCATTGTCGTTGGATCTTAGAATTAATCTGCAATATGCAGTTTATTTAAATATACAGATGCTTTATTGTTGTTTAGGAGCTTTAAGTTTCTTTTAAAGACTGGATTTTGTTTCGTGTGATGTAACTACCAGTTTGGCTGTGATGAAAACACATTGGAGAGGTCAGGTGAGTGGTCTGCCTTGAAACCAGGCTGGTGGCAGTCAAGAAGGATGTTCAGGTGGAGATAATGCAAAGGTTTAGTGAATACAGTAAGAGAGACAGGTCTGTAAATCTGTGAGTCAATCACTAGCACAACCACATGTTTCACTTTCACACGTTTCCACTCTCATACGGAGTGAAAAGAGTCTTTATTTTAGCCAACGTTGATCCACTAATATGTGCCCTGATGTGATCCCGAGGATCATCCTTCGTTGCTTCCTCGGTGTTGGGTTCAGTCAGGCTGTTGGCTCCCTGCCAGAGGACCCCTGTAGTCTGGAGGTTTTATGACTGGAGCTAAGTGCTCTCTATTTACTTTGGCCTGCACGCCCTTCTTAGCCTCAAAAAGACTCTACGCTGACACGGACCATATCACATTCTCTATTGTGTCTCACAACCGAGAGATCCTATTTATTATTTTGTACAGTTACATTGAATTAAAAATTACTTTACCGCACCATGTCCCACAGTTTTGGACATTAATGAAGTAATGATTATTTGGCTAAGATGAAATGCTTTGTTTTTATAGAAGTAAGTTGCAGATTATGATGATGATGATGATGATGATAATCCATCTCTTTGTTGTTCCCCTCTTTAACAGCAACGGGATCCAAGCAAACGAAGTTCAGAAGACTCAAAAGTAAGATTGCCAACCTGTTTTGTGGGGTTCACGGATGAAACGGCCACATGGACACCTCCAGAAAGTGTCTTTGAACTGCTTTTTTAGTGTAGCGATACAACCCAGTCTAATGGCAGGTCATGAATGGGACACAAAATGCAATCTTGTGTTGTCATCTACGGGGACATGACTTGTCCTTTTTGTTTGTGTCGCTCAGCATGAAAACAATGCTAATGGAAAGTTAATTGGGATATTTTTTTTCACAATTAAACACATTGACAAAACTATGCGAGTGCAAATCTAATAGCATAGTACTTATGGCGCACGGTCCGGGAGGTGCATGCGTTCAAAGTGTGTTTGTGAAGTGACAGTTTTCCTAAACTTAACTAACAGTGATGTTTTTCTTAACTTAGTTTGCCTTAACCTAACTTATGTTTTGTTGATATAAATTTGCTTTAAAATCATTTTAAATCGGTAGATTTAAATTTCGTAGTAGATTTCGTGAACTGGCTGGGAGTGTTGAGTGATGCTAGTACCTGTATCCCACCTGGGACGTTTAAATGTGTTGCTTTTACTTTCATATTCCTGCCATGATTGTAGCCCAGTTATGGATGCATGATATTCTAGCAAAAACTTGCATCTTTAGATGTTTGAATGTTTGCTGTGTAGACGCAAAGAATCCTCTGATCGTTCGGTTTGTTGCCCCCCCTCTGGCAGGTGATGGTAATGCAGGAGGGCTCCACCTCCCTGTTCGGCCAGCACCTGAAGCTGCCTACACTTCCCAACAGCTCGCTGACATCCACCTTCTCTGATCCAAAGAAGAGCAAAAGCTTCCACGGGTCAAAGGTCAGTGTTGTTTCCAGGTATATGCCTGGAGCTAGGTACTCTACACCCAGCTCTCTGACACTTTTTATCCTTTCAAAGTATCCAGGCACTAATCCGCCACATATTTAGGAGGTTCAAAGACCTCAAACACATTTAAACTCCGGGATTTCAAAGACCTTTGGCTAAAGCAAACTATATGTTGGCTGCTGCTCAGCAGCAAGCTCCGGGTCCACTGACTCATGTGGTGAATTTTTGACAACCTGTGGGTTAGACTTATATTTTGCTCTAATGTCCTTCTTGCATACATATTTGAGTAATTGATAAATATAATAGAAGAGGGAAATGGGGAAGACATACATGAAACTACATGTTAGATATGAGACATCACCTCTGGCAGCACTAAATATTACACGTCAATAAGCTGCCATGTTGTTTCCATTATGTGTTATTTTTAGTCCCTTTAAATAGTGTCATTTAAGATCCAGGTTAGGAGAGGCCCTTTCACATGGAAACAGTTTCCAGTCTAAACAGCGTGTGTTATGAATTACTTGTGGAGCAGGAGGTCACACAGACTCCCTCCCACCCCACCCCACCCTCTCTTTTTCCATCACATGTTGAGAATTACTGCGCTAGTATTAGAACACATAAGTTATTTTTGTCATAAATCATACCTATTTGACAGACAGTCTTATATACTTTATTTTCCCCCCATTATTTATTAAAGTCCTATAATAATAGGGTCACGTCTGAAATACTTGAAATAAAAACAGTGTATTTAAGATAATTTTACATAACACACTTACATATGACATACAGAAGCACAGAAGATAAGGTAAGACAGTAAAAAACCAAAAAAGATATATAATTGTGGTAATGGAGGCTTTTCTTACTTAATTTATTTATTATAACAAAAGGTTTAGTCTTGGAAACCGCAAGAAATGAAAAAACACATTCCTAAAGTAAAAGTAAACAAACAATACAGTATCTATAATTAACTTTCACATTAATTCCGACAGTGTTAGTATTATTATTTTAGGCTCTTCAGTGATTTACAGGAACGTGGGTCACCTGCTAACCTACCAATGTCACGGTGCTGAAAGGTCTGTTAAAAAATGCCACTTTAGTGATCTCTTCAATGTTGATGGCAGTGGATGCACAGTGTCCCCTCCGGAGCACTAAACCAGTTTTATGTCGAGCTGCCCGAGCCGACAGCTTTACATCCTGAGGTCCCAGGGTCGCCGGCAGATACACCAAATGAAAGGTTTTAGAGGCAGTTGGCCAAAGTTTTGACACACCCCGTCGTCTAGACTGCTTTAATGGGTTTACTGCATTGATGAAATATTGACAAGGGGGCCGGAGGTGAGACCCAGGGACAAATGGCCCCCGTCGTTAGAAGGAATGCATTTCCTCTTTTCTCCACGTTGCCCTTCGCTCCACTTTTAAGGTTGCGCATGTGTGACTATTGAAAAGGTCCCCCCACCCCACTGAACAGCACTGTTCAAAAGAAGTCCTGAGTTTGCTGTTTAAGCCCATAGTTGGGGACTAAGAAGACCCTTTTGATTTTTTTTTTTTTTTTTGAAGAATAGACCTCTTTTCACAGATTGTAATGCCAAACTGCAGGGTGGCATACATGTTTTCTCTTGTGTAAAAAGAAGAGGCTTAATCTTCGTTTGACCTAGCTGCCTGGTTTTTGCTCATTTTGTTGTTTGATGTTATGCATTTTAGAAGTAGTACATGTTGACTGAAGTCCAGTCCAAATCAGGAAAGCAGGGTTTGAACTCATAGAAAAGATGAGATTTCAACCAAAAATGGGCCCGTTTTTCATATCAATTGTTGCGTTATTTTACTCAACTTATGTCCATTATTACCACAGCATTACAACCCCATGCATCCTCAGACAACAGTATTTCTCAGTGGCTAATTGTGTGCTTGTCCTATTATGTTTGCCCGCTGAGCTAAAGTGGGATTTCCTTCTCTGCTGCTTCATAATCCTTTGAGCTGAAGTTGATTCTTCTCTGGCTTAAATGATTCTGTGTTATTCTGCTCCAACACCCTAAATGTTGGTTAGAATTTCTTTCTTTGTTTTGTTTTTCCAGACATGATTATGCAATATGGTCATCATGATTCAGACGACCATGGAAAGTAGACCTATAAACATTTTATAGCCGACGTCATCAATAATATGTGCAGTTGTGGCAAGCCGTCCTGATGAGTTAGCAGCTTTAAACATCAAATTCAAACTGTAATCGGCATCAAAATGCCTGGTTGTTATAAATTCAATATTTCAACCATCGTGTCGGAGCAACAGGTGTTTGGGTTTGTAGCGGCTAATTCAAAACTCAATAGCGACGCATGCTAGGTTTCTAAATCCATGTTTTGTAGGATGTGTTATATGATCTCTCTCATGTTGTTGGCTTTGATCCACAGGATGGCTCCAAAGGAAGCGGCACCACACTTCTCACCACCGCCACGACCACCACCAGCACCAACAGCAGCAGCTTCTCCAAGCTCCACAAACCCTCCAAGGACCACAAAGACAAGCCTCCAAAAGACTTGAAAGAGCCCAAAAGTGCCTTCAGAGACTCTGGCTGGGAACCCAGCAAAGCCCCCAAAGAACCTTCCAGGAAACCCAAAGAGAACCAGCCACTTAGAGATATCAATCCTAAGATGGGCTTCAAGGAACCCAAGTCTTTGTCCAAGGAGCATCGGACTGAGGGGCCGACCCATGGGTCAGGGCTTAACAAGCGTCTGTCCACCCACGATGGTGATGATCACGTGACCAAAAAACGTAAAAAGGGATTTGGGGATCCATCAGGGAAGCTGACCTCAGGGTCAGACACTCACCATTTGGATAAAAAACTCTTGAAGGATAGATCGCAGATGCGAACGAGTAAACTGCGCCCGGAAGGTGATGAGGCAGAACGCAGGAAGGTGCCGACACTTCCGCCATTCCAGGAACTGGTAGACCCCAATGACTCTGATATGGAGGACCAGTCCACCAAATCAGATGTAAGTAGAACTTCTTCTTCTTCTTTTTTTGCCTCTGAAAACGACAAACAAGGTTCAAGGTTCTTTATTCATCACGTGCACAGAGATGCAACGTAAAACAATGATATCGGCATTATAGATCGGCCATCGGCCGCCCTGCTCTCTAAATATCAGCATCGGCTATTGGAAAAACCCATATCGGTCGACCACTAATGTTTCATGCTGCTTTACTGAAAAAAGTAGTGATCGGAGGGGTGGTAGAACGAGGTCCGTTTCCTGTAAAGCTTTAAAGGGAAGGATTTGTTGGTGGTCAGTTCTTGCTCAACGTGGCAGGGCTGTAAAACCAAATCACCAGAGGGGAGAGAATCTACTTTAATGGTGGTCCGGTGGACTCCAGGGGGCCCGCCAGGAGAATAAGAAGAAGGGGCGGCCACCGTTAACTCGTTCAGCTGCATTCATCTGGGTGGCCAAAAAGGAAGTGGACCAAATTGTAGTAAGATGCAGTTTTGTGATGAGTGATTTTGTACACTTTACGTGTGGAACTAATTAAATATGGAGGTAAAATCGCTCTTAAACTTCAAGTATTCCTCTGTACCTCCACCTCTAGAGCAGGATTAGAAAACTTCATGCGGACAGTGGCTCCTTTCATGAATAGGCTGACATTTGACTTGGTTGCCTGGTCCACGCACATTTGGTGGAGAACCTGCCCATAAAGAAGGGCTGTTTCAAAGCCAAATAGTGGACAAGAAAGATTTATGGTTTTACAACACCTGAGGAGAAAGGGGAGACGCAGCAGTGAATAGCACAGAGTTCCCCTTTAATCCTTTTAGCTTTTGAGAGGAGAAAAAAGGGTGAGCGTTTGTGGAAGAAAGGTCTAAATCCCCTTGCTTTGAGCAGTTTTCTTTTATACAACTGTTTTCATTTCTATTCTCCAGTGCTTGTATAAAGCGTGGCTCCTCATGTATCTTTCTCTGTGGGGGCAGCTTGTTTAGCCGGGGGAGTTATTACTTAGCACTAGCAGGACTTGTGTTTTTGTCTGTGCTGTATGTAAATGCCTTTTAAGTTTTCCCATACAGAGGCTGGGGGTCGGGTCGGTTGTAAAGGGGATGTGGGGTGACAAATGCCAGGTGTTTGATTCTCCCCAGGCTAGCAACTCCGGTGGGCGAGCGCCAGGGCCGACACAGAGCACCGCGCTCATTTCTCATGTGACCACTTGTTTGATCTCGGTGTTTTCCTCTGAGCGCCGGGCCAAAAACAGCAGAGAGGAGGAAATGTGGAGTAGGTGATGACATGAAGGGAAAGCAGGCTGGCGCGTTAGCATGAGAACCTTGTTTTTAGCACGCTGGATGTGGGCACAGGCTGAGTGATCGGTCACCTGCACAAGTTTGTGTAAATCTAAGCCCTTATATGTTAACATTCACATCATCACAGAGACGTGTGTTGTAGATGACTTAAAGTATTTTTATGAGACTTGTGGTATTTCAAGGATGATTGATTGATAGTGTTGCAAAATTTGTATTTCTGGTTAATATTTTGCACTCGGTTTGAGAAACAATTGAACTCTTTAAAGGTTTCATCTAGGGAAAATTAAAATCGCAATAAAGAACACTCATAATAAGTTGATCATGGTGAATTTCCGTTATCGAGATGATCGTAAATAGCAGACACTTGAAAAAGCTGTGCAGCTTGCTATCATGGTCGACAAGTGAAAAATAGAGCCTGATTTAAAAAATACACTACACAAAATACATTTGTTTTATTTATTTGTCCTTTATGTTTGCAGGGACTCCATATTATTTATGCCATGGCTTTTTTCTTAGAGCCTTTGGATGGTCACAGTAAAGTTTTAATTGACTGTTATTTTAAGCTAAACAAGCAGTTAAAATCAAGATCAAATGTGCAAGTTAACGATCTGTATAATATGTATTAGTCTCCCTTACAAATAAAGAAAATAGTGTTAATATTCAGACATTTTCAGCTATAACATGGGAATGAACCCTTTTTAAAAGATGAATAAATGGAGCTAATAAAAAGTGAAGTTTAGCTCAATGACCTTAACTTTAAGGGGAACTCCAATGATTTTACATATTAAAATTAACCAACTTAAAAGGTCGGGTTCATAAATCCCAGAATCCCCTGGGTTTCTCTGGGTGTGGAGGCTGACTTGAGTGCTGGAGGATGTTCAGGAAAGTCTGAAACTTGACACAACTTTTGCTGCAACATTACAAACTACCTGACAGTGGAGAAAACCGTGAACTGATTAACTGCGGCAAGAAAGTGAGCTGATACATGGCTACGTTTGAATGTCTCTACAGTGTCAAGCTGAAAGGCTTCTTGAAGCTGTTGTGTTTGGACAGCCCCCGCTGAATTAGACAAGCAAACCAAATGATCAGTTTGGTCTTGTTTGCTAGCGTTTCGTCTTGGCCATCCTAACTGTGCCAAGAGTTAAGGGAAGAAGCCAGATTGATGCCAGCGAACTCCGACTAAACACTATTTATTGTCTTTGAGGGGGGGCAGCTTTGGTGGCTTTGAGCAAAGCAGGACAAAAGCCCTTAAAAGGAGTGGAGGTAAGATTTATGGCGCTCTGGAGAAGCTGTCCCATAAACCAACAGACCAGCTGTGTGGTGTTTGTTGGCAGGAGGTGACAGCCATTGAAGTCGCTCTGCCTTTTGTCCTCACTTCTCTCTTTTTCTCTCATGTTTCTTCTCGAGGTCGCTTCTCGCCACTTTGTTTTCTCGGCCGGCTCTGGTTTGCAGGAGCTGCCGCCTTTTATCAACAAGTGCATTTAAACTCCCCTTTAGAATGAGGCGTTTTAAACCCACGTTGATGTGAGTGGGTCACACACATTATCCCACTTACCATGAGAAAATCTACATGTGGGCTGTCAGAGATTTGTTTATACCACAGGATCAACATGAGGCTTCCCTTATCCTCAGCTTGTAAACCTTTGGCATCTTCTTTGCATTTCTGTTATATTTTACGACGGCATTTCAGATACACTTAATTAAAAAAAGCAATATCGGGACTGACTATTAGAGGTGTGCTGGTTTTACTCTTTGTGGTGGTGAAACATTGTGATGGTGACGATACTGCTGATGTCATGTTCTGTACATTTTGCTCGTGGTATTTGTTAGTGATGATGTGGAGGTGGTGTGCAGACAGGTGGGTGGTGCTAGTGACTTGAAAGAATTTAAGTGTGCCACCGTCCATTATGTTCTGATGTTTCTTTTTAACTGTTAAACCCCATCAGGTAACACTTAAAATGAGTGTTGCTATTTATTTAACCGTTAAGGAAAGGCAGGTTTATTTTTATGGCACATTTCTGCAAGTGCTTTACATAAAACATCAAAGGACAAAGTGCAAGTGAAACGCATTATAGTTAAAGACGGTTAAATACAATTGAAAACCAGCAAAGAGTATGTAGAAAATAAAAGCAAGCTAAGATATAATAAGACAGGAATTAAATTCAAGAATAAATGTGACAGTGTATTGCAATAAATGATTGAATAAAAGGCAACAGCACTCAGCCTTTGTTTTCAGTGATGATTCACTTATTTTATTTAATAACTGTTACATGTCAAAAGTACTGTTGTTACTGTTGTATTTGTTTAAGTGGCATCACATGTGCTTGCCCAGTCACCATCAACAGCCCCTGAAAGTACCTGAAACTCTCATTTAGAGCCTGTGACATGTTTTATTTCACTCCTGCAATGGAATTATATGAATTTTGATGGCAAACCATCAATGTATGTTCATTGACATATACATTTTTTATCATAAAGAAAGATGAATCAGTGTGATTTATTGGTTATTTCATTTGCTGGATTGAAATCTCAACACACTGCAATGCCAGAAAACCTGCCGTTAAATAAAACACAGAAAATACAGACAAAAACAAAAATGTTGCCATTTTATTAGTTGATTAATGGACCTCCATGTTCTGTATAAAACACCTCCTTTGTTGCCTCAGACCACAAGGCTTTAAGGCTATATGAGAAGGATTTGTCAGTTGTGGTTTATAAACTCAACATCGGGAGGAAGTTGGCATCTCCTCCCCGGCTCAATGAGGGTTACGTTGCACGCCAGCCATCCCCAGGTTCACTCTCATTGTGGACTGAGCTTGGTCCATTGGCTATATTTATGCCTTTTCGGTGCTGTGTCCTCACAGAAACGTCCCGGCAACACGGCAAGTAATAAAATCCAGGGTATGGTCTCTGCATATCCTAACACTGCCACACACTTCTCGTGGTTTTAGGGTTCTAGGGATGATTCAGAGGTTTCTTTTGTCCTCTATGTATAGTTTCTTAAGGAAATACATACTCACTTTTCTTTTTAAGATGGGGGGGTAAAAGGCAGAGTATTGTATTCAATTTCAAGGGTGTTCAGAGCTGTCAACAAATCAGGGGCCAGGTAATCACATCTGACTTTCTACATTTCATCTTGCGTGAGCTTTTTCTTCCTCTAATCATCTTTGTTGAAACATCCGTCCACACATCTAAAACACGTCTGTCTTTCATATGCAAGAAGAGAATAAAAACAATAATAAAAATGCTACTCCACTGTCAACTGTCACTGCCTGCTACCTTTGCAGTGTGTTTGAGCTCATGGACCAAAGGAGTGAACCATGTTTTCACAGCTATCCCCTTTAAATAGACATGCATCGTGTATTTTTGGTTGGAACGCATTTTATTGTCTTGTATGATTTCCTCCGCTCAACACGGGTCAGGGTGTGCGGTTGTTGGAGTTCAAACTGGATCGCAAAAGCTGTGTTGTATTTAATGCAATTGTGACGTCTCTTAATGGAATTAACTAGATGTGTTGTTGGCCATACATTTCCAGCGTCCCTTGTTTTACCCTGAAGGAGTGAATACAAGGTTCAGCAAGTACAAGTCAATTATTAGATCACACGCTACGCTACTCTGCTGTGCATTTGTAAAAATTGTGTCCTGTACTAATAAGGGTAGTAGGGAAGTATATTATGAGGAACGCATATTTTTAAGTCAACACGGCCAGCTCAGTAGTGAACTAACAGAAGTACAAATGTCAGGAATGTGGAGAAAACGATCTGTCGGTTCTCACACCTGTGCACACCTGGGTTCACTGCAGAGAGCGGACGTGGCTGACGGATTAGCGGCGTCTAAAACTTCCTAAAAACTGGAATGTGTGTGGATAGGGAAGAAGCTTTTCACCACTTTCTTGTCTGTGCAGCACTTGTGAAAGCACGTGTACTTTTGAGCAGTTTATCAGACATTAGAAAGAACGTGCATAGTGCTGGATAACATATTTCTAAAAGAAAAATCCATATAATGCCGGAAATATTCGTCGTGATTTATGCTCTTTAGTAAATATGCCCTGAAGAAATCTTACATTATTATTCCATTTTTCACATATTTGAGTGTGCCGATGCTTTTTTGCTTGATCTGTTTTCAAATAATGTATCCAAAAAAAGTAATTTACTAGCGAAGCAAACTTTATTTATATAGCACATTTGACTGATAGACCCATAAATGATGCACACAAATTAAAACAATAAAGTAGCAGGAATAACGATTACAATAATCAAGACTCTGTCAAGATCAGCAACCAACCAGATAGCTTTCTAAGACAACCAAAAGAATAAGATCAAACGGATCAAAATGGGAAAAGATGTGACTTTTTATCCTAAAAACCTAAATATTAGTACAATGACTTAAATGGAACCAGAATACAACATGAAATTGTTGTGATTGTACGTCCACCAAGCCGGATGCAGCAGGAATCGAACCCCCAACCACAAACCCATCCAGGCTTTGTGGTCGGCCTTCATCAAGTGATGAATATCTGAGTGCACATTTGAGTCCCGTGCATGATGCTAGATGTAGTGAGCAGCGTTGTGTTTCAGCTCTGTTTGTGTGTGGTTAGCTGCATGTGTGTGGCACATCGTTAGACTCTGTGATTTATGACGTTTATGAGTCTCGAGCACTGAAATGATCCGGCTCTGTTCAGAGGAGGCCAGAAGCAAGAGCCTGTGTGTGTGGAGGGTTTGGATGTTGGCTTAGTGCGAGATGACTTCAGAGAATTAGTGCTGACCAAGACAGATTAATGTGCTTCTTCATGACTTCACATCACCTCAAAGGCTGCAGACAATTAGGGATGCGCTTTGGCTATCGACCGTTCAATTAATGAAGCTTTATGCCTCGCTGTGTGGACATGACTGGGATTATTCCTTTATGTGGAAGGCAACAACACGCTTGACTTAAACATTGCTTTCCTAAACAAAATGTATACATTTATTCTTATTTATTAGTAAAATAATACATCGAATACCTGCAACTTGGTATAAAATCTTCAAAATGAACAGGATTAACAATTCAAGTGTGTAAACCTGTTTGGTCAAAACTTAAATTTGAATTAAAATTCCAGTATATAATGTAGATAAACATAGAACTGAATTGAGTAGATTGGGTCCCATTTTCACGGATGCCCCATCCAGCTATCGGCCTGCTATCGTTGACACAATAAATCTTTAATTTTCTCTCACAGTGACACACAAATTCATAACTGATAACGTTGCAGCGTGAAGCGAGGCTTTCCTACATGTGTTATCCAGCACAGGAGTCATGGATCGAGCTCTACGACAGGCGAGGCGGAGCAGCAGCAACTTTTTAGACCATCGGGGTGATGAAGTGAGAAATAAACCCTGGGCTATTATATTGTAATTCATTCCCATGCATGTTGAGCACATCCATCTCAATCAGCGTCTCTACCTCTCCTCTTACACCGTGCACACGCAGTGAGTTGCTATGGTTACGTGCACACTCTCCGTCTCCGTCACTGGGAAACTTTCTGGTAATGAACCATTCTCTATGCACACTTGGACTCATCATGAATGAAGACTAGTGCAGTTCTGTAGAGGAAATTTGTTTTAGGTTTCATTATTTTCTCCGGGTTGTAACATCAGGAGTGAAATGGGAAGATGGCCAAACGCTGTTGTGTATCGGTCAAACATAATTCTGATTCTACGTGTATATTTTATTCATCACTGTCTGTTTTCTCTTCTTCCTCCCAGTCCGAACAGCCCAGTCCAGCCAGTTCCAGCTCCAGTTCAGGCTTTGCTCCCACTCACCACAAACGGCAAGGTAATTATTTGGAGCGTACCTGAGTTTGAGCTGATCTCGTGTTCGTCTCATTCAGTCAGACATGATGTGCTCATAACGGTCCAGTGAAGCTCATATGGCTGAAACTATCTGGTGGGTAGTTTCAGCCAGTGTTGGAAACTGAATTATTATAATTTCTAACTGGACATAAAAGAGATTTATTATCTAACCTGATTTGCTCTGAGATCAAATCAACTTTATATAAGATAAGAGATTACTGGAACATAAATAGATTAGAAGTACGTGCATTTTTTTTATTTAAACACATTCTTAAATTGAATTTATTGTGTGGACCAGGTGAGCCTTGAATACATTTTGATCCAGAATAGTGGACGCATATTCTTTTTTGAGGTGACCTCTGCTGTTGTGTTTTTTTCTCTGGGTGCAGTGGTGGACTTCATCATCAGGAAAAGGGTGGCTATTCCTGCCACCACCCACACAGGTAACGGTTCCTACGAGACTCTCCAGCCCCCTTTTTGTTGATATTCTGTCTCTATTTGTTAAAATAAAACTGATGGACTACTCAATTCTTTGTAATTGGGCAAACTAACAAACTCAGCAGGGGGATCAAATAATTATTTCCCCCACTGTTTGTCCTCTTGCACTCTGTGATTTCCAGGTGTGGGAACACACTGTTCTTTCCCATTATTGTCCAAAACCATCAGAAACCACATGGGGAAATAACATTCTGGTGACCGACCGCACTTTATTGCTTCCGATGTGTAGAGTCTCTTCTTTGATTAATACATGATTATAAGCATCATTAATATTATCAGACTGCAGCATGTGGTGATGAATAATGGTAGAGGCAGGAGTGTGCAAAAGCCCCTTTGCACACTCAGACGTGATGCAGACATCAGGGAGTGCACGGAGGCTGGCATGAGCCTTATTACTGTGGGAACTTAATTAACTGACAAAGTACGGGGTTCGGATAAAAACTGTGTTCCAGACCAGCTTCAGACCTTAACATCTGGGAAAATAACCCACACTGAGATGCTTATATATGTCCTTAAATACAGATCTATAAGGTCGCTTGCTGAACAGATTTCAGGTTTAACACTCACTAGAGCACCAAATGTGGATTCAAATGAAAGGAACTATTTGCTCCTGTCTGAGTAACGTCTGCTTTTTAGAAAATGAAAGTTTGTGGGCCACTTTTTCAGTAGGAATCCACAGGCTTTGAGCTGAGAGGCACCGATAGGGTCAGTAGTCCATAATGAAACAGCCATAGGAGTCTTAGTTAATGTGTCTCTGAATATTTCAAGCTCCAAGTTCTACTGGACCGTCCCGCCATCCCTCCACCTCACAGCATGATCCGCTGTCTTCTGCATGTTTTTAACGTGTGCTTCCACATAATGATAAAAGACTACGTGGTCTGGTTCTCCGTCTTAGTGCTGGGCCCGTTGCAGTCGGTCATGCAGGATGTGCACTCGGACGACAACGAAGACGATTCGGAGGAGGACGACGACAATGACATGGACTCTGACCTGGAGCGACCGGCACACACACACCTCACACACCACCAGCGCAGGTTTGTGAGCTCGTTGATGGACGTCTGTAACGCACGTTTGTTTGAAAGTGTAGGGTTTTAACCATGGAGTTGTTGGAGCATGTTTTTTTTTTTTTTTTTTTTTCCCTGTATAGCCTTTCAGTGGAGTACAGGTTGGCATGTTCTCACACGCAGAATGGTGAAGTTCTGCACATTGCTTTGATCACCACACTGTGCACAAGAGTCCGGTCAGAACTTGTATGAATTTCTGCTCCATTTCCCTCACTGTACCCTCTCATGGGTCCCAGTAAATATGCTTTCAGGTTGACTATAGCGCCGCAGTAATGCGCCACTGCTAACAGACATAACATATAAGCCAGCTAGCAGACTCAGTTTACACTGAGACACAGTATCTATCCCTTTAAAATCTCAGGATTGTTCTATCTACTTTCTCGACTTAAAGATCCACTCATCAATATTAATGCTATATTCACAATGGATCAGATGTCCATGTGTTTTATTAAAGTCGCTGAACTCACAAAACTCTGCAGTTCCCCTCCGATCAGAGCTTTTAGCTTCCCTGTTTTTCAGGAGTTGGTGGAGACCAAACCCAAGCTAAAAGAGTGAATATTGGTCTTACACTGATCATGTGGACTACGTGCCAACATTCTCACCATATCGGCTTTATAGGATGATAATAGGGCAGATGTTGTGTTTACAGCTTGTGCTGCTGCCCCCAAGTGGTCAGTAAAATCAATGAATGCAGCTTGATTTAATTGTCGATAAATGATTTCCTGAAAATTATATGTATCACAATGCTGTTTTTGAAACTGTGTGGAGGCGGCCATTGTTCATCTCCCAGACAGTGTGACCCGTGGCATCCTCCCTGGAGAAGTATAATTCATCTAAGTAGTTGTTGTTTGTCTTTCCTGCTGTGATTAAATACCCAGGGTCAGCCTGAGTGATGGCAGTGAGAGTGACAGCTCCTCGCCATCGCCCCCATCCCGCAATGAAGCCCCGCCCTTACTAAAGACTACTAATAACCAGGTAAGATCATAGGCTGTGTATTTGGTTGGTGCATTGTTGTACATTTCCCACAAGGGAACCCAGGTGTTAATGCTCCAAGTCAACCAGAGTGACTCCATGTATTTCCTCTTGTCAAGATACTGGAGGTGAAGAGTCCAACCAAGCACAGCAAGCAGGACAAGAACAGGAACATAGATTGTGACAAGGTAAGCAAAGCTTTTTTTTCTTTTGTGTCTTCTTTGGAGTCTGTCATAGAAATAGAATAGCGGTAGAACGGCCATTGAACTGTTGTCAATTAAGGACGATGATTTGCTACGTTGATTTGAAAGGGATCTCCCTTCTACTCTTTAGTTCTACTTGTTTTTCTATGGGAAAAGTATATGACAAATAACATGCCTCTGCTGCAACACCTATAGAAATCCCTAATGGGTTACATCTTGAGTTTGTTTCTTTCAGTGCATGGTTTCAATGTAGAGCTGTAACAAGCTGACAGAGAACATGTGGTTCTATCAGACAGACAAAATAACACCTGAAAGCTTTTTCGGGTTTGAAGTTTTTCAATGCACAATTATAGCATCTGTCCCTGTCACTTTAAATCCTACACATTGAAGAAACATCTTTAAATGTTGTACCCCCCCCCCCCCCCACACACACACACACACACACACACACACACACACACTTTCCTTTGACTTGTATACAGACATTTTATTTCTCATTTTCTTATATTATCCAAGCTTTAACTCCTTTTTTGTTAAGTACACTGTGAAAGATGCTTCAGGAGGGAAGTTTCTTGAGTTTAAAAGGTGATTGAATCAACAAAGTAAATCACTTGGACAGTGGAGTTAGATAACCAGTTGAAGTATAACAGCACCAAAGTGAGTCCATAACAATCGGCATCAAACATTGTCTGAAAGCTGCCTCCAGTTGGTTGGATACATAATCATAATTACTTGTTTTCTCATTCTATCATGTGTAAGTTAGATAAAAGTGTTTCCCGTTTTAGACGTTATTTAGAAACCCATGTTGTGCTTCTGTTTAGATGCCATTTAATATGTAAAGAGTGCCGTCTGGGACGGGTCTGGTGTGAACGGATAATGAATAATGTTCATTATCCGTTGGTTTGTGTGACACATGGAAGCCATGAAGCTAACGACTTGTTGCTGTGTGTTTCCCAGGCGTACCTGGATGAGCTGGTGGAGCTGCACAAAAGACTGATGACTCTAAGAGAAGGTCACATACTGCAGCAGGTGTGTATTATCCCCATGATGCACTGGAACACCCGTGAAGGTGTTACTTGGTGATTATTGTGGTTTCCTCTGTGGTGCAGCTTTTTCACTGAGCCTCACTCAGATACACGTTTCACTGCAGCGTTGGTGGACTCACAATGGATATTATTAGAATCGCACAACCATCGTCTTGTTTTTTTTATTCCACACATTCTCCTTCCTTGTCATTACCCACAATGCAACGCTAACTGCCAACAACTGGATTGTGGATCAGGTGTGTTATGCTAGTACCAGCTAATGTAGCCCTGACCCTCAGAGATGAGGAGCTACAGAGGTCTGTTAACATCACTTCTTTCCAGATGTTTTTCATATTTAAAGTGATAATATTTAAACATCCAAAAACAACTACAACTATGTTATGTATTTTTTTTAATTGTGTACCATAATTATCCCAAATGTTGCCAACAAGTTCAAACCTGACAAATCTGTCATTTTAAACAAGTTAATAGTCTGTTCTCATTTAGTCGCCTGTCATTAGCTTCATATCCTCCATTACTTCACCAAAATCTGTCTTCTATTGTTTTGAATGAGCAGCAGAAAGTTGCATATTGAGCTTCTATACTTGGAGTCTTCAGACCCAACTGAAGTTGACTCAAGTGACATCACTTAAGGACATTTACCAGATTTCACACAACTAGTGGAGTGAAGTGGAACTCCCCAACACTTTGATGTGTAAAGTATGCCAGTAATAACACCGATTTTGGTCAGATTGAACACTGAACGCATTTTGTTTGTGTTTTGCCAGAAACAATTGGAAATACTTGAAAGTAAATGACAAAAGTTTTAAAGGTGCCAAATTCCGAAGTCGGAGCCTTATTATAGCAGCAAACGACTATCAGCTATGTAAAGATACAGTCTTCGCTCTCCCTCTGTGTGTGTTGTTATCAGGGCTATTTCTTTGCTCCATTTACGTATCTGCTCTGGCAGAAACATGCATGTTACTGCATGCGAGTTTCTGCGAACGTGGCTCACTGGTGATCTGCGCTCATATGACGGTGACCACCCATCACGCCGTCCTGACCCACACCGTCAATGCCAAAGCCTGGCGCCCACCATCCGGCCCCCCCACCCACCGGGTTCACACCACCAGCACTGTTGGCATTGTGTGCACTGTTGGTAACGTTAGCTTCTAGCCGCCAGCTCAGCTGTCTCCGTGTTGAATTTGGAATTTAGCACCTTTTAGAGTCGAGATGGAAATGAAAAATGCCTTTTTAACCCTTTTACATCACATCCAGTGTCCAAATGTGCAAAAAAAAATACAAAAATGTATTTCTTCGTATTTTGACACATGCTTACATCAAGCAATACCAACCAATTTTAACCATGACATGCTTTTACATTCAATCTGCATCGTCTAGCTATAAGTGCATGTGGAGCCACAATCCTGTGTAGCTTCACACACTTTTTAGGCATCCAATCAAATGTGAAATATTTGATTTAAATCCCTCTTGTAACTGTACACCGCTCAAATATTCTGTTTCACTGGAGAATACTCACAGCACAGAAGATAAAGACGCTCTAACTCTCCTCACTGAGGCTTCAAAGTGTTTTAGGGCGATCTCTCCCTGTAGATGTACGCTCACAATCTTAAGTATGAAATTACAGTGTCAACAAGAAAACCTATAACAGTTGAGGTTTAGACACTGATATTATCACTTACATTCCTGCGTTATTATTTTCTAAAAAAAAAAAGTTGCACTGAACTGCCAAACTCTGGATAAAAAAGGCTGTCAGCATAATATCACTACATGCCAGCGCTGTTACTCAGCTGTGTCCTTATTGTTGTGTTGGCTCAGAGGAGGAGCTGGGATCTGTTCATCTGCGGCTTCATCTGGCAGCAATGAATTATTTGGTTAACCTCTCCACCGAAGAGATTGCGTGTTTCTCGCTGATATTATCGAGGCCTATTACATGACGGTGTCGGTGGATCTTCCCAGCAGCGGCTGCCAAGTTCTGCCCCGCTCTCCCGACGAGACGAGACGCCGTTCAAAAACGCCGTTAACTCGCACAGCAATCAAGCCAAGTTCACCAACTGGCTCCGCTTCCTGCTCCAAGAGGTGGAAATGATTAACTCCCAGGCTCCCCTGCACTCTGGTGGGGGACCACATCTTGTATGGCAGAGAAACACTGTAATGCAGATGGCATGTCTTCAGACTGAGGAACATGACTTGAGTTCGCTGGCTGTTTCCAGTTGAAACGAAACCTAAACAGCAATGAAAATGAGCTAACGGGCCAAAGTGGAAGGAGAGAGGTGACGCCTGAGTGTCTGACTTTGATCTGCCCTGTCGTTAAAAAACAAACAAAAAAAAACTGTAATTTTTCCCATGTTTTTTTGAGAACTGTACCTACAACAAGATATATGGGATGGTGTTCCTCGTTATCCCCAGGACTCCCATTTCCACCAGTGGGCACAAAGTCTGAAACCAATAATACCTGCCCGGCCATCCTTTCCAATCACTTCAAGTTATACTCAAGAAAAAAAATGAATGCACATTAGAGGAACAACGTGCAGTGCTGACATCCAGGTTAGGATTATTTGTTGCATCAAAGGAGAACCTATTATGCTTTTTGGCTTTTTCCCTTCAGTTTAGTGTGTTTTTATAGTGTAAAAAGTCTCCAGAGTTGCAAAGGGATTTACTCTTAGAAATTCATGATTCAAATCTTGCCTTTACTTCTAATAATAATAATAATAATATCTGCCCAACCACTCATTTGGCACGTCCTCAAACAAAGGTAATTAGAGCAGGCTGGAGCAGATTCTGAGGGGTTTGTTTAGTGGTCGCCATTTCCAAAAGGATGCTGTTTTCTACTTTGCAAAAGGTAATGTTTTATATGCATCCTGCAGGAATTAGCTAAAAATAGATTATCCTTTTATCTGGTTAAGGTAAAGGGTGTGACATTTCCGAGTCGACCAGCTGACCAATCAGAGCAGACTGAGTTTTTTTGGGAGGGAGGGGCAGGAGCTCAAACAGAGGGTAAGAGGAGCTGCTGAAAACTGCAAAACATCTCAATGCAGAGCTAAGAATTTATTTGATTTTATCATATATCCTTAATGCCTCTGCATTCTGAGGTTAGTTTAGCATTCAAGGCTTCAGTGAAGGAGCCCGCAGTGTGCGTTGTTGTAAAGGTGTCAGCTGGCAGGGTGGTGACCATCACAAGAACATTTCCTGCTTGCTGGCGGCTTTATTGTTTGTCATTTCCAACAAATATCACAATGTTAAACATGTGTTTAAACGTCTGTTTAAACGTCTGTCGACACCAAGTGCTACTCAGCCATCTGTTAAGTGGTTGCGTCTCCAGTCTGATCTGGATCAACAGCTGATCTGGTACGTGGTTTGTTTACATGATGAAACATAACGTTGGCTGTGTCTCTTTTTCTCTGTGGACGTTACGTTTCAGTTCAATCAAAGCAAAGCTGCTTTTCTTCAGCATCAATTTATTTTTCATATTTGAATGTCTGTCAAAAATAGTTGAAACATCTTGTGAAAGCTTTAGGAGAATATCCAGTGTGACGATGGAAACCTCGCTGAGGGAGGTAGAGGAGTGAGGTGACCTTCTTCATTTACATATAAACCATCTTTTGGTAGAATTGTTGTAATCCTCTGCCTTTTTGGTAATGAACAGTTTCATTCTCACTGGAACCAGTTGCCTTTATTTTTAATGAATTATTCAACAATAACAATTGCGACTATTTTTGCTCACTTCCGTCATTTCATGGTAAAAAAGCCAGTGAAATCCTGGAGGGGCCGTTTAATCTACCAACATCGTGGAGCTGCCTTCTTGTCTGAAACCCCCCTCAGTTGTCTCCCCGAGGTTTCATCCTATCTTGTTTTTTAGTGAGTTTTTCCTTATCAGATGAGAGAGTCCAGGTTCAGAGGATGTTGTATCATGTACAGATTATGATTTGTGACTTTGGGCTATATAAATCAATTTGAATAGATGAGAAGGTCGGGGTGGATGCGAGTTAACATCGTAGAAGAGTGGAAAAAGAGGAAGATGTGTGTAAAAGTATGCAAGGCATTTGTGGTGACGGCATTAATAGAGACAAACTAAATTCACTGTGGGTGGATTGAGGGGGAAAATATGTGGTGGAATGAATAAATAAATAGACCAATAAATAAGAGGAGACAGAATATCATGTGACAGTAATAATATTCGAGTAATGTTAGCAAATTCGGTGTCGAGTGTGTTTCCACTTGAATGTCTGCCTCTAAAGAGTGTGTTTGCACTCCTATTGGTGTTTGTGCATGTATATTAATGTAAATGGATGTTATTTATGAGTTTGTGGCAGAAGGAACTCTAGATTTTATTTTAAATCTTCTCATTAAATTGTTGTTTTTGTTTGTTTTGTGGAGTTTTGTTCCAGTCGCACCTGTTCTGTTCAAATATCTGTAACCGCTGTGAGATGCTTAGTCATCCACTGGTTTTCCACTTTAGTAGTACTGTTTCCGTGGCGACGGTGAGGGCTACCAGTAGAGGTGTGGTATCTCCATGTCTCCCAGTATGCACGGTGATGAGGACAGAGGCGTGTTGCATTCAAAGAATGGTGATGGTTAAGTAGTTCTTTCTTCCCAGAATGGATGAAAGTAGAGGTCAGTTGTGTTCAGGGTCCATTTCTGAGTCAGTCATTCCTGTTACGAGTGTGTTGTGTAATGTAGATTCTTTGAATGACTTTGTGTTGAATGAGTCTTTTGAGACAGATACAGGTTTATCAGATACAGTATGAGGAAAAACGAGGTGCTTTCTTAACATTAAAGCATGTAAACATGTTCTAGTTTCATGTAAAAGCTAGTTTTATGCATATGTTATGTTTATGTAAAGCTCAGAAGAAGAACCTGATTATTTCTTGTGACATGTGCAGGTCTTTGAGGCCTGATTACAGCCATGAACAGAGGTAGTACCCATGGTGTTCTGTGTTTTCCAGATTGTGAACCTCATTGAAGAGACGGGACACTTCCACATCACAAACACTACTTTTGACTTCGACCTTTGCTCCTTGGACAGAAGTACAGTCAGGAAACTCCAGAGTTACCTGGAAACCTCCGGACTGTCCTGAGGCCCTGAGCAGCTGGCTGCTGGATCTCTGTCTCCGTGAAGACTTTTGATTTCCTTTGTTTTCTTGAATGAACTCCCAGCTGTGGATGCAATGCAAAAAACGCCCCGCCGTAGCTGGGTCCAGTTGCTGTGCGTCCAGCCTGCTGGTTGGACTGGGCTGTCTGATCGAAGAGGCGGTCCCGCTGCAGAACCCGGAGCCAGGAGTTGTGGGGACGAGCCCTGTGGATCAGGAGATTACCCAGAAAGCCTTGAAACCTTCACTTGATTTCTTAAAAAAAAAAAAAAAAAAAAGAAGAGAAAAAAAAGGAAGTGAGGAGTGGCGACCGTGTTGCTCTTAAAGAATGTGCATATTGGTACCATGTATGTTCCTTGATTTGTTGTTCATTGTGACAAATGCATGGTCAACATTGCCTTACAACATTGTAAGTCTTATTTATTGAATTTAATTTGCAGGTGTGTGTGCGTGAGCGTGCGTGCGTGAGCGTGTGTGTGTGTGTGTGTGTGTGTATTTGAAATTGTAAAAAAAAGAAAAGAAAGAAAAACAGCAGAATGAGACTTTGTTGAAGCACTTCACAGCAGGCGGGTCTTTGAATCCCGGTGAGTCGAGCATTATTGAAGATGCTCGGTTCGTCTCCGACTTGAATTGAAATCGAATGTCAAACTGAATAATTTCAGCGGGGAACAAAGAGCCGCCACAGCAGCAGGTGTGAACGTGGCGCTGACACATTTATATATTCCAGTCCATAAAAGAGCAGCCTTGAAGAAGCACTCCTACATCTTGTGAGGTCAGTTTTTTTTGTGTGTGAATCCAGCTGGAGTCCTGGCCAATGAATGAAGGGGAGAGGTTTGCTTAACGGCGATACAAATGGGGTTCGGACTGGATCGCCCAATCCAGTTGTAGCGCCGTCTTTTGACAAACACAGTCTATGGTTTTGGGGTTCTGACTGGTTGAACACTTTATTCAGCAGATAGAAATAAATAGTAGTGCTCTGAAAATATCGCCAACGGCACAAGAGGAAGACTTGAAGGTCTGTGGGCTGACTGTGCAAGACAATAGAAGAGGTTTGGATGCTGCCCACAAACATTTTGATGGATAGAGATCCAATTAGAATCTCAAGATATCGCCTATAGAAGTAAATGTTCCTGCTGTGGGGACGACGGCACACACCTGCAACAGTTCACTGGAAAAGTCTTTATCGACAAACACAAGCTTTTAAAGGGAGTGTCATGACATAAAATTCTACACATGATGGTTTTAAATCCCCACATTTTGGTTTTAAAAGACATTGCACAGGCGTATATCGGCTCTCTAACTGTCAGGACTGAAGCACGCCACTCATAGAAATATAATAGGAGTAGAAGGGACATTCCTATTCAAATCTGCATAGCAGGATGGTCAGAGGGGCCGCCATTTTTACGTGTACTGTTGCCATTGTCCCGTCGTAGCGGGACACTTCTGTATAAAGTAAACCGATTTACAGGAATGACTAGCAGCCCCGTGTGTTGTCACCATAACAACTAACGACAATCACCATTTTCTTTTGTATGAGTCAAAGACCACTGAAAACATTTTAATGTCCATTCTACTCCTATCCTATTTCTATGACACCACCGCATCATTTCATACAGTTGCAACATCATTCGGCACATTTTGACAGCTGGAGTGAGTGGAACCCAAATCACCACCGTAAAAGTTCTCATGATAGAATGAGAAATGCATGAGAAATGCATTTTTACCTGATCCAGGAATAAGGTGCACCTGCTCATTGGATGCAACCAAAAGGAAGCTTTGTTGTGTTTATTTTCAGCTCCAGTGCCAATGGAAAGGTTTGTCTATAGAATAAGATTAAAGGGAAATCATCAAGAGGAAACGGAGAACCAATTCCCTTCGTGGAAAGAAACGGCGCCTGTGTTCTGCATTTCTGAAAGGTGTGAAATATTTTTGGGTAAATTGAACAACAGAGAAGGCCAGTAGGAGTTTTGGCTGACAGGTACTGCTACGGGTGTAAGGAGAAAAAAAAAGATCTTTTATTTATTTTGTGGGTGTTTGAGTTGTTCAATCAAAGCTCAGCATTAATTTTCCAAGGAGAATGCCTTTGTTTGATTTGTAACAGAGGCCACTTTTGCCGGGCTGATAAACAATTGAGGTCCTTTCCAAAAGACCTTAAAGGGTTTTTCTCACCCTGTGTTCTGTCTTATGGTTTCTTGTGTATTTTGAGGACATACAATAAATATACTGTATGATGTACAGATGAGTTATGAAGTAACTTGTGGATGAGATTTTTTTTTTGGCACAGATTTTTACTCTGCTTTTCTGACCAAAAAAATTAATGGCTGGACCTCCTTGGGCTCTGAAAAGCGAAGTCAATGTGAAGTGCCTTAAACTTGTATTCTCTCTGCTGGCCATCAGGGGGCGACTCCTCTGATTGCATCTAAGTCAATGAGAAAATGACCCTACTTCTCACTTGAATTATTAACTCAGTAAACATTAAGTCAACAAACATGAGTTTATGGTATTTCAAGTCTTCAATACAGCATGATCTTCCATTTAGAGTGAAATAGACCATAAAGGTGGATATGCTTTAGGGCGGGGCTATCTTGTGATTGACGGTCGGTACCAGGGCATCACTACTGGAGCCTTACTAGCACTCTATCAATGCAATTTAACGCTTAGCTGTGAAGTTGACCTAGAATTATGAGGCTAAAAGTTGCTGCTTGGGGTGCTACTTGTGTTAGTCAAATGGGAATGGGCGTGTGTTTGGCTAACAGCTAACGGAATGGACTTGTGTTTGGCTAAAAGCCAACGGAATGGATGGTGTGTTTTGCTAAAAGCTAACGGAATGGACAGTGTGTTTGGCTAACAGCAAATGGAATGGACAGTGTGTTTGGCTAACAGCTAACAGAATGGATGGGGTGATTGGCTAACAGCTAACTCAATGGACAGTGTGTTTGGCTAACAGCTAACTCAATGGACTTGTGTTTGGCTAACAGCTAATAGAATGGATGGGGTGATTGGCTAACAGCTAACGGAATGGACAGTGTGTTTGGCTAACAGCAAATGGAATGGACAGTGTGTTTGGCTAACAGCTAACAGAATGGATGGGGTGATTGGCTAACAGCTAACTCAATGGACAGTGTGTTTGGCTAACAGCTAACTCAATGGACTTGTGTTTGGCTAACAGCTAATAGAATGGATGGGGTGATTGGCTAACAGCTAACGGAATGGATGGGGTGATTGGCTAACAGCTAACTCAATGGACAGTGTGTTTGGCTAACAGCTAACAGAATGGATGGGGTGATTGGCTAACAGCTAACTCAATGGACAGTGTGTTTGGCTAACAGCTAACAGAATGGATGGGGTGATTGGCTAACAGCTAACTCAATGGACTTGTGTTTGGCTAACAGCTAATAGAATGGATAGGGTGATTGGCTAACAGCTAACTCAATGGACTTGTGTTTGGCTAACAGCTAATAGAATGGTTGGGGTGATTGGCTAACAGCTAACGGAATGGACTTGTGTTTGGCTAAAAGCTAACGGAATGGACTTGTGTTTAGCTAAAAGCTAACCAAATGGATGTTGTGTTTGGCTAACAAACTAATTGTACACACAGTGCTGAGTACATCCCCATCTCTCAGCTGCTGCTAAGTGGACAAACACCTTGGTGAGTTTAATTTTATAGTTCAGTTTTTGGCATGATTGTATAAGTGTATTATATCATGACCTCAAGCAGATTGCCTGCATACTCCAAAACCTGTTTTTAAGTTTAAATTTAGTGTATTTTACGACTTTTATGGCCCATTAGTGTCTAGGTGGGGGGCGGTTGGCCAATTGGGAGGTTGTATTAATCACACAATATAGTAGTCATTGTAGACACACCTTGTGGATCTGCACTAATGAGTGCACCTTACTAGCTGCTGCTGAGAAAAGGATTCTTCTCCAGTCCACTTCTATCACAGCACTATCTGACAAAAGTGACTTTAAAATAAAAGGTTCACTTACACACTGGCCTGACTCTGAGCCCCCAGCCGTCGGAGCTAAATGAAACTGCAAAAAAGAGCTCAACATGTGACCTGGTGTGTGATGCATTGCTGCCGATGTCTGTGGGAATGCTACTGATGGAAGGCCTAATCAGAAACACAGTGCTGTGGTATGGTGAGGAGCCCCTCTTTCTTTCTCTTTCCCCTTATATGAAATATTTGTATGGCAAGTTGTGGCTTAAAACCTTAAAATACAGCACTAAACGATACGTATCTGTCATGCAGGCAGTGTTGATTGATCCTCCCAGAAACAAAGAGTAGAGGGGGGAAAAGGTCAGCAACAGTGAATTCTTGGATTCTGGGATCAAAATGTTGATCTCCCGCCTCTCGTGGATCACAGAAACTGTGCCATGCATGTTCTTTTTATGTCGGTCCGAGTGGGTGGTCTGATGGAAGAAAAGTTGGAAGTCATCCAGTTTCCCCATTTATTGTGGGCGAGGATGCTTTCTTCAGTCTCCATGTCACAGATCTTACCAAGCCTGCACTGGAACAACCTGCTCCTGCCGCCTGAAGGATGCATGTTAAAAAAGCCTCTGTGGAGGAGTAAGTAGGTGTTCAGCCATGTTCTTCTATATTTAGTCCTGGTGCAAATCTGCGTTGTTCCAGTCCAATTTTCATGCGGTGGATTTTGCGCGTTTTTTGCCCTGATAGGCGAATATTTCTTCTGAAATTTATTTTTTTTAATTGACCTTTTCTCCAGCATCACTTTCAGGACAAGCTTACTACTTTTGTGTGAAAAGCTTGTGATAAACCTTCTCTGCCTCCTTGATTTCTCTCCAAGAACTCTGTGTTTTGCATTTCTTAGTAGTCTCAAAAAGATCAATTACTAATTTCATTCATGATGTTGCCCAACAGTTGTACACAGAGCAGGGGCCAAAGTAATTGTGTGACAAATGGCGCCAGAAAGAGGGTGATTGTTGCATATATTCCACAACTTGTTTATTGAAATATTGACATTCACGGATTTAGTTTTAGATTTTGGTCAGAAATATACAGTACACCTTTTAAATGTTCTGTCACAAGCTTCACCCATTACTCCATTTCGTTCAGGTGAACATGAAGAATAACAGAAAAATAATAAAATACGTCACACTTCACAGACGGATTGGATGGAAACCTGGCAACCTCACTTTGACAACAAGACTGTACACAGTCACCTGGCTGTTGTCAAGAAATACTAAAATACTGAACTTCCGATTTTTCAAACCATGACTTTCCTATAAAATTCCCAATTAATTTTAATTGTCTTTATTTATTTTATTTCAGGTGCATGAATCAGACATTTCATTAGATAATGTTATTAAGGCAACCATCTTAGCAAACAATTTCCTATTTAGAATGGAAAAAGCAACATATGCATTAATTTTGATTCCAGCATTCACTCTCCTTTTATCTCCGTTATGGTCTCCACCAACAACCAATCATCTTTCTCTTTAGCTGCTAAATGCTCCACTATGTTGCCCAGCTAGTATCTAACTGTGCCTGTTTGCTGCTGAGCAGGTAGTGGGGGGTGTGGGGGTGGGGGGGTTCACTGAAAACAGCTGCCAGCTGCTGCTGGAAACCAGCTTGGTGGGAGTGGATTGCACATGGGAGACGTTTACCTTCAGGACTTTCTGGCAGAAATCTCTTTAGGTTTAGACAACAAACCTGCTTAGTTAGGTGTTGTAGTAAAAGATCATGTTTTGGGTTAAAATAAACACTTTTGAACAGAAAACCCTGAAGGTAAACTTCTCCTGTGTGTGGAGAAAGCCAAAACTTAGCTGGTGATAGTTCTTTGTGGGTTCATCACTGACACATACAAAGTAACTTTACAGATATTACAGATAGACATTACCATGTAGGCCTACCTGGCATTGTTAAGTTACCTTGCTGACTTTATGACTCTTCTCGTATGCTACATTTTGGCATTCACCATTATCCTGTAATTGACAGGATTAGTGGCTTTTTTGCCTCTCAAATGCTGTTATCTATGATAGCATTATGGAGCCCTACTGTATTCATGTGGCATCATCTCCTGCATACAGCAGACGTACCAAATGTGTTTGCTGGCATTCCAAATGGAGACAAGAAAAGGAAAAAAGCGGCTGCTCAGACTGCTGGATTAATTTAAGCTATTTTCCTCTGAGAGAATGGAACTGAGAGCGGGGGGGTTCAGAGTCCAGGCCAACCAGCAGGACATCCTGTTTGAGCTTCCAAATACCATTTCCTCCAATAAAAAGGGGGAGACCTTCGAAATAATCTCCCACAGAAGAGACACAGAGACATTGATTGTCACCCTGGCACGAGGCCAAGGCTGAGGAGAAAGGGTGCCCCCCCGCCGAGCCTCTGGATGGTAGTCAAAAAGCACCTCGAGGAAGTCATTAAAGCTCAAGGTTGATGAAAAGTCTCCCCTTCTCCCTCATCTCACCTCCCCGCGCTGTCTGAAGGCACGCTGCTCGGACACTTTTTGAGTTATTTGCACAGAAGCAGGTGTAGCTTCCAGGGCCTCATGATGGAGGTTTTATCCTAATGAACCAAATGCATTCAGCAGTAACTCATGCTCTTAAAATGGCTCTGTTCTATTGTTGCCAACATTAAGGTAATGACTCGTATGTCCTGAAGTTGCTCATCCAAAATGAGATATAATATTAAATAGCTTTTGTGATTCAGAGGATAAAACTGATGGCCCAAATTAGCCCAAATTCATTGTGCAATCAAGATTTCTATCTATCTAAGCTTTTTTACATTAAAGTTAGAGCCATTTTTAATATGAAAATATTTAAACTTCTCCAAAAATCGCTGACGTATTTATACCTATATGACATTATTTTAAGTGTTGCTGGAGCGGCTACAATCTTAGCATAACCTAGCTTGTTGGTATAAGTTATTTGCTTGTCTTCTTGCTGACAGACCTTAGCCACCATGACTTCAGACTTTTTACAAATTGTCGTTATTATGTAGTTAAATCTGTTTTTTGCAATTAAATCACAACAAAATAGTTTATTTTGGGTTCATACCATTGTAGTAAACCAGCCGATGTGTCTTGCTATTCACAGTTCAATTAAATTCACCGAGCACCTCTGGGTGATGTTATGAACTCAGACAGGATGCTGTTTGATTAGCTGGTGTATCTGGGAATTCACAACAGGTACAAGGCAGCAACAGGGATGATTTCAGCCATGATGGACAAAACATTGTCTACGTGTGAGTAATGTTTGGTATGAACACTCCTTTGTATAGAACCATTGAGAAGCAGTTGGTGATTGGACGAAACATCTGTCTATCTCCGTCTATCATGAGCTAATATCAACCAACCAGTCGAAGAGAGAAAACATCTTTTCTCATGAACACAACAATGGAATACATCCGCTTAATGTCCAATGGCTAAATTTAGTCCAAATGTATTGTAAGGTGAAATGAAAAATGTCTTTTTACCCTTTTAGATCACATCCAGTCATATTGTCCACTACACGCATATTAACAATATACGCCAAAAAATACAAGAAAATCAATGTCTTCTTATTTTTATATAAAAACAAAATCCATTTTTTCTTCAACTAAATATGACGTGTACCAACACATAATATATAAAGACATCCATCCATCAATCAGACTGCAACATTTAGCATTAGTTTGTATGGAGCCACAGTCGTCTGTACCTCCGTATCACGCTATTCTACACCCGCCCACTTTTTAGAGGTCCAATCAAATGGATTTGATTTAAATCCCTCCTGTACACTGCTCTCCTATTCTCTTTCACTGGGGAACACTCACAGAACAGAAGATAAAGATGCTCTAACTCCTGCCTACATACAGATATGGTAGGAAAGTACAAAATGTGGAGGATCCTGCTCACGTAAATCTGCCGTATCTGAGCTCCTTTGAAGTGTTTCCTCATATCTGCCTTCGCTGCCTGTTGCCCGCCTCTTCCCTTCCGGAAAGCTGATAGCAAACTGAAGACCACCAAAGCATGCGTGGTCTCTGTCAGCGAAGGGATTTCAGCCCCCTGACCACTTGGCCATTGTCATCAAATTTGCACAGAGCTGCAATAATTCAAAGACACTTATCATATGCTTTTGGCTTGCTTGTGTCCCGTGTTTCCCCCCCTGTGGCCAATCGTGTTGACCTTCCTGTCGGCTACCCTGTGGAATTCTGGGTGGCGAGGCGGTTCCTGCCTTCCTCCCTCCACCGCCGCTCACAGAATGCATACAAATTAGCCTTTCAAATATCAGATCAAGTTATGTAAAGAACAAAAAAGCAAAGCGGACTTCAAAGGGGAGGGACGAGGAGGGATGCTGCAAGCCGAGACTTCAGCCAGCTCTCTCAACCGGCCCGGTCCTCAGACGCTGTGGTGGATTTGATTATTGTTTTTAACTCTCCTCCCCCCTCCCCTTGGCTCCCTGAGACCCCCTGCACTACCAAAATGGGTCCGGCCTTTTGGAGCGAATCCCAATCCCAAACCTGGTCTTTGATTTCAGGGGGCTTGGCACTGCTCCTTCTCCCCCTGCTTTGTTCCTCTTGATGGATCTAGGCGGGCCGGCGAACCGTGACCCCTGCCAGCCCACCCCGTCTGTGTGAGCGCACACACACAGACACACACACACCAACAGACAATGCCAAGCCACCACAGAACCCGACAGGAAAGGAGGGAGAGAAAAAAAAATGTCGACAAATGCGCTGAAAGCATCTGTGAATCAAAGTCTCATCCCTGACAGAGATTACAGGCGCAGTGAGTGTCGTTGCTGCTTTCATTGTGTCTGTTCTGATAAGTTAGCCATGTGTGATGGGTGAGGAGGAGAGTCTGGACCGCTGCCTATTCAGCTGCTCTGAACCACCTGCCACCAGATGGACCCAAGTGTGAACTTGAACAAGGAAGGAAGGGGAAGGAGAAAAAAAACACTTCCCAGCCCTCCCGGCAGCCGCCTCATTTTCTCTGTAACTGTGTTGTCAAACCCGACGTTGTATCGGTGCCGAATATTTCTTGGTGGGAACTTTGTGTGTGCTGAGGCCAAACACAAAGGTACTTTATAAGACACACTCCTATTGGTCACTTCTACATTCAGGAAACACTTCATATTGTTTCCAATTTATATCAACTTTGGTC
Source organism: Chelidonichthys spinosus (assembly GCA_029853015.1). Classification (NCBI taxonomy): domain Eukaryota; kingdom Metazoa; phylum Chordata; class Actinopteri; order Perciformes; family Triglidae; genus Chelidonichthys; species Chelidonichthys spinosus. The sequence goes on along the minus strand of CM056843.1, from coordinate 6,425,549 downwards.
TTGTTTCTGTAACTTTGGCCGTCGTTTCTATCAGTTGTGATAGAAACTGACGTTATGTGAAGTTCACTCGCTTACCAAATTAACTGACCCTTTTGTGCTCCTCCTCTGTTCAACTGATTTTTTTTCTTGGTATCTTTTTTTTTTATTCTTATTTTTACATATAGTGTTATCCTTATTTACCATCTTGTGTATGAAAGTTCTTGAATCTTCATCTCCACTGTTGCTCATAGTATCATTTTTTTTGTCAGATGGGTGACAACTTTGTTCAGCGCATTTTCAACAACAAGTGCAAAATGAACGCTAGCTAGCTAGCTAATTCTGACGTGCGTTAATGCTACACTAGTTACAGAAAAGGAGGGCTGGTGAACAGCGCTCATGCAGCACCACTCCAGATAAAGATAGGCTACCTAGCTAACTAGCCAGACATCCGTCTTCGGAGACAGCACTGGGTCTAATGGTCCCTTCACCTCACTACCTGCTGCTCCGGAGATGGACAAGCTAACTAGAAAACTAGCTAACTAGCCAGACATCCGTCTTCGGAGGCAGCACTGGGTCTAATGGTCCCTTCACCTCACTACCTGCTGCTCTGGAGATGGACAAGCTAACTAGAAAACTAGCTAACTAGCCAGACATCCGTCTTCGGAGGCAGCACTGGGTCTAATCTTCCTCCACCTCACACCACACCACTCCGGAGATGGACAAGCTAACTAGAAAACTAGCTACCTAGCCAGACATCCGTCTTCGGAGGCAGCACTGGGTCTAATGGTCCCTCCACTGCACTACCTGCTGCTCCGGAGATGGACAAGCTAACTAGCTAACTAGCTTCCTAACTAAACATCCGTCTCCGGATTTGAGTCAGCGCTCTTCCAGCTGTGAAAACACTTTCCAGTCCCACTTGCGTGTGTTGTCACCATAATGCTCACAACAATCATCCTTTTTTTAAGACTATAGTCAAATGACCACTGAAAACAGTTAAACGTCCATTCTAATCCTTTTCGATTTCTAGGGTTGTGACGTAAGTATTAATGGAATGTAAATGGAGTGTAGTAAATATGCTAAAACATGCTAAACCCGTGGTGATGGTACTTTGAAGTCAAGGTCAATCAAAACACATTTAGCATGATTTCCTGTATGTGCAGTACATTTCTTTCTTACCTAGCATACTTTATCATAAAAAGTATGGAGACCAGAGCCAGCATAATAAGGTCTCCACACACTGTAAATTCGTCATCCAACTCGTGATGACATGCTGTTATGAGCTCTGTAAAACCAAATAAATGCCACCTCTATCCAGTGAGGCCAGATGTGCTAATGGCTTCCAGAGAGCACCGTTCCAGCCTGAAGGTAGGTGAACATCGCTGTTTCACTTCCTGCACTTTACCTCCAAACAAATTAGAATGAGTCTACTATTAATTGAATAGCAATCTGGTTTAAACTTTCCCTACAAAACAAATTATCAATAGGCGAGCAGACACAAACCGACCACATTTTGAAGTTCAGTTCATTCCCATTTTGACTTGTGGAGAGGCTTTTGATCGGGGTTAGTCCTGATACAGATACTTGATACGTTTCATCCTTTGTTTCATGTCACCTTCCACCGTCATTTCCTGTCTTCTGTCCATCGTTGGATAAAATGCCAGTTAGCCTAGCTTAGCATGAAGACTGGAAGCAGAGGGGAATCTGCTAGCCTGGCTCCGTCCAAAGTTTAATAAATATGCTACATCACCTCTTAAGCACACTGATTAACACAGATTATATCCCGTTTGTTTAATCCACCAACAAACAGCCACGTAGTTAGACAAGTCTACAGTACCGTGAGGCTGCAAATAAGCTGCATTCTACCTCCAAGAAAAAGTACAATAGTACAATCTAATATACAATAATGCAATAGAACGGCACTCAAAGTCCTGGCTTCTACAATTTAAACTCAGGGCATATCAGTCTTTTTCATGAAGAAGCATTGGTCTGACGTCATACAACGATGGAAGCATATGTTGTAAAGTGAACTGAAAGGCAACGCAACGTATATTTGCCTATATTTAAATAAAGCTCCTGAAGGGGTTAGCCTGGAAGCTTAAGCTTTAGCATCAGTTATATCAAAATGGAGAAAAAAACAAAGAATTGTACTGAAGGTTTTTCTGGATGGAAAATATGTTTTTGCTTTTTTCCCGACTTGCTTTGGCAAGGGTTTGATTGACATTTGGTTCATCCAATCACCTGCCGAGGCCACGCCCATTCCCCTGTTCCCCACAGGACCTTATTTTGAAAAAACTATCTAAGGTGATGTTTGTCAATTTAAAATATTATTTTACTCCTCATGAAAGTTTGTTTGTCATATCATTTAGTTTGTGTGAAACCCTTCAGTTAACTACATCTCCCGTCTCACACAACATATGTCACCAAATCGGCTGTTAGCTTAGCCTGTTAGCTAGCTAGAGATGACACTTACTGCACTTTTGGGTGTGTAGTCCGTCTAATTATGTATTTTCACAGTCTTCAGATTGATATCGATCCCCTGAGCTTTTTGGGGGGGAAAAGCAAATAAGATAAAAAAGTGTAACTATTCCTTTGGGCTTTGAAAAAAAGGGCCTGCTTGGTCTTTTCGTGTTAAGAAAGAAAATTGACTTTGTTTCACCCAATGCATGCTGGGAAAGGCTCCAGCCCCATGGAACCCTGAACAAGATAAACAAAGTAGTAATACTACATCTTCAAATTAAAAAATAAACGTAGACTGAGGTGACCCTTTCCCATGATTAAGTACAGCTAACTTGGAGCGTGATGGGTTTTGATGCTGTCACATATGGGATCAGTTTACTCGTTACTATTCCTCTCATTATTTCCACATAAATGAGGCACATTGGGCGCCCAGGTAGCGTTTGGACTCATTTGTCCAGTTAGGGACCGCCGCCTCTCCTGCATGTTTGATTACTTTGGACAAGCCAGCAAGAGCAGCTCCGGTGCAAGCCAAGTCTGTGTCACACCGAAAAGTTCCCTTAATTGTTTTTAAATGCCACATCTGATTCCACTTACACAAAGGGTGAAAAGGAAAACAGTTTGACTTTGCGAACTCCTGAAGCCTGGGCACTGCCACTCCTTAATTGACAAAGAATTTGTGATTTCCCTATTTGTCCTGATTAAAGATTTACAATGCTGTGTGTCCACAGGAAGCACGACATCAGCTGGCCACGATTTAAGTAAAAAAAAAAGGGAAATGGCTCAACATTTTGGGAAATATGCTTGTTTTATTGAGTCCAATGAGAAGACCAATTTCAGTCTTGGTGCTTTGATTTAGCCTAGCTTAGCATAAAGCCTGGAAGCAGGGGGGAAGTAACTTGACCCACCTCATGGTTTGGTACACAGATCCATCTGAGAAGTCAGCATTGGAAACTATTAGGAAAGAGGCTGGCACTACCAAAAAATACATGTCAGGGGATTGGACGAACATCGGTCAATCTGTCAGGAGAAGAGCTAACATCTTCAGTAGCGTTATTTTCTCTTCTTTTAATTAATAAATATCATCCCATTCTGATGATGATGCTGCTGCAGCGTCTAAGCTAACCTCTTTCGAACGGTCGCCTCCGTGTCGTCTCACACACACTTAAGCCACGCCCCTTAGATGTCAGTAGCTCCTCACGGGATGCTATTTGGTCCGGTCACTTTGTTGCCAGACTCAAATGCATGATTTGAAGCCTGACAAGAAGGATTTTCACATGATATGTGATCCGGCGATTCTCGCGTGAACTTGTGACATCATGAGAATCCAAAAAGCTCACAAATTAACACATATCATATGTCAATACAGGAGCTCACGAATATAAATGTGCAACAGCTGGATCCACCACCACTGGCTGGACCAGCACATGTCAAGAAGATAAGGTTGCTGACCGCATTGCTAAAATAATTACGGGTATCAAGTAATAATTCGGTATGAATCAGCTTTTTCTGTCACTGAGGCATATTGCAGCAGCCTGGGTTTCTAAAACGTACATTCCCACACAACCTTATCCAGGACGGGGACGAGTCTGCTTACAGACTGGAGGTTGAGCGGCTGGTATCCTGGTGCAGCCAGCACAACTTGGAGCTGAACACTCTAAAGACTGTGGAGATGATAGTGGACTTCAGGAAACACTCATTCAAGTTCCTGGGAGCCACCATTTCCTAGGATCTGAAGTGGGAACACAACATCAGAGCCACACTTAAAAAAAGCCCAGCAGAGGATGTTCCTTCTAAGGCAGCTGAGGAAACATGGCCTACCACAGGAGCTTATGGCCATCTTCTACACAGCGGTCATTGAATCCATCCTCTGCACCTCCATCTCAGTCTGGTTTGGTGCGGCCACAAAGAAAGACATAAACAGACTCCAGCGCATCAGCGGAGAAGATCATTGGCATCCCCCCGCCCTCCCTTCAGGACTTGTATCTTGCAAGAACCAAAAAGCGGGCTGGGAAGATTATCAGTGACCCCACTCACCCCGGGCACCACCTCTTTGAACTCCTCCCTTCTGGCAGACGCTACAGATCACTGTATGCCAATACTTCCAGACACAAACACAGCTTCTTCCCGTCTGCCATCAAGCTAATGAACAGCTAGTCCCCTTGCACTGTACACTGCTGTCCTTCCGCTACACATTCTGTACATACTCAGCCCATATTTACATATGTATATATGCATAATTAATATACTATGTATATTTTGTACATAAGATTGTCTATCTTACCTATGTGGAAAATGTCTTTATTGTTGTGCGTATGTATGTGTATGTTTGTATGTACGTCTATTGTCTACTGTCTGAGAGAGTGTCCACTTGGCCAATAAAGCTGATTCTGATTCTGATTCTGATTCTGCATTGTGAATTACGTCAGTTAATTTAGCTCTGGATATGTCACAAATTAGTTTCAAATGAGACTGAGAGAGGTGTTTGGGCTGGTGGATTAGACCCAGGAGATTGTTGTTCATGTCCTGGGTGAACCAAGTAATGTTGTTGGTTTTAGTTTTGTTAATAGTTACTAAAGTAAGTTACTAAAACTGTCAGAAAGGAGTGTAACCATAAACCCAGAACAATAATATAAAACATAATGTAAAAAAAATAGAAACATGAAAAAGTACTATTAGAATATCAAAAGCAAACAATATACAAAATGAATTCTCATATTGTTGATTCTCAGAGGAGAGTAATGACTGTTGTTTGATGGCTACAAGCCCTGACTGATGACTTCTGGTTATATGGCCTCCATATATCAGAATAATTGAGGACATGCTTGGGGCTTCAATCAGTCGGAGGCTTGTAGTGGTGTTATAGTGCCTTCTAGTGGCGGCCTCTCGTTATGGTTAATGGATGGCTGAAGAGGAAGTGGATGTCAAGATGTTTCTCTGAAACCTTTCCTGCCTGGACCCACAGTGTTTTTAAAGACCTGTTTTATTGAGGTTCTGGTTATCTGGCAAGAATTACAAACACTTTTTTTGTAGTTTTTAGTAAATTGTAGATATTTTCTGTATCAATCGCACGCTGCTTTTGTGATCAGTAGAATCATTAAGTTTTAATTAAAGCTTTCATGAACACAGGAAATGCATCATTTCTCATAGGAGTTGTTTAAGAAAGTCTTCCAAGAAAAACATGTTTGGAGCATGTCGGATTTTGGGGTATTTGAATGACTCCATTGTTCCTCCTTCAAAGAGTTTGACAAGCTGGTCCAGACTTCCAGACCATTTTCCGGACAGAGCCCAAACACGGAGGCTTGGCATGGGGACAGATCGAGAGTTCTCCATATGGGGGCCAGAAGTGAACACTGAAGTTATATTGAACCTCCAGTTTAACAACAGGCGTTCTGTTACAACCGTCTCTGGTTTAACCTTTTTGTGATTTACAAAGAGGCCGTCCTTTACTGTGAGAACAGCAGTTCCTAGATCCATGCATTTGTAGCATTGGGACTGACTCATGGAGGTCTGACATTTGTGGTCTGACATTTTAATCCATGAGCTCTTCCTTTGGTTTCAAAATGTTTTCTGTTAAAAGTTGGAATCAACTTTATTGTAAAAGTGACCAAGTATCTTTATACAAATCACAATTGCCTAAAAAAAACATGTTAAAAGTAAAGCACTCAACTCTGAATTTCTAAAATACTTCAAATCCAATCACCCTATTGAGTTATTCCGTTTGTGTCCGTTCAGTTTAATATTTGCTTACTGTAATGCTTTATCAAACAATCTCACGTTGGAAGGAGGAACACATCAAACTGCCTTCACACAATGAGCCAACCATACACCACAATATGAAAAACATTCAGACTGTGCCAGTGCAGTCTTTATTCTTCAATCCAAAAAACAGGTTTTCCGAGTTCATGTCAGTCCAGTGATTAACTGATTGTAAACATGCTTTGCACGTCATGCAAATACACAAGGCTGAAACTAATGGGTTTGCGTGCTTTACAAGCATGCCATGACTCCTTCCACTCCCAGGCTGTGGTCTTTCACTTTTGTTGATTGCGATGAGTCTTTCAAAACTGGGAAGATTAAGTCCAGTAAACCCAAAACACATGTACACCCATCCACACTGGAGAACACAATCAATACCATTAGTGCAGTAATGAACCCATGGAAATGCAAGAACTGAAAGAACAAACTGCAAATGCCCAATAAGAGCTTTATTAAAACACCACGTTAAACATGTGAATGCAACAGAAGCAAATTTCAACAATACCTGCAGCACCGGAAAAACAAAAAACAGCCAAAACACAAAAAATGAGCTTCTCTGAAGCCACTTTTAAAAAAATACCCCAGGTGAGTAAATGCAAGCTCAACCATACAAATAACTCTAAAAAGGTGAACTAATCTAAGACATTTAACCACTTGATGCAGACTTCATCACGTCTTCCAGGTCACTTCAGGTTATACGGTCTTCTGCTGGCCCTTCTTTCCGATGAGAGACTTGTGGATGTGAGGGATCACGCCTGGGAAACAAAAGACAATGGATGAGCCATTAAGAGCGTTACAGGCAAGTAAAACTTTTAAAACTAACCATTTAAGTTAGTTTATAGTCAGAAAACAAAAAGGCAGCAACACAAACTAGATGGCTGATATATTTAGACATGTATTGTAGGCATCTTGTTTGGACTTTTAATTTGCCTAAAAATAAAAAAAAAAAAAACAAATGGGCAGAAACATAATCACATATACACTTATGCTGTACATTATTCAGTTATTGTCATTTTAAAGTGCAATACGTGTTGATGCCACCAAGGAGCAGAAGTGTCCTTACCTCCTCCAGCAATAGTAGCCTTGATGAGTGAATCCAGCTCTTCATCGCCTCTGATGGCCAGCTGCAAGTGGCGTGGGGTTATACGCTTCACCTTAAGATCCTTTGATGCATTTCCCGCCAACTCAAGGACCTGAAAAAGCAGCCCGACTTTAGATATTTATACGGGACAGAAAACGGCGCCACTCGGAGCGCTAATATAAAAGATAAACGGGACTAGCGTTACCTCGGCCGTTAGGTACTCGAGAATAGCCGCGCTGTAGACCGCTGCAGTGGCGCCCACTCTGCCGTGGCTGGTGGTTCTGGACTTGAGGTGTCTGTGGATACGACCCACAGGGAACTGCGGCGACAAGAAAGAGCGGACATTGGTGCCAGAGAAACAAAGGGTTCACTGGCCTGATTGTTAGGGACGACCAGCTGAGTAGCCGCCTCCTCTTGGTTGTTAACGTTAGCTTGTTAGCACAGTCGAGGAAATGAATGGATTTCAGTGGACTCACCTGCAGTCCTGCTCTCTGCGAGCGCGAAATAGCCTTCGTCTTGGTCTTTCCGGAATCTTTTCCTGCCTTACCACCAGCCTGGAAAGCACAAAAATCACAGTTGTATCACTGGGGGAATGACATTAGCTGAAGGTGGACAACTTCCACCCCTTTTGGATTATTTACTCGTTCTATGGCTCGCTTAGTCCAACCCTCAACGATAGCTTAGCTAGCATGCTAAGCTAGTACAACAGCTAGCGGCTAACTGAAACCGAAATGCATTCGCGGCTAACATGTATTGCCAACAAACGCATGGCATACACAGTTTTCCGTTCTGCTATGTCGCCGAGACGACATGGAATACTTACCATATTTAAAGTCCACAAGTTATGGCTGAAGCTGCAGCAAAATTGACTTTGTCGCTATCCAGAACCGACTGTTTGCTAGAACTACAACCCCCGCCTTCGATTGTCCCTACTATATAACCGAGCTTTATCCGGGTAACTGCAGGGAGACCACTAGCCAATCATATATCGTCCTATGTTTCCTGCCTTGGCGTTTAGCCAATGAATGACAAAGGAGCTTTCTTTTCAGGAAACGTGGTACATTTCCGGTCAAAGTAACGATGGGTAACGTAGTTCCGACATTCAGACACGATATTTCAGTTGCCCTTTTCGCAGTGAAAGAACGACTATTATAAAACTTTAAAACAACAAAACTATTTTCTTTAACAAATAATACATTATTTATTTGATTAAGAACACAAATGAAATACATAGTATCTGAATATGACGCAACAACGTCAGATATTATGTAATTTCGTTCGCTTCTAAATTAGGCTAAATTGATTTGTTGAGTGAAAAATGGGCCATCCATCCATCCATTCATTCTCTACATGGTATAGCCTGAATGGAACAAGCAGGACACGTGTTTCTGACGAACTACTTCAATTATGTTCACGCTCTGGTTTATTATGTATTGTCCTGGTGTACTTTCTCGCTTAGGCCACACGAGGGCAGTGTATACTCATCAATGTACGTTCAGTATTTGATCTCAAGCCATCAACTCTGCCTCACTATAATAAAACGTTATGCCAAGTTTTAGATGGGGAACACACACATCCAAATGTGTAAAGTATGGCTGTGGTTTACGAATATAAACTATCAACACAAATTAAGGGGGAACTTTTATGATTTCTCAAAATGTTCTTCCACTCATCAAACTACAAAAGAGCAGCAGAAGGAACCAAATGTTCACCTGTGGTCTATTTATAGAGCTCTGACGTGAAAGTAAACTCATTATCTCGAAGTGTTTTCAGATGTGTCAATGTGGAGAGGCAAAATAGTGGAGCAATGTTTACGGGTTTGCTCGAAGTGTGTTATTAGAGTGCAAAGTGAGTGTAAAGCAGAGAGTGTCCACTCAGTAATATTCAAAGCACTATTTTTGAAAGCCAATGCTTTTACCAAGCAAACTGTTAGTGTTGAAGCATTAAAACAGTAATGCCCCCCCTAGTCCTTTTTCTCACCCCCTGTGCTGATGTTGAACATTGCTTTTTTTATTACCTCCCAAGTCCCTCGAGGAGGTGCGAAGCTTTATCGTTGGAGTAACTCTATTTCAAACACCTCCAGGATTGTATGATTATATTCTTCCAGTTATTATCGTCATTAATATAATGGACATCTATTTAGGATTATTATATTCTGAGCCGTTTTATCTTTTATTTGAATGTGAGATTTTATTTGAGAACTCATGTTGTCAGACAGAGAGATTTCAGTCTCCTTTTCATCCACTTTTACTGCAGCGTTAATGTGTAGCAAGTTCCATTCAGGGCTGTGAGTCAGGACTCGATAAGACTGTGTGTGTGTGTGTGTGTGTGTGTGTGTGTGTGTGGGACAACATGCACAGCTGGTGGTGGGCTGGTCACGTCTAAACCTCATACCAGTCATTCCCAGGCATACTCCCCTTTCAGCAGTCACTCCCTCACTCACTCTCTCCCCTGACCTCTACTACGCTCGCCCTCTCTCCTCCCAGTCTCTCCTTCCGCTGCCGTTGAGCTTTTAACGGCCTACTGCTTTCTTTCGTTCACTCCCTCATCCTCCTGCAAGGTCGGAGACGGCCGAGAACTTTTCACTTAGTCCAGTCGGCCCCTGGTTGAACTGGTGACGGTGAACCAGGAAGTGAAAGGAGCACACCTGATACAGCAAGTCATTTCAAATCAGTTTGAATTGTAGCATGAATTACACATACCGTTCTTTCAATTTAAAAGATAATTTTGCACTCAGTTTTGTGTGAAACTGCTCAGTAAACATCTCTTTCTCTCTCTAAAACAGGAGCAGAATGGACATTCCCATTCAGAACAACGAGCGGCAGACATTTTTATGTATACCGTTGCCATCGTGACCGTTGCATCGGGTCACTTCTGTATGAAATAAACCAACTTATGGCAAGTGTTGGATTCACTGAGGTTTTACAGTAACAGTGGAGTTACGGAGCAACGAGACTACATTAGTAACACGTGAAAACGTAATGCTTCATCCACACATTCTTATCACTCTGGAACAACGTTGCAACATTAAAGCAACGGACAGCTGGTCTCCCCCGTGTTTGATGACACAACGCTGTGATTTGTGGGTAATTCCCTCAGGCAAAGTCTCATGGAAAGTGTGCATGAAGGGGCTCAAAATGTCTGTGAGAGATTCCTCCAGCACTCTGTGATTTGACAGCCAGGAGAGCCCCGAGCCTCGGCGGCCGATTGCAGGAATGTGCTTCAGTGTGTGAGTTTGTATGTGTGGACATTGGGATTGGACCTCTGACTCCAGGTCAGTGGTCGTGAGATATTGATCTTCTCATGTCACTCCAAGAAATAAAGTGAACATATTTCCAAAAGTGCAGGACTATTTCTGTAAAATCCCGATGTCCCTGCTTCTAGGTCACGTATCGGACCCTCGATTGGCTCATGCTGCTGCATCCGTGTGTTGGACTGAGATTTAAGTTGAGCACAGAGAAAACATCCCCTCAGTATGTTCTATTTGTCGTATTTGGTTCATGAAAGAGAGGACCAGGAAGTGGCAGGAAACCAACAGTGTCTCTACAACCCACTGGGGGAAAAACAAGAGGAAGAGAGGGAGAGCTCAGGGGAAGGAGGGATGGACAAAGAGCGTGAGAAACTGTGATGTCACTCAAGGAGAAAGAAAAACAGAAAAAAAAAGAAGTTTGATGGGAAAAGACTCCAGAGTTGTTCAACAGGGGATGTGATTAGTGGGTCAGTGAGACCTCGGGCCTTTGAACCAACATCGTCAGCTCCGGTCAGAGTGATAACCCACGACACAGTTCCCAAAAGCATGTGGGTCAATGAGGAGCATGAATATTCACACTCATTAGCAGGCTGTCGTTAATGTCGATGCCTCTTTTGTTCGTGTGGCGACGGATGAGTGTGTGTGTGTTCCAGCTCTCCTCCTGACCTCCTGTGTGTTTGTAGTAAAACAACATGACACATGATTCATCATAGAGGAAAGCTAACAGTGTAGGCGGCCCCGCCCAGATGCATTCCCTGCTTTTTTTAAAAGTCTATCTGTCTCTAAACAGGACTATACTTTACTAAATGACCATCCTGCTGGATTGACTTGCAACTAGAGATTTAGGCCATAAACTCATGCTTACAATGTTTACTGAGATAGTAAATCAAGTGAGAATCCATGCAATCAGACCTGTTTTTGCATCCAGAGGATTCTACCCCTTTTGGGTGGAAGTGTGAAGGACATGTATCGCTGCTGTTTTTGATAGCAGCTGCTTGTTGATCGCTGGATCATCCCGCTGCTGCCGCTCTTGTTCTTCTCTTGCGTAGACCACATGTGGGATCAGCAGCATACCCAAAAAAAACAACAGTGACATACCAGTCAGAATCACCGCATGCCACTACAACAGGAGTGGCATACCGTCAGCCAGCGCTGCTGCCAGAAAGACCACCACAAAGCACATCTACTACGCCCTCCAACCCCCAGATCTGAGCCAGGGATGCCCAGAAGAATGGGTCTAACAGACAGACTGTTCCCATGTTTAATGTAATTGTCTAAAGTCTACACAGAGGGGCTTTTAAATCAGCGATCTTGTACCACTGGGACCCACAGGGACTTGTTTGAACCAGCTCCTTATTAATCAAAACCTGCAAACTCTTTTGCAAGAGGAACCTCAAAAACTTAAAAAAAAGTTCCTTCTGTGGAAAAGATGCCCGAGCCGTCACTTGTCCATTGGCGGTGGACGTTCGGACATCGTGGGTGTGAGAAAGCAACCTCTGGTTCAGAAAAGTGAAGTGCCTTAAACCTGCATTCTCTCTACTGGCCATCAGGGGGCGACTCCTCTGGTTGCAAAAAGAAGTCTGATTGCATTGAAGTCAATGAGTTAATGAGCCTGCTTCTCACTTGATTTCTCACCAAACCAAACATTGTCAACAGTGTCTGTGTTTTCGTTTTAGAACTTTAACCCTTTCACATCGTGTTTTCAGTTCATGAAAGTTAATTTAACATTTTAGTCACCTAAAATGTCTTCGTTTGTAGCTCCACCCTCTAATGTCACTTCTGGTTTCCAAAAACTAACAACCAGGTCTGTCCGAAAACCAAGAAGGCCAGAGTGTATGCACCGATGGAGTCGTTTATTATTCATATATGTTCATTCATAATGAATGTCACCATCATCATCATCATCATCATCATCAGTTAACCCAATATAAAGCATCTCATTTAGATGCAGCAACCACATTGCTCCTCCGTCAACTTTATAGGTTCATAAGGTGGAAAAAACAAACAAAGGAGAACTTAAAACAGCCGACCAAACAGTATCTCAACATCCCCATGGTGGGGGGAGGTGTTATACTTAATTACCGTCTCAAAGAAATACAGTTAACCGGTGACTTTTAATGGATTTTCCAAGTGCATGCAGTGAAAGTTAACCCCCACACACCCAGCACACACCAGTCCTGGTCGCAGCTGGACGACTAGTCCGACAGGACTTTGACAGATGGTCCAATGGGATGCTGGAGAGGGAGGGAGGGGAGGACACAAGAGCTAAGGATAAGGATGGATGCAGGGTTGAGAGGAGGGGACAATGCTAATGGATGCAAACGTGTGTGTGTGTGTGTGTGTGTGTGTGTGTGTGTGTGTGTGTAGGAGGGGAGTCATCTGTTCCCGAAAGAATGGAGGAATAAGAATAAGGGCTATAAACCTCACGGGAGGCGAGGAGGGGGGTGGGAGGGTTATGTAGACCTGCTGACGCTGCATTTGCACTCATATGTCTGTTTGGACACGTGCATGTATTCAGAAACACATCGACACACCAGACATACACCAGTGTAGCAATTTAATTCTGATCTTGTAGTTTGTACTACAACAATAAAGAATGAAATTCATTCAAAAAGACTGGAGCCTTCATTCATGATACATGAGACATTAATTGGATCATCTGGCTGCTACCTAATTATGCACACAGCTTTATGATTGGTTCATGTTTTAATTGCATCTGTGCTACTCTTATTCTGATTGGTGCGTGTTAGCATCACTACGGCATTGTTTCTCCTGGAAATTCGAGCTGGACAATATGTAATTACAGGCCACGCCCCCATGGGTGTCAGTCAAAAATACTCGCGTTGTGACCACGCCCACTCTCCCTCGCGCTGGCTACACCGGGCTGCACCCTTCCGAAACGTTCAGAAAGTGTGCAACGAAAATCTGTTTTGGTCGACTTCCGGTTGTTACCATCAAAATAAAATTAATGCATAATAAAACACAATGCTCTCAGGAGAAAGTAATCAAAAATGTTGATATTTTATTAATTACGTTAGCTTTATGTTATTATTATTATGTTTTCTCCGAGTTTGAATCTATTTGAGTTATTTCTGAAAACTAAAATACTGAAGTTTAACCAAACATTGTTGGATAATTAGTATCAGATTACATAGTTATTTCTAGTCAACTTCCTATTAAATGATTTGGAAATTATGGACTAGTATTTTACTTGCCAACATGATGGTCACTTTCCTGGGACCAGTGATATTCTTGTATTTGGTGGTGAGATTCTGAAACCTTGAGAAAAAAAATACCGGTTAACTGACCCCAAACAATGTTTTGTATCAGGTAACATGACCTCATTGAGAGAGACTCTTCAAAACAATCCCCTCTTCTTAACTGCATGTTGTATCATTGTGTGTTAACACACTTCAAAGCAGCACTGACATGAAACACGTGTAATAACTTTAAAAACGTGTCCACATGGTAAACATTATTTTTAGTTATTGGTTAAAATGTTATATTCAGTTGTGTACACTGTTGCTGCAGTAACAAAAATATCATTGCGCTACCTTAAATTGTGCCATGTGCAGAACTGTAGTCAGTGTTATAAGGAATAATGTTATCAAAAACTATGATTTTCGTCTTTGGAAGGATCAAGTGTTGCGCTTTTATTTTGAAGGATGAGCAGTGTTTCCATAATCTTGTTGTGAAATCTGCTAGCTTGATGCAACTTCCGGAGAGATTGACAGCTTGTACCGCTCTAGTTGACTAGCGGACACGATAGCTCCCGTTGTGTGTGAGCGAGGCAGTCACAAGCCGCGTCCCAAAAACTGATTTTTCTCGGATTTAATTTTGTACTTTAGAAGAAGTTTTACAGGAAGCGCACTCGGCTGGGAGTTTATCACAATTCACGGGGCATGAAAGTGGAGCGGACGCCTCAAACAAAGTAAAAGCGGAGGTAGACCCGTACGTTTGATGGCTGCTGGGGATGGAGCCCAGCTGCCTGCCACAGTAGCGGCCAGCCGGAGCGTGGAGAAGGCGCTCGAGGAGGCTGCCGCGAGCGGGGCTCTCAACTTGTCCAACCGAAAGCTGAAGGAGTTTCCCCGCAGCGCCAGGAACTACGACTTGTCCGACATTACGCACGCAGGTTGGTCCGCTTTCCACTGTTTGACTCAACTTCACACGGCGGCGCCAGCGAGCTAGCTGTTATTACGAGAACCGCCTTTTGTTTTATCGCCACCTGCTTCTTTCTTCTAACGGGGAAGGCACATCCTTCCGCAGCCCCGACACGTTTCACGAGTGTCCCTTTAGTAACTCCGCACTTTTACATGACCAAGACTGTCACTACTGTAAACCTAGTAAATTATTAATTAAGACTTCTGTCAAACCATCAGGACATATATTTCGGCAAATGGGTACCTTTCAAACTGTTGTTAAATTAATAAGAAAAACAAAAAATGGCCATTTTCTCACCAAATCGCAGCGCTAGCTCGATGTTGCAGTTAGCATGCAATGTGATATCTTTATTTAAATAGCAAAAGTACCTGCTTGGTGGGCTTTTTTTTATGGGGAACTCTCTTTAAAATAATCCAAGTGAAGTGCCTGCTTTCTAAAAGAAGCTTGACGTTTTTTCTTAAAGTGGATTTAAAAGAAAAAGACGCGAGTTCCTCTTCCTCTTATAGGCGACTGAGGCGTTTCTACATGGTAGAATATTTTTGTGCTTAACGTTAACGGTTAATTCACCTGCGTTGATCACATCTTTACTCTTTTTATTGTTTTTAACAGTGGTTTTGGTAGTTTTGAGCTTATAGCGTCACAACATGGCAACCCCTCATTAACCACCCACCTGGACTGTCCCTGAATGTGTCACTCACTTCACATCATTTAGCTAAATTGCCCAGGTGATCGTTAGGGTATTGATAACAGCTACAGAGAGTAAAACTTAATAGTGAAGGAGGTGTGGCTGACACTGTGGATTAAAGGGAACTACCTTGGCCTCGCCTTGCTGAAAAGAGGATTACTCCATCCAGGTTGCTGAAATCAATCTGGCAACGCAGCACCCCCTATCCTCTGCCACTGCTTTCTGTGCTTTGCTAATTATGGCCATCTGCTCATAACAACCCAGGTCCAGGCCCTGTGGGATGAGAAGGCCTTGAGCACACATAAACACACACCCAGGCACCTGCCACTGGAGCAACCCAACCCTCGTGACTATGGAAGTGATGAATACATCCCATAGCTACGCTAATGCCGTTACATTAGGATGTGTTAATCCAAGCTCAGGTTAAACTATATAATAATCCAGCTCGGCAAGTCAGTACAAGAACAAGTGTGGTTCTGAAAGTTAGATTTAAGGATTATAATTTACAGTTGATTTAGGTGTATTTCTCAGCCTGTGAAAATAGTATGTTGTTGTGGAGGAGCTTCGTCTGATAAAACAACCCTGATGATGTCATAATGATATCATAGGGGGTTTTCAGTTTAGGCTTGGAGACTTAACAGAAAACCCACATCAGAAATTGGTGACATGGAGTTTGAGTACGTTTTTACCAATTTATCTTGCAAGGGGGTATAATGATGCTGTCAGTATGCATCATAGGAAGATGCAGCTTGATGTATTAGAGTTGGTCGATTTCCAGTTTCTGTGTACAAGCTTGAACAGGGTTGATTTAATGCAAACCAACAGAACTGGCATTTGTCATTTTGACACGTTCTGTCAAATTAAAAAGTAACTTACAACTTAAAGCTGTGTATTCATAATAATAATCAAGTCTTCAAACAGGAGGGGACTTGACTTGGGACTTAGCTCTCTTGACTTAGGACTTGATTCAGGACACGCCTGTCTTGACTTGGGACATGTCAGTCTTGGCATATCTTGCGTCTCTTGACTTGGGACTTGCCTTAATGTCAAACCGGTTTGATTTTCAAGTCAGAACTCCATCATACAGTTGGTGACCATAAGGGAGAGGTAAGAGTCCGGCATTGTTAAGAAGTAAGACACTTTTGGCACAGGTGACGTTTGGATTTGTCAAACAGAGGTGACGCTAATTAAGAGTTGATTAACAATGGCTGCCATCCATTCAGGTGTGCCATTGTTTGGGCCCTGCTGGTATTGTGTTGACTTGCTCACTGGACTTTTATTGTATGTTGTTAGATCCACCCGTGATTTGTTTTCCAGGGCTGGGTAGACTCTTTCCACAGCAGACATTTTGAGACGTCATAGCAATCACACCTGTGCTTTTCCTGCTATGAACTATTATTCTTGAGGTGCTGTAATATTAAGTAATATTAAAAAACTGAACATGTTAAATGTAGTCCAAGTTGACATTGTTGTGCTTCATGATTCGGCACATCAACAGTGCAAAACCCAACAGCATTATCATATAATAACAATCACGTCAATCAATGTTTATTAAAGATGGCAGAAGTCACACAGAAATGTAATGAAAAAACGTAAAGTGCTCCTCTTGCTATTCAGCCTTTGCTTCGCCTCCATATCGAACCAGGCAGACGCTGAAATCAGTCATTCACACCGGCTCATCGTGACTCATTTGTTATTCATTCAGCTCTAATTCTAGGGTCGGGCTCTCCTGGAGGCCCAATTGTAGACATTATGTCTTGAATACATGTTTTTGCAGCACCTAGGCTGTCTTTGTGGTAATGTCTAGTATTTCAGTAATGAGGCGCTCTCGTTTTCACTGAGGTAGTTATGCCAGACAGACGCTGTATCATCCTCGAGATACAGCAGCGTGATTCACCAGACTTCCATGGTGGTAGTCAGACATGCTCTCGTCGTGGATCTAAACTAACCCTCATAGTAAGCGAATGAGGGAAGATACTTTACACATTGTAAACTCCTTAGAAGCATCTATAAATGTTTCTAAATATAATGGTTAAATATTTGGAGAACTAGATTCAGCTGGATATTTAATAATGAAATAGTTTCCTGGTAGTGTTGATGTGGTTAGTTCGTCTGCTTACACACTGAGCTTAGCAGTGAGCGTTGCTAGTCAGGGAGACCTCGAAGGCAACAAAGAGCCGTTCATCATCCTCATACCTGTCGTTAGTTGTTAAGTAATCACAAACGCAACGGGATAAAAAGAGAAATAAAATTAAAAACCAGGTAGGTAACCAAACCAACATTGATAGAGGAATGTTACAGTAATGCGGTGGTACACAACATTCACATTTCGGTCAGTTTTTGGTAAATCAGGGAAAACAAAGAATATAACTTCATGAGCAAACTTCTTAAGTTTGAAAAAGATTCACATTCAACAGTTACTCATTGCTCATCATTCACAATTAGGCACTCAAATACTGGCATATTAACAATAAAAAGTAACTCACAGAAAGGTCCTCCATCATAAGACTCCGACGTGTTTCCTGAGCTGAATTTATACTCGTCTTTTAGCCACAATGGGCTGAAAACCCAAACATTTCCAATACAAATGTGTGTACTAAACAACCAGATTCTTGCAGATTTCAGTTCAGATATTAAACGCTGTCTATTGTTCTTCAACCATGTTGATTTTACTGTTCAGTCTTCCCAGCATCTTTTCACATCCGACTATTCCATCATTTGTTCCTTCCACATTTTCATTGTTTTAGGCTCTTTTAATCCAAGAGTCATCGGAGCACAAGTTGTTCAGCCAGTTCTCGCTGCTCTGAATGCATCTTTACTTACAGTCATATTCCTTGAAACAGTGGCTGTGCGGTCTGTGGTAGATGGCATCTTCTTAGAACATCGTTTTTAATGAAGAGCTTCACATAGCGTCTAAGTTAATTTATTTTCTTTTACAGCAGAGGGTTGCACAACAACACACAGTTGTGGTCCTTTTATGGCACACAAGAAAAATGCAAAAACACAAAACAAACAGTAGTACATTCCTGGAGTGCATTTCTTAAATTAGCATCAGCAAGAATACAAACAGCAGCAATGACAACAATTCTCTGGTCAGCATCTTGATATTTAAACTGTGCCGCATTATTATAAATGTAACGCACCATGAGAATGTTTGTGTTGCTGTTTCAGTCTCTAATTCAGATTTATCACACCTAATTTCTCGATTTTACTGCCGATCTAAGTTGGTCTCCACCAACTCCTGGGGTCAAGATCTGTCTCTGTAGCTGCTAAATGCTCCCTTTCCAGCACTAATTTGTTTAATTTGCATCTCTGGAGTTAAGTGCTGGACAGGTAGCATGCAGGCACCTGTCTGAGCTCGTTGGCTGAAATTGGTTTTCCACGAGAGAGGCTATCGCTGTAGTGATAATGCTGTCTTCATTATCTATGTCTACTAAACTGCACTGAGCTGAATTATGTGTTGAGCTACACAGTAGGTTGATCATTCTTAATGCAACTAAACAAATTAATCTAATCATTGTTATTGTGAATCTCTTACCGAATTGTACTGATTTTAAGTGAGTAAATAATACAAATAAGTGGAGCTACAACAATCAGCATCCGTTAACCAGATGAACCAATCAGTTCAGTCCACATGTCCACAATTATGCCATACAGAAAATAATAAGGATAAAGAAATCAGAAATGATGAATTTTCTCCATATGTTATGAGTTATTCTCTCCAGGCACACGTTCATATTTGCGTCACAACCAGACCTTTTCACAAGTAAAGATGCAGCTTGTTTTAGTGGACAGGATATTACAGAAATCCATGGATAAGGTGGTTGAACTGGGATAAGAAGACTGGGCTGTGGAGGCCCAGCAGTGTTTATGATAACATCAGCCCCCCTTGTTCCCCAGTGGAGCAGCTTCCCTCAGGAAGGTCAAAGGTTCACACACACACACACACACACACACACACACAAAGAAGGAGACTTGGCTAGCCTCCCCCAGAGTCTTTCCCGGTAGCTCAGAGCGGTTGAAGCGAACAAAGCCCAGCTATTGTATGTTGTGTGCACCTTGTGGACCCACTAGTGAATACACACACGGCCCACCCTCGGGCTGTAGCTTCTTTAATAATAAGGTTTACCAAGTATGGGCTTGGCATTGATGGCATTTGTGTAACTGGACTGAAGCTGTGAAATGAAAAATTGCTGTATAAATAAGGAGCGTTATTCTT
Organism: Chelidonichthys spinosus; assembly: GCA_029853015.1. Classification (NCBI taxonomy): domain Eukaryota; kingdom Metazoa; phylum Chordata; class Actinopteri; order Perciformes; family Triglidae; genus Chelidonichthys; species Chelidonichthys spinosus. The sequence goes on along the minus strand of CM056843.1, from coordinate 6,405,961 downwards.
TCTGTCGCACACAAGTGTACATGTGTAATATATGACATGAGGTGGAAGGTAATTGCTTGTGTACTATCATGTTTTTCGTTGAGAACAGACCTACAAAATTACAATATAGAGGAAAACGCTAAAATTCTGTCAGGGTGGTGTTTGTTTTGTTATCGTTTGTGTTGTATTCCTGCTGTATTGTGCAGGTGATGGATGGCAGAAATGGTGACGGTCAATCGTTGACCTCATTGGACATCTTGAGATCAAATTGAAAGTAGAAAGATGTGGTCCGAACAGACAATGGCAAATGCAGACAAACAGTTGATATTAGTGGTTTTTTAATTTATATGAAGTATATATTTTTTCAGTATGTTGTGAACCCAAAACCTCTGGTTTTTATGGGTGTTTTTCTCTCGTCCAGCAGAGCAACAGCAGGAGGTCCACATCTGTTTGAATCCACATCTGATCGCCTGCTTGCGCTCGTATACCCGCTCCATCAGCTGATCAGCTGTTTTGGGGGTGTTTTTGAAGTGGCTGAGCTCGTTGCAATGCCTCTCAAGCTGTTCACCCAACATTTCAGTGTTCAGTATAAAACACTTAGCCTCTAGATGTGGCCGGCTGACATTTCGTACAAACTAATTTGTTTAAAGCATACTTTAAGGACCCGGTAACTTGTTGTCGGCTTATTATATAAACCCACTTCATTCCTGATTCCTTTTTCATTACTCTGGGAATGTCCGCTGAAAAAACACAGAATGAGTGAAGGGTTCAAAATGCAAAGTAATAAAAGAAGCCAGCAGTCTTAGTTAATGACATGTCAACAAGCAGCGGGGAGTGATGAAAGCACAGAAAAAGCAGTAAAGCAAGGAATCTAAGCATAGGGATGAACTGATTTAACATTATCAGTCGGGATAGCAATACCCGGGCTTTGGATATCAGCCGATACTTAGATAAGTACTGACCTGATACCAGTGTTTAATTAATAAGCTGTTTGCCTGACTGCGTGGAAGTAACTGGCATCATTCTACTGGAAAACAGCATCAGGCTTGACTTAAACATTGCTTAGCAAAACAAAATGCAACATATAGATGGATAGAATTAGTTATTATTAAACTAATATGGACCATAGTGTCCATATCCAAGTTCAGAACTTCCTGCCACAGAAGACCCACACTATCCCTCTCCATGGATTAAAATTGCTCTGGAAATCTTAATTTAACTTTACCCAATTGTAAATGTAGAAAATAATAAAACAAATCTAGATACTCAATATTGAAGAACTGGGATTGGGATAACACATCCCTCTTAGCAATAAAGTAGATATTAAGTTCTTACTTTATTAAAAAAGCACTGTTGGGAGTGACAACAGCTCATGTTTTAGTTTGTTCAGTAGCAGAAGCAATGGAAATGTTGTAATAAGTTGACCTCCAGTCTCATATGACCTTTGAGGATATGAGATACAAGAGCTTGTTGTTTAGAGCAGGAGGGGAACTGGACAGCCAGCACACACTGTCCATACCATGAGGGAGAAGGCCGGCAGCTGTGTGTGTGTGTGTGTGTGTGTGTGTGTGTGTGTGTGTGTGTGTGTGTGTGTGTGTGTGTGTGTGTGTGTGTGTGTGTGTGTGCTCGTGTGTGTGTGTGTGTGTGTGTGTGTGTGTGTGTCTGTGTGCGTGTGTCCGTGTGTGTGTGTGTGTCATTGCCATACCGTGTTCCTGTAAGATGGCTTACAATGAGGACTTGATATCTGCCTTCCATCAAATATCTTACCCTTTCTCCTATTCCAGTTTTAAATTATTTTTTCCATCATACATACTCAGGTGCCCATTCTGAAAAGAATGAGTAAAAGTGTCTATGGGGAAGTGCACTGACTGTGAGTGCTGCTGTCTGTTGTGAACCTGCCTCTGTAGGTGCATCTGAATAACGTGTCCTTTAAATAGCAGGAAAAGACAGCACTTTTGAATTTAGACCAGGTTTTTGTGTTGGTCAATGGTGCAGTCGTTTGTTACATTCCTCAAGATAGCAGGGCATAAACAATGGGTCGTACACAGCATGGGTGCTGGGCATGAAAATGCCAACTGTCACTCGGAAAAAACTAGTAATGACAGTTGTGCTGCTGTGTGCTGGATGGAAAGAAGGGCCCCTAGTTTTGATTTCCTTATTCCATCTCTATGTAACATCTTTGAGTTATTTGTAATGTTTTAGTACCAAGTAAGTGAGAGACTTCCTGTTTACCAGTGTCACATGATCTTATCTGGGACACAATGTTGCAACTTTAAAATTGTACTTCATGAGCTTCATTAAAAAAGATGTTCTAACTGTGATGGAATACAAATCTTTATTTCTTTACAAAATGTAAAGTATGGTTGCTGCCTCTGTAAGAGTTTTAAACATATTTTGATCAAGGTAATATTGTGAATCGCTTTTATTTTGGCCATGATAATCGTGAGAGATTCCAGTACTGCCAGCCAGTCACGCACAATTTTCCTTGTAGCAGCTAAAAGGACAGATAAATAAAATACTAATAATGAAATGGAAAAGCCCATGTGGTTGATGTGTTTTTAAAAATGAAGTGCAATGACATATAAAGAGTGGGAGAGTAAATAATCTGGCCCTTTAAACAAATGGCCTGGTTTTAAGCGTGTTGCTGAAAAGCCCTCTGGTTAAGCTGCTAGAAACTGCAAAACTACACTGTTCTGTCGGTTAATGGTCAGGGTTTTTTGTGTGTGTGCACATGTGTGTACAGTACAGAGCTCAACATATGGCTTCTCTGGGTTGTTTACATCTGTTCTGTGTCATTAAATGAGACTGTGTTCATGCATGTTGTTTGCTGTGTGTGTGTCTGTGAGTGTGCGTGTGCGTTCAACCCCCTGTGTTTTATTTCCTCTGTGCTGCGGATGTGGGCTGCCTGTTCACTCAGTCTTCACTTCTGCTTTGTCTGTCTTCTTCTGAGTCCCTTCTGATTGCCCCACACTTTCTGTCAGCCAACATGTTTCCGTCCGACCCGTTAAAGGACTTTTGTTGTAAATGTCACTGAAAAATGTCCTCCAAAAGGAGATATTCATGGAGGAACTGTAAGGAATCATTCATGAACTGCTAAATACTGCACGAGTTATCCGTGTCGGCTAATGAATGCCACGGGTTGTGTAATTATAGAAGGAGGCTCCCGTCTTGGATGTGTGGACATCTTCATGCATTGTTGCATCAACAGAGGCCAGAGGTCGGTTATTCATTCAAATGGAGGGCAAGTGGGGCTGCAGTATGCTAAATTGTTGTGTCGTGCATTAATTGACAGTATTTTTAGTGTTGTGTTCCTCTCCCCGTCTGAACGCTGCCGGTGAGTTTTCTCTCTCAGAGCACAGCAGCTGGTGGGGAGGGGGGAATCCCTCCTGGTCCCATGGGAGGTAACTGGAGAAAAGGCAGCGATGCAGACGGGGAAGTCAGAGGACAACACTACCAGTCTGCCAACACACATACACAGTGCCATACATAGCCTGGTCTGGAGTCTGGAGGAGGGAGCATGGGCCAGAACTACTACTACGATGACATGCACCAAATATTTCAAATCATTCCTGAAAAGACAACATTCCTACTAAGCTGTTTACATGGCTTTTGAAAATGAATATTCCACTCATATTCCTGTTTATATGCAGCAGTGGATATCAACATGAACAGAACGTTAGTTGGCTTTTTCCCTTCTTACTAGGGTTGTCAAAAGAATTGAAACTCATGCTAATTTAAAAGTTTGATACCAACAGTGACGTCTTCACTTCCTCCAGTTGACGAGCAACAATTCTCTATGATAGCATCTTACATTTTGTACAAACCAGAGACTGACTGAGGTACAAAGAACAAGGTCACTGCCGTATTTATGCCGAGACAGTTATTTTCAGTGTTTATGGAGCAGCTACAATGTTAGCATAGCCTAGCTCTGATTGATCCAAACGCCATTCAGAAAACAAGCTTTTTAAAAGTTATTTGCTTATCGTCTTGCGTACAGACTTAACAAACCATGACTTCAGACTTTTTACCAATGGTTGTCATTATGTTGTTACTTCGGAGTCATTTTTATCCATTTATTGCAGTCAAATCCCAATGAAGTTGTTTGATTTTGGTGCATACCAGTATAGTAAATTAGGCGATATGTGGTTTCCTATTCACAGTGAATACAGCTTAATTAAATCCACCGAGCACCTCTGGGTGACGTTATGAACTCAGCCTGGATGCTGTTTGATTAACCTGTGTATCTGGGACTTCACAACTTGTACAACGCAGCAATAGTGGTTATTTCAGCCATGATTGATGTAACACTGTTGGTGTCTACATGGAGGTAAGACTAATAAAACGCAAATAAACCCAGATGATCCTGTAGCCAAATAGAATTAAAAATAAAAAATTAGTTTGGCTTATTTTGGATCCGCCTGTGAGTCACTGGTATACATGTCCAAAGAATGCTGCCAAAACCTGAATAATATTAGCATATAACAAATGTCTTAATTTGAAAATGCTCCATGCAGAATAAAGCCTAATTCCGAATATCCAAACAGAATATTATGATTACATGACATGTCAAATTCAAAATATTATCAGATTTGGAATATAAGTATGCAAATGTAGTCATCCATCTCAAGAATTATATAACTAGCATTTGTAGAGTTTCTTGTTTGAAACTTTTGACAGTCTGTAGTAATGACCGACTAGATGATGGAGAGGCTGTAGGACAGCTGACCGGCACCAAAACCAGGACAGCATGGTTGCATGAAAGGGTCTCTACTTTCTTTATTTACTTGATCCGTTGTAGCTACTGTGTCCTCCAGGCTCAGCATGCAGCCATTAGTTAATGGGCCTCAGTCCCATTCCTCCCGGCTCTGTGTTTGTTCCCGCAACACAATGTAACACTATAAGAGTGTGTGTGTAAATAATCTCGTGGTGTGGAGTGGACTGCTTGGTGAATAATGAAAGCCGAGGCCCTGCCTGTCTTATGCAACTCAGCGGATCCATTAACCGCCTCAGTGTTTGGTGTCCAGATGGCCAAGTCGCTGAGGAAGTCGGCACACGATAGAGAAGGCATGAGTCCTATAGTTACTATACTTGGATAAGGATTCCAAGTAAAGGAAGTCCAGAGACTACTTTAAATGAACTGAAAGACTTGCGTGTCGGAGTTCTAGGAGGCGTAGTATGATTGAACAGTGATGTGTGGAGAACAGACTTGTGGGAACTGTGATGACCAGGGATTAACCCATGACGGGAGTCTGGCTAAAATGGGTCAAATGAGAGTTGAATGCTTGTTCATGATCCTACATGGTGTGTGGAAGTTGTATGAAGTGGCATTTGAATTAGTGTAGTAGTAGTAATGGTTGTAGTACATTTTGGTGTTTTAGATTGCCAAAGTTCTTGAAGATGGTTGCGTGTGAAGGGAGTTGCATTTATTTTTGCAACTTTTTTACTTCATTTGGTTACTTCCTGTGCCATAACATGTATTGACAGGCTGAGGCTGGGGATGACGGTGCAGGACTGTATGTTAACTGATTAAGCATGTCGCCCTGGTGCTACAGACATTGAATGTTTTAAAGCACAGGTTACAAAATCGCAGCCCTGGTAGTAATACTGGACGCTTCGTGTGACGCTCAGACATGAAAGCCTATCGGTGTGAGATTCTCTTCCTGTCGCCACTGGGTGACCACAGGCCCATAAAATGTTTCCATTTACGATTCAGAGCTCTACGGTAGAACCATTAGTACAGAGACCCAACTAAACTATTTGTATAAACCGGAGACTGTTTAAGGTAAAAAACAACAAGGTCGCTGTCGTAAAACGGTTATTTGCTCATCATCTCGTGGACAGACCTAACAAACCATGACTTTGGACTTTTGGTTTCCCGGTGTATATTGGACTTCCACAACATGGTCAAAGCAGCAATAGTAGTTATTTCAGCCATGATTGATGAAACATTGTCGGTGTCTACATGGAGGTAAGCCAGGTCTAGCCTGGGTGATGCAAATAAACACAATTGATCACAGAAATAAATACATCTGATCCTACGGTCAAACTAGTGCAAGGCTAAAATTTGCTTCGCTTTTGGTGTAAACATACCTTTAAACCCCTCATCCAATAATCCTATCCATATGGAGCCCAGTGTCCCTCCTAGATTCTTATGTTGACCTTCAAACAACATATCCTAACCGCACTGACCTGACCTATAACCTAACCAACCATTTAAATGTGGTACCTAAACCTTTAATGTCGATTACCAGTCTCTGAGTTTCAGGGACCTTGCTAGTGTTGCATAAATAGCCTATCTACTGTATTTTCTTTTTCCTGTACTAACTGGTTTTGACACCTCTGCATTGTGCAGAGTCTTGTGCATGCACGGTGACGATTTGAACACTTTTGCACTTCTACCACTTGATTAATCTGTGTCACTTTTCACTATGTAGTTTCAGATAATGACAATATCTCCGCCTTCAGTGCATTTTGACAGGGAACAAGCTACAATTCCTGCCTAAGGCTATGTGTTGCCTGCTGTTATCTTACAGTTATATTTCAACTAATTCCATTTAATTTTGGGCACAATGCACCACCTAAATGACTAGTAATTCTAGTGATTTTTAATTGTCTGTCCATGAGGTTTTGATTTCTGTGCACTTGTTGGGTGTCATCGGCAGTGTGTTTTCCCTTTTGCATGAACACGCTGAACTTTGCATACGAGAGCTAGAGCAAAACCTACAGTCTGTAGGAAGGAACGAAGACAGAAGGAAGTGGTAAGCATGGAGGGGGAGAGAAAAGGAGTTGTGTGGGAGAAAGGAGACAGACTGAGGGAAGGCCAAGTGAATAAGACCATGATTTGCCAAGTACATTACATCAGAGAAGGAGAGTTACGCCCCATCACCTGTCTTAGACTGGAAATGAATCTCTCCTGAAGTGTCTAACACCACCGTGTTTAATCACACTGCTCTGAGAAGGAAAAACTCTCCTTGGCCTGTTTTTCACCAAACTTAGGCAGGGAGACTTAGGAGTTTGCAGACAAAAGTGTCGGCAATAAATATGTCAGAAATAATAGCTGGAAGATACTTAGCCCAAAGCAATAAAGGAACACCCCCGCGTTTTGGAAAATGAGTGGGTTTGCATTGAAACCACAATCAACAAGTCTTGGGCAAGGGTAGCTTAGCTGAGCACAAAGGCTTGAAGGGGAGTCTGCCGGCCCCAAACAATCTCATTTACATGTTGTGACTTGTTATTTAGCTGAGTCACCTTGCTTTTGCTTCGTCACAACTAGTGTCTGCACACAGCAGTTGTCTGTCAAGAAAAGTCTGAAAAATTTCTCCCAATAACACAGTTTTCATTTGCACATTTAAAGTGAAAAAAGCTGTTGAGCCATTGAAAGGTGTGGTTTTCTTTACTGTTGAATAGTTTGCTGCCTACAGAACACTGGCCAGATATCCAGACAGTCCAGCCAAGTAGCACCTGGTTCAGACCACAAGATATTTATGTCGGTTCAATGGTCATTATGTCAGAGTAGGTGATTATAGAGTCTTAAAGTCTTGTCGTGACTTGGCAGAGAGACATTACAGACTTCATGTCGCTCTCCAGCCAATCATCTTTCACCACGTCTGTGATGTCATCACTACTCACCGGGTTGCTGAAGTACCTTTAGTGTTTCTCTCCAGCTTTTTTAATTCTTCACTCTTTCATGATAGTTCCTCGAGGATACATCAAAGAGGCGGGGCTGTTGCCATAGAAACATAAATGCTTCCTCCATTTCACAATTCTACCTCACAGCGCCAACATTGTTCCTCTTTCACTTCACCATTGTTTACAGTTTGCAGACGGCTTTGTGCTCCTGTTGGTCAAAGTGACGGCTGTGACGTTACATGTCGGGGGAAAAAATAATAATGAATGCTCGACTTTCTGTCGGACGTCATGTAGCTTCTACACACTGTGTTGGTTGTCGTCTCCTATGACACACTACAGTGTACAGGACCTTATATAATTTTAGCGTGGATTGCAATTAAAAAAACACTCAGCATAATTGATCGTGGAAAAGTTTTGTTATCAAATATTGTCAATTGTCAAGTGTATTTCACCAAACCTCCATATTTCTATTAACTCACTCCCACACGTATCCAACACCAGTAATACAGCTCCATCCATCACACTGACGCCAAGTTATGCAACAGTCTCACCCACCAACAGAGCTGTGTTGTTCAGCTTCTGTCTACAGTTCTGCTCCTCTTACTGTAACAGGAATCAACATCACCACATCCTGTCTTACAGCAGCTGCAGAGATGTGTTGTCATTAGCAACATTGTGAAATAAACCCAAACAGTATCACACCGAATGGCAGACTCTCTAACATTTGAACTAAGCCAGGGTAAAATGAAGGTGTGGCTGGTGAATAGAAGGCCCTGATTTTGAACAAAGAAGTCATATTTCTATTTATTGATTGATTATTTTGTATTCAGACAAACTGATTTTGAATAACCTGCTAAATCTGAGTTTAAACACCAAATACACTGAATAGAGGTCATGTCTCTGGATAACAACATGAGCTCCATCCCTCTACTGTAGCTACGTGACTTGATAAAATGGTCAGGATGAAGTCCTTCCTCCTGCGGAGCAGACTTCCCATTGGGCTTTGCACACATTCTATTTTTAATCATAGTGTCAGAAATGCTCCACATCTTTGGCAAGCAAACCTGAACTTAGCATTCAAAACCTTATCCACTGGTAAATCACATCACTGATTATTGCTCTAGTTTTTGGGGGGATTTGGGAGATGGTTGTCCATGTTAACTAATATTTCTGGACTGGTTTAGACTATGATGATGATTTTTTTATTTTATTTCCGCAGCAGCAGGCAGTTGTTTTCAGTAAAAAACCTCTGATAAAACCACCATCACTACTGGCTCAGCAGCAAACAGCAGACGTACAACTCACTGCAGCTAACTAGCTGGTGAACACATGACAGCAATGAAGGCTGAGAGATGAAGGAAAATGAATATTGGATAAGTCAAGTGGACACAACATTTTTCTATCTAACATTAGCCACCAAAAGCTTCCTGGCATACCAGACCAATTAAGACTGTAGCTGTAAAGTGTATTTAAGTTGCAACACCATTTAATGCTTATAAATGAAACCTTTCATTTCCACCACAATATGCATGTTTGCATTGTTGACTATGGCTTCAAGTTGCAAATATGGAAATACTTTTGACAAGTAAAATCTGACTTTTTCCATCTCATCTGACAGCAGCATTGTTTTGATAAGAGAGTGTGGATTAAGAATTATAGTTATATTTTTCTCATCTAGTCTGTCTCTCTACGCTTCGTAACATTACTAATCCACTCTTAGTTGTTACTAAACCTCACCTCGGTGAGTCCGTGACTTGCCATAAGTCAGTTTACGTTATCCAGAACTAGGCCCGCTGCAATGGTCACAATAGCCGCCGCTATGACCATCCACCTCCAATGATTTGATACATGGTTTAAATAGGAATGTCCCTCCGAGACCTCTTCTATTTCAGGGAAACAAAGAACTGGATTGGGTGGATTTCTACCTGATATCTGATAATGATATCATGTGGTTGCCTCCGATGTTTAAATCTGTAAAAGTTACATGTTGTTACAGAAACCATTGGACAGACACACACACAGTGCTCTCCCTGTGACTCAGTTGTTTGTGGCCTTGCAGAGACAGGTCTTCCCAGCAGCCCCTTCAGCGTTGTGGATTTAAATCGGTGAAAAGATTCCCTTTTTGTTGAGTTACTCCTCTCAGGGGCTTTTGTTGTCTTGGCATCCTCATGTTGGGCCTCTTTGTTGTTTTCACCTCCTTTGTCCGTGCTCTCCTGCTGGTATTATCTGCCTGTTACTCATTCACCCCACCCGTCCTTCTAAACCTCTTTTTTTTACGAACCTCACCTCCCTTCTTCAGAACGTGATATGATTACAGTCCCGTTTTACAAACACACAGAGTGTTTCCGTGGATTTCTGGCTGGAAAACATCTTCAAGCTTGCTGCTGTTGAGATATCTCAGCTCGCAGCTCGGCCTGGTTTGGGCTGTTTAAGTCCTTTTCTCCCCTTTTGTTCTTCTTCTTTCAATACCAGTGTTGAGGGAGAACGGTACAAATCTACCAGCATGGCTTTACTTTCCTTGTCCTTCATTCTACTTTCTCCAGTTTTGGTCAGACCCTCATCTGCTGCTCACATGTAACACAAATCACTTTCATGGAAAAATACAGATTGGTAATACCTTCATGGTGCTCCTCAGAGCTCACTCCCAACCCCTAAAGCAGGTAAGGCATTCAGAAACCTGATAGCCTCTTGTTTTTGAAGGTATTTCTGGGGTAAGCGTGGCAAAACACAGGAGACGGACAAAATAGCAGGAACATCGTAAAGTAGTTTACCACTTTCGTGCAACAAACCCTGCAGAACATAGTCTATTTTAGGTTTGCAATTTTCAGTTTTTTTTAGATTGTGTTAAAGGAGTTGATGAAACTCTGTGAAGAATGGGGAAGAAAAGAGCCTGATAGAATGACAGCATATTTTAGATCTTTATCGTCTCCTGTATGGAAAAGCAATTGTCTTTTACTTTTGAAGAGTATCTATCTTTATGGTGACGTATTTCTGAGTGAAACAGGATCAGCAGGCGGAAGGAAGAACTTGATTAGTTTGTTGCAAAGATGAGCTCACGACCGTCTCCAGCTCTGTGGAGTTCATGTCATATTCTCGGTTGAAATTGGATGTCTTATCTGCGAATCAATAAAAGTAGTTTTTTAACAAAATGTGAAGGGATTCCAGTATGTTTTCGTGACCTTTTGATGATTTATCAGGAAAATATCCTTAATCACAATTATTTTTGACCAGAAAAATCGTGACATAAAGTTTTAAAGTTTGTCTTTTGCCTTCTACAATTTGTTATTTCAGTGACCCATGTAATATTTATGTTCTGCTCCTATGTATGTAATTATTTTTACTATGTAAACTGAGCCTCCGTAGTGCAGTTTGTTTTATTGCTGTTATAATCACAGTGTCAAGTTTTAAGATTGATGGTGTTCTGGGTAGCTTTGTCTTTAAGATAACATTGGAACACACGTCGGCAGATACACAATATTAGATTACTGATCAGGTCCAAACAGCCTGACTGAGACCTTCTTAAAGCATACTAAATCCTTAAGGTTGATGTTAGCAGGACCGACCTCGGACGGGTGAATTCAGATATTACCTTTGTTTCTGAATGACACAGATTTAGGAGCACAGCTCGTTCATTAACTTGTCTTGACTTGCACCAAATTGTCAGTGATGCAACTTTTAGCTCCTTTGTGACTTTGTTGTCCTTATTGTGCTGGTGAGCTGTTGATGCATGAAACCCCCACCCAATCACAAAACGCCACCATAGCAACAAGAAGTTGATTAGTTAAAAGTCTGTATTAGAGCTCAGAGACACGTAATGATCAGGCGACGCGGTGAGGAAGCCTGGAGCTTTTTATGGTGTTGACAGTTTACAGGAGCAGTCCTGTCATTATAATTATTATAATATGATGTATATTATTACTTACCAGCATCATCTGGTCCATTTTAGGAGCTCGTCCACATCCTTATCAACGGGACGCCATTCTTGGCTGTGTTTGACAGAAGTCGATGGTCCAACATTTAGTTTATCACATCAAGACATGGGAAAGTGAAACGACACGTTAAGACATAGTTTTCCATGCATCTCTACTCCAGCTTTGTAAACTGTTAGCCAGTTGGTTTCTATACAACACACAGTGTGTTTACAGGTAAGAGGAGTAATCACAAAGTGCTGTAAAAAAAACCCAATTGAGGCACTCTTAAAACCTGAATGTGATGGATAGTATCAATTGGCAACGGAATATGACTCACATCAAATTCACAATATTGTCATATTTGGAACATGAATAATAAACGGTGAATGTGTGAAAGTGCTGCTATCAGTCGAACTGGAAAACCTTCGAAGGCTTGTGAAGCTGTATTGGAAGTATTGTTTCAAGTGCAAAATGAAGTGACTTTGGATCAGCAGAGTCGAGACTTGGCTGATAATGTGTGTGTTGAACAGTTCCTGAGCGAGGCCCCACATTATGCAATACTACCTGGAATATGAGACGGGTGTTGACTGGTTTTCCTTTGTTTTTACAATGAATGTGCAAACCTCTGTTAATGTACTGATTGGGTCTTTGCTCCAGTCTTAAGAGACTTTTCTAAAGTCGTGCTTACCGGTGTTTAGTTCTAGAGGTCAGTGGGTCAGCAGTGATGTAAGCGTCTGAAGTGGATCCTCCTCCTTCACATCCTGACCTGTAATTAGTCACAGTGCTGCGCTCCTCCTTGGTCTGCTGATCCTTTGAAATCCTGTGACCCTGTTTAAGCTGTATGACCTGGTCTCATAGTGGCACCTTCTCTTTGTTTTTAAGTTTGGAAATGTTTAAAATTGAATTTGAGGTAAAAATGAATTAACTGTGAGAGGCAGTTTAAATCGTTTAGATGATAACCGAGTTCTTCTCTTCTGCTGAACATTCCCAACATCAATCACAGCCTTCATTTCACACGGTCTTCAGTTTGCTCGGTTGTCACGGAAATAGATCTGTTGTTATGCAAGCTCGGTAGCTGTTCTTCATGACAACTGAGCATCCACTCCATGCCGCATTGCTCTGATCCATCAGCCATTGTTTATTCTAAATAGTTTAGAATAAACAGCTTTGGGTAATTGTTTCATGTAACATGTAGACCCTAAATGAACCTATTCCTTATGTTGACATCCCTAATTTGGACCTTGAATTGGGATTATTTTGTTGAATGTTTTGTTTCTGAGATCACAACTGTACTTTGACCCCTTTTCATAAATAAATCTATTGTTTCTTAATAATACTTGATAGAGGCAGTGTTGGAAAGTAAAATAGAATATGAATTATTATAAATTATGCATTTTAAAAGTGTAAGCAGAACCATTGTTTAAGGTTGGTACACAGCTGCTTGCCTTGAGCATGACCTTTGTTGATGTCACATCTATTTTTATAATAAAGATTGTTGCTCCCCTTTTAATCTCTGATCCAAGTGACGTGCAGCTCTAACTAATAGGCACATCGGCAGACGGCTGCCGTTCTGCTGTGTGGGTTGAAATGTTTTAATCACGTTGCACTTCTGGCAGAACCACATCAGTGATATCATAGCAGGTGTTTTCTATTAGTGGTCAGAGAGGGCCCAGATCAAGCACACACAGAAACATGCGTGTAGGTCATTGGTTCATGCTTTTTCTTATCTGTAGATGTTTTTTTTTAGGTCGATTGTTTGGCATTATCCGTGATGTCTTTTCTGCAATAGAGAGATGAAGTCACGCCCCTACCGGTGTTCCCCCAAGCAACGTTATTTGAGAAAAACTAGCTGTCTTAGCTGAATTTGTTTTATACTAAACTTGCATATCAACCCACATAAGTCTCATGTTTTACCTGCAAGGCACACGTTTTAAAGCTATTGTTCATTGTCTTGGATGTGAATATCAGATTTCTCCACAGGCAGACAAAGCAGAGCACAAAGTAATAAAATCTTGGCAGGCCACACGCCTATGCTGGGCTGCTGACAGCACTGTCAGTCATGCTGGGCGGCTGTAGAGGAGGTCGTCAGCGTCTGAAAAAGTAGTGCATTCGGCATCCCAGTTAGTTTTGCGGGGAGGTTATTCTGAGACTGGTTTGTAAAGTTTACAGCCTGCCACGATGTTGCTCCTGCATTACTCTGATTTAAAAAAAAAGTGCATGGTTTCGACTGGCAAAGTACGGGTTCATTTTTGTTCATTGTGCTCTGGCCGTGTGTGGTCATACATCACTTAGATTCACGTCACTCCTCCAGCCTGACAGTATGCCGCCTGTTTGGGAGGGGGGTGTGGTTTAGTTTTGCTCTAACCAATCAGCAGTGAGGTGATTTACTGATTGAAGAAATATGTAGCTTTGACAGTTGTCAACGGCAACAGTTTCAGTTTATTTCTTGTGAATGTAGCCCAAGAAAGAAAGGTGACAGACTAACACTACAACTTCCAACCGAGCAAAAGGTTTAACTTGTATTTATAACATTATATAATAACAGAATAGTTTATATGATAAAAGATCAATACTTAGCATTGGTTTATCAATACCTAATGTAGTTGATTAGCTGATGACAAATCAAACCAGGCTTTAAAGTGTGTACCCGAGGTGAGGGTCAACCATCTAGCTGTTTGGCTGCAAGGCTGTTCCGATGTTTTGACAATGAACACACTCACTACTGTAATGCCAGCTGTGAACTGTCTCAGCTGGACTGAAGCCACCTGGAAACCAAACGCAAGGGCAAGTGTGAGTCATCTGTTTAACCGGAAGAATCTTAGTTCTTGTCATGATGACACGCTGACCCTCCTCCTCCTCATCATCATCATGACAGAGTTGGCTCTGATCCATAGAGCACGTCTGTTTGAGGCCAGTGTCCTGCTGTTGAACCGTGGCAGGCCAGCACCCATTCCACAGCACATGCTTTTCCCATGATGCTCCTTGTGAGTCAGTCTGGCTTTGTAACAACGGCTACGAGGACATTTGGACAGAAATGCCTGCTGCGGTGTAAAGAGAGAGAGAGAGAGAGAGAGAGCAGAGAGAGAGAGAGCAGAGAAAGGCTGTTAGACTTTTCAGCTGTGTGTGTGTGAGTGTGTGTGAGTGTGTGAGAGTGAGAGTGTGAGAGTGAGTGATATTTTTGAATGAGATCAGTGAATGAAGTCATTGCAATGTGCTCAACAATAGTCTTACAAATGTGTGTGTGAGTGTGTGTGGACGCTAGGGGTTGGGGGGGAAATCAATTTGGTAACTTTACTTTTCATTCCCAATTTTTTTTTCTGGTGCAATCATAGGAAAAGTGGGCAGGATTGGCAGGAAGTTGGTCAAAACAAAGATGGAGAGTTGCTCAGTCCGTCTGCTTGACGAAATACATTTTCCTGCAATGAAAATGATTGAAATCAGTGTGTAATTTATTAGATAATTTTCAGCTGAAAAAGTTGATGTGTTATTGCAATAATATCATATTGTGACTTAAGTATCGTGATAATATCGCATTGCAGTGCCTTCGGTGATTCCACCACAAATACCTTTGCAGTAGAAATACGTTCTATTCAAACCATCGCTTTCTTCTCAAACCAAACTGGAGCCTCCAGATATATCTGGTTGTCTTTTTCAACAACAGAGACACACACACACACACATGCACACACACACACACACACTCTCTCTACTATTTCCACCCCCATCTATTGTTCAGACAGCTCCCCTCCAGCTATGGGACAGCGGAGATGGAGAGAGTTCACTGTACTTTATCTAGTCGCGCTCACATTTACTGTACACAGAAAACTCAACTCACTGTGAACCACGCGGCCGTATCTATATTAAGGCCATGTGAAATGGCCCTGAAATTGGAAACGCTTGGTCTGGTTTCTTTGTTCTTCATTAATGTAGAACATGGCTGAGTAGTATCTTATGGATCATTACTGCTTTATTAACGCATCGCTAGATCTAATTTTCTTTTGTCTACTGGTGTGCCATCTCTTATTCTCTCCATATATAGCTTTTAGATGTCGTAAGCTATTTTAGACATCACAAATAGATTGATTTTGCTATCTTTTTTTTAAGAGACACTCAGATACCATGTTTTCTTTTCCAAATCCGATACCTGAACTTGTGTATCAGCTGATACAGAGGACATGTCCAATACTACTGCTTTAAAACCAAAGATATAACAATTATTTTTTAACAACTGAATAACCCTGTGTAGATATATGATTTATATCATTGTTGTATGTCCTGGCTCAGGTTAAAACCTTTAAAACTTTATTTTATTACCTAGATTGACAGATTTTCTAGTTTTAAAATATTGGCAAATGCTGAAGTTTTGGTAGCTCTGTCTAACATTACACCCTCCACTAGCACTGATCAGTACTGCACATGTGCAACTTTAAACAGAGATGAGAAAAAAATGAGACGGCTCACTAGAAACGTCCATCGTCAATATCACACACTGTTTTTTTCTGGAGCTGATTATGCTAGGATCTTCAGGGTGAGCCATCTCGCTCCTTTCTCATCCCCGTTGAGAGACACACATGTAAAGTGATTGGGCAGGATGTAGTGAGCAAGTCCCCAGGAAGGCCGCCATACTTCCCAGTACGAACACTAAATGCTCCCTCAATCCAGGATACTAATAAAATGGTCATAATGGACAAACCATGTATGGTCTTGCTCCCTAAACTGTACAATAAATATGGACATAGCCAAGCTGCACAATGTCCGATGTCCTATCAGTCACCATGTCCCATTGTTATTAGCTCCTTCTTACTGCATAACGACAGTCATAGATTTCTTTCTTTGTGAATTTTTCAGTTTAAGTCCTCCAAAATAAAAGCCCCCATTGAAGCCCTGACAACAAAGAGAGGAAGTGCCTCCTCCTCCAGCAGCAATCAATAAACAGCCATTGGGCTGTCTGCCATCGACAGACCTGTGTCTCATCCTGCTGACGGGGAAAGCTCGATGCTAATGGTGCTTTTTGGAGTCACTGCCGCTCTATAGACAATCCATTGATGCTTTATTGTGTCGGCTGCACGCTCACATTTCTTTTGTCCCACTCGCAGTCATACGGAGACATTGATGACAGCAGGGTCAGTACCCAGCACGTCCAGTAAACTGTCATTAGGTTTGGGAAGACTAGGCATTGGAGATTTTTGAGAAGAAGGAAATAAGGAGACTTTAAATAGAGATGTTGGTGGAAGATGAAGTTCATAATCAAGTAGACCCAGATCATTTTAGGGCATTAAGGATTATGTGAAATGGAAGGTAGAACAGCTTTTTCTAAGAGAAACAGAATAGGGGGGGGGGGGGGGGTGTTATTTTAAAGAGAAATTAAAATCAATGTCTGTGTAAATTGCTCAAAAGTGGGTGTGGCTTAGGGAGACTTGCATTGTGAGATCGGGAGACGGAGGACAACAAGAAACTGATCAATTGACCCTTTTCTAAGCCCTGCCCCCCGCTGTCGCTCCATCAAGCTCTCGGACCGTTTTCATCTTTAAAAACATAAAGATAAATGTTACAGATAAGATCACAAGAGTTACAGATCAGATCACAAATGCGTGTTCCTGCCACTGACAGTCTCAGATGGTTAAGTGTCAACAGCATTATGGAAAGGACCTTTTTGTTTAACCAGAAACAGCAGCTTTATCGCTTCATCATCTTAGTTAGGCTTTCCACTGTTCAAACAATCACCAGCTCTGGTTTGATCAAAATAAAACCTTACTTCCCAGCATTAAATGTGAAAATATTCTCACTCCACACACCAGTTTCCCCCTGCTTGTTCTCTGATGTCTGACCTCCATACATACATCCACCCTGCACACAGAAAGGAGGAAGAAGCCAATAGCAGCTACTTTTGGAAATTCTCTGTTCACCCAGTTTGGTCAGGAGTGAATGAGCGTCCGCCTCGCCAAGACTCTGCCACAGCAGTGTGGCTTCCCTGCATGGATTGTTCATTTTAGGCTGGTGGTTTGTGAAAACAGCAGGGATGCTTTCATATGGCACCAGGACTTATAGAATATAAAACCAAAGTATGAATTTGATTGATATCATCGGGTTCAGATCTCAGTTAGGGGTTGGAGACTACAAAGTCATGTCGGGGCAAGAGAACGAAACACAAGATGCTATATCGAGTGGTGTCATGGGAATCGTAGGATTCTGCTTGACCTATACATTTAGTCAAGTCAAGTTTGCTTGCCCGGCAAAGTCTTGGGGAAAATGTGCATTAAGGGCTCAAAATGTGCACCCCTTAAAGGGTTTGGTTCCTGTATAAACTGATGGGCCGGTCTAATGTTTGGTCACTTTGTGTGTTGTCAGATCTGTCAAAGAACCGCCTGTGTGAGCTGCCGGAGGAGCTTTGTCAGTTCATCTCTCTGGAGACCCTGAGCCTTTACCACAATGGGATGCGTTCACTGTCCTCCAGCCTGGGCAACCTCCAGGCCCTCACCTACCTCAACCTCAGGTAACTCAACACCATACTCACAGTCCAGGTGTATACCCCTCAGTCTGTTGTAGTTTGTGTACCTACAGGTCTTGAAAATGTAGACCCGTCCCCATCAGAAAGACCCTGACTCAGCAAACCTAGCCTCGTCAAAGACGTGGTCTCCTCGCCTCCTCTGATAATGAGTCATTGGTCCTGGTTTAAAGTTTTGGCCAACATTTCTATCAGGTTAAAACACTGTTTGAGGGGAGGAATGATGAGGAAAAACGGTGCCTAGTTAAAGATAATTAACACGAAAAGAACCAATAATAGGCTATAAAGTTTGGGGTTTTATTATTCAGCGTTTTTTAAGCTGAATTATATTGTTTCGTCATCGTCTTTTAGCCAAGTTGTCATGGTCTATATCAATCTGCGGCGGCGGTCGGGAATGTTTTCTTTATAGCTTTATTTGGAAAAGCTGAAAATTAGTGCACACAAAACAGTGATAAAAAATGTTGCATGCAACTGTGGTAACAAGTAGGTCCCCTTAATCTCTCTCTCTCTATTAACAGATTGTTTGGTCAGGCCATAATACATTCCTCATCCCTAATAAAATAAATGTATATTAAAATATTAGATAGACATAAACACTGCCCTTGTAATGAATTATCACACACGTTTAAAGCAGATATTCTCCACTATGTCCTTTTTCTGAAGCAGAAAGTGAATCAATGTCTCACTTATTCTGTGAATGTAATTACTCTCTTTATGTTCTATGTCTTTTGTTGTTTCATGTATTCCTATTTTAAAGTTTGTATTTATCAACATGTTCCGATAAAATGTATATTTTCTGTAAAATATAATGTATTGTTTTAAGTATGTGTAATCCAAAAAAAATCCCAAGTTGTAATAGAGTGTAATTGTCCTTTAAAAGTTGCACTTTTGCACAAAGGTTCACAGTCAGGCGCTGCATGTATTGTTGGAGAACTGCTTTTGAACTTCTGTGTTTGTTTATGCCGGAGATGAAGACAAATCCTGTCCAATCCTCCTTACAACAACAGAACCACGCTCCTGGGCGCTATCATTCACTGTTGCTAGGAGACCAGAGAAGCCGTCCAGGTGGCTGGTAATACAGGCGGCAGAAGTGTAGGCTCGAAGCAAATATCCTGTCCAACAACAAGACTGAATGTAGCGGCACATTCTTTATAGGCTAGCTGGTTATTTAAGATATAAAACACAAGACTGTATTGACCTTTGCCCCTGAATGACATCAGTGTGTGTGTGTGTGTGTGTGTGTGTGTGTGTGTGTGTGTGTGTGTGTGTGTGTGTGTGTGTGTGTGTGTGTGTGTGTGTGTGTGTGTGTGTGTGTGTCTGTGTCTGTGTCTGTGTGTGTGTGTGTGTGTGTGTCTGTGTCTGTGTCTGTGTCTGTGTCTGTGTGTCTGTCTCCACAGTCGTAATCTTCTGTCCAGTTTACCCTCGTCGGTGTTTCAGCTCCCCCTCCTGCGAGTGCTCATAGTCAGCAACAACAAGCTGTGTTCGCTGCCCGCCTCCATATACTCCCTCACACACCTCCGACAGCTGGTATGATATACACACTGACACTCACACACACACTACTGCTTCATTCTGTGTGTAGAAGGTTACTATGGTGATAGAAGCTCTCTGGCAGTACAGATGGTGGGTCGCAGATTGTGTCCGAAATCACTCTTCACTACTTCCTACTCACTATTCAGGGAGCTCTATGTAGAGGACTGTGTAGGGGACTATGTAGAGGACCGTATAGAGGACTGTGTAGAGGACTGTGTAGGGGACTGTGTAGGGGACTATGTAGAGGACCATATAGAGGACTGTGTGGGGGACTGTGTAGAGATCTGTGTGGGGGACTGTGTAGAGGACTCTATAGTGGACTGTGTAGAGGACTGTGTAGGGGACTGTGTGGGGGACTGTGTAGAGGACTGTGTGGGGGACTGTGTAGAGGACTCTATAGTGTACTGTGTAGAGGACTGTGTAGGGGACTGTGTGGGGGACTGTGTAGAGGACTGTGGGGGACTGTGTAGGGGACTATGTAGAGGACCGTATAGAGGACTGTGTAGGGGACTGTGTAGAGATCTGTGTGGGGGACTGTGTAGAAGACTGTGTAGGGGACTGTGTAGAGGACTGTGTAGGGGACTGTGTAGAGGACTGTGTAGGGGACTGTGTAGGGGACTGTGTGGGGGACTGTGTAGGGGACTGTGTAGGGGACTGTGTAGAGGACTGTAGGGGACTGTGTAGGGGGCTGTGTAGGGGACTGTGTAGGGGACTGTGTAGGGGACTGTGGGGGACTGTGTAGGGGACTGTGTAGGGGACTGTGTAGAGGACTGTAGGGGACTGTGTAGGGGACTGTGTAGGGGACTGTGTAGAGGACTGTAGGGGACTGTGTAGGGGGCTGTGTAGGGGACTGTGGGGGACTGTGTAGGGGACTGTGTAGGGGACTGTGTGGGGGACTGTGTAGAGGACTGTGGGGGACTGTGTAGGGGACTGTGTAGGGGACTGTGTAGAGGACTGTAGGGGACTGTGTAGGGGACTGTGTAGGGGACTGTGTAGAGGACTGTGGGGGACTGTGTAGGGGACTGTGTAGAGGACTGTGGGGGACTGTGTAGAGGACTGTCTAGGGGACTGTGTAGGGGACTGTGTAGAGGACTGTCTAGGGGACTGTGTAGGGGACTGTGTAGAGGACTGTGTAGGGGACTGTGTAGAGGACTGTGTAGAGGACTGTGTAGAGGACTGTGTAGGGGAGTGTGTAGGGGACTGTGGGGGACTGTGTAGGGGACTGTGTAGAGGACTGTGTAGGGGACTGTGTAGAGGACTGTGTAGGGGACTGTGTAGGGGACTGTGTAGGGGACTGTGTAGAGGACTGTGTAGGGGACTGTCTAGAGGACTGTGTAGGGGACTGTGTAGAGGACTGTCTAGGGGACTGTCTAGAGGACTGTGTAGGGGACTGTCTAGAGGACTGTGTAGGGGACTGTGTAGGGGACTGTCTAGAGGACTGTGTAGGGGACTGTCTAGAGGACTGTGTAGGGGACTGTGTAGAGGACTGTGTAGAGGACTGTGTAGAGGACTGTGTAGAGGACCGTGTAGAGGACTGTGGGGGACCGTGTAGGGGACCGTGTAGAGGACCGTGTAGGGGACTGTAGGGGACACAGCTTTCGACCACAGCCATAGACTTTTAAACTTTCTCTCTGGACTGTTACTAAGTTTAAAGCAGGTCCTCTAGATCTAATGAATCTTGTCAGTTTCAGTTCACTGGATTCTCTGTGTCGTTCTCTCCCAGGACGTGAGCTGTAATGAACTGCAGTGTTTGCCAGCGGAGCTCGGCCAGCTAGAGTGTCTGAGGGACTTAAACCTGAGGAGGAACCAGCTCACCACTTTGCCTGAAGGTAAAGACACACATGAACACCCACTGTCCTCAAACCTCCTCTACTTAAAGTACCAGCATTAGTCGGTGCTCTTTCATGAAGCCAACTAACCCTGCAAACCTCAGCAATGTCTTTGTCCAGACCCCATGAAGTGATTCTGCACCGGTAATCACCGATTGCTATTGCGTGCATCAATAACTGTAGAAGATTATAAAGATAAAGGAAACACCCCATCAGATTGTAGCTCTCTGGACATCATGGAATGTAATGTAGAATTGTTAGATGGTAATTGCATCATTATTGTGAGCTATTGATTGTTTACGTGTAGAAGTATTGACCTGCTTCCGACTTACTGCAAGTCTGATGGATCTTACACCATTAGTGCCTCATTCTCCAGCTCATTAGGAGGAAATGTAAACGACAACAAGAGTAAACAGACTACGAGGGGACAGGAGCTGCCGGCACCAGCCTTTTCTAAATTTAAACCATGTTTGATGTTAAGTGTTTACTAAGTGCTACGGACAAGTTTAATGTTTGGGTCCCCGTTTTTATTTGCATCGTGCACGAGGATGCACATGCACACATGTGACATGATACACATTCCTGGTAGTTAATGCGTAGGAAATGTAGCAATAAGCCAGCAATGACCGGGGAAAAGAAGATGCAAGCAAGTTAACATGTATGGAAACGGCACAGAATGAAGTATCTTTTATTAATAAGGCAAAGTTCTGTGAAACCTGAATGACTGCCAGAGGCAGAGCTCAACTTTACAGGATGAAATGTCAAACCTCGAGATTACACAGAATGTATGAGAAACTGAATGTAAACAGAACTTTTATTTGTTTACAAGGACACCTTTTAAATGTATTAAAAGTATCAAAAAGTTGAGGCCTAAATCAAACTGAGACTAATAAATTCCCTTCTCTTTGCATCATCCAGAAATATCCGAGCTCCCCCTCGTCCGGCTCGATGTGTCCTGCAACCGCATTTCCCACGTGCCCTTGTGCTACCGCCACCTCCGCCATCTCCAGAGCATCTTGCTGGACAACAACCCGCTGCAAATGCCGCCTGCACAGATCTGCTCCAAGGGCAAATACCACATCTTCAAGTACCTCAACATGGAGTCCTGCAAGAGAAGCCAGGAGGAGCTGGAGAGACACCTGAGGCCCACTGGGTTTAACAGCTGGTGAGGAGGACAGGAGGGAGGGAGGGAGGGAGGGAGTAACAAACAAGTTGGTCTGGGAGGAGCAGACAGGATGAAGGAACAAGCACATTTCTGCACTATAGCTGGAGATGCTACGTTACTGATGGATAAACCGTTGTTCACCAAGTTCTCCCGGGAAAATCACATTAGTTATTTTTAGTTTAATATTGAATGTTAGTATTGAGCAGATTTGATCACAGATAAAAACACTCACAATAAGTTGAGTGATCATCTTAAATATTGTCACAAGTGACTTGAAAAAGCTGTCTAGCTCGCTATCATCGTAGATAAGTGAAAAATAGAGCCCGACTTAAAAATGCAGCGTACACAAATACACGTTTTTATATTTATTTATCCTTTATTTATCCAGGGAGAGGTTCTGATTCATGACCATCTTACTTAACATATTAGTCAAGGAGCTACAGAGGAGTCTTCATGCTAAGCTAGTGTTGAAGAAAACTCTTCAGGTCCAATTCTGTAGCTGGTTCAAATGAGGTTTAATCACTGACAGTGGAGAAAAGAAATTCACAGTGTGTCTATGAAGATCCAGTCTGAGGAATGGCCTGGCTGAGTTGAATTTATACAGAACAGTTTGATAGAACAAAAGGGAAGGCGTCATGAGTGGATTTGCATTGACTCAGCAAATGTCTCTCTGCAGAGGAAGAGACATCTGTTAAGGTGTGACCGTTCTTGGGAGAGCTAGACGATGTCACTACAGGGGTCACTCATCGGGCCTTGATCAATGTATTTGAGATAGAGACCATTCAGGAAGAGGGAAAGATCAAAGAGTCTTTTCATCAAGACGGCAAGGGTTAACACAATGGAAAACAGCTCAGCAGGACATTTGATGTTTAGAGAGAAAGGAACATTATACCAAAACCAAATAAGAATTGTAAGGTAACACAATTTCTTCTACACTAGCTCAAATTGATATCGATCGTCTTGTCTCACTCTCCGAAAGAAAGAAAGAAAGAAAGAAAGAAAGGAAATAAGCTTGTCTCCTTAAAGACTGCATAAATTCTACCATCCTTAGTGTTTGATGGAGACCCTTCGTAGTCACATAGTGAAGGAATATAACATCAGTCGGTTGGCTTACAGAGAGACAGTGGAATCAAAGAGAGCCGCTCTTTTTGTCCACAATATTCTGCTCGTTTCAAACAGTTTTTCTTTTTTCTACAATAATGGATGTTGGAACCTAAAGTGGCCACTTGTATTATGTATTGCACTTTCTATTTCTCAGGGTGGTGAAGTGTTTTACAGTACAATAGATAGCTGACACTTGATTACAACGACAGCAGTTGCAACTTTTCTGTCGTATTTAAGTGACGGTCGGACATCAATACTGTTTACTGATAGTGGGAGCTGCTGTTATAATGACTGCTGCTAGTCATTTTAAGGATAATAGAGCTGTGAGAATATTTTTTGCCACCACTATATGCACTCACAAACACACTCTTATGCCTTTTAAAGGAACAATGTCAGCATGAGTACAGTACAGTAAATGGAGAATAGGGAAATGGAAGATAAATGATGACTAAGAGGAAGCAGGGTTTGTCAAATATTTATGAACTTCAGTGTACTGCTTTCAGCTGCCTAGTAGCCGTTTCCATGAGCTAGACAGGACCAAGGACAGAGATAAGAGAGAATATCTGAGAGGGAACTCTGAGTCAGAGCCTTTAGACTAATGAACCACCATGTACAACACTGCTGTGTGCTCGCTGTGTGTTCAGCTTATCCTAATGTGTGCTCTACGTGTTCCCCTGCAGTCTGTCAGACCAGGAGCTGTTCACGGGTCAGTTCGGAGGGCTGGATTCTGGCTTCAACAGTGTCGACAGCGGCAGCAAGCGGTGGTCTGGGAACGAGGTAAGACTAGTGGACACACTTCATTATCACGTCATCGCTGCATTTCATATCTGAGGACCCTGATGGAAAGGTCGGGTTAGAGGGAGGACACGAGGCACGGTCAGCTTTAATACACTTTGAGTTAAACGGCCAAATGAGACTTTGGGTAAAATGACTTGTTTAGTGTGCCTTCGCCTCTATTGGAGAGCATGACGCAGGTTATTTGTTTAAATGCACCATGTACAGTGTTGTTGAACACATCAATGATTCTATAATTAGTAAATAATAAATATACACATAGTACAAATAGAGCCAGCCTCTCCTATAGTGTCGTGTTAACCAGCGAGTACAGATCAATGACTCCGATCCGTCTGTGTGTCCAGTCAGCAGATGACTTCTCGGAGCGCTCCCTTCGCTTAGCTGAGGTCAGCAGAGACCAGAGGAACCTGGAGGAGGAGGAGGAGGAGGAGGAAGAGGAGGGTGGATCTCCTCTGGAAACTAACAAAGGTGAGGAAGGACACACCTGTTTTCATGTAATCTGGCCCATTAAACAGTGTTCTGTAACATAGAGTAAGTCACTGAAACGGTAGATTTGTTTGCCCATATGGATAAAGAAGCTCTTGTACTCTGTTTGCAGTGAATGGAGAGTCCGAGCATGTGGACTTCATGGACAGCAGTGTGGCCGAGGAAGAGGAGGAGATCAGGAGGGATCTCCCCACACCTCCTATGACAGCACCTCTTCAGGTACCGGTCATTCACACACTGATCAGCAATTGTGTGGGATCTTCTTGTCGCTCGACATCTTGGAACAGGGAAGTTATTGATTGTGTCATTGATTTCCAGGAGCAGAAGGAGAGCTCTTCACTGTGCCAACCCCAGGACACGACAATATGCAGGTTAGTCAAACACACTGTAAAATATACACTCTAATGTCGCCAACACAATTCAGGGCCAGTGGTTTAGTGCACAACTTATTTACTTAATTGTTTGTCACACATCAATCACACATTAGCAATAACTGGTATATATATATATATATATATATAAAAAAAACTAAATAGTTTATAGCATAATACAATAATATTAGATGAAACACAAAACAATAAGATTGGTTTAAAGAGCAAAGCTAGGAAGAGGGTTTCTCAGCATCACTTAAAGAACAAATGGGGAAGATGTCAGAGCTTGTATGACAGATGATGGAAGTGTTAACAGGTCTGTTAATCCTCCTCAGGGAGGAAAGGATGAGAATCAGGAGGGTTTATGGGAAATGTTTCAGCTCTGTGTAACACGTTCACCTCTCGTAATGACCTCTTCCATGATTTGTTTACTGTTCTTGTGGAAACGTATTCCACTTTATTTGAAAAGCATTTCACCTTTAATTTCATCCAAACTCAGCCGTGTGTTGGTTTCTCTGGTCGGACACTGTGGACTCAGGCTCCAAGTTACAAAGACAGACAGTGTTTTAGCACTTTTTCACTCCTCCCTTGTTTTACAAGGTCACTTCACAGGGTATTTGAGAGCTGGGAAAAGTCAATAGACTGCTGTTCTCATTAGTTGCCGTGCCCCTCAAACTGCATGTTGCGTACTTCTGGGTGCCGTTATCTCGGGAAGTTAACGATCCTGACTTTATTACATCGTCTAGATTTAAACATATGTTTTGCAAGCGGATGTGAAACAAAGTAAAACCAGATGCTAGTAAATATTAATGGTATTATACGATGCTCAAACTATTCCCTGATTACTTGCTAAAGGAAATGCATGCCGACAATTCTGATTTAAGGGTTTATTCATTCAAGTCAATTAGCAAGGAAATAGATATTCTCTGGCTTCTAAAATCCCAACCAATAATAGTTGTTGTAGATGAAATAGGGTTTTTATTGCGGATCCAGATAAAGGTAGTCTAGTCACATTGATGGTCCACATAAGAAATGGAAAAACACAGGAATTGCATTGTTTAAACAAAGAATGTTGCTCTTTTAAAAATGTATTTATCCTTTATGAAGGTGGACTTTATGATTAGCTTATTTTAGATTGTTCTATACAAAGGATGGTTACTAAAGAAAGATGCGTGACTCATCTGTGACACATTTGCTTCTTCAATGTAAGGTTAAGCACTATTCTTAAGTGCCATTTTTTATTATTATCGGTACAATATTGTGAATTGCAGTTGTTTTGGCCATAATAATCGTGACATGATGCTCTCATATCATCCCATGCCTCCTTGTTCTGCTACCAAGAAAACGACAGTGTTGAGATTTACAGTCCCAGTCCCATTGGCTGTATATTAACATGTGACCCAGAGCCATCAATCAGCTTCTGGACAACTGGGATGTTTCATTCTAAATCCTGGAGCTTTATTAACTGTACTCCCTCATTCAGTGAGACCTTGACCCCTCATTAAGCCTTGTGTAGCGGACATGATTAAGGACTGACTAAACTGAGGAACGCCAGCCTGAATCTCGTCCGCAAACATTTTACGATCAGCGTGAACAAACGGATGTTCCAACATTTCCTTTGGGACTCGTAAAAATAGAACAGTGAGGCTGAAAACGGAAACTCAACACACCCTTTTCAACAGACTTTAATCTTTAAATGATATAATGATTTTACACAAACCAGCTTTCAGAATGAAGATGCACATCTCACTGCATAGATTTGAGTTTATAGGATGGGTTTCTTGCTCTCGTTTTGAGCTGTTTAACTGCTGGGAAACTGACTCAGCTCATGTCTTATTTTGAGCCAATGTGTCGTCATCATGTCATGATCATTCTGGCCAAAATATTTGCAAATATTGTTGTGATAATCTGAAAAAATGACCTAAAACACACTGGAATTACTTTCCCTAACATGATGAGAAACACATTTGTATTGCTACACAGATTGGATGCACATCTATTTTAGTGAACACTCAATGAAAAAAGGCCCACTTCACATAAAACTATCATAACTTATCATCGTGTTCTATTGTTTGATTTTTGTAAATGTGTTTTCTGTTGCCTCTGTCATAACTTCTGTATCGTTTTACCCATTTGGTGTTTTCCCCCAATGAAAACTTTACATTCCAATGAGACAAGTCTTTCCTCACCTCTAATAAGAACAGGGGTGACTAAGTAATGGTATGACTGGATTCAGGCACCTATTTCAGTCTAAACCAGTTGGACTCCCCAAATCCCTTTCTAGTAAACGCAGCTTGTGATTAATAATGTCATAATCATGAGAATAAACAGCACTGCCCTTTGAAACAGGTTGGCGAACTGAACTGGACCCAGGACTGTTTTTCTGGTGTTACTGGTTTAAGTCCACATGGACCCAGATTACAGAGCACACCCTCAACATACAAGCCCTGCAGTACACCCCTTGCTGTTTCACGGCAACAGAAAGACAGTCGCACCTCGTCCCAGTCTTAGTCACTCAGTGTAGATTTTGGAGGATGTTAGTAAATATATGACTCAATCAGTTTCCTTCTCCCCCATCACACCCATCATGTTTAATAGAACCAGAGGAACCGTGTCTTTAGGGTGTGATCACAGAAGGGTGTAGAAAAGACAAGATCTACACCAAACAGACACATTGACGTCTTTTCAGGACTTTTAGATGGTTATTAAACTCCGATCACTTCTTAAGATACTTACAGTATTACTCAATCTGTCCAAATATATCACAAACGTCTGCTTATTCTAGGGTGAATACAGCCTTATTAAAAGACTGGGAAATGGCAGAGATGGATGGGGATGCTGTCGCTGCATCCAGTCTGCAGTAATATTAAGAAGAGCAGATTGACAGTGCACTTCCAAATTTAATGGTCTTGGCTCTGAGGATAGCTCTGTAATAAAAACTTCTATTTATATAACTTTTCGTGGTTTGGCTGTTTCTAAACTAATACTAGTAAAAGCCTGGAGGGGCGTCTCAGGACGAAGCCTTTATTTTACCTACCGCCATACTGCTGTTAAATTGTTATTAAAGTTGAGCTGAAGCAGCATTTCAGGATTGATTGATGGCTGGATGTTATAATAGGATTAATTTGGTAATATTTTTTGTTAAATAGATGTCACAATATTAATGATGGATGTGATCTAAAAAGGGTTAACCAGTTAAAGGAAAAGTATTTAGTATTTGCAGTCAGTCAAAACTTTGAGTGGTATTTTAATGATATTTTCTTACATTTTTCTTCTCCTTTCCAGGTCCAGCCTCCATGTGGAGGTGGGTCCCCCATCGTCGGCCTCCTCCTCCTCCCCCCTGTCCCCCTCCAGCCCCACCCTGGAGGAGCGGCGGAGGCCGGGCACCTTGTTCATCTGGCAGGAGAGGGAGCGTATGCAGAAGCAGAGAGAGAACGCCAGGTCACTTACTCCTCCTCCTCCTTTACTGCCACCTTTAATAACCCGTCGTGTAGATTTTATTTTGAAAAGCAAATGATTGTCAGCAGTAAACTATGTGTTATGAAGGAATCAATTGAACACTGGTAACACGTGACATATCACACTATATATAGTTAAATATATATATATATATTCATCATGTGTAAAGCAGTAAGGAGGAGCTCTCTGTCAGAGGCAACTCCCTTCTGTCGGTCATTTCTAATTATACGCTCTCCATGTCAAAACTCTAATCTTGCAGTTTGCTGAAGTCATCCACCAAAGCAGGAAGTCATGTGGCCCCTGCACCACAGACAGGAAGTAGCTCAGCGTAAGTAAAGCCCTGTGAACAGCCAAAGCACACAGCAGGAAGACGCATGTCTTTGAGTGACAGTCCAAGTTCTACTCGCTTCCATTCATGCTTGCCTTCCTTCCATCCCTCCTGATTTACAAATGGAGGGAAGCTTGATGTCGAGGAAAGTGTTGTTCTTCGGTCCTGATCAATCTTCGGTGTCTGTCTCCCCCTAGTGGTGCTTCGCCAGAGTACAGCAACTCCCACTTGGGCCTCCGGCAGCGATGTGCGGTGAGTAGTGACCCTCATTCCTTCAGTAAATACAGCTGGACTGTGTTTCTATTGTTGACCATCTGAACGGTTTCTTTTTTATTTATTAGAGTGCTGATCAGATGAGCATAGTGACGCCTTCAGTACTTCTACAACGCTCCATGAGCAGAACAGGTACACACACACACACACACACACCTTTTAGTTCATTTAAACAAATAATATGTAACATTTCTGCTTCTGAAGCTAACTGTCCATTTAATTTGGTCACCTGTCATTAGTGGTTATATCATATTGACTTTTTATCTAGTTTGAAGCCACATTTGTACTTCTGTGTCAGATGTCCCGTCCTCCCCGAAAACGTCCCCTCCTCCCGGTCAGGTCGTGAAACCCAACAGTTTCCTGTTCCGCACTTCCTCCCGCAGCAACGTCAAGCCATCAGGTACACAACGACACGCCGCTTTGTACCTTCATTCAGCGCGTCAGAAACGCACCAACACTGTCTGTCGTCTCTCTGACAGCGTCGTTTACTCTGGGCGAGTCTGGCAGAAGTGAGTCTCGCACGGTGCTGCGTTCTCCTAAAGAAGAGAGACCGGACATCACACAACTACGCAAGGTAAACCCCAGTAAACCTGCTTTGGAAGAGAAGGAGTTGGGTTTGATGTATTTATTTAGAATTGTGTTAATCTGGTTGTCTGAGGGAAGACTTCAGGGATTCTGTTCACAAAAAAGCATCAATATATTTGTTATAACTCAGTTTATTGAAGCTGCATCCATGTTTCTGCTCACACACACCGAACATCATAATCCTGGGTTTAAACAGCGGTGAATTAACGTAACGGCGTTCTCCTCCCTCCTCAGACTCTGGAGTCTCGGCTGAAGATCTCTCTACCGGAGGATCTAGGCGAGGCCTTGTCCAACGGCACAGTCCTCTGCCAGCTGGCCAATCACCTTCGACCACGAGCCGTGTCCATCATCCACATTCCCTCCCCAGCAGTGGTGAGTCCTTTGCACCAGTATGGTATTTTCCCTGTGGTATAAAAAAGGAAGGCTGTGTCACTTTAAGAAGAAATAACATTAATTCCTAAGTTACTAGAAAGGTGCAGGTCGGTTGTGCCTGCAGCGACCTCTGCTGTTTGAATGAATGATTACAACACACTGAGCCAGGACGTCTTTTCAACATCGCCTCCGTGCTTTAGTTCTCTGAAGGAGCCAACAGAACCGCTCTCAGCGACCCTCTCGTTCTCCGGGGAAAACTGTTTTGAAAAATGATTTATTGAGTGCTAAATGTGTGTTTCTGATATTATTTTCAGCCAAAACTGAGTTCAGCAAAGTGTCGACTCAACGTGGAAAACTTCCTTGCCGCGTGTCGTAAGCTGGGAGTCACTGAGGTAAAGACCCTTCTCATTATGGTTCTCGCGCTGCTGTCTTTTCAGTACAACTCATGCATACTTTGATGCATCTAAACCGATAAGGCAATTTAAAAATGGAATATTCAGTGTGCTTTAAGCTCAGTTGTGTTGCTAAGTTATTCCTGTCAGGGTTGGACTGATTGGGCTGTTTAAAAGCATTTCTCTGGCCCATCAGCTCAACCCTCACTGTTTTGTCTAACTGTACTGTTTGTCCTTCTCTTGTCTCCTAGTTGTAACAATATAACTACTTGTATTTTCCTCCTGTGTGTGTGTGTGTGTGTGTGTGTGTGTGTGCTGTCCAGAGGGATGTATGTGCGTGCTCTGATGTGCTTCTGGGTAAGCTGCCCGCTGTGCTGCGCTGTGTGACCGCCCTGCTGGCTGCTGAGGGGGGGGAGACGGCGGAGGACCGGTCCCCCCGCCCCTCCTCACCTTCGTCTTCATCGTCCTCGCTGCTGTCCACAGATTTCCTGCTCTTCTACTGCGCCGCCATGGCCCTGCTCTACGTCGTCTACTGCTGCCTGCTCACCTAGAGGAGCGGCAGCCAACACAGTACTTTAATATTCACGCGGCTGTTGAACTGCAGGCTAACTGAACACACACACACACACAGTTGTAGAGAGCGAGGCCAACACACACAGCTGTCATCTCAGATTGAACTGTGTGTTTTGACCTCAGACCTCGGCGTGTGTCGACGCTCCACAGCTGCACACTGGTTGGATGTTAGAGCCATATAGAGCATGCAGCCGAGCACCTTTAAGAAACTACCAGAATACACTACAGCACACTGAAGCTACAGCTCTTCATTTAGAGGAATAGAAAGCACTACACTGACGCTGCATGACAGCAGATGAACAGCCTTCACTCTGACGCAGAGCTGCTCTGCAGGCGCAAATTATCTCATTGGTTGAGACAGGGAATGGGCGGAGCAAAGGACCCTCATATGAATCGCATGCTACCTTAGGTTATTTGTATCTTCTTTTTACTAATGCACACTGAAACAGCTGCAGCGTGGGCTTCGATGTTCACGTGACACCTGCAGACTGTTCGTGTACATGAGAGATACAAATGGTTGCCGCTAGAGAACAGATTAGGGCCCAATAACTCCTGAATAATGCCTGATTATCCTCAGTCTGAGGGACAGAGCTAGAAGTGCGTTGCCTGCAAAACCGCTGTTTACCTATGGTACGGTGCACCTAGCGCACGCTGCTCTTTTGCGCCGCAAGTCATGTTTTTCTTATCTTGCGGTTTTTCTAAATGTATTTTTTGGTCAAGAAGTGTAGCAACATTTAACATCACATAATGACATGATGTGAAGCAGAGCGTGAGCAGCGTTATCATTCATGTGGAGTTGGTCGATCTATGCACCAACTCCTCCCTTTAGCTGCTAAATGCTCCAGCTAGTCTGGAACTGTGTCGGTCTGCTGGTTTATTATCGTGAATACAGAACAGTGATGTTGCAGAGTATAAAGCAACAAGCTGAAATAGACTACAAAACTCTGTAGAGCTGAGGAAGAACTGGTGTTATAATTCTCTGTGGGTTTGTCACTATGAGTCACTCCTCGACCTGGAAACTCAGAAACTTTACTGACACTCTGTACTATGTATATACTACAGCATACACTAATGATCATAGGCAAAATTACACTAACATTCCAACATGCAGACTAAAATTGCTGTTTAAGTGAATTATATTTGGATGACTTTAAAGGCATGTTATTTTTTTTAACATTACTTATAGTGATGATACTCACCAAGTAAATCTGGCGACATCACTAGTCCCAACCAGGAAGTCGGATGATCACACAGGCACACACCAAAAAAGTAAAAACAGGTTAGTCAAACAGACTCGGAAGAGAAAAGGCGGCAAACATCCTTCAGTTTACAGACTTGTCAGCCAGAGAGACTGTTGTTCTTTAGCTCTGCTCACCGAGTCTGAGATGAATTGTGCGTTCAGAGCAGCTCTGCCTCTGAGAAATGTTCGTGTTCGGAGGCTGAAAGAAACAGAGAGAGAAGCTGGTGAAGTAAGACTGAACTGTGAATGTGATTTTTAGCCTCGAGACAGATGCAAGTTAGTTAAACGGGGAACCTGGATGTTAGAGATCACAACAATGTGACAGTGAGACAGATGATACAGTGCCTCTTACTGAACACTGAAGACGGCTGCGCTCACTGTGAGCAGCAGGGGGCGATGTCGCTGCATCAACCCGTCTTCATGTGTCTAAACGGTACAAACCCCTCGAGGAAGTGTGTGTGTCTTTTTTTGTCGTTGTCACTGGTCTGTTTGACCAGCTGACTTCATGTTTGTATAAATGTAAACAGGCTATTAAATTATTGCGTTTTTATTTATTTTGGAATCTCTTCTGATTTTGGTTATTTTTGTTTCTGAGGTGAAACAGCAGTGGCGTCACTAGTTTAGTTTAAGCCTCATAAAGCTTTGTGAAATCCATGTCTGGCTTTAAATCACACACAGACAAATTAAATGTAATCAATATTCGGTTATTCAGAGTTAAAATAGCATTGATTGTTTAAAAGTACCCCCTCATTTGATTGGTAAATGATTGATTCCCCCAAGGCTAAACAGTTAGCAGAGCAAGAGAGGGCCTCTGCTGTTTCTACCACACGCTGTGTCTGGCTTATTGCTCATAGAAGGTCAATGTCTTCAAATAAACACACAATGGATCTGATTAGAATGCTTAATGGACTGATGTGGGGTTTGAAAGCTCATATCAATAGTGAGAATGTTGGGATTCAAACCAAGTCCTAAAAATTCAGATTTGTTTATTCTTATCAAGGCCTCAAACAATGTTGAGGCCATAATGGGATACAAAAACCTTCCACTAAAAGTAAAAATAGTCAAGTACAAGTAGGGGACCAGTATGACTTATTCATAGAGAAGACTTTAGTCTACTCTTATATAGTTGAGCATGACTGTTTATCTTGAAATATGGAGCCCCAAAGTGCTCAGTATTAAACAAAAAATGTATTATGAAACATGAATACATTGTGTAAAATATACCATTAGCCATAACAGAAAACTTTATTTTTATTTCACAAAGGCATTTTTCCTAATAGCACTTTTGTTTCCCCGATTTAGCCGGTTAGCTGCTGCTGTTACTTACACTTGCCCAGTAACATTGCCAAGCTGTAAACGTGAGCAGGAAATCTCTAGTTTGTTTTACAGGATCTAGTTGATTCAAAATGATCATTGTTGCTCTAGCTAACACAGGCTAACTGGCTTAATGTGGGAGCTGTTGTTTATTTGGCATTTTTCCCTTAAGAAAGCTCAACAAGTTTGTTTTTTTTAAGTGTTCCTAAGGACTTAAGTACTTAAGTTTCTTAAGTACTGTCTTTTGGTTTATTTAAAATTAAACACTTTTGGGCCCAACATTTCTTTAAACGCTATTTGGTTGAGATTGCAGTAGTTTTATAAGTTGATTTAACGAGGAGTAGTCCACCATCCAGCCCATGCCTGAATCGCTAGACTTTGTCTAGAGGTCATAATGTCCACTGTAAAAAATGTCCCGTCCAATGGCGCAAGTTTTTTTTTATTAGCCTGCTGTTTTAAATGAAATGTTTTACTGTTTCAATTCAAAATGTATATTTTATAAATGAAACTGGATAAGCAACAAACAGTAATGAATTCACTGGCTTAGACCAAGCTATATTCTTTAATATGTTAGTGGAACAGAAATACAGTTGTATTTTATATTTATATGACACCCTTGTATTATTGAGAATCGTTTTTGAGTTTATATAAATCTATATGTAAAGGTTTTTTTCATCCCGCTGTAAAGAAATTATTAAAAACAAACTTTGTCTGCTTGCCTGCTGTTGTGCTTTTGCTTAATCAGCCAGGAACGTTACCGTGATCAAGGTATCTGCAGCTGCTTAACTTCTTATTTTTGCTCAAAAATTGAACTCAACGTCCACTTACTACTAACTTGTTTCTGAGCTTCCAACTGCATCTCTCGGTCATTTTAAGTTTTAAGCACATTTTGATGATTATCAGGATAATATCGTGAATTGCAATTATGTGGCGATGAAAATGATGATAGGAGATTTTCATGTAGTCCAATCTATTCACTAACATGTATTATCTGTGACGCTCCATCCTCTTCACTAGAGCACCATTATTACAAATGAATCAAAACTGGCTGATTTGAAATGGATCTATTTTCTGGCATTGAAAAGTACAACATCAGCCAAGCCGAACTTTGTTCTGAGATCTTTACATTGGCTTCCTGGCGGTCAAAGAATTGATCCTGCTGTTGGTTTATATAGCACTGAATGCTGCATGTGTAGTAGCGGAAGGAGTATCAACAGTGGTAGCCCATGGCAGCACGCGTAGCCATCATGGATCCATCCCAACCATCGTCGTAAAAATCCCTCATATCGTAAATCATAGTATGGTATGAAGAAAATTCACAACAGTCACTCGATAAAATTTATAATAAAATTGTAAAAAATTATTAAAAACTCATAAAAATCCCTTGTTTAGTATGCCAAGCATAGTCCGAGTGTAGGGAGTCCAAAATGCCATGTTCTGATTTTTTTTGGGGGAAAAAGTCATACTATATTGACTAAATAGCCATAACAATCCCACATCCACACCTACGGGGAATTTGGAGTGATCAATGAACCTTTTCCCACCTGCATGTCTTTGGACTATTGGAGGAAGCCAGAGAACCCAGAGCGAACAGTCTTCTACACAGGGAGAACATGCAAACTATACCACATTGCAGCACACCTGATGCAGCACAAATCATACTATAGTATGTCAAAAATTGACAAAAACAGGCACCCGACAAAATTAATGAAATATTCTAAAAAAATATTAAAAAGTCATAGAAATTCTTCTAATCGTGGGGGAAGCATAGTCTGAGTGTAGGGAGTCCAAAACAACCATAAAATGGCATATTCTAATTTTTCTGGAAAAAAAATGAAAAAAAAAGTCATACTATAGTATGTCGAAAATTGACAAAAAAGGGCACCTGACAAAATTAATGAAATATTCTAAAAAAAATATTAAAAAGTCATAGAAATTCTTCTAATCGTGGGGGAAGCATAGTCTGAGTGTAGGGAGTCCAAAACAACCATAAAATGGCATATTCTAATTTTTCTGGAAAAAAAATGAAAAAAAAAGTCATACTATAGTATGTCGAAAATTGACAAAAAAGGGCACCTGACAAAATTAATGAAATATTCTAAAAAAAATATTAAAAAGTCATAGAAATTCTTCTAATCGTGGGGGAAGCATAGTCTGAGTGTAGGGAGTCCAAAACAACCATAAAATGGCATATTCTAATTTTTCTGGAAAAAAAATGAAAAAAAAAGTCATACTATAGTATGTCGAAAATTGACAAAAAAGGGCACCTGACAAAATTAATGAAATATTCTAAAAAAATATTAAAAAGTCATAGAAATTCTTCTAATCGTGGGGGAAGCATAGTCTGAGTGTAGGTAGTCCAAAACAACCATAAAATGGCATATTCTAATTTTTCTGGAAAAAAAATGAAAAAAAAAAGTCATACTATAGTATGTCGAAAATTGACAAAAAAGGGCACCCGACAAAATTAATGAAATATTGTAAAAAAAATGATTAAATAGCCATAACAATCCCGCATCCACACCTACGGGGAATTTGGAGTGATCAATGAACCTTTTCCCACCTGCATGTCTTTGGACTATTGGAGGAAGCCAGAGAACCCAGAGCGAACAGTCTTTTACACAGGGAGAACATGCAAACTCCACACAGAAGAAACACCAACCCGTGCTGGGGAATCGAACCAAGGACCCACTGGCTGTGAGGCGACAGTCCTACCCACTACACCACATTGCAGCACACCTGATGCAGCACAAATCATACTATAGTATGTCGAAAATTGACAAAAACAGGCACCCGACAAAATTAATGAAATATTCTAAAAAAAAATATTAAAAAGTCATAAAAATCCTTTGTTTCATGGGGCAAGCATAGTCTGAGTGTAGGGAGTCCAAAACAACCATAAAATGGCATATTCTAATTTTTGCTGGAAAAAAGTTTAAAAAAAAGTCATACTATAGTATGTCGAAAATTGACAAAAAAGGGCACCCGACAAAATTAATGAAATATTCTAAAAAAATATTAAAAAGTCATAGAAATTCTTCTAATCATGGGGGAAGCATAGTCTGAGTGTAGGGAGTCCAAAACAACCATAAAATGGCATTTTCTAATTTTTCTGGAAAAAAAATGAAAAAAAAAGTCATACTATAGTATGTCGAAAATTGACAAAAAAGGGCACCCGACAAAATTAATGAAATATTCTAAAAAAATATTAAAAAGTCATAGAAATTCTTCTAATCGTGGGGGAAGCATAGTCTGAGTGTAGGGAGTCCAAAACAACCATAAAATGGCATTTTCTAATTTTTCTGGAAAAAAAATGAAAAAAAAGTCATACTATAGTATGTCGAAAATTGACAAAAAAGGGCACCCGACAAAATTAATGAAATATTCTAAAAAAATATTAAAAAGTCATAGAAATTCTTCTAATCGTGGGGGAAGAATAGTCTGAGTGTAGGGAGTCCAAAACAACCATAAAATGGCATATTCATACTATACTAGTCATACTATAGTATGTCGAAAATTGACAAAAAAGGGCACCCGACAAAATTAATGAAATATTGTAAAAAAAATGATTAAATAGCCATAACAATCCCACATCCACACCTACGGGGAATTTGGAGTGATCAATGAACCTTTTCCCACCTGCATGTCTTTGGACTATTGGAGGAAGCCAGAGAACCCAGAGCGAACAGTCTTCTACACAGGGAGAACATGCAAACTCCACACAGAAGAAACACCAACCCGTGCTGGGGAATCGAACCAAGGACCCACTGGCTGTGAGGCGACAGTCCTACCCACTATACCACATTGCAGCACACCTGATGCAGCACAAATCATACTATAGTATGTCAAAAATTGACAAAAACAGGCACCCGACAAAATTAATGAAATATTCTAAAAAAATATTAAAAAGTCATAGAAATTCTTCTAATCGTGGGGGAAGCATAGTCTGAGTGTAGGGAGTCCAAAACAACCATAAAATGGCATATTCTAATTTTTCTGGAAAAAAAATGAAAAAAAAAGTCACACTATAGTATGTCGAAAATTGACAAAAAAGGGCACCCGACAAAATTAATGAAATATTCTAAAAAAATATTAAAAAGTCATAGAAATTCTTCTAATCGTGGGGGAAGCATAGTCTGAGTGTAGGGAGTCCAAAACAACCATAAAATGGCATATTCTAATTTTTCTGGAAAAAAAATGAAAAAAAAAGTCATACTATAGTATGTCGAAAATTGACAAAAAAGGGCACCTGACAAAATTAATGAAATATTCTAAAAAAAATATTAAAAAGTCATAGAAATTCTTCTAATCGTGGGGGAAGCATAGTCTGAGTGTAGGGAGTCCAAAACAACCATAAAATGGCATATTCTAATTTTTCTGGAAAAAAAATGAAAAAAAAAGTCATACTATAGTATGTCGAAAATTGACAAAAAAGGGCACCTGACAAAATTAATGAAATATTCTAAAAAAATATTAAAAAGTCATAGAAATTCTTCTAATCGTGGGGGAAGCATAGTCTGAGTGTAGGTAGTCCAAAACAACCATAAAATGGCATATTCTAATTTTTCTGGAAAAAAAATGAAAAAAAAAGTCATACTATAGTATGTCGAAAATTGACAAAAAAGGGCACCCGACAAAATTAATGAAATATTGTAAAAAAAATGATTAAATAGCCATAACAATCCTGCATCCACACCTACGGGGAATTTGGAGTGATCAATGAACCTTTTCCCACCTGCATGTCTTTGGACTATTGGAGGAAGCCAGAGAACCCAGAGCGAACAGTCTTCTACACAGGGAGAACATGCAAACTCCACACAGAAGAAACACCAACCCGTGCTGGGGAATCGAACCAAGGACCCACTGGCTGTGAGGCGACAGTCCTACCCACTATACCACATTGCAGCACACCTGATGCAGCACAAATCATACTATAGTATGTCAAAAATTGACAAAAACAGGCACCCGACAAAATTAATGAAATATTCTAAAAAAATATTAAAAAGTCATAGAAATTCTTCTAATCGTGGGGGAAGCATAGTCTGAGTGTAGGGAGTCCAAAACAACCATAAAATGGCATATTCTAATTTTTCTGGAAAAAAAATGAAAAAAAAAGTCATACTATAGTATGTCGAAAATTGACAAAAAAGGGCACCTGACAAAATTAATGAAATATTCTAAAAAAAATATTAAAAAGTCATAGAAATTCTTCTAATCGTGGGGGAAGCATAGTCTGAGTGTAGGGAGTCCAAAACAACCATAAAATGGCATATTCTAATTTTTCTGGAAAAAAAATGAAAAAAAAAGTCACACTATAGTATGTCGAAAATTGACAAAAAAGGGCACCCGACAAAATTAATGAAATAATGTAAAAAAAATGATTAAATAGCCATAACAATCCCGCATCCACACCTACGGGGAATTTGGAGTGATCAATGAACCTTTTCCCACCTGCATGTCTTTGGACTATTGGAGGAAGCCAGAGAACCCAGAGCGAACAGTCTTTTACACAGGGAGAACATGCAAACTCCACACAGAAGAAACACCAACCCGTGCTGGGGAATCGAACCAAGTACCCACTGGCTGTGAGGCGACAGTCCTACCCACTACACCACATTGCAGCACACCTGATGCAGCACAAATCATACTATAGTATGTCGAAAATTGACAAAAACAGGCACCCGACAAAATTAATGAAATATTCTAAAAAAAAATATTAAAAAGTCATAAAAATCCTTTGTTTCATGGGGCAAGCATAGTCTGAGTGTAGGGAGTCCAAAACAACCATAAAATGGCATATTCTAATTTTTGCTGGAAAAAAGTTAAAAAAAAAGTCATACTATAGTATGTCGAAAATTGACAAAAAAGGGCACCCGACAAAATTAATGAAATATTCTAAAAAAATATTAAAAAGTCATAGAAATTCTTCTAATCGTGGGGGAAGCATAGTCTGAGTGTAGGGAGTCCAAAACAACCATAAAATGGCATTTTCTAATTTTTCTGGAAAAAAAATGAAAAAAAAAGTCATACTATAGTATGTCGAAAATTGACAAAAAAGGGCACCCGACAAAATTAATGAAATATTCTAAAAAAATATTAAAAAGTCATAGAAATTCTTCTAATCGTGGGGGAAGAATAGTCTGAGTGTAGGGAGTCCAAAACAACCATAAAATGGCATATTCTAATTTTTCTGGAAAAAAGTTGAAAAAAAAGTCATACTATAGTATGTCGAAAATTGACAAAAAAGGGCACCCGACAAAATTAATGAAATAATGTAAAAAAAATGATTAAATAGCCATAACAATCCCGCATCCACACCTACGGGGAATTTGGAGTGATCAATGAACCTTTTCCCACCTGCATGTCTTTGGACTATTGGAGGAAGCCAGAGAACCCAGAGCGAACAGTCTTTTACACAGGGAGAACATGCAAACTCCACACAGAAGAAACACCAACCCGTGCTGGGGAATCGAACCAAGGACCCACTGGCTGTGAGGCGACAGTCCTACCCACTACACCACATTGCAGCACACCTGATGCAGCACAAATCATACTATAGTATGTCGAAAATTGACAAAAACAGGCACCCGACAAAATTAATGAAATATTCTAAAAAAAAATATTAAAAAGTCATAAAAATCCTTTGTTTCATGGGGCAAGCATAGTCTGAGTGTAGGGAGTCCAAAACAACCATAAAATGGTATATTCTAATTTTTGCTGGAAAAAAGTTGAAAAAAAAGTCATACTATAGTATGTCGAAAATTGACAAAAAAGGGCACCCGTCAAAATTAATGAAATATTCTAAAAAAATATTAAAAAGTCATAGAAATTCTTCTAATCGTGGGGGAAGCATAGTCTGAGTGTAGGGAGTCCAAAACAACCATAAAATGGCATATTCTAATTTTTCTGGAAAAAAGTTGAAAAAAAGTCATACGTATGTCGTATGTCGAAAATTGACAAAAAAGGGCACCCGACAAAATTAATGAAATATTGTAAAAAAAATGATTAAATAGCCATAACAATCCCACATCCACACCTACGGGGAATTTGGAGTGATCAATGAACCTTTTCCCACCTGCATGTCTTTGGACTATTGGAGGAAGCCAGAGAACCCAGAGCGAACAGTCTTCTACACAGGGAGAACATGCAAACTCCACACAGAAGAAACACCAACCCGTGCTGGGGAATTGAACCAAGGA
Source organism: Chelidonichthys spinosus (assembly GCA_029853015.1). Taxonomy (NCBI): domain Eukaryota; kingdom Metazoa; phylum Chordata; class Actinopteri; order Perciformes; family Triglidae; genus Chelidonichthys; species Chelidonichthys spinosus. The sequence goes on along the minus strand of CM056843.1, from coordinate 6,364,919 downwards.
CCCACTGGCTGTGAGGCGACAGACCTACCCACTACACCACCATGCAGCACACCTGATGCAGCACAAGTCATACTATAGTATGTCGAAAATTGCCAAAAACAGGCACCTGACAAAATTAATGAAATATTAAAAAAAAATACTAAAAAGTTATACAAATTCTTTGTATCGTGGGGCAAGCATAGTCTGAGTGTAGGGAGCCTAAAACAGTCATAAAAGGCCATATATTTTTCCGGAAAAAAAGTCATAGTGTACTATCGAAAATTCACAATTTGGTTTAGTCACACAGAAGTCACAAATTGTTGTAAAAGTGATTAAAAATTCATAAAAATCCCTTGGATCATATGTCAAGAAAAATCTGAGTGTCGTGACAAAAGGTTGTCAAACTTTGAGCGGGCGTGCAGCTACCCTGGTTAAAGCAGAGGATGTGCTTCAACCTCTCTTCAAAAGCAGGTTTCCCATCACCAACTCCAGCTGGCCTGGGTTGGAGCAGGTGAGTGTTCAGTCAATGTCAGAGAGAAGGAGAAACCAGCCTGCAGGTTTGAATACTGCACCGCTCACCAGGAGGAAGCCCCATAAATAGGCTGCTGCCTTTCTGGTTCTCCTGCTGGAGCTGCGAGTCAGGCGTCATTATCGACATGTCAAGATAGTCGGCAGCATTGATTATGTAGATTTAACCTCAGAGACGTACCGGGAAATGTTTTCATGGGTGAGCGAGTTCATCCCGGGGTTTCAGGGTCACTGATGGCGATCCAAGGGGCCCGTCTGAATCACTGCCTGTAAAATGAAAATACTTCATCAGGCGTGCACGATTAACGACGCATCCAGCCAGATGGATTTTTAAGTTCACTGATGATAAACATACAGTACGATAACGTGCATTTAAGTGTTAGCTGTTCATGTAGGAGCTAATTAACCACCACTGAAATAAACACTTCCCCAATAAAACTAACACATAAGCTTTGGGACCGGCCAATGTCTAAGCATATGTGCCTAATTGTGTAGGTGTCAAATTGAACGGACCATAGTATCTCAACCGGTCCAGAAAGTGGACGGGTGCCTCAGGCTACGAACTACACAGGATGTTCAGTGTCTTGCATCGCTTTCCTCTGTGCTGTTAATTAAGTCAATGCTGTCGCACAATTAAAACATATCAGATCAATGGCGGCTAGTGGACCATCCATAATAAATACAATCATCATTTTATGTAATAAATACATAATTTAGGTTGCCTCTTATCAAAATTCTGTGAGTGAATTTAAGTCCCCCTGGTAAGCTGTGATACTGCTTATGTCTGGGCCTTTTATTATGAACTGATAATGAAATTATTTATTATGGGCTTCTTTTAAAACCCATTTGAATGATTACTTTGGTTTCTGGTGTACATTCCTAATATAATTCATTCATAATTCATTAAATTACAACAAACTGACTCCAGATAAATCCAGGGAGTGTTATTTCGTGGTTGGTTTCTGGGTCTTGGGTGTCAAGTGAAGCTGCCATGTTTAGTTTGACGTGTTAACAACAACTTGGGGCGTTAGGGTGCAAACAGACAGTTCACAGAAGGGAAGATGTGGGTGGCAGCAGTGTCAACAGAGGAACACACAGCAACAGCAGCGAGGTCCTGGTCCCCTAACAGCTCAACCCAGCCATGCTGAAGATCAATAATTAAACTATCTCGTACAGAAATATTAGAACAAACTGTACTTTTGGGGGGAGCTACGATGCTAAATAAATCTAAAGCTCCAGCTTCATCAGGTTTGCTCCTCACATCCGGGAGAATGAACAAATGGCATGAAACTCAGGACATGGAAAAATAATGAGTGCCATAAAACATATGCATGTATGTTAGATGTGTTCTGCTCACTCCTTTCTTCCTGCCTTACCAGGATTCCTTGTGTTCCCCCCAACTCATCATGGAGGACGAGGGGCTGAGTCGGCTGGCCCAGACTGTCCAAGTGTTGGTGGACGGGGCCGACGGCTCCCAGCGGGGCCCAAAACAGGAAACGTCAGGGGCTGCTGGCGCGACACAATGCTAGCGTAGCGTAGCCGCATCTGCAAAGATTCAACAGCATCACACCAAAGAGATCCTTCTCGGGGCCAGCGCTGGTTTCTAACATGCTTAATATTTCACATGTTCATTACGTTGACTATACAGATAGACATGCTGTGTTCAAAGACCAAACAATAAAAAGACTTCAAGTGTAAATGACTTCAAAGCCTGTTTGATTATTTCATGTCTCCTCATAAAGATTCATTTACACGAGTGAACACGTTCAGAGTTTAAAGGGAAGATCTTGGTTAGCCTAGCTTAGGAAGCTGCACACGGTCAAGAAAATAGTTCCAGGCAGTACATTACTGACTGGAAGTCACATCATTAATGCTCATCTCTGCTGCAGCCCGGACTGAACTGTCTGCAGTTGAATTGCATCGTGGGTAATGTAGGTACCAGGTTCTGAAAGAATGTATTCTGGTTGTGCTGCATCATTAATACATGGAGTATTCTTAATTCAAAGAAATAAATTTGATATTAATCCTGTCAACTAACTGCCTAACGCAGCTCATTACAAACATCTCCATACTATTTAAACAGCATGTTCTATATTAGCAGTGATCAGCAGCAGCAGGTAAAAAGCCAAATGAGAGACAGGCGACCAGCTTGGACACGGCAGGTTTGTGAAAAACAGGACTATTTTTGAAAATTGCATCAACCTGTGTCTTGTTCAGCTCTGCCAAAGTCTAGCAAAAGGTCCTAAATGAATTGAATTGAGCACAACGTGTGAAAGCGGACACAGCTGCGTGTCCTCTTTGGGCTCGGTGCGTTGGTGTCTGTCACCGACGGTTTTCACCTCCGACTCATTCATCCATCAGCAAGAAAAAGATCTGCTGCAAAGCGTTACGGCCTTGTTAGGACGGGTGAAAACATGCTCGGGTTAAAGGATAACACGATTTTATTTTTAGCATTGAACGCACCACAGGATGCATGCTGTGAACCAGGAGATGATGATGATGGAAGCGGTCCAGCTATCTCCTGACATTTTCGTCAAACAACCAGTCCTCACGCCCGCCTGGTGATTTTAATTAGAGAACAAATGTTCTCACTTAACTCTTGTGGCGTCGAGCCATGCAGTCAGTCAGATATCAGAACAATGAAGGTCAGTGAAATTCTGTGGGACACTCAGAGGGACATTTCTGCAGTTCCAATGCAAAGGGTTTAAAGTGGGGTCTGTGGATTATCCAGAGAAATCACTCTGGTGTGTTTAATACCTATAAGCCTCAGTGTGATTCTACAACGCTGACTGCAGAGCCTTCGCTGTTGTAAATTATGAACTACACGTGTTTGCCCAAGCATTTAATCAGCCAATAACAGGCCACAAAAGATAATGAACTAGGGCTTCATCAAGCATCAATCACTGTGTAATGATTAGGATCATTAATTGTATCTGACAATACCTGAGTGCTGGCCTGGTATCCGGTTCCTTCTTCCTCGCCTCAACAGGGAGAAAAGGCCGTTATCCGGGTGGGTGGGATCCTTCAGGATTCCCCGAGCCGGATTCCTGCAGCACCTAGTGTAAATATTCTTTAGACGGAGTACAGTCTTGCAGTCCTGCTCTGTGATGTTCCCCATCAGGACCGTCTCTATTCAGTATCTTCAGTATTAGAAGACTAGAACTTTGAAATGTCGTTATCTACCTGCTCTCCAGCAGGCAGCCTGATCCAGCTGTTCCTGTTTTATAGCTATGCGTCATCACATACCGGCTCGGTCACACCTCCTCCCTATCAAGGCAGAGAAGAGGAGTCTTCCTCTATTAATCGTCTCTGGCTTTAATCACGAGTCAATTAGCAGCGTGGCCTAATTGACTATCATCTTAATTGCTCTTTGCCGCTCCGCCTTGGAGGACCGTCTGCTACCGGCTTATCGTCTCACTTCTTGATAAGACACACACTTTATGAATGCTTGCACTTGTGTATGGAAATGTTGCCGGTCCAATTCCTGTCACGTCTGAGCGGATGCCCCCATGAGGCCGACCGCTAACGGACTGAAGAGGCAGCCTGACATTTATGGGATGTAATTGAAGATGGGTATGAACCCCCACGCTCCGACAGAGATGGATATCAGCCAGCGGCGGATCGGCGGTCCTGCTTCGTCAGCCTGCGGCGAGACGAGGCTGAGAAGAGGTGAAGAAGGTGACTGTTAAATGGGGAAGCTACAGATAAAACAGCAGATCATAGTTGCAGCTCTGAGTCTGTTTCCACACTGTGATCCACTTGGTCTGTGAGTCACTGTGGGCGGGACCGCAGGCTCAGTCACATGTGTGAGGCTCTGCAGCTGGACGCTGCGATTATAGGCGGCTTTACATACGTTCAATGTATGCAACACAATTAATGTCATGAGAAAAACGTTGGAAACGGACAAAATCACAGTTCAGAAACATCGAAAGTGGAACAACATTTTGAAATGAGTACTTAGTATTAGTAGATATCGTGTGCAACAGCTAGTAAAGTTATATAAGAACATTAACTACCAAAGATGATGGATGCTGCCTAAACAAATAGACTTTCCTGATGTGTGAGGTATTAGTGAGCGGGTAATATACATTAGCAAGTAGACCAATACTAAGTGGACACATATATACATGTATTTGAACTGTGAATCTTTGGCTTCACAGTGGTTTGATTCAATTAAAGATACAGTAGTTGGCGATTCGATTCAAGGACAATTTTTTTTTTTTGTAACGATTTGATTCTATAAAACATGCAATAATGCAAGTGAGACTATCTGTATTCTTCTGAAAGGTGAAAAATAACATATTTATTCTAGAAAAAAGTAGTCCTGCATAATATTTTAAGCTGAATACAAACATGTAATTAAAATATGCTTGATTATTTTTTAACATTTTCAATAGACTACATGCTGGCAGGGGAGAGAGTGTCTTAAACGTATTAAAACATTAATCATAAGTAAGAATCACGATTCATCCTATCATATGCATTTATAGCGATTATTGGTGAAGCCAAGACGATTTATTCTATTTATTTATTTTAGCAGATCGATTTAGTAGAATCGATAGGACTGACTATTGATTCATGGATTAATCTAATTAATCGTTACACCTCTAATTTGAACATATAAAGTATATATAGGTGTATGTGTATAGATATGTATGTGTTCGTCTGTCAAAGCACTTTGTAATCGTTTAAAATAAATAAAGTTTAACATATTATTTTAGGAGGCTGTAGATCAAGGCTTTAGACGAGGAGAGCATGAAGCCCTCGATACCGATGATAAGATTCAGAGAAAGTGGTTTATGGAAGGAACTACAGCATTGAGTATTAGAGTTTGAGTACAGAAAATACTTTTATTACCACCAATCTTGTGTCAAAAGCATCAAGTACATCTTCAACCATTCAACTAAAATCTAAATTAGATTGAAGTGGGCAACATGTAGAAACACCGATCAGTGGTATTAATGCAGGTATTATATGCGTCTCTGTGCTCCGACCAACCTCAATTTCCAAACTCATCAACATCCAGAAACAGCCTGACTTTAAATTCACTCAGCGTTCCCCTTATCTGCTTTCCTTCCTAACAAGTTCCTCAGCACCCAAAGTGACTCATCCTTTGTGGTTATCACTCGGTTAATGTAGAAGAACTGCTGTAATGGGTTTCTGTGTCTGCAGCTCACCATCCATACCTCGGGTGTCTGGGTGTCACCCGGGGAAGGGGAGGGGGGTACGGGTGAGTCCTGAAGGCAGTCCTCCACCTCCACCGCATGAAGCCATCGTCTGCTTGGAAATGAGGAGGGAACCGGAAACCTCCACCTGGATGGGAAGAAGACACTTGTTCTTATTGGACCATTTTGATTTAAGCCACATCAACAGCTTGTCTGATTTCTTGGATAGGTGTTTGTGGTGGGGTACAGAGAAATATCTAATTTCCCTAGAGACGGTCTGCTGGGAAACATTAGTCGGAGCTTTGATAATATTTATAATATTTTATAATAGAAGTGTTTCATCTCACTTCGTTATTCTTTCCTTATGCAACAATGGAAATGTTAACAACAAACAAAGTTAAGTATTTTGGTTCCATTGAAGGAAGCTTCGTTAAATCAGCACAAAGCCACAGATGATGGGAGAAGGTCCTCTCCTCAGCTGATACTTGATTATAACAGAGAAAGCAGCGTACCTGCTCTGAACATGGGGTTCATCTGTGGGAAGGTGGGTCTGGCCTGGTGGTAACCCTGCTGCCATGGTCGAAAGTCAGGGGGCAAAGGGTGAAAATCTGTCGGCAGCAGAGGAACAGAAGTCACAACAACGCCCAAACGTCTTAGACTACTTGCATGTTTTGCTGACTGTGCTGTTCCTACACTGCCTGGAAGGTCTCCAGTTTCCAGGAGGAGGAAAACGGTGGAGCGGAGGAGGGTGACGCTGAAGACGACCAGCTCCAGCTGAATTCTGCTGCCTGCTGCGGTGGAGCTGCCGTGGGTAATGCATGGGTGGATGAATAGCTGGAACATACAGAACAGGAGAACAAGGTTAGGCTCATCAATCATCAAATGTGCAGTCGAGCTAATTTGAGATATCTGTAAGTAACAAACAGTGTTGTGCATTGAACACGTTTTGGTGAACGGTAAACTGACAGGATCTGTTTGCAACTTGTTGCACGTCACCTGACCTGGCTGGTGCAATCAAAAGGAGCAGAGAGATCAGCGACAATTTCATCCCTGCCTCAAGTCTCAAACGTGAACTTTGTTGAGCAGCTCCTTGCATGAGGAAGCAGAAATGCTCGCTCACAAAGAAGCTTTCAGCTCATGGACTTCTTTTTGCATGCACCTGGTTTTAAGTGTGCTGGTTTTGAGACCGAACGCCAAAGCATCCGAGCAACTCCCAACAACCATTCCAAAAAGAAGAAATGAATGTGAGCATAAGTCTACTTCTGTGTTTGTCAGCTGGATGGAGAACCTTGTTCTTTGTGAATTATTTTCCAGTCATTTTTGTAAGGACTGTAGTTTTCCGTTTCTAGCATGGTCTGTTACATAAACACGCCTTAATTGTTTTTTAATGTATTAAAGATCCACTCGGAAAGCAGATCATGGAGCGTCTAGTAGGCTTGACGGAGCAGGATTTCCAGGTGTCTCCCCAAGAAAGCATTGAAACCAACTTTATAACACACCGGAACCTTCATCGACATGAACATCGACTGCTGCAAAGCAAGACCCACAACTAAACGGACCGCCCGGCCACGTTACAGCCTCATCCATCACTGAACTATTTAAGTTGAGTTAAGGAGACGTTGGGACTGATGGGACACTGTGCTCCGGGTAAAAAATGTCAGGATTGAGTTTGTTTATTGTGTTCGAGTGAAATCCTCCTAGCTTTTGTTTATTTACTGTTCAGGTCAGATGTGGTTTGATAGGATTTACTTTAATACACGGTGATATCATTATTTTTGGTATTATCGTGGGGATAAAGGAGAGTTTTCATAGATTTCAGCCACTACATTCAGTGTGTGCATGTTTCCACTCAGGATTTTCTCACAAAGTGAGGTGATGAGGAAAACGTAAAACAACTGATTGATTGTCGTTATAGTACACATTAAGTAGCAATATCAAAGTGTTGGTTGGGTTTATGAAAAAGCTGCAGTGGAATGTATAAAAAGAAGAATTTAGAATCCACCAAACACATAAAATACAGGTTGTTGCACCTCTGAAATTCAAAGAGAAGCTGAGAAACCAGAGCATGGCCTGGTTTATTATTCTCTCTGGTTGATTAAAGGCTTTGAAAACTCTCAAAGGCTCTTTAGTAGCTATTGTCCACCAGGTGAAGGCTCTGAATTAGGGCGGTCCTGATGCAATCAGTGGACCCTGACGAGTGGGCAGACATATCTGATTGCAAAGTACAGCTATGAAAAATATAAAATGCTTGAGGGAAAACAGCACACGGGGCTTGTGGAGATTTATAGGCAGCAGCATTACTTCTCACGAGGGGCTTGTTGACAAAAAAAACAAAAAAAAAATGGTTCTTGTTTCAAAAATGTTGTGTTTCTATTCCACAAATGTTTGGAGATAATGAAAATGTGGAGTCATATTTAAGCTTTATTGAGCCGCGATGTAAATATCCCGTCAACATGAAATCAAACTGCTGTGGTGCTGAGCCATCTGGAGGCGTTTAAGCCAGCATCCTTATATAAAACAAATTCACCGGTTTATGAGCATCAATCATCTTCTCCACTGAAGCTGCTCCACACACACAGTGACTGAACTTAACGAGAGGGACCTGAAGGGCATCCTGGACATGGAGAGTGAAAACCCGAACTCCCCAACATGTCATCGTCCACCCCGGACCGCCAGTGTTCATCTTTGGGCCGGACTCACTCAAACTAAAGTAAAAGTATGCCAAGCGTGCCGCGGTGTGTTTTTATTTGAGAAATGGGAAGTCCACAGAGGCAGTCTGCTTCCTGTCATGCTCAAACCTGGAGTAATGCGATGAGACGGTGGTTGTCCACACTTCACTGGGGTTCATCTGCATCGATTTCATGCTTCCAGCTGCGTTTTGTCCTAGAAGGACGGCATATTTAAAAGCAGTGGTTCTTTGCCATTAGATAAAGGTTAACGGAGTAGATCCGCACTACGTTGTCAAATCCCCGTTTGCTCATCAGAATTAGTGATGAGGTGGACAGACTGCCGTCGACCTCCTGACTTGGTAGAAGCAATTCATTTTACATAAATTACAACCTCCATCAGGTTTCCAGAGCAACGTTGATAGATTCTGCTGTGATTCCCTGTTTGAATCCAAGCTGCTTTATTTCCAATCACCTAATCCTTCAGCTGCTAGTGATTAGTCGTCCTGCGTTTAGTGGTTATGTCCCGTTGTGGTCTACATGGAGTTTTGGAAGCTTCCTATCTAATCAGAGATACAGCAAAACAAGTAATTCAACCTTCATAACTATTTACCCTACAGGTTATGTAATAACTGCCTTCACTGTATTTACTTGTTATTTACATTGATTATTGTTCTGTTGCTCTAAAAATGGAGAATGAGAGCTCTCTCTTCTCACTTGATTTATTATCTCAGTAAACATTGTCAACATGAGTTTAAGATCTCAATCTCTAGTTTCAAGTTTTCTTCAATACAGCTTGATGTTCATTCAGTAAATCGCTTTATCAAAATCAGGCTTAGTCCATGTATTTTTGTTTGTTTTGTTATTGGGATAAACCAGAACTCCAGATGTGAACTGAGTTTGTTGTGTTTATTGTCTTCTTTTGGTTCACCCTGAACTCGAGCTTCAACTTTGTAAAAAAGGGATTGTTGCGGTGTCCTTGTCTGCAGCAATAACAAAACCCACAGTTACGTTCATCCGCTCTCCATTTCTTTGTCCTTCCTTATGTTGCATTCCCACTCAACCGAGGTTTTTTGGACTCTGTTACAGGCTTGTGTGGATTTTGGTTTAGATATTTGTCATTTTATTTTGCTAATTGAACAGTCCTCCTCTGAAGAATGATCGACAGCCGCTGGTAAATTGTAACATGTTGCCCCACATTGGTGTGTTGTTGCTGTGTGCATTCTTCTGTGCACCCCCTGGATTCAGGAATTCCCTCCCCCCACGTTTTTTTCTTACCTAACCTTTATATCTTCAGGGAATTTCAGTTGAGGGCCAAGCTCTCTTTTGCAGGATTCCCCTGAGCACACACACACAGTTTCACACACTCACACCTGGAAGCTGCAGTACAACCACAGTCCGGTTTGACGGCCGCTGAGCAGCTCCACCGGAGCAGTTTGGGGTTATTATGTGCTTGGTTAAGGGCACTTCAGTGGCGGTGATGAGGGAGTGGCAGGTATAACTCTCTCACTCCCCCCACCCAGATCGATCTTGCTGGATTGGGGATTTAAATAAAGGTTGGCAGAAGTTCAGTCAGAAAAACCCGTAACGCTCTCATTCATCCATAAATCTCTCCGTCTCTGGCTCCTACTCCATCAGCTGACTATGGGTGTTAAAGCAAACACATTTTATTTTCCACAATCTCCCTCAGCCAACCACATAGGTGCTGTCAAAATCTAAATAAAAACAATTCTCTCTACTGTCAGTTCATATGAACAGACGCTACCTTTCTCCCCCCGATACACCTCCAGGCTTCGTTAATCCGGTGCTCATGCTCTCTCCACTGAGCTCATCCGACGTCCCGCTCCACCTCCCATCATCCACCTCCCTTCACCACCACTACCAGTCACTACGTCCACATTAACACTCATACTGCATCAGTGAGAACATGACAATATTCAGAATTTGATACTGGTCATGTTACAAGCAGCTCCTGCTGTTCCACTTTTTCCACTTTTGTCTTGATGCAACAAATGACATGTTGGGGCATGCGTACTAATCGTCTCTCCTGGTTGGAGACTCACCACTCTGACAGCTGAACTGTGGAACTGGATACAGATCAGTGTGTAACTCTAAATAACAAACACTCATGTGAGTGCGAGGACCAAACATGGACAACATGATGGGAAATGATCATGACCATCAAACAGAGAGCGATGGGGACACATCTTTACGATATGCTGAGTATTACGATAACATAAATTGTGATTTATTACCTTTTTAACTGCAAATTATGTATTTTTTTCCAACATCTGTTTTATCTAATAAAACAATGAAAGATAAAGTGGAAAAAGTTTCCACTCAGTTCATCGGACTTAAATCATTCTGACTTAAACCCATTTTATTAAAATGGGTTTCTGTTACGCAGACAGCCTGACCAACACATAAAAACCTGTCATAAATGTTGAATCATGTATCTGACAAACTGTTTATTACCGTCTACAAAGCCCAATCCTCACTTTACCCATGACCCGCCAAAAAGTTTAGCTTGTATTTACAATATGAATAGCTCATATAATTAATGGTCCGTGTATCAATACATAAGGGCCATGCCAAATATCCCAATACTGATCACTAGATGTTAGTCACAGAGAGAGAGAGGGGTCCTCTAAGTTGAAGATCACATCAATGTGTGTGTGAATGGGTGATGATAACTATGACAACTATGTTGTTCAGTGCTTTGAGTTGGTGAAGATCCAGTTCCAAATTAACATTTTACCACTAAAGACTAACACTAAAAGTATAAAATCTGCATATGTGATGAACCTGCTGTATCTTTTAAAATGGGAAAGTCTGTAGGAAGCAGGCAGAGTGCCGTTTTGGAGAGAATATTAAAGGAAATGTGGAAGTGCAAGTGTTCAATCACCTCTGTAGTGGTGACCGGCAGTCCGTGCTGGATGATTGGTGAGCTGTGTCGGCTCCAGCGTGGGTCGGATGTTCACTGCTGCGTCTTCCATCCACATACAAGACAAAAACACAACTCTTATGCTGACATTGCAATAAAACTATCTATGGATCTCTATCTATCCAGATTTATATATATATATATATATATATATATATATATATATATATATATATATATATATATATATATATGAATCATTGCCTTGTGTAAAAATCAAACATTTACATAACAAAAAGGTACCAATGAGGCTTTTCATATTGTAAATGCATGTTTAATTAATTAACTTCATATAATTATGGTCTTCAGAGCTTACACACTACATTATGCACGTTTTATAACTCTTCTTGTCAAAAGAAACAGTAAATGTTCCCAAAAACATTTTTTAATATGCAAGTGAAATTTGCACATTTGCCTTGCTCATTCTTTAATACTGGGTCTGTTGGTCCGAAACAATGCAATCAGTCTTTTGCCATGCAGACAATCAGACCCCCTTTATTCTTCCGTCTCTCCTCCAGTGCATTACTCACCTCTTCCCTAAAACATTTCAACATCCCCGAAAACATCGTTCACCTGGTGCACAAATTAAACATTTCCATTGTATTACATTCATGTAACTAAACTGGAGGGACGTGTTCACATTAACCAATTATACTTTATAAACACAGTATCTGAGTAGACGCTGAGCCCCAGACCTCCACTCATCACTTCCTAAGCCGCCTTCTATTCTGAGTTTACAATCGGTCCTCTGAGGAACAACAGACCAAACACAGATTGGATCCCATCGTGTGAACAGCAAGGCGGCTCACAGAACAGGACCAGATGCCTGTTCTACATGATGCCAGAGCCAAGTGGACCGGATTCTAAGTCCCGCCCTTCTGCTGTTGGACCTTATTTCCTAATATTTCCTAATACAACATACTGCATTCTTCAGTTATTCTAATTGTTGCCACTGAGTCATAAATGACTGACAATAATAGAAACTAGATTAAACCTAAGTCCATAAGGGACAAACGTTCTCTAAACATTCAGACAGCAGAACTGCTTTACTGCCCTGTAGTTCAACGGTCAGGAAGGATGATGTTGAACTTGACAGATATATGACAGAGTCAGTCATGGCTTCATGAAAACCTGATAGGAGTAAGATTACAGCATGTTTTCAAAAGCCAAATCATTTTGCCCAAAAATGTAATGTTACCTTAAATATCATGCTCTATGTTGATGATGTGATGATGATAATCTCATTTCATTTAATTTTAATGTCATTTTCTGTCTGTATGCTTGTCTTCTATCTAAATTTCATCATGCAAGTGAATGAGTTTTTAGCAGCAGCTGACATCTTTCTACATTTCTTTTTCGCCTCCATGTTTTATTAGCTTTCAGAAATAGAGACATCCTTATCGTTGCAAGAACCCATGTTGTTACTCGGGTTTTATTGTTTTATCAGTGTTTAAATTTCACCTTAGTTTTGTCTTGCTTTTTGTTTGTCTGTTTTTATGCAGTTTTGCATCTTTTGCTTTAACCATCAAAGCACTCTGTTAACCCTGTTATTATAATAACTTCATCTAATCTTGGAATGGACATATTGAGTTTGACTGGTGGAAAACTCAACAGCATTTAGCTGCAGAGCCATGAAAGTCTTCTCTTGAACCCCAGAGTAATATTAATGGTCATTAATTGTACATAGCATATGTTCTGCGACAAATACTTAGAAGTATCAATCAGTTCAGGGAAAGGTCTCCTACAGGCGCCCGTTAAAGTATTGATCGGTTGTACAGGAGAGTAAAATGGAGTCAATAAACTAAGTCATAACAGAAGTCAAGGAGTCACTGGACTGATCAATTTGAAATCAAACACGTCAGCACTCAGTCAGTATGTGTGTCCTACAGCTGCGTGTGCACTGACCTCCTCCTGGGTTGGAGGGGGGGTTAGGCAGGTCAACCCCCCAGGCGTCGGCGATGTGATGCAGCAGCAGGCTGCTGATGCGTCGATGGACCAGCGCGTCCCAGTGGACGCCGTCTGGCATCCGGTGCTGCAGGCTGAAGCGAAAGTGGAAGTGCAGGTCGAGGACGTCCGAGCCGTAGGCCTCGGCCAGCTGACTGCTGTAGAAGTTGGCCTCTATGACGTCATCACGCAGCGTGGGAGCCAAGTGGCTCACCTGCCAATAATTCAACATCATGTATTTAGGGAGATTGGCCGAGCATTTCCATGCTGTCTTTTCAACGCATTGACAATTTTCAGATACAAATCCTAAGTGCATTCCCCTGAAATACACTGAGGTGCAAAAAGATCAATATTGATGAAAGCAAATGCAAACAGACCCGTGAATAAATGACACTCATGAAGCTTTAAACATCCAGCTTCCACTGAGATGAAAAACATGAGATCAGTGTGGAGGGAAGAGGAGACTCCAACCGTCCTCACATTAAGATTAATACCCACACATGCAACCAACAGAAATATCAAATCATGTATTCCACATGGCTGTTTAATAATGTTACCTCCTTGTTCCCTCTCCCTCTGCAATGGTGTCACTGAGTACGAGTAGTGGATGGGAAAACGCATGCATACTCATTTTCTTTTGCTGATTTTCTGGTCTGAAGTTTGGTTGTAAACCGGCTGCTGTTTCCTGTTTTTAAATTCTTACATTACAAGTGTTTGACATATTTAATGATCGTGACATTTAGTGTCCCAAAGTGTCAGCTTTACTGAATTTATTTATATTCATCGTGAACATAATCATATTCATCATGAATACAAGCAATGATAATCAAATTTATTTGTGACTTTGTGAGAGAAATACAACTATATACTACGTTAAATGTGTTCATATGCACTAAAGGACAACACATGAGTTACTCTGGACGAATGCAAGGTGGATAGAAATGTATTGATATGGAATATTAATGAAACATTGACTGTAAAATATTGATTATCTGGGCATATTGGGTAATATATGGATGCACATCACAGTTAATACAAATAATCAAGTATCTAGTCAAGCCAGAGTTTGAATAGTATTTTATATTTGAAAATGTATAGGAAGGTTATCTGGAATCCGGTTTGAATGGACCTGATGCAGCTGCTAAAATGATTAATAACATTGTGTTACGTTCAGCTTATTGTAAAGGTGAATATTGTGAGGACTGAACAAAAGCAAAGCTCACTGTTGCATTTTCTACATTCTGGCAGTTCATACTGATTTTAACTTTTACATCAGCATACAGAATAATTGTGTTTATGAAAACTATAAACACCTCTCGTTAAGCCGCTAGTAAAATCATTAATTCAGTCAAGGTCAAGGGGTCATCTGACACAAAGTGTACGCCTCAAAACCCAGTTTGGACAAAGTTGCCATCGTCTCTGGGATTAGATCAAAAGGTTCAAACCAATGTGTGAATGTTTCTGAGAAGCCAATCTGCAGCTCGAAGCTCTCCCTGTCGATATGAAGCCGCTCATTTCCCTGCTCTCTGGGTGAAGGTGCTAAATCAGCTGGTGTAGTGATTGGCTGGGATGAAAACCTGCAGCTGAGAGAGGGAGAGAGACTCACTTCAGGCACCAAGAATCCACCTTTGATCTTCGTGCCAAGCGGCATCGCCAGATTCCACAAGATGAGACAGTCAGCGTAAACGATGGTTTTAATCTGACCAAAGAACTTGTGGAGGTTCTCTTTGTACTGTTCAAGAGACTCCAGGCCATACCTGATGGAAAAAAGAAAAGAAATGAGAGAAAGAAACTCAGATAAGTGAAAATACCTAGTTTATACATGTCTATTACTTGAATATATTACATAACTTCTATTTCATGTCCAGTTCATGAAGTCCCTGTCAATGAAAGACCACATGCCATGTTTGGATCCAAAAATTATAACTATTATAACTATAATGAGTATTACTAAGAGGCCTAGCCTGACCATGACATGATAATATGGGCTGCTGGATGCTGATGGTTACATTTTTGAGTTTTTACCAAATATCTCACCGATAATCTTCTTTATGCTGTTTATCAGCTGCAATAAATGATGCGAGGTCTCTTGTTTCCAAATATTTAGAGTCACAACAGTTTTATCAGGCTCATAGTGGCATTACCGTGACAGGACTGTTTGTTTTTCTTGGATAATCTTTAAAACTGTTCTTTTTCACAGTTTTTAAGCATTTTATACAGTTATTCTAAACGGTTATGGCAAATTGGCTCAAAATATGTTCTGATAAATCACATTAGACTCGTGCATCTCTATAAATAAAGTTACAATGTGGATACAGCATGCAGTGGATGTGATATTAATCACATGCAGAGAAATTAATCCCCTTCTTTGTTACATAAATGCAATTCACACTGGAGCTTAATAGGTCAATGCTCATTATGCAAAAACGGATTTTGTACCTGCAAAGATTTGCATCGCCTCCTTAACAGGTGAGTGTTTTATGAAAGTCAAAACAGTCCAAAACATGTGCTGTTAAACCATTTCACTCTTAGTTCTCCAGAGACCATGAATGCACCATTCAACATGAGGTTTTACCTGCAGAGAATACATCTCCCATCTCAGCAGGAACTAAATCACTTTCCTGAAGGAGTCCTCCCATTCAGGGCCTTTTCAGACACTTCTGGCCAAACAACCAGCTGATATTTTGGGGCCGAGAGTGTGAATGTAACCCCAAGTTATCTTCATGTGTCCATGTCTCCCTTCTACAGCCGTCTCCCTGTAACGGTTGTGTGTATTAGAAGTTACGTCTGTGTTTTACAGCCATAAAAGTAGCGTCTGGTCGTTCAATCATGAAGGCCTCCCGCTGCTCTACACATCTCTGTATAGAAATCCGTCTCTCTCCTTGCATGTCTGACAAACAACCACATGTCATTCTAGCGTAATATAGTTCTTTGTTTTACAGCCACTTATACAGGCTGGTTCATCAGGGAATTAACAGGGAGAAGCTATTTGTTTGATAATGTATACTATTAAAGGGGTATTACATCATCTTAGGGGAAAGCCTGTGTATTCATCAAGAGCACGCTTCGAGCCTTTTGGGTAAACTCAGGCAGCTCAACGAAGAAATGAATGAAGCAAAATTCAAACAAAATAAGCATTCAATCATTGGCACATTCATATTTTCTGGAAGATGAAAAGCTTCTAATCTAGCACAGGGAAATCCATCTACAGTACAAGTTTGCTAATTTTCCAGTAGGCAGCTTTGAAGAGTACGACTATAAAAGGTTCATTATTATTATATTTGAGTAGATATTGATGAAGTTACAGTTGTGAAGAAAACCATACCTAATGGTTAGATCAATAATTTCATCTGTCGTCTTCAGCAGATTTGTGTCTGTTTTAAAGGACAATGATCACAGGTTGATTTAAAAATAAATATCACACAGAAATAGCTTGTGTCTTCATCATTGATCCATCCCAAAATACAAAGCTACTTTTTAAATGATAACATGTAACGGTGGGTTTGCCTTCTCTCAGCTATGATAACCCTCTACATCCAACACTTTAACACCAGCTAGGAGCCCATTATGGACTGTGCCTATACTGATGGTTTAAATGTAAATTATGCGGCTATTTACATACATGATTACAAATTGAGCATCACCACATAATTACTGTCAAGTAGATCATCACCCTAATTACTTTCCTGCCCCGGGGTCAGAGCCGCCCATTAAATATACCAGCAGTCACATTGTTGATGAAATGGAGACCATCAGCCGGATTTTGAACGACCAGCCGGTGGCTCAGTTAAATCCCCGGCGTGGGGTTTCATGGTTGATGGGACTATTAATATCTGTCACTAAGCAGCTGGGTCTTGTTGTGGGGTGAGATTACTTTTTAAAATTAAATCAAAATGATGTGTGTGATTAAAATGACTTAGAAGGAATACAGATTTTGTTCAAGTCGTTTTTCGGGGCCTGAGAAAGAGGGAAGTGCTGCGTTTGGATGACGTGGATGCTCCATCATAGAATTAAATCCATCCCATCCCCGTTTAAATCAAGGTAGCAGGATGTCAGAGCAGCGACCAATTTCACTCACTGGCCTCACTGACGTGTGTTATCACCAAAGCAACTAACAACAACACCTTTTCTTTTGTACTAGTCAAATGAGCACAGAAAACGGTATCCGTTCTTCTCCTCTTCTATTAGTGTGGCTTCATCTTTACATGAGCCTCACAGAGTCTGAGATGAGCCTCGCTAATGATGGGCCAGTTGACTCTTTTGCTTTTTTGGTTTAGGTATTTGATGAGACGGGCAGAGCAAACACTTTGATTTCTTTTAGGAAGAAAGAGTGGAGTTGGAAAGAGACTCCAGGACTCATTCCTCCGAAACCGTGTGACACGTCGCCTGAATGTGTCTGTCAGACGCCATTTCAAATGTGCCACACTGTTGGAACAATGTCCTGGCTCTACCAGGCTTATAGCAGTATACAGTGCTGGATTATTCACAGATCTATTTTTGCTAAAATGAATTAATTTTGCAGGGAGAAAAGGCAACCAGGTGGGAGGAAGCAACGGATGCGAGTCGGCCTGGTCTCATTGCAGACCTCGAGCTCCTGAAAGGATCCAGCAGACTGTATTCCTCAGTGAAGATTCAGTTATTTCCTGCTGCCCTGTGCCTGAGAAGATCCACTGGCAGGTTGTTTTCCTAAAGAGAAACCTTTTCAATGTTACTGAATGCATCGTGTTCTCTAGCTGACACTTAAATTTGACTTCAGCAGGAGAAGACATTTACACAACCACTGAGTCAGAAAAGCAAAACAAAGTCTATCCAGCGGCTGTGCTGGTCTACTAGAGTCACCGAGCAGAAGGGTCCTCTCTGAACAAAACAACCTTGGACTCTGGGGAAAAAATAAAAACAGTTTGTTCTTCTGCTTCTTGATAGTTAGCGAGTTTACTCTATTTTACCTCCTTTGTTGCATTGGCACCATCTGCTGGACTGGTGAGTTGGTAATGGCTAATATTGTGCTAATGGCTAGGTGTGAGGTTATTACAGCTCATATATATCAAATACAAACAAAATCTCAACAAAAGGTGCATCACAAACAGTTTTACACAAAATAACCTTGCAATGTTAAGGATCGAAATAGGATTAAAATAATTATTAAGAAAACATTTTTAAGTCCCGAGGTTAAAAGTGAAATTACAGACAAGATTAGAAAACAAATGAAAGGAAACAGTGCATTCAGAAAGTACTGAGACCCCTTCACTTCTTTCACATTTTGTTATGTTGCAGCCTCATCACCATGACGAAGCAGAAACTGAATTGTAGAGTTTTTTCACATTTCTTAAAAATGGGAAACGTAAAAATCACATTGACATAACCATTCAGACCCTTTACCTGCTACTTAGCTGAAGCACCTCTGGCAGCGATTATCGAGTCGTCTTGGCGATGACTTACAAGCTTTGCACACCTGGATTTGGGAATCTTCTGACATTCTTCTCTGCTAATCTTCTCGAGCCCTGTTTAGCATTTTCAGGTCTCTCCAGAGATGTTGGATTGGATTCAAGTCAGAGTCAGGGTTCAAAATGTGAAAAAGTGAAGGTGTCCGAGTACTTTCTGAATGCATTGTATGTGATCCAGGACCCTCAGGGAGGGCAGAGAGGAACGGCTGGGTCTCTGGGAGCGATCCACAAGCCCAGCAACGTGAACACAATCGCTCTTATCGTTTACACCCATTGACTTGCATTAGATGGAGGCGGGATCAGGACATAAAGCTACTGCTACTGAGTTACTGTGTATAAAGAAATCACAAAATTGACTGATTATTGATGTTAATTCAATCCTCATATCTTATTTTGAAGTAATAGCTTTCTGGCTCGTGGGTTGTGAGTTATTGCTACGTGTATAAACACATTAAAACCCATCTTAAAGACACCATAAGTACGGTGGCCTGTTGGGCACACTCAGACTCAAACAAAGAGCATGGAGCAGCGTTACCTGCTGATGTCCCACACACAGGAGCTGATGACCAGGACGTCCGGTTTGAGTCCCTGCCTGAAGTCCTCCAGGATGCTCTCCATGTACGGCGAGTAGATCCGTGTCAGGAAGTAAAAGCGCAGCAGGTGGTGGTCGGAGCGGTACTGCCGGACCTCTCTGTACCCCGTCCCGTTGTTCATGGGGCTAAACCGGCCTCCCTCCACCAGGACGTCCTGCTCAAAGGAAAACTCCCCCTGGACCACAGAGAGGAGACGTTAAATACCAAGTGTCCCAGAAACCCAGTGGTTCTTCTTCCATTAACACAATACCTCAGGGGTTTTCATTGTGACCCCGTAGTTGAGGATTGTCATGTTTCATGAATTAAGTTAATGTGTCCACAGTGAATATTTAGGTGAGATGCATATTCAATTCATTATTTGATAGGATAGATAATATTTGTTCATTAACAACAGTTAAACCGTATAATATTGATGTAATAGTATAATCTAAAGATATTTGACGTCGAACACAATCTGAATATTAATACTTTAATAAGGTTTTCCAGCTTATTGAAGAGATAGTCCTTTAAATCTGGTGATGAAATGCTTTCTGAATGGAGCTCAGATTGATGGGTGCTAGTCTATGCTAACATTGTAGCTGCTCCATCAACACAGAAATAATAACGTCATGTACATAAATATGGCAGCAAAGTCGTTATTTGTACCATTCTGTTTATATTTCTCCACATAGTTTGGTGTCTGTATTAATATGAAGTACTATCACAGAGCTGTGGGTCAACAATGACCTAAACTTTAACACTGACAGCCATCGTGCAAATTTCTCGCTCGAGATGAAATATTACATCGTGAGAATACAAAACTGGTAAATCACCTGCGGCAAATTAGCACCTATTGGTATCTCTGCATTAGCTTTGTATGCAATCGACAACACAAAGCAAAACAATTCACTTTGCGTTTGGTGTGAACGCTGCCACAGATCTCTAATGAGGCGTTAGAACAGACACTCTTCTTATTTAGAGTGTTTTCAGGGACCTTCCTTCACTGCCTTTAGTCTAGAGATGCTTTGTGAATATGGCCTTCATATTGATAACTATTTAACTTATGATGACAACTGACTTTCAATTGATGAAGACAGAATGGAAATCAGACTGAGGCCTTGGAGAAGTGTGGCCGCAGGTGTGTTAGTGCTGTTTCGTGTGGATGAAACGGTTGTGGGAAGATTTACTTTGGACTTGAGCTGAGGCAGAGTCAAGTGCTGGTCCCTCTGAAGCAGCAGAACCAGGTCTTTGTACACGGTGCGCTGCACTAAAAATCAAAAGGACAAATGCAACAGGCTTTACTCACATCAGTAGAAGAAAAAACCTCAAAGATTTAAATCAACCATGATGAAAAATAAGAACATGAAAAGTCAAAGAGCTGCAGGGAATTTAACGGGTCTAAGGTTTGAAGCTCTTATAAGATTCTGTTTCTGGTAAATACTCAGGAAGTTGAATCCAAGCTTCTGAATTCTCTCTCAAGAATTGTATTTGGAAATGTTTCAGGAAAAAGAGTCAAATGTACTCAAGTTGATGTTAAATGCTAACAAATACAGCATAATATGGAATTCCTTGTTCGTGTGTCTCACCCGAGTCTCCAAGAACCACCACGAACTTGTTGTGCAGCAGCTGGCGGGCTTCATCCTGCATCACCCGCCTGGTCATGGCTGCAGGGGAGCACTCCGTTTACTGGACTAATGGTTGGAGGTGGGAAGGGAACAGCAGGGAGTCATAACGGATAGTATTATTTTAACAGCATGTTTTCACTTTACTGTTTATTGCATTTGACGTGAGGTGTCTTCAATGAGCTCTTATGGTTACTTGAGTGAGTCAAACTCCTTTACAGAAAAGTCACCCAGTCTTTTACTGACCCTAATCTCCAACTGTCTTATGTCATTTCTTTTTCATTTTCTTTTTCTTCAACAAAATCCAAACTCAAAAAAAGATGTCCATTAACAGACTACACGCTGAAAGTTAGAACGACCTAACCTGGTTGGATATTCACTGAAAACACTTATTTTTCAACCTTGTCACAAGCTAAAAAAAATATCGCAATTAGCCTCCAGGGTACAACACTGTAGGTGACAACGGAACCGACCGTGGAGATCATTTTAAAAAGGCTACGTATCGCAAATATATGCCGAATTAAAGAAATAAATGTCGGTTATTAAGTCACTGAAGCTGTTGAGGTTATGACGCCTCTATATGTAGTTAGCTAGTTTCGGTTATTTAGTAAAAACACATCGGTCTTACCGAACCAGAGGATGCGGGACTTTGTGACTGCGGCTCGTGCCCAAATGCAACGCACCTGTCGCAATTAGCGTCGGCAGAGATAGGTCCACGTGGAGGTCCCACTCCTCTGAAATAGTTTGACCCAACACCAAAATACAGGTTTTAATCAACTTGGATTCATGAGTTCTTTCAACATCGTATTTATCCCGTTAAACGTGGGCTGTAATTATCTTAATATCCTGACTGGATTACCCCTGTGTTAACAATTATTCACACTGATTTTATTAGTTGTTTCAGTTTTGTGTTATTTTTTCCTTCACCAATACGCTTTTCACACAGCAGGCGTACTACAGAACCACAGTATAATATTAAAGACAACTCCATTATGTTTTAAAGTCCCGCCGCGAAAAACCAAAGCAACGACTTGTATCATCTACAGCTGTGTTTTCTGCTGAGACGTGTCCAAATGTCTATTCAAAGATCCCTAACTGACCAGTTATGATGAGTGCAGTTCTGTTTCAATTCCCCACTAAATGCTGCTTGAAAGCCGGAGTCACACTGCTGGAGTAGAACTGTGCTGGGTAAATCATTTTTATTTGCCGGCCTAGAATTAGTGGAATTCAAATATATTAAGCCTAAAACCATAATGGAACAAACCACCAGGATTTGGTTTCACCGTATAATCTATACAATTAAAGGAATATTTCAACATTTTGGGAAAATAAGCCTTTTTTGTTTGCATGCAAATCTTCTCATCGAACTCGAAGCAGTAAAGCATTTATTCAGCAGTTATATGTAGAGCAACAGACGCAGTAGAGAGATACAGGCCACTCCGGGTGCAGAGGATGAAGGGTCAAACAGGACTCTGATCATGGAGACCGCTGTTCTTGTCCCAGTCATTAGTGACGTGACTCGATAGCAGGTGGCAACCTCCATCTGAGGCCTGCACACAAGCCACAAGTCAATAATGCCAGAGTGACTACAAAAAACAAAATATGATATGAAAGAACACAGAGATGGAAATGGATGGAGCATATTAAGCTTACTGTGAAGTAATAAAGTTGCAAAAGGAGCAGCCGGTCTCCCTGAAAAGGGTCCCCTGCTTTTTCTTGTCATTAAGGGGCCAGACTATAATGTGCCGTGGATATCCACGCTCCGCAGGTGTTGAACGTTTTTGATGACCCCGAACATTTCATCTTGTGTCGTTATCAAACAAATCTGCACAGGAAATATAAAAATGTAACAGGCAGATGAGGAATAACGTTTTTATCAGCAGCCGAGCGTTGCCTCATATTTAACGGAAGGACATGCGAGAGGTATCAATCTTTTCTCCCGGCAAGAAAGCAAATAAGAGCATTCCCCCAAATATTAAACTTTTAACACCATTTCCAACGAGTTCAAGGCTGCTAGTGGAACAGTTTTTACAGCAAAAGAGAAAGACGTTTTAGCTCAGATCAGAAAACACTTGGACTCAAGGCCATAATTATAATCTCCCCCCAATATTCAAACATACTCAAAAAGCTGATAAAAAATATATATTTAAAAAATCGCTATGCCTTGACTCACTGCCATCCAAAATCATTCATCGGTAGAAAATGTTATCATGAATAAAGATGAGTTATTATTACTGTCGCTTCTAGTATTACTGCAGTTCAAGTGTGTTGCCAGAAGAAGCAGTTGCTCGACTAGACTATAAGTCCATGTATGTAATTTGTCAGGTACTTTTTTCATTAAATATTCTGACTTCATTACCATGAAATCATGTATTCTCAACGTCTCAAACACAGATGTATGGGATATGTTTTTAATGTGCAAAACGTTTAAAACATGAGCAGACTTCTTGTTGAAATGAGCGATTCAACCAAACGGGGTTTGCAAATTAAGAGGATGGAGCAGTAAATCACGCCTAGATGTTTTCGATTACATTAGATTTATATATTTGAGTTGTCAACTGCTGCCTGAATTTTGTGGTTTTATTTACATAAATAAAGAAAGTTGCACTGTGAATTGATGCATACAATTCCCCAGAATGCAATGCAATAAATGACACAAAGTAGTAATGTAGGAAAGCCCATCGCTGTGAGTGAAATCCTGGAGAACCCTCAGAAATCGAGCTTCTTATATGAAGTATACGTAACAGCAGCGAGCTGGAGTGTCACATCAGGACTTCTCTGTTGCTCTTATCCAGAACGTACTGAAGGAGCTTATGAGGCGACCGAACTGGTACCTCTGTTTTTATAAACCCCTCACATCATTTATATGGCTCGCCAACTGAAGGCTAGCCCGAGGGAAGACATTAACATATTTATTCACCTCTCTCAGGCCTGTGGCTGCACACAGCTTGATTTATAGACACTGGTCCCGGAAAAACTCAGCCCTCTTCATTTTGATCACGTCTGCCGTCTGGTGCAGAATTCACCCCTCAGGTTTGGTTTGGCGCCATTGCTCTAGTAATGCACTAGGAAAACGTCCACATCGATATATCTCCCCACGAGGCCATTCCTCCTTGCTGTCCGATAGCGCTCCACTCGAACCGCGGACTCTCCGAATGCATTAGTCTCCAGAGGGAAGAGACCTGCCTCTCTGATATCTCATTTCCAACAGAGCCGAATGCATCGAGGGCAGGTGAGAGATGAAGCTGTGATGTAAAAGCCCTCATACTTGCTCATCAGCCAGGAACTACATTATAAAGTCATCATGACAGTAGGAAAGATTCTCTTGGATTTTTTGTTTTCAAAAGTATTGTGAAAGAGGTGTGACATGAGTCTAATTTATCTCACCCTAATTTTATTCTTCATTGTACGGCTGTAAAGTTGTGAGGCGTAGGCTGGAATAAAGACAGACAACCACAGGACATGGGTTCAAACCATAGACATGGAAAGAAGTAAACAAAGTCATGGTAACGTCACCACTGTAGTTTGCGGACTATGGTTTTGAAGCCTCGGGTTGAGCATTTTGGCAGACAGCTTAGAATTTTTTAAACCAGTTAAGGAAGTGACCACATCTGGACTGTGGAGGAGCGACGGGTGGATCTGATAAACACAATCGGCAGAGCAGCACCCCAAGCAGTAACCTTACTACAGATTTGACTCATAATTTACTAAATGAACATCATGCTGGATTTTAGAAGACTTGAAACTAGATAAAATCCTGTTTATAATGTTTACTGAGATAATAAATCAAGAGGGAAGTAGACTCATTTTTTTTCATAGACTATACAATCAGACTTCTTTTTGCAACCAGAGGAGTCGCCCCCTTATGGCCAGTAGAGAGAATGCAAGTTTAAGGCACGTTGCAGAACTGTAGGATTCTACCAGGTTCAAGACCAACAAGACACCGAAAGGCTCCAGCTCCTCTGTCCTCTCTACCAATGAGACAAATAATGCTCTTCTCTTAGGTAATAGAGCAGAATACTAGTCAGCACTTTACCAATATAAGAAAAAAATATAGAATGAAAAATACATTATTATGTTTTAGAGTTATTCTAATGATTGGATTATCACTCCATATTTGGATTATATTTGTTCCCTCTTAACAGAAAATTAGCTGGAATGAAAAACAGAATGGAAGAAACGCATTACTAGTTTTGTAAAAAATTTTATGTAACAATTCAAAAGTCATAACACACAGCAAAGGACATTCAAATCAACATAAGCGACTGAGGTGTGTCCTGTAAGTCCCAAACATCCGTCAAATGAATCCTCCACCATGTAAACAGTGTTGAAAAGAAGCGGCTGTGTGATTGGCTCTCCTTCCTCCTGATAGGCCACTGTATCCCCAGATTTGTATTTTAGACATTCCTCGTACAATCACAATAAATTATAAAATCTAAAAAGATGGAGGAGTTGACTTGCGGTAAACTAAACGTGATGTAAGATGATTTTCAAGCGTTCGGGACACACCCCAGCTATGAAGAGACCTCTTTGGCACAGAACATAAATCATAAAACGTGACGTAAAACAAACTGTAAACAAAACAACGGTCATTACAAAATGCATTGTTTATCACATAGACAGCATTAACATATTAAAAAAAAAAAGAAAACAATAATTTCTAAAAAAATTCATTTGGCAAATGTGACCGTCCCCCAGCGATAACACTTGTCTCAGTCTGCAAGGCCTCCGTGCAAAACCGCGTCGTGGTTAATGTTAGCGCGCTGGGAGGAGGATGGGGAGGGGGGAGGGGGGACAAAGGGGGGAAATGAGAGGGGAGTTTCATTTTGAAGTCTGAAATGGAAAGAGTCCTTTTTGTTCTTTCTTGTCTCGGGTTTTAACTTTGTGTTCGTCCTCGTCTGGTGTGTGCGACGGCTCTCTGGTTTACCGGCCAAAGTCTCTTTAGTGCAAATAGGCTGTCAGCTGCTGCCTCCTCAGACGGCGGGGGGAGAAGGTCATTTTCGTGGCGGAGGCGAGGCTGTGTTTGGTTTGGCACCTGGGACTGGTCTGGAAGGAGAAGGACAAAAAGAAGAGATTCTAGCTTAATGTCAAACTCACACAGCATATTGACTTTATGACATTAAAGAATAAAGTACACAAAGTACTGTATGTGTATAACCCTGATATACCTTCCCCCTCTGTGCCATGGAGCATCATTGTTGTCCAAAAACTATTCTAAACACATCAACGAGTCACAAACTAATTGGTATTCACGTATTATATATATATTACGTTTTATACATTGACAATAAGGAAATATAGAATCTAGAACGTGAGCATGAAAATAGGGATATATAATGGTATTTTGAATAGGTGCTTGAATTCATGTTTTATATTCCAGAGAACATGATGTGAGTTCTGTTTCACTGACTTCCCACCCTAATGAGAATAAAGTCCTTCTATGGCGTTCCATGCACAGTTGAACCCGACTTTGAACACAAAAACACAGTTTGCTGGGGATTTGTAAAGTCTGCTACGGGGTGCGTTCCCTTTTTATCAAGTCTCTGAACCGACTGCGTTACATCACCAGTTAGATGTGAAATCTGATTGTGGTATTACCAGAGAAACCAGGCATGTTGATCGATCTGCTGGATTAAAGGAAGGAGGAAACATGAAGACCAATCATCACCTTGAGGTTCCCCCCCTGACTTTGACTACATTTAAGGATTAACTGCATGGGATGAAAAGCACAACTCTTCACCTGGAAAAAGGAAGCACAAGCCTTTAGACTGAAGGCATGTAACTTATAAAAAAAAATGAAAATTGATTGCTGATGGAGAACTGATTCAGTGCACTGCAGGGTTTGTAAACCTGGAGCGTTTATGTGGTCACATCCACCTCGAAAAGAAAACAGCATGAAATGAAAAGATAGGAATATTGTGAGGCAGTATTTCACACAGATAAAACCCCTCCCTGGGACTTTTATAGGTAGATCATAAAACACATTCCAAACAGCGTTGGAATTTCAGGATACGTAAAAAAAAAAAAAGAAAAAAAGAAGAAGAAAAAACGACAAGTAATGGCTGCTTTATGATCATTACATATATTTTAGCGAGTATCTAGAAAAGTAACATTTCCCCTGAGGTCAAACTAGAGTAGCAACAGAGCAGTGTTGAGTACAAATGCCGTCATGTGGTTTAAACACAGTGAGTAGAGATTTAACGCATCCCTTACAACCCATTCTCACAGCCGAGGTGTCCTTGGGAGGGGAGGTGGACGGGTCAAATAAAGAACAGGACTTTCATCAAGGAGACTGCCGTTTGTGTCCCGTATGAAACTAAAAGTAAACTGACATTTTGTCAGTCACCATAAACTGTCAGAAAAGCTCTCCTCTCCCCTCGTAGTCATTCATTTACCCACGTGTGGTTATAATCTTCATCAACCACTGTTTATTCATGGGAAATTGATTGAGCATTAAGCTCTTTTACAGCAATGCCCTGAAACCACATTCATGGGGCTAGAGTGATACACAACAACAACTGCAGCATTAAAATACAGAAATATGAAACAATAAATAAAAAACATGTACCGCCAACACATACTTGTCTTATTTGGTGAAAAAAAACTAAAAGCAGATTTACCAAGCTCAGTATTGACCCGAGAAGTTTCCGAAATAAAAATTCCTGTGAGCGAGCGTGATAACAAATGGACTTGAGCTTTAAAAGAGAAGTGAGGTTAATGGCCCACCTTCTTCCCGAGCAATACCTTATAAACAAAACGGAGTCTTTCTCCTTCTATCACTGAGAGAAAATCCGCCCACACTCTGGTGGAGCTCAACACGATGTGTTCTAAAACCTTTCCCACTAATAACACCAGTTGTAGTCGGGGCTGCGTCCATAAATTAACTATCACTATAATCTATGCCTGACATTATTGTTGCCTGAACAATCCTGGAAACACATCAAAGATTTGACACGGGTTGCTCTTCAGATGGTGCATATGCATAAAGAATGGTATCAGCATTAAAATGCTTTGCAGTTGTCTACTGTGGCACATATATCATTAATATAGGAATTAAACAATAATGGGCCTGAATATGAACCTTGTGGAACACTATTCTTTAACCTCTCTGTATTTCATCCTGCAGTATTTATGTGTTCTATCAGAGAGGTAGTCCTGAAACCATTTAAAGGAGAAAACCCAGTAAGGCGGGTTTATCCTAATGTGCTCTGTGAATGAGTGTTAGATGCCTTTCGACAAATAAACAATCAAGAGCAGAAACTATCTCATTTATAACCACAGTTGGTGTTGTAATAGTGCTATGGCCGGCTCCAAGCCCAGATAAAGACTTGAATGGACAAGAACGAAGCTGTTCATTTACAAATCATTCCAATAATTTTGCTAGACAAGGGAGTTTGGCGATAGGTCTATAGTTATTCATATCGTTTGTATCACATCCTTTATAGAGAGGAGTCACTGAGGCTGATTTACAGACTTTGAGAATTGAGCCAGAGAAAAGCGTAACATTTAAAATGTGTGTCAAAGGTTCAGCAATGATGGGGGCAACAAGCGATAAGAAATAGGGCTCTGAGTGGTCCGTACTCTTTTCATGCACTTTGAGTTACAACCTTCAATAACCACTACGTCACTTGTTCTGCAGGTTGCTGATTGCACTACGTCCACATTCAACATGTCTGTGCTTTACAGACGCATACAATGTACAAAGAATGTACATTTTTTTTCGAATGGGCTGACCATTTCATTCAGAGCATTGGCCTTGTTTAAAATGCCTGAAAGTACATGTACATACATGTGCACTACATGTACATCACCTGCACAGGAGAAATAAAAGCCTCTCGTTTTATGACAAAGACGACAGACCCATTAAACTACAGTACCTCTGTGTTTACCAACCTGAGAACTCGGAGAGGGGGAATGGCTGAGACTTTGCCCACAGGTTTGGGTCCTACTGCTGGGGGCATCATGACCAGCAGGCCCGGGGAGGGTTTAGACACCAGGATCCGAGCTGGACTCACACTGGGGGAGGCTCCTCTGGCTGGGCTGAGGGGGAGGGGCCTCTGAGGAGGGAAGGGGGACGATCTGGGCTGCAGCTCAGACACTAACTAAAAGAAAACAAAGACATACCAACCAGATCAGGTGTCAACAGTACTTATAATACATTGGCAAACTGCTGCAGAATATGAGGATAAAGTAGAAAGAAAAGACAAACGGTGACAATTTAAAAATACAGGCTATCAAAATGAAGAACAGGGGATCACTGCCAACACACAACACTAAATCTCCGGCACATGGACACAGGAGGGAGGAGGACTCCATTCTAGATTCTGTACTGGACTGGATCCAAGTAGTCCCGGGAATCTGTTCAGCTAGCTGATAAGAGAGCTGTCCCACTCCATACAGGGAATAATAATAACAGTAGATTAAACTCACCACTACAGCACAGAGATCAGATCACAAAGTAAACTCTGAACTCTAAACTGAAATACTGGATATTTGAAAAAAACAAGAAAAAGCAATATGACATTCAGCACTTGGCATTAAAGGCATTTTACACTTCAGAGAGAAACACTGGTGAGAGAGGATGGATCAACAAGAAAGCTATCAAGAGACACACTGCATTTTTATTCATTATTTCTTCAGGTTCAGATGAAATTAAACTATACTGGGTACTCCAATGTAGAGAGGGCAACATATTTCTCATAAGCTCTGTGTATTTGGCAATAGCTCTGAATTACATTAACAAATGAGGCGTTTAGTTGCAGTTCTCTTATAGCGTGGCTGTGTAAGTCTGACCCTCACCCTCATCTGTGTAAATACAGCATATTTGAGAGAACAAACCCATATGAGCTGAACTCTTGATGTTTTCCAGATGTTGGTTCCAACTGAGCTTTGATAAGATTACACCAGCTCCAGAGAAGAACAGGATACCTAGCTATGCAGCTATCTAGATAACTAAATACCTAGCTAACCAGCTATCTAGCTTAGTAGATACCTAGCGAACTAGCTATCCAACTTACTATATACCTAGCTAACTAGATACCTAGCTAACTAGCTACCTAGCTTACTAGATACCTAGCTAACTAATACGTAGCTGCCAAGCTAACTTGCTACTTAGCTTAGTAGATACCGAGCTAACTTGCTACCCAGCTTACTAGTTACCTAGCTAACTAGCTTTCTAGATACCTAGCTAACTAGCTATCTAGCCTACTAGATACCTAGCGAACTAGCTGTCTAGCTTACTATATACCTAGCTAACTTGATACCTAGCTTACTAGCTATCTAGCTTACCAGATATCTAGCTAACTAGATACTTGGCTTACTAGTTACCTAGCTTACTAGATACCTAGCTAACTAGCTACTAAATACCTAGCTTCCTAGCTAACTAGTTACTTAATACCTAGCTTCCTAGCTAACTAGCTACTTAGCTTAGTAGATACCTAGCTAACTAGCTACCAAGCTTACTAGATACCTAGCTAACTAGCTACCTAATACCTAGCTGCCAAGCTAACTAGCTACTTAGCTTACTAGATACCGAGCTAACTTGCTACCTAGCTTACTAGTTACCTAGCTATCTAGCCAGACATCCGTCTCCAGAACTGCGTCCACTGTCTTCCTGGTGAGCTGCAACAACAACTTTCCTACATAGCATGACCCACTAGCACCCTCCCTCGACAACCCCCCCTCCCCCCCCAAAAAAAAAAAACACCTTACCTATAGCACTCTGATCTTAGCACTGTTGCTCTTGAAGTACTACTTTACTCAGATGAGGACCTAACACTTGTTCTATTTTTAGCTCTTACTTTATCGGCAATGATACGTCGTGGTTTCTTTGTTCCCTTCTTTTGACAAATGTACTTATTGTAAGTCGCTTTGGACAAAAGCGTCTGCTAAATGACCTAAATGTAAATGTAAATGTAAACTTTCAGCCCCACTGATGTGAAATGTGTTGTCTGTACCTAAAAATAATTTTCTTTTGTACAAGTCAAATGACCACTAAAACCAGTTCAATGTCCGTTCTACTCCTGTTCTATTTTTTTTACATACAATTGTATTCCTTCAGATATTTGATATTTAAACCCCATTCAGGCTGGATTTAATACTCCAGTAGAGGTGGAGTGATTTGTACACTACAGGCGCCGGTCAGTGATTTTAATCCCATCCAAAGCACGTTTGTGTAATTTCTCACCCCATCCCTAAAATAATTACAGCTGCAGTTACCTGCTGTGTTTCTGTGAACTGAATGTAATTGAAATCCTGTCATCCTTGTATTTTAAAGTGGATCTCTTGAGCTTTCTGCTTGTCCTCATTTTTTAATATCAGCTCAGTGTAAAATTGACTTCTGCATGAATATGGAGGAAAATGTTTTTTTCTATTCTTATCGGAAGACACATCCACAACAAGGCCCATCCGGAAACCAATATGACGACAGAAATTAAATGAGAGATTCCGGGAAAGAAAGAGAAAGGACATTGCTATTCTCTCTTGGCTAGTCCTGCTTAATATCCACTTCAAATTACTGACCACATCCTGTAATTTTGCGATGATTAATACGCATTCGGAACAATGACTTAAGTTACAGTGGAGCCCTGTGAATATTTTATTCCCCACCTTCTCTGTTGATGTTAATCTTATACAAATGGAGCTTCAGTCATGTTATTCTCTTAATATTCTCTGATTTTCCCCAGTATCAATCTGACTGAATGGATACTGGAGAGGTTTTTTCAAGTCCAAATTAATGGTAATGTATGCTACACTGCCTTGTTGCAATAGCTGAGCACACAAAACGTAGTCTGCTTTTATGAAGCTCTTACTGTAGATGGTATTGTTAGAATGGGGATTCATTTAACAACAGTCTGGCTGCCTGACAGCTCGAGTAAATGCCCCGTAGGTGAGCAAAATGATGGAAATAATACGCTTTTTTCTTCACATTAAAACACTATAAACAGAGATCCCGATACACCTTTCCCAACATTTGATATCAAGAGACAGCTGTTCTTCACTTAATGTGAAACGAGGTAAGCATTGGCTTCTGTTTTCCTAAAGCTTATAGCCTCTGTGGCTCCCTGCCTGGATGTTGTTCCACATTCCTCAACTCCATTCCGGCTATTACGTTATGTGGAATAATCTTTGGGTTACAGTTGTAGTTTTTAAAATTAAATAATAGTCAATTGCAGCTCAGAAAATCGGTCATAAAGCATCTGATCTTACCAGTGGAGATCGTGTCGGGTTGAGGGGCAGAGGTTTCTTGGGCGGGCTGAGTCTCTGTGGGTTCGCGGGGGACTTGGGTGGGGCCCCTGGGGGCTTGCCAGCTGGCAGAGGTGGGCGAACCACCTTGGGGTCCCGGAAACCACCTTTTGGTGACTGGGTGGGCCTTAAAGGTCGAACAATGTTGACTGGCTGGGTGCCATTGGGCACAGGGCCTGGTCTGAGAGGCAGGACCTCTTTGCTGGTGTGAGGAAGCTAGGGTAAGAACAAACACAACTAACGTAAGCATAAAAAAAAAAATAAAGACATGCATTTGTCTGACCTATACAATCACAAATTAAAGCATATTGATTTGTTGACCCCTATCATTGATGAAGAGCTAGATGCAGATGACACTCAACTCCTACAGTTGATGACCTCAGTGACCTTTACTCCCTCTAAAACTTTGACAATCAATAAATAGATGAGAAAACATTTCCTC
This sequence comes from Chelidonichthys spinosus, assembly GCA_029853015.1. Taxonomy (NCBI): domain Eukaryota; kingdom Metazoa; phylum Chordata; class Actinopteri; order Perciformes; family Triglidae; genus Chelidonichthys; species Chelidonichthys spinosus. The sequence continues at coordinate 6,332,369 of CM056843.1, read as the reverse complement.
CAAGCAGAAGCTGAAAAATCTTGGCTTCAACACGGTAGTCCACAAACCAATGGACGACATCACGGCCACTTCTAATATACAGTCTATGGTCACGCATTATGTCCCTGAGAATCTAAAAAACATACATTTCTCCAACTGAAGCTTGTCCATAAAGATGCTAGCTGAGTTTATTCATATCGTACTTATTAAGACTCTTCAGTTTACGTCCTTGTTTCCTTCCATTCTTCCTCCCCTCATTTTCCATCTTGTATTCGTCTTCTACAAATCTACCCTCACCCTAAGCAGCAAGCTCATCCAATTAAGTAATACAAGGAAATAACAACCTGATGAAATGATGCTGAAGGCACATTGAACCGGTGGAGAGCAGTGTTGTGGACGTGGGAGGAGGCAGTCTAAGTGGTCACACAATATTGCTCAATATGCACAAGATTAATCCAACAAGCTGCTGTAAAATGAGGCCATTAAATATGAAGGTCAACCACATGGACGCTCTATTATTCACTAAAACACAGCTCCCATTTCCTTCCCTCCACACACACACACACACACACACACTCACCCCCTTGTGGCTGCTAGCTTTGTTGATAGGGCCGACCACCTTCAGGTGAAAGGCAGGATTCAGATGGCCATTCTTCCCTTTCTCCACCGAAGCCTCCGTCCTGACCAGAGAAAGGAGATCTCATTAATTTGACATTGATTTTATTGCCCTTAGGTGGGAAAAGAGTCAACATGAAGTTTCTCATCCGGGAGGATGTGAGCGGACGCGAGGAGTTTGCTGAAAACGTAACCCTGACATCGCATCACCTTATGAAGCTGCTATGGCTTTTAGCAAACAGACGCTTATTTACACATCCAGCAGGCATGGAGCAAGATTATCATCCATTTGGAGTCCACCAAAGTAAGTCCAGTATTCATTCTCTTTATCAGCCATGACAGCGAAGCTGGTGCCGTTTCAAGCCTCCACCTCCATCTTTTTTCAATTGTTTCAATGAGGATGGAGCGTATGCTTCTAGTTGAAAACCCCTAAACTTGCGCTGGCAACGTCACCGTAGAACACGGACAAGAAGCTTGTCCTGTCCGTCTGTCGTGTGCTTTATATGTCAGACAGATATTATCATAACAGAGATAGAAAAGCCCATTACTGGGAGCACATCGCTGAATGTTGCTGGTGAGTTTTGTGCTTTTTCACCGTACGCGTCGCATCCTCGCTCTAACATTTATGGCTGTCAGATTGATTAGTGACAAGCTCATCCCAACAAAGTAAGAAGCAGAAGAAAAACAAGGTCAAACAAATAGATAGCAGCCTGAATAGAAAATAAAAACCAAAGGGGGGATACTAGTCTATCATACACAAGTGGCGGTGTTATGTTGCAATGATGCTGTTGCCATGGAAACATGTATATATTTTGTTTCTTCCAACAGGAATTTGCAGACACGTGTAATCTAGTGCTGACTGCTAATATTAGAAGCTGTACAAAGCCTTTACCGGAGGACATTGGATTAAATTGGCCCGTAGAGGTGTATAGTACTCAGTAAACAGGTACATGAAGCCAGTGGAAGTATATATACTGCAGGCTCTTAGCTGATTGGGAGGATGTATATATACTTAGAGAGGCCTTTAATCAGCTTGGGCAAAACAGTGTCCCCCTGTTGAACTGTATATGAACTCAAATGATTTTCCATGGAACAAAACCAAAAAAGCAGCGGGTTTTCAGTGCAGCTGGTGCCGTTAGGAGTTTTTTAATCATCGTAGAGGCTCGATTTCCTACAGCGTGGGCCATTCATGTCCTGCTCTCCCCTCTGTCTTCCTTTAGATGCAGTAACCGTAAAAACCCCGCCGAGGCCCAAAATCACCAATATTTAGCCTCTCGCGGTCTTCATGAGGAAGGTCTTTGCAGGGCTGCCGTGATGCTGGATCCTTTCCAGACACATTTCTGTTCTGTAAATGACGGCGGAGCGCTGGAGTATTTTTCCGAGGCACTAACTCAGCCGGTGTTATGACGAGGCTGTCTCTACGGCTGAGCTATATGGCAGCGCTCATAAAGGAAGCTCTGGGGTTTATGAGGACATGATTTTGTTTGGTTCTGATGGAGGTGAGGTGCAGCACAAAATGCTGCCATTTATGCTGATGTAGAGATGTCCGGGCGCACGCATCGATCTGCTGGGAGCGCTGGCACGCGGGACAACGCACACTTCCTTCCTTCCGTCTTTCTGTCCTGTAATTCAACACCTGCCTCCCTCCTTTTCTTTTCTTCTTTATTTATGTCTGCCTCCTTGACCTTTTTTTAATCCATTGTGCTGCCAGTTTCCCTACTTCTTTCTTTTCCGCCCTTCCTTCCTTTTCCGGAAAATACTTTCTTCTTTTAATGCCTGATACATTTCCTCCTTCTCTCACTCTTTGTTCCCCTCCCTCGTCATCTCAGAGCAAACACCAACGTAGCAGGATGGTCAGAGTGACGGCCATTTTTATGTGTAGCGTTGCAAACATTTGAAGCATTACTTCAATGGTAAATTTGGTAGTTTTCAACCAGGACCATATGACCTCATGTTTTTGTTTCTATGAAACTAATGTTGATTTTTTAAAATTGGTTCAGTGTTGAGAAAGCTGTAATGTAATCCTTCAGTTTGACTCCTCAACGACAATGTACGTCCTCTAAAAGTGCTTGTTTGCCACTGACATGCTCAGATTGTTATTATAAGTGTATGATAAATCACACATTATTACATACGGACAGACGAACAGACAGGAAGGACACAGTACCTGTTGCTCTTGTTCTTCTCTCTCTGGGAAAGCCACTTATGGTAATAGGAAGTCTTGATCTTGTAGCAGTAGAAGAGCAGCAGCACTGCAGGCAGGACCAAGAGGAAGGCAAACAGCAGCCCAACTACCAGCCCCACCTGACCTGTAGACACACACACACACACACACACACACACACACACACACACACACACACACACACGTCTTATTCACATATCTATAAATGGTAATCATGTCATCAGGTGTCTAAATACTCTCTTCTACTTCTACGGGCCGACAGATTATGTTAAAGGGTTCTTTTGCAATTACTAGAACCATTTCCTGATCTAGGGTCCTCTTTGTCAAAATACTGAATATCTTCAAACTTTTTGCAAAAGAAAACACTTAAATTCTTCAAGAAATGTCACTTTTGCATCACTCTACACAAAAACACCACATAAATAGCTCTTGCCGACTGCATGATGATATGGCAAATCTATAACACAATTATCCAGAGTCTTTGCAGCCTCTGGTAAATATAGACTATGAACTCAAATTCCATGTTTATTCTCAGTACTCGCACACAACGACTTCAACTGAAAACCAAACACGGAATATTGTAATTACAGTCATCTGAGTTTCCACAATTGGCCTCCATTGTTGTGCACACCAAAGAGCAAACGTGAACCCTATTTATAATGTTCTCGCTCTGATTGCTAAGTGGTCTAACTGCTGTTTTCACAGGTGCATTCTGGGTGATTGATAATGAGGGTGGTGTTTTACATACTCGTTTTGAATGATGTGTCTAATGTAGATAACCACGTGCAGTCATTTCTAAGAAAGAGTTTCATCTATAATTGACGAAGGCTACTTCGCCGTCGCATGCACAACAGCATGCGACGGCTTTGAAAACACGGCTGCTTGGCAGAGATGGCAAAAAAGCTGCTGGCTCTAGCGGCCTGCACATCCCCAGCAGATGAGCTTTAAACACCATGCTGTTGTTCTGGTCTCTCAGAGAGGAAGCCATGTTTTAAAGTAATCCGGCAACAGTGTCGTGGAGGGAAAACCTGCAATGTGATACACATTTATGCATTCTTCTTATTCATCCCATTAGTGTGCAGATGGAGGGACTGCCTGGCACATGAGCTGGACAGGATATGTGTGTGTGTGTGTGTGTGTGTGTGTGTGTGTGTGTGTACTCACTGTCATACTGGACAGGTCCACTGTCCACGCTGCCGCCGAGTCCTGGCTTCTCACAGAAGGGTGGCGCCCAGCCGCGGTTACAGTGGCAGTTCCCATTGCTGTTACACACCTGCACGCACGCACACACACACCCACACACAAGGCATTCGTTGATGTGATTTGCTGTTCGGTCTCACTATAATCTTGTATGTGCCTGCAGGTCTACCATCCAAATTAAAGCACTAATTTGTTGTTTAGTACCCGTTGGCCCTGTATGTGTTTTAATGGGATCTTCCTTCCTCTACCTTCACATATTCACCTTATAAATGGAGCCGACTGCAGAGCACTGACATAATGAGCAATGATACCTCACATTGTGTGTGTCCGTTATCTGTATGTTTTTCTTACTGACTGTTGTAGTGGTGGTTTCTGTGTTAGAACACCTACAGATCTGTGTCAAATCTAGTAATACCTTTATTATTTCAGTTCATAATCTGTGTGTATGGTGCATAATATTTAATAAATGTGTGCTAGGACAAATGAATTGAAACACATAATGAAGCTTCTGTAAAGTTAAAGGTATACCCACAGGATCTACATAGTACAGAAAATAAAAGGAAAGGGAGGTTTAATAGGGTTCAGACCATATGTCTACCCCAGGGCCCCATAGTGGGTTAATTGGGTCCTGGTCTTAATAAAGGACAGATAAAAATGTCATGCAGCAAATATAATCCAACTGCAGACCTGCAGGTCCAAACCTGCACCAGCGAGGGCTGTAACTAAAATATACTGTCCATGAGACCAGAGATATGTTTGCTACACTGTTTATACAGAGAGTTATCACTTTAATATCTCTGGGTGAATTCAGCCAATATTGGTCAAGTTTTAATTGAACATCTAAAGCAGGGTCGTCCACCTCATTTTAGTTTACGGGCCACATACGGCCCCATTTCACCTCAAGTAGACCAGACCAGTAAAACTCCTTTTATATCACTACATTTGGCAGGAAAACACCTCGAAACGTTTTGAAGAAACTTTTAGAGAACTTGGCTGATATCTCCAGACGTCTCGTATAATTTACCAGCCCTAAATAAAGGAGAAGGCGCCGCCATGCTCCGATTGCATCGAGATGTAATTATCCTATCAGTGATTAACATGCGTATTTACCTCATTAGCAGTTGGTTGACATGAAGGGCGCACAGTTGTTAACTGATACTTATAGCTCTTTTACTTCACAAGGAAAAGTGTGTTTCTTTTGTGTTGTTTCTCAAAGTAATTTCTATATCATGTAAAGATAAGAAGAGAAAAGCTGTATAAAACAGAGTGCCGTGACCTGGAGTTAAACACACCATTATTCATATTACATATGCGCTTCCAGGATTTCTAATAAGCTTTTTAAAGAATTTTTAAAAATAAATATGCAAACCAGCAGTGCTCTGAAACCGCGCAGTACTTCCCCCTCTCATTATTGCTATTTATTTTAAATGCACATCCAGTGCACTCTAAAAAGCCTGAGGATCAATATAAATAATGTGATAATGCTAAATAAAAAGAAAAATACCAACACAGGAGGAGACCCTAAACTGGGAGAAAGCAAAAATGTCTATTTAGAATAATCCTGACTCAAAGCCACTTCTATTACCCATCTACTATAACAAAATTGGGAAAAACGGCGTAGAAAGAGAGAAAGAACGAGCTGGAAAGAAAAGGAGATTAAAGGAGGGAAAGTGGCGTTTTTCTTCTGGCTCATAATACTTCAAATCCTAATCAAATAACAATGCCTGGTAAATCCATTCATTATACAGTGTCGATGCAGTAAACACAGACTTTAAGTCTGTAAAAGAAGGTGTGAAGTTTTAGTCGAGGCTGGGTTCGCTTCAAACGCTCAGGGTCAAAACAAACGAGCAGCCACCGAAGGCTGGACTCATACAAGCTGTTTATGAAGGTGGCCTGGAGTCCAAACCCTTTTTAAATGTTTTGGTAGTTAGATGGTCTTATACTTCAAAACGTACTTTCTATCTTTTAAATTGACAAACATCATCGTGCTACGACTCAAACATGATCAATAAGTGAGTCAATAAGGTCACATGATGGTTCACTGGACTTCGTATTCCCAGTGGCCCTTAAGACTCTCACAATCTCCCATTTTTATTGAAGAAGTCAATCATAACAGCATCGCCTCGCAGGGCCTGAGGGGGTGATGTGACCCCTCCCTTTTAGCTAAATGACCAATATGAATTCACCTTGTTAACCTGCCATCCATCCCCCCTTTCCATCCTCCAGTAGCAGAGAGAGTGCAGGGGCAGAGGGGTTGTCCAGCTGAATGAAATGGCCACTCTAGACTAGAGGTCGATTGATATGGTTTTTTAAATAACCTGTGTGTAGGATTTAGTAGCATCTGGAGGTGAGGTTGCAGATTGAATACCACTCCGCTCATCAAGCAATTCCAAGCATGACAACTACGGTGTCCTCCAGGTAACGTAAAAATGAAAAATGTGAAAGGTTCTCCTCGGAGTCAGTGTTTGGTTTGTGCATTCAGCTGTTGTATTTTCGGGGAAGAAATGAACAGGAAGCAGGTCTGATAGGACATGCATACCACTTATTAGCTTTCTGTAAAATCAGCTGTTCCAAAGACTCAATGGGACAATCCCAAAGATGATCAATGGAGTACATCCCAAAAACTAGATTGTAAGCTATGCTGATGATACTGTGGTTTTGAGCCAAGAACATGGAGCCTTCTGTGCACTTCATCAAGCGCTGTGACACTAACAGGAGATGGTACTTGACCCGAGGCAAGGGAGGCAAGGGTTCTTAAAAAACAGACGATCATTCAGGTGTCCTCGCACAAATACTAAAGTGTCCACAGCCTTCCTTGCTGGAAAACACACATTGACAACCTGCGCAATAAAATGATGACTCACAATGCAGTTTGGTCATTTCAAAATGTTATTTCTAGGAGACCATGTTCTTTTTGTCTTTGGTGAGTCAATAATTAAAAAGACCTGACCCTCCAGCTCTGTGGATACAGAGAATCATTCCTTATGCGCATGGCATGTGTTGAAGTCCAAATCTGCTCAGGCTATAGTCTTGCTTCAATTGATCAAGCAGAAGTTTGGAAAAGTGTTTGTTCTGCTAGTGCTACAGATCTAGCTCTAGCAGATACACTTTATACTTAACTTTCATCACACCTTTTGTCCCACACTTCGTCTTGCTGAGTCTGCTACCAAACAAAAGTGCACCACGAACATCAGTCTGCAGGCTCAGTAGCTCATTAGTGGCGTTGAGCAGCTTCAACAAATGTCAACATCTGTCGGTTTAGATGCTAAATGGTTGGTATTCTTCAATACTACTGTTAACAGGATGCCTGTCCTTGGCTACAGCTACCAGTATACGTTTGTTAGCTCAGCTGTCAATCCCACTCAGAGCCTTGAGAACTCCTTGAAGGACCCATTCTAACTCATCTCCAGAGACCCGTCGCTCTCCTCTCAATAACAGATGGGATAAAGAGATATTCACAATACCATTTTAAAATAGCTCTGTGAGGGATTTCAGTTGGATTTTAATGCCATTGGCTACATTTCCCGCCGATGACATAGCTGAATATCACCCGCCAGATTAATGAAGTCATAACTTTGAGTTTGAACTTTGTAACGTAGCTGCAATACAGCATGAAGAAAATCTCAACTATTTCTGTATGTGTCTCAGACTAGAGAAGCTGAGGCTTGGAATAACAAGACAGGGGGCTGAGGGAAAACTGTCAATTGTTAAATTGTGAAAGGGAATAAAACCCCACACAGGTTTCATTTTCCAGGGGCTCCACAAATATTACACTGCAGACAAAAGCATGTCAGCAGCTTCTGAAACCCCTCAGCTATCAAAAAGCCATACTGGTGGAACATTAATGACAACTGCCTTATAGCATTACTTTGCTGTGTGTTTTACTGAGCCCAGTGGAACTATATATAGAAAAATATCAGAATCAATCAGAATCGAGCTTGCCTTTTCATTGTAGCTCAGTGGTAGGGAACCTGACGAGTGCCACCGTTGGCGTGCCGTAGCTTTACTGGTGGCACTGGTGCATTCTCCGTGCAAGACAGATTTCTGGAAATGTCGAAGTGCCCTCTGATCTGTATGTCTTTCACAGCCATTGGCAGCTGTGCGGCCTATTATTTATGGCAGTTTAATTGTTTTTCTCCTACCATATGCATTCCACGAAGACCTGCTTTACTCTGTCTCTGATTGGCTATTTATTGCCTTCTACGCAGAATTTAAATGTATTGCTGATGCAGAACATTTCAACTCAGTTGTGGACGTTTTCATAAGCCTACATTATTCAAAATAGCAGAGTGCTTCTCCTTGATACTGTCAATAAACTAGTCACTCAGGAAACTGTATGTTCATCTTCCCCTTTTTATCCCTGTTAAACCTGGCTGGATGCATCCACAAGAGTACCTGAAACATACCCTGAATGTTTGATTTAAATCGAACGCTATGGGGCGCTAATTCCAAAAAGAAAATAAGGAATGAGTGTGGCAGAATTGTGGGCATAACTCAATGACGCTTTGTCCAGACATCACCAAACTTGCTGGATATTTTTTAATTAAGCTATGGAAGCAAGTCCCCAAATGCCAGGAAATATGGGATTGTCCAATCACTGAAAGGCTGAAAGGTGTGTGATCCGTCTCAGTCTCTAGACAGAATCAAACCAGCAGAAGTGCTTTAGCTCAGGATTGTGAAGCCTGAAACCACCTCACTGCTGCCTGTGGCTTGGATTTTATAAATGAAGCTGCTTCCTTCCTATATTTTAGCTAGTTTTTACATACAAGGTTATGTTTCCTTGAACAGGCCATTCATAGAACCGACACTCTTTCAACAAACTCCACCCTTCCAACAAGAGGTGAAAGGCAGATTTCCCTGATAAATGACCCTCATGTACATCTTAAACTTCTCTTAAAGTAACAAGTGTGAACACTCCACTCCAGAGCTTGGTTCCTGGCTCATACACTATGTAGGATTCCTCCTTATCTGCCCCAGGCTTGCTTGTACTGCTCCAATGAATAGTTCATCACTTGAGTTGCTGTTGTACTCTAGCCATCTATTTTCCTGCCTTTTATGACAGTCTTGGTGACAGCGCTGCAAAGCTCTACCTTTGCCCAAGGACACAGTGTGACAATAAGATTAGGGAGCCGTGCCCAGCAGCTAAGTGAGTTGAGTCTGTTGCATGGCTCTGTATGCTTGTGAGTGTGTGTGTGTGTGTGTGTGTGTGTGTGTGTGTGCCTACCCCTTTGCCGTGACAGCGTGCGATGCAAGTCTCCAGCTCGGCGAAAGAGGCATTTTGGCATCGGCGGTCTCTGCACACCTGTGGCAACATACGCAGAACGATCACATACTGTGTTAGAGATTACAGTGCACCCTCTCTCACACACACTTATACACACACACACACACACACACACACACAGACTTTGATCTGCCTTCTCCCAACGCCCTTGGGCTTTGGAACAACCTGGTTGCCGGAGGAGATCGGCCAAGCAGCATCAGCATCCTGGTTTAAATCACTTCCAAAATCACTACTTTTATAGACTGGCTTTTTACGGCTTGTAATCATGTTTATTAGGATGCTTTTACCAAACACATTTGGTCCCCACAGCTGCTCTAATATTCATCTTAATAACCATTTACATAAATGTTCGAGCTCTATGGCCTTGGCCCCTGAAGTTATGATACTTGCTGAAAAAACACACATTATCCATCCATCCATCCATCCATCCAATACTATATTTTTTCAGACAGAAAAACAGCAAACAAATTGAATTTAAAAGCACACAGAGTGCTAAAGAGAAAACAAGCGACTTAAAAGACCAAGTGATGCCATTTAAAGACATGAAGGTCATTTAAAAACAGCACATGAGTGGGACATTGTGGTGCTAGAAAAAGACATGTGTTCTCCTTCGCAGCACTCATTTCCTGTCTCGGTATGGGAACGGCCTGTGTGACCTCGTCAGAAGCTCAATTTAAGGTTCAATTTACCGTTATGGTACAACAAGGATGCACAACAAAATACAGTGTGTAGTCCCATGTTTGCTACATAAGAAAAGTGCACACAAAAGACAATATAATATGGTGAAGGGTGGAGGATGAATTTAGGGGTCTCTCAGCCCGAGGAATGAAGCTGCTCTGAAGTCTGGTGCTACAGCAGCTGATACTCAGGTATCTCTTGCCAGACGGCTGCAGGGTGAACAGGCTGTGGCTGGGTGGGTTTTGGTCTTTTAATATCCTTTGAGCTCCCCGCAGGCACCTCTTGTCACCAATACCACTGATGCTCTGTAGATGGGTACCAATGATGTTCTGGGTGGTTTTAATCTCCTGTTGTAGAGCCTCCTGCCCTGGACCGGGCACATCCCACACCAGTTTCTAATGTTTCCAGTCAGGATGCTTTCTAATGCTCCTCAACTTCACACAGGAATTTAGTTTCCATAAGAAATACAGATTATATTTAGACTTTTGTCAGCTTGTTTGTGATGCTGATTCCCAGGATTCCACCTCAGCTCCATAGATGTAGACAAGGGTCTGGATCTTCTCTGCGACTGTTCATTAGCACTCCCCCCCCCGGTGGTAGAGCCCAGGTTTTATGATTCAGGGTGTTCCACTAGGAGCAGCCAGGAAAGTGATCATCACAGATGCCTCTATGGCTGTGGTGCCACCAACAAGGGGAGAACAGTGGATGGGAGATGGGACCACACATGGAGCTGCTGGTTGTTCCCTCAGCTCTAAAGCATTTCCTGCCTTGGCTGAGAGGTAATAATGCTTTGGTGAGGACAGACCGATACTTTGGCGTGTTCTGAGTTACGGGCCGGATTTGTTGTACAGAGGGAACGTGCATGTGGGCCAGAGACTGCAGGTCTTCCCCGGTGGTGCCAGAGTGAGTGAAGGAAACCAGTCTATGATCCTGGAGGAATATGTTTTATACGCTGATCTTCGGCGTCTCTATAAGTTCTTTCGGTTCTTTTCGGTCGATCAACTCGTCTCAATCTGAGAAAGGAGAACAATAAGGCAAACTCTTCTTTTTACAGAGGGGTTTAAGGTCCCTGACATAAACATTGATGGTGCAGTCGTTGCTGTGTGATGAACAGAATCAAATCATTGGCTGTGGCACTGTGGCTTTATGTAATCTGGGTAAAGGTGCACGGCAGTAAAAGTCCCGTTGGAGGCTTCTCTTGTAAACTCTTTTTTCTGTGTAGCACTCCATCACTGATTTGTATTAGCACTAATATTAGTATTTGCATTAGCAGTGTATTTCCTGCTCTTCCCGTGGTTGTTGCTCTACCATTGTTAGCACGGGAATCAATTTAGGGGAGGTGAATGTGTGACCGTGTGATTAGAAGCAGCAGCTTTGTGCTTTGTGTGCATTTATTGCTAAGAAAAGGCCCATTCAATACGATGACTCAAAATTCATCATGCTGGATGGCAAACAATATTCTCTGCCACCTATTTATAATATATTACTCATGCAGCACTATTCAGTCCTTTCAGCGCGCCGCACAATAACTGGAATGGAATTCAAGGGTCTGAATGTGCTGCAGAGTGAAAGCAATATAGACAGAGAAATAGAATTTAGTGGTGGAATGGAGGCGACTGCAGACACTCCTGTGTGTGTGTGTGTGTGTGTGTGTCTGCATTTTCATACATATGTAATTCACATGCATAATTCAGCCCATATTTTTGTGTGATTTTTGTGCGCGACTGTTCCACCCAGCATCAGACTCGCAACCCAAACCAGTATCAGAAAAAGTGCCTTAAACAAACACCTGATACAAAACTAGGTCTCTGTTTCATTTAATACTAAGTGGGTTCATGTAAATCCCCGATAATATATTGAGAAGGAGAATTTTTGTGTCTGATAGCAACGGGAACAAAGACAACTATCTGGAAGGAGTGGAGCGGACATTGAAATGTTTGATTAGTACAAAAGGAAATGCCGATTGTTGTTATGGTGACAAAAGATTGAATCCAAGTTTTGTTAGCATTGGAACTTCCAGATATAATGGAACCGAATCTTAAAAAAATTCCACAACTTTGGCTCAGAGGTAGAGTGAGATGTCCTCCAATCGAAAGATTGATGGTTCGATTCCCGGCTCCCCTGAATGTGCTAGATGAGATCCTGATGGGCCGCTCCTCCGCCAGCAGTGTATGAATGTGTGTGAATGTAGAGTAAAGCGCCACAAGTCTTTGGAAAGTCTCGAAAAAGTAATTCACACTGCAGGTTCGTTGTGTGGGAACATCGTTTTTAGGAGACCAGGTTCATCTTTGATAGAGGTAGTATCGATGGTGGAGCAGAAACGCTGCTCCGGCTTTTGTTTTGGGATTTTTTGGCTTGCCAACACAGCTTTGAATCCTTTGTGACTAACGCGTGTTGTGCTGCCAGTTACCTTCTCCTGTGCAGCTGCAGGTCAGCTCAACACACTAGGCAGGTGTTCTTGTTATCGGCAGGAAGCCACATATAGTCATTTCAGTGTCAAGTGTTGGTATTGATCCCCAAACCTTGTTAACCTTTGGGTCACTGCATGCTGACTCATACTCATTCATTCACTTAGAGCAGTGGTTCCCAAACTGGCAGCCCCGCCCCCAAATTCCATGTTTTCAGTTGACGTTAAGAGATTTTTTTCCATTTAATGGTGTCTAATCATGTAGTTGATGAATCAAAATTCAATAAATCAAGAAGAAAATATGAGAAATGTATTGAAGAAACATTCTAGTAGTTTGAATTATAATTCCTTGTCATTCAGAGACCATGAACATGTGCATAAATATGCAAATGTATGTCCGATCATTAATGAAGGAGTCACAATATACAACCCACTTTTTAAAATAACAACTGTAAGAATAACAACAAGTCACGACCCCCCAACTTTTACCTTGCCTAAAGTGCATCCGTCCATCCAGACGCTGGATGAAGTGCCCGTTATTTTCTTTCGGCTTAGGTGCATTATAAGACTTATAATGTTAGAGAAAACAGCAATTTTTCTAAAATTTAACCAAATTCCACGTTTTAGGTTTTATTAAATTTTTAATGTCAAATTCTGGGATTCCATCCGCGTTTCCCGCATCGAGGAAATCATCGGGCCCTACTCGCTGCGCCCCCCGTCATAGCTCCCCCTAGGGGACACGCCCCCCAGTTTGAAAACCACTGGCTTAGAGTGACAGGCCGGTATCACAGCACACTAACAGATTCCCCATTCCATTATCAATCAATACTTGCTAGCCCGGTGTGGACCCACCTTGCCCTCTCCACACTTGGTGCCGGTCATGACGAGGCCGGGGTCGGGCAGGTCGCCCTGGCCGTCCTGGGTGCTGTAGACGTAGGTGCCACGGCACTTCACCTCGATGCCGTCCGTCTTGATGGTGGTGTCGATGGACACGGCGTTGGTTCCTTTGGGCTTCTTGGCAGCGCTGTGGCACTGGATCTTACCGCACTTTGCATCGCTGGGCAGAGATACAAGCACACAAAGAAACATTCAGGGTCGTTGGAGCTCCATGTTCACTTTTAGCAAACACTTCCTCACAGTCACACAACAGATTCTCTGTTTGCCGATATTTATCAGCTTAAGTCTGACTTCTCTCAGTGAATCTGTGCTGTGACCTACCAGCTGATCCAGCAGACGATGGCAGGTGTTTCGTATATTTGTATTGACATTCACGCGAGTCATCAAAAACACGCAAATCATGATTTTTCCTGCTGTCAGAAATACACGCCGGAGCACCAGATGACGATTTATCACCTATTTCTTCCTACTGAAGGAAAACTACATCGTCCAGTTATTACGCCAAGAAATAACTGAGCTTTCAAAAATGTTTTACTTTATATTTGTGAGGCATTTTTAACAATTTATACATGATCTTGCAAGTTTGATTTTCTATGTTTTTGCCTTCAACAACATATTCCTTCACAGCCGCCGCTTTGACCAACAGGAGCACAGAACTGTAAAGAAAAGGCCCTTTTTAGAGTAGCCATTTTGACATGTAATTGCAGGGTAAAGTCAGGTGTTCCAGTTAGGTGGGCGGGGCCCTGGTGTTGTGCTTTCTGGCTCAATAGACTGGCTGTGAAACAGAATAGAATGGGACCACAACTAATTATATCATTTACACCTGTGTTTACCCTGCAAAATGGCTGCTGTGAAAAAGGTCTACAGCGAAGCGAAAGAGGAACGATGTGAGGTGGAATTTCAACACGTAATGGAGGAAACATTTGTGTTTCTATGGCAACACCAGCCCCGCCTCTTTGATGTATCCTCAAGGAACTATCATGACGAGTGGAGAAAGTAAAAAACTGGAGAGAAACAGTAGATGTACTTCAGCAACCCGGTGAGTAGTGATGACATCATAGACGTTGTGAAAGATTACCAGCTATGATTGGTCAGGGAGCAACGTGTAGTCTGTCATGTCTCTCTGCCAAGTCACGACAAGACTTTACGAGTCTATAATCATCCAAACATTTGTCTTAAACCGACACAAAGCCTGAATTCTGAACTTTGTCCAAGTCAGCCTCTGACTGATCTCAGAACAGGAACTGCAGCAGAGTCATAAAGCATGCATTTCCCACTCACGTTGAAACTTGGTTTAATGTATTCATTTTCTGATCCATCACAGCTCAGGAACTTTTGTCGTTTTCATTAGCAAGTGAATAATTGTTGTTTTCCTAATTATCTTTCCTTAATTCCCCTTTATGATGTACGAAACACAATACATTATATAAGCACTGACAAAGACAAGGACTTAATATTCATCACCAAATATCTGAATTATAGAAATGACATCATATATACCGTATCTCGTAGCGATATCGTTAACCCCACATGGATCCATCCTTAGTCAGGAGGCTCCTCAACATGAGTTTTTGAGGAAAAACACTTATTTTTTCTTCTTCCTGAGTAATATGGTGATTCAAGTAACAGCCTATCCCAAGGAAGGCAATCGGAGAGGATTACAGAGTGATGGGCAGATAGCAGCTCCGTGTGGACTCTTCTTACATCGTGACATGTCTTAATATGAGACGGATCAGCATTTACATATCCTCTAATCAGCTCCCTGACTCACTGTGGCCAGAAAACACTCTAATGACTCCTGTGGGACTCCATAATGGATTTGGGCAGCGGTGGATCATACAAGGCAGCCGTCAACCACTTTAATCCACAGCCTCATTTGCATAACTAAGTCGCTAATTTGGCTCCATAATTGGCTCTGGCAGTGTGCCATGTTAACTCCGAGGCCTGTGTTGACACTGTACAGAGGGCCTGACTCTGTGAGAGCGTTTGTATGTGAGGATGAATGATGAAACACTCAGCAAAAGTCTGCTTGCTGACAGCAGCAGAGATTTATTAATAACCACATGTTCATATGATGACTACTAGAACGACACTTTATCACTTATTTGAAGCTACTTCGAGGAACTTTCATTTTGTGTTGATTTTGGCGCCCCCTGTGGACAAAAGCCGTAGTGTTTCTGAGCACCAGATTACCTTTATAAAACCTCTTTGTTGGAGCTATTTATTTATTAGTAGTATTTAGCGCTGTTCAATTTTTTTGATTTCATTTTTATTCGATTTCTATTAGTATTCTAGTTTATTATTTGTTTAGTTTAGGTGTTTCTTGTTTATTATTTGTGTTTTGTTTCATTTGGGCACGTTAAGAGGGGCACCTGAAATGATATAGGTAAGCTGTCGGTAAGGGACCAGCATGCACCTGGGTGGGCAAATGTTTTTTTACCAGTGTGGGAGAGGCACAGGATTTTTCTTTGTTCTTTGTTTGCTCGCTTTCTCGTAAAATAAACCACGTTTTTTGTTGAAATTGGACATTTGTTTGGACATTATGTTTTTCCAATCCGAGTACACCACAACCCATGGTGCATCAGTGGCCCTTTGATTTGTATAACTCGAAGTCTGATTTGAAACTTTTATTTGTTTTGACGAACGGCTACTACACTCTTGTTTTACTGCAGCATTTATGTAGGTCATATAGAGGCATCAGTATTAAATGAGACTGTTTTATAACCAGTTAAAAGTTCCTCAAAGTAACTTAAAAGCTGCAGGTTTTGGGCAACAGAACAAAGTGAAAACGCTGTCTGACAGAATATGGCCTTGTAAAGTCATTAGGGCTAACTTGCAGACACAGAGCAATAGACTTTCAGAAGGCGACAAGTCCGTACCAAACAGCAAAGTTGGGGACCATAAAATCAAAACACCGAGCTTAGAGAAGCTTAAAAAGCGAGGGTTGGTGGGTATTCTCTCACATTTGTTCCATCCATTAATGTTTTCACTAAAGAAATATATGACTTGGTGCCTCATAATGTTGACGTACAGTTTATATATTTTTCTGGCACAAATTAACTTCCATATAAACCTGGTTGTAATGAGATAAAGCCACAGTCCGCACACGTATCCCTGACTATTAATTTAAGGAGGCTAAGTCTCGTACATTTTTTTTTCACAAAATTGTTTTTCTAGACTCGTGAAGTTAGCAGAAGATGTTATTTTAATGTTTGTTAGGATGCGTCACTATCCAGCATCTCTTACCTTTTCAAACACTTCATGAAGTTGCCATGTCCATCTTTCCCACAGTTCCCGAAGGCGTTCCCTGCTGCGTTGACGTCTTGAAAGCAGGCATCGTGGGCCGGTCGGGCTCCTGGAAACATAATACATCCCATCAGCCCTCTGGACCCTGTTTACTCGTACTTACTGTGCCTAACAATATTAGCAATGTTCTCCTCCACAGAAAACAAATGTTCACCTGCTGACTCGCAAGGCTGTTGGCAACAGACTTGTTGCAGACGTGATGGTGAGGAACAGTGCGCCCACACACACACACACACACACACACACACACACACACACACACACACACACCTCCTTCAGCTAAAGTAATAAAGGCTAGCAGACGCGTGGCAAGAATGAGAGTCTAAGAACAGCCAGACAATTTTGGAAATATGCTTTTGTTTGCATGATCTATTGTTCCAGCATCGACATTGAGACGTGTGATTTTGGCAAATTAAGTCAAACACGTCACGCCACGACTGTTGCTGCTCGACACAAAGGAAACTCACATTATTCTCATTCTCCGTGGATAATCCTGTAATTCTGATTGATGACCTCCAGTCCAGTTCGGCCCACCACAGTTTCATGGGGCTCCGTTCTGTGTGGGAACCTCTCCCCATCAAGGTCATTATATATTAGGTGGTCTAGGAAAGGCCCGGGTATAAGGTGGCTCGGGATCCGACCGAGAGCTTTACAGCACCCCTCACCTTCCGCCGAGGGGAACAGGACTCCCGATGTGACCGTTGGCAACCCACCAGACCTGTCTTGAAACACGGAGGCTATTTGTAGGTGTGAATTCTCTGCTTTCATATCTATACAACCGAGTAGCTTGTTTTTCATAAACTTGGTCCGAGTTTATGAAAAGAACACATTGTTTATAGATCCTGATCCGGTGGGAGACAGGAAGCTCGTGAAGGCAGGTGATGCTGTGGGTTCTGGACCACTTGGAATCCGTTGATGGAACTAGCACCGATGCAGTTTGGGAGACCGGAGGACTTTGAGGTGTGGGTCAGTGTTTCGGTCTCCTGAAGGCCGGTTCTCATCGATATAGTGAAAGTGATTGATTTGACAAGTTGAGGGAGCGGGCGGGGTCCAGGTTCACAACCAGGCTGCTGTTAGTGAGGTAGGACTGGATCCAGCTGAGTGCAGGGGCGAGCTGCTGTTACTGTTATTACCATCAGTTATATTCACATTATTATTATCATGTTATATTATCATTATCAGTCTACCAATGCTGCTGTTATTATTATTATTATTATTATTGTTATTATTATTATACTGATGTGGCTGCTCTGATTATGTGCATTATTTCTGTTATATGTATTGAGGATGTTGTAATTCTGATGTTGTTTATTCTGGAAACATATATGACTGCACCATCTGAATGGCTATTTTAAAGCAGCAACAACACACTGATGTACTTTATACTCTGCTGTCTTTAGTACTTAATACAACTTTTTCATTTTCTGCTACTGATTGAAAAAGTGTTCCAGTATAGAACATCCACTCACATTTCAAAACAAAAAGATAAAAGGCTTTAGGCTTTTTTTTTTTTGGCCATTGCAGGATTTTACAACTACAACCACACAGAGTTATGTAATACTACATGTTACTGTTAACTCGCTAAAACAAAAATAATTATAGTGAATAAGTTGAAGAAGGAATTGAGAACAATGTTGAAAAAAGTATATTATTTCATTCAGTTGTTACCTTAAAATATATAGATAAGAATACAATTATTTATTCAATTGATTTATTTTAATTGATAATTATTTTTTTTATCTTATTTATGTAATTATTTTACCTTTATCCTCAATGCAGTCTAAATATTAAAACTTTATCTTCATCACATTATGATAACTCTGTTCTCAAACAGTGGCATTGCAACTCATTAAAAGTCAATGTGTTATCTATTGGGCTCTGTTGTTTTGCTACACAAACACTGTCATGCTTGTGAATGTAGCTCTCTCTTCTTAGAGGGAACAGAACAAATGCAGCTTTGATGACTGTTTATTCTGACAGACTAGTGCCAGCTCATGTTATTCACAGCATTAAGAAAATCTGACGGTCAGTCCAGTACAATAACAATAAGAAGTCTGTTGTTTCAGGCTGTTTTACACCAATACTGGCTACAAAATAAAGGCACTGAGCTTTCCAAACCTTTGATTAAACAAAGGCTGAACAGTGCTCTGGGGGCGTGTGCATAAATCCCCGTTGTACTGAGTGAATGTGTCCAGTGTATGAACTGCAGTGTGTGGTAGCAGGCTTTTCATTACCGTAGCCCCACAGCTGCAGGCACTGCTGTTCGTGGGTGAGGCACATGCCGTTGTAGCAGTAGGCCACTCCGTACTGGCAGGCGGAGCCGTCCAGCAGGTAGACGTTGGCGGGACAGTAAGGAGACGCCCCGGTGCAGTACTCTGGCAGGTCGCACGCCCCCGCTGGCCCACGACACATGGTACCTGCCTGCTTCAACTGGCAGGGAACAAGCAGCGAGGAACATCACAGACAACATAAAATCACGTTAATCTCTCAGCCACGATGCTTACTGGACCCTTCCTGGGCCATAGAAACACAACAGGAGTAGAACAGACATTACAGTTCAAATCAATGTAAAAGGATGGTCAGAGCGGCGGCCATTTTTATGTGTACTGTTGTAATGGAGCAATTCCATATAAATTAAACCGACCTACAGCAAAGTCATGGACACACTGGAGTAAAGTTTAGCAGTAACGACTAGCAGTAGAGTAAACAACTCCCAAGGCTGATTTTCTGTAGGCAGTGAATCATTAAAGCAGTGGAATTAGCAAGCTAGCTAGCTAACTTACGAACAGCAGCAGGGTTGGGGCTAACGGCCCCTCTGCTTCACTCCCAGCCACTCCGGAGAAGGACAAGCTACCGAGCTAACTAGCAAACAGCTGCCTAGTTAGCTAACTTGCTTATTCTATAATGCTACAAGGGGCTGCAGAGAATGACAACCAAGCTAACTAGTTAGCTAGCAAACTCGCCAGACAGACATATGTCTCTGAAGCTGTGTCCACTCACTTCCTGGCAAACTGTAACACTTTCCTGTCCTATTGATGAGTGTTGTCACCATGACAAATGCAATCATCATTTTTCTTCTAAAGAATGACCACTGAACACTGTTTGATGTCCGTTTTACTCCTTTTCTTTTTCTATGAGAAGGACCACTTGATAGTGTGTTTAAATGGTGAATAGCATCTAATAAATCACCACAAGTAATGATATTACAATGATGTAATTATAAAGGTACAAAGTTCAGCAAAGATACAGTGTCTATTTTGGACTAATGCAGGCGTAAGTGGAGGGAAGGGGGTCAACAAGAGCGCATTAGCTCAGTTTTCCTCGGAGCAGGTTTTCTTGGCAGAAAAGAGTCAGAGAAAAATACCCTAACATCAGTATAAATATATGCACAAAAACAAGATAACATAAGCACGGTAGTATTTTTAAACTGTGGAATACAATAACCTATAGTGTTATGTAACTGTGAGGTGGGTGGGTTGTTATAGCTTTACAAACATACAAATGTTGTGGAGACAAGCTTTGTTCAAAACTGCAGAACTATAACAGCAGTTAAGAGCCAAACTTTCAAAAGTTACTGAACATTTTTGGCTGAAAAATATATTTTCCATTTGAGGGGACTTACCACTCATAATAACAGTTTGAGGGAGATAGATTTTTTCATATATGGTCAAATTTGAAAGGAATAAAAAATGCATTAATAGTTAAGTAATAAAACGTAATAAAATAAAAAGTATTATATGTAATGTAATCTAATAACAAATTACCAGCAGTGGCAGCAGGACCGAAGAAAAGTACATTATAAAAATATGCTAATATACAAAATGTGTACATCCGTGAAATAGGTGTAAGAATAGTAATTTATTCCATCCAGTATAAGAATGTGTACAGCTTGATAATATTGTGATGCAGAGAGGAAGAATAGCTCTTCTTCTGCAGACAGTGCAGAAGTTAATTCCACCTTCAGTGTTTTGACTCGTCTGTCGAGTTAAAGCTCGACAGGATTTGGGTTCCCACTTGTGGGTATAACAATGGGATGTCAGGATTTGCATTTGTGCTGTGAGATGAGAGCCGAGATGAACGGTGTAGGTGTGAGTCCTACTGTGATGGGAGCTGACATACGCCATGGGTACAGTATGTCAACACACTGACACAATGACTGACAGTGAACTAATGATACTGAGATACTACTACAAACGGGGCCAGCTCCCTCCTACACCATTCTGCCTGCATGTGTGTGTGTGTGTGTGTGTGTTTACCTTGCAGCCCTCGCAGCACACTCCATGAGCACACTGAGCCTCCTCCTTCAAGGTGCAATTGTTGGCATTGCAGCAATCATTGGTGCATTCCTGTAACACAAACACACACATGATCACAAATAAGTCAACCCAATCAAACACAGAATCAAGGGTCCAACATCCCACATCGAATGTTCCCACTATGTTCGTAAGGGTTTATAAGTTGTCAGTAATGGCCTGAAATCCTTTTAATAATCTTTACACATCGGCTTTAAACCATTTTACAGTGCTTTGTTTGTGAAAAAAACGATTACAAAAATGAAGTCTGCAGTTATAAATCTTAGCAAGAAGTAATAAAATTCAGGTGTGCAATTTTGAATGTTAATAACACAATAATCAAATGCAGTAATATCAAGCCAGCAGTTATAAATGTTATTCATTAATGAATAAAGGCTCATAAACATTAAGTCAGCAGTTATAAAGGTTAGTTAGTCATAAATAAAGGGTCATAAACATTAAGTCAGCAGAAATACATGTTATTAAGTAATTAATAAATGGTAATAAACATTAAGTTAGCAGTAATAAATGTCATTAATAGAGGGTCATAAACATGTCAGCAGTTTTAAATGTTATAAAGTCATTAATAAAGGGTAATAAACATTAAGCCAGCAATTATACATGTTATTAATTCATTAATAAATGGTCATAAGCATGTCAGCTGTTATAAATGTAGTAAGTCATTAATAAAGGGATATAAAGATGAAGTCAACTGTTAAAAAGTCATTAAGTAATTAATAAAGGGCCATTAACATTAAGTCAGCAGTTATAAATGTTATAAAGTCACTAATAAAGGGTTATAAACATGAAGTCAATAGTAATAAATGTTATTAAGCCATTAATAAAGGGTCATACGAGTAAGTCAGCAGTTATAACTGTTACTTAGTTGTTAATAAAGGGTCATTGAGGGCCTGTGTCCACATCCAGCGTCTTTTTCTGTCAGAAAGCCCCCACAGGTACTGGCTTCATCGTAATGTTTCATTGAAAAAATGCTCCGAACGCTTTTTAAAATGTTTCTATGTATCTTGACAACGTATCTCCACTCCACTGAACCAGACGAACATCACTCCTTTCCTTTGATTTCCTTTTTGGCCGACTATCAGCTTGTTTGACATTTTTCCACCATGAGAACTAACTGGAGGCTGCTGCTTCACACTTTGTCACGACTCAATCTGACAGCCGCGACGGAGGACGATCTGTCAGAGACGACACGTACGGAGATAAAAGCCCATCACTCAGCAGCGACCGCCCGGCCGATCTGCTCCCACAAATGAGGTTTTGTGTCTTTGTTCTGATGCCTGTCTGACATGTAAGGCTTAGGACAGACAGACAGCCACAACCAGCCTCACCGTGCTCTACAGTGATGTCACCAACACTTTTCTGAAAAGTTCACAGATATTAAACTTGATGCGCTCGGAGCGGTCGCACAAAAAAAGGTGGTACACATAAAAAATCATGTGGCCACATAAGCTCTCTCCTTGTTGAACAATTGAAATTGATCTGTGGACACAGGCTCGAAGTCAGCAGTTATACATGTTGGTCATTACCTTAAGGGTAATACAATCAGCCAGCCACGCATTAATCATTAAGGAAGTCATTAATGAAGGGAAATAATCCATCAGGGCAGCAGTCAGAAATGTTGGTAAGTCTTCCTAAAGGGTAATAAACGTGACGTTATCAGTACTATATGGTAGTCTGTTATTTATTCTCATTATTTAAGTCAGCAGTTAGAAATGCTACCGAATCATAAAGACAGGGTTGTTACAACTTACTAGGTTTAAATTAAAGCCTAAAGACAAACATATTATAAAGAGTAACTTATATAACGGACTCTTCTAGGTTACAGACAATTGACCATTGTGAATGACACAATTCCAACAGATAAATAAATAAAATCCTCGACCCGTGATATTGCTGCTGCTCTCGTGTCGTACCACGTTCATAAAGAAAACATCTCCTGTTGCCATGGTGCCCTCTGCCAAGCTACGTTTACACTCGAAACAAATGTGGGAGTTTACTCAAGCAGAGGAGAGAACAGAGAGGGGATTATGGATGAACACAACAACAACAAACGGCACTTTTCTTTTATTTTCTAGTGTGATGTTCATCCCAACAATAAGACGGAGAGGAAACTGAAATGTCTCTTTGTGACTTTCCACAAACACTTACATTCTCATTCCTTCCTGGCTTTATTGTAAGATGAAGTTTTATAATTTTTACTTGTTTTTTTGTTGATGTTCTCATATGAATAATACATTTGGAAATCAGAGTGTGACACCGCTAAGCAGCGTTTTGCAAGGCATCTCATTTGCGATGCTAAGAGCAGGCGTCTCGTCAGAAGCTCGACCGTCGGCTGTCTGAGTTTGAGTCCCGGCGAACGGCCCCGTCGGCAGCGCTCCTGTTGTCAGCTACCAATTTGCCTCCTCTGTTTTTCAATTTGCTCTGCCGCTTGAACCAAAGTAGGTTTACTTAACCTCTGGGTTTATTGAGCACAAACACTTCACCTCGATTTGAGGAAACTTTAAGTAATCTTTCAGCAGTGGCGACGCGGAGCACATTATTGATGAGGCGGCAACGCGTCAAACAGCAGGGAAAATAGCTGCTTTTTCCAGCTTTTATTTTTTTAAAATCAACAGATAGAATAAAAAGTCAAATCATTTTAAAGTAATGTCTATTTGCGTGGTCCAGGCTACTTTATTTTCTGTACTTGTTTAACAAAATAATCATAACTAAAGGTCCACATCCAAGCTTTTAACAGAGCTTTCAACCACATCTTCATCAGCAAACGGAGCATGTAAACTCTTTCATCAAGCTACTTTCCAAGGTCAAAAATAACCTGCATTTTCAAGCACATGAGGAATTCTATGAAAAATGTTGCTATGTGACCTGGAAAATAGGAACTAAAACAACAATAATTCACCCTGAAATGTAGAGAAGGAGAAATATTAAGGGTCATAAAAACTACATATTCATCTTAATTAATCTACAGATTCTACCTTCGTATGTAAAATCTGGAGGCAACAGAACATGATTATTTCTGTTGGTAGTCTGTGTAGCATCGACCAATCACGTTCAAGCAGACCAGTACTGTCCCTTAAAAATAATCCATCAGTGGAAATCATTCAACTTTAGGTGGTAAGTTTTATGGACCCACATTGGTTGAATAAATCAATGGATTCAAGTTGATTTTTGTAACTTTTTCCTGTAAGTACAACTTACTCATATTTTCTTTGTACCTGGAAGTGACCTATTAGATAGATAAAGCCAATTCTGCAGCAGTTGATGCAATATGTGGAACGCATAGTTCGCTCTTTCTTCTCTTTTAAATGTAATTGGTCAGTAAAATGGTGTCTCTACCAGTACCCTGGTACCCTGACACCTTGGTCTTACTGGTTTACTGGGTTCATCCTGCACCAGCTGCACTCAGGTCAGAAGTGTGACTGAAAGGAGAGAAGCGCTGCGATCAATGAATAAAATGTGCTCACATCAGGTTCTCCACAGTCACACTCTTCTCCGTCCTCCACGAAGCCGTTGCCGCACTTCTTGCCCCCCACCAGGTCCTTCATGTTGGGCATGTTGAAGAGACACATGCCCCCTCCCTTCTGGAAGTAGCTGTCCAGGTCACGTTTGCTGCAGCGGCTGAAGACGCGTGGGAATGGATGCCTGCAGAGGGACATTTTCATTATTGATGCCACACTCGTTCTGTGTTCCTATGTGTTGTGTTGAAATATTGTAGGACAACACACACAGGCTTCGACTACGGGGAAGTGTTTTCTTTCCTTCTGCTATTGTAAAGGCCAATGTGGGAAAACTGGTGATTAAAAATCTATGATGATCATAATAAAGTGGAACAAAAGTATCTGTTTTTGTATCTGAGCAAATCAAAATATCTCAAGTGACACGACGAGTTCTCTCGGCAGACAGGTTATTAATATGTAAGTTGTTTTTCCTTCAGCTGATGAAAGTGTGGTTTAATATGTCAAGCTGTTAGCGTCAACAGCTCAGCGTTCCTGGCACGGCGCTGCAGGCTCACCCGGTGGCGGCCGCCATCACGCAGCCCCCCTGCTCGGCGGTGGCCTCCACGCAGCAGCCGTCGTGGTCGTGGCTCATGCCGAAGTTGTGGCCGATCTCGTGGGCCATGGTTGCCGCGGCGCCGATGGGCAGCTCCGAGTGGTCCTGTGGGTTGATGAGAGGGACAGGCTGCATCAACGCACACGTTCTGTGGGTATGTATTAGTGTATCATCTGTGATTAAGTTGTTACCTTTATCAAACATACATCTATCTAGGAATATGCACTGGACACTATCATATAAGTGAAATAATAAAGGCCGTTTTTTTAGATTTTCACCCCCAAATGTCAAGAAAAATAAGGGAATATTTCTTTCTTTCTCAAATCTTTTTGTGTATTGTATAAAAATGAAGTGTCATTTCATACAATCCCAAATTCCTCCCACTGGCTACAGAAAAAAAAAAGAAATGACAAACAAAATTAAGGAGAAAAATAGGTTAATTCATGAAGAAATTACAATAAAATAAATAAATACTAAGTATTATATTATTATAGTAATTAGTATTAATAATACATTGGTTTGCTTAATCAGGTATCCAATAAAAGGCTTCTAGGCCTTGAATTTCCCTTATATTTCTGTTATTGTTTTCTGGTTTATTTACTATTATTAAACAAATTTGGAATTAAATTAACATAATAATTCCCACACAGTGAACCTGGAGGGACACTTTTGTGTACCTGTTGTTTCTTTGTGTTTTCTTATTGTTTTCTTTTTATTTATTTTTTTATTGCTCTCTGGGAAAACGTTAAAACCAAACACAAACACATTTATTCGACAGAAACAGAGTTTGTTGGTCGTTCCAATGTTGATAACACTCACTCCTCTCCTTGTTACATTTGCATTGAAGAGGCAAAATGACACAACACAAACATTAGGTCCACTTTGGGACACGCGGTGTGAAACCGGTGTCGTGGTTGAAAGGGGTTTTCTTGGATTCATCCACCATCATTTCTCAATATTTAATACAACGTCACCAGCTCTGGGTGTTGCATAGCAACGTGGATGCTCTTCATTCCAGAGTCCACCATGAAAAAGGACATTCCACTCATGTTTGTGCCTGTAGAGAAACCAATGTTTCACCAGCAGCCATGAGTCTGCTTCTCAACAAGAACACCAAGTCCAGTTGGCTTCTAATTTCACTACATGAGTGTCTCTCTTGAGCTTTTTCAAAACAGGAAGGAGGATGTTTGACTCAGAGTTTCGGTGTTCGAGGTAAAATGAGCTTTTATGAGTTCAGGACTCAGATTGTCTCTGTGGTGAATCATTTTTAAAGTTGATTTGGCAGATGATGCAGCACAGCTGTACACACCGACCAGCACTTCTAAAGCTCACTAGATGAGCTAAACACCCAGCATTAACCTTTTAATACTGACCAAAAAGTAAGTTGCATGTGTTTGAAGGGACTAGATGGTGAACAGTGGAAGTTAAAGAGAGCCAGTTTGTTGTTCCAAAGGTAAAAACAGATCAAAGTGCATGAGTACACAGCAGCGGTGACGGGATCCACGTGTACTTAGCTCCTCTTTGATCCGCTGAAAGCTGTCACTCACTCTTAGCTCGGCTTCTGAATTATGCAGACCGTATAAAACAGGGATGTTTTAACTGTCTGGAAATGCTGACGCTCTGCAGTGAAATCCTTCGCTCGGCGCTCCGAGGACAAACCCACGGAGGTGATGTGAGCGAGGTCGCCGCTGGTTCTGGTTCAGCCCGGTCAGCCGGACTACATTTGGATTCTACAGAGCACCTCTGCACACAGGAGAGCTAACAGCCCATTAGAAGCTAATCAGGCTTGGAAAAGCTATCGATCTCCCCGGCTGCGTCTTTTCACTCCGCTGCACTGTGGATATGAAGTCATACAGATACAGGCTGGAGGATTCTGGGATGTGGGTCGCACCAGGGCCAGATCTGGACGTCTAAATCCTCCTCCAACCAGAAAACAGTGTCCTACTAAATAACTGCAGATTTCTCATAGTTCCTTGCAATAATGAAGTAGTTAATCATAAGCAAAATGATATAAAAGGTCATAATATTATCCGGTGAAGCTGTAATTTCTTATGAGAGAAATTAAAGTTCATGTAGCAGCTGTCTGACAAAACGTTCAAATTGATCACTTGAAGACTCACGAATGAGCTGATTGGTTTTCGGCATATTTTCCCCTCAGGGTTGGAAGTTGTCTGGGTTTTTATTTTATTTGCCTGCCTGGGCGTGTTAATTAGCTGATTGCTAGAGGTTTACTCAAACTTTTGGTTTATGGTTGTTCATATGTGGAATATGGGAGAATCTAGGAAGTGTACAGTGGGTTTATGAGAGCTCTGCTGCTGTTGGAACCAAAACCATCCACTGATTATGTGCAAATATTGAATATTCTCTCACCACGGCTCCTTTATAACCCTCATAAACAGGACTGATCCTAATGTGACCCCAAACAAAACCCTAGAGCTAATGGGAAATGAAGAAGTGGCTAAAAGTCTATATTTTAGAAGACATTCTGTCCACACATATAGATGGATCAATAAATGCTAAAAAAAATCACGCTGGGAGAAAAAACATTGAGGGCAAAGAGGGAGTTTCTGTGAGTGAGCAGAGCGAGGAGAGACAGGAAGAGAAGAGACGTACCACGTTGATGCCTCCAGAGTTCTCCAGGCTGCACATCCCCTCCAGCGGCGCCATCCCGATCGTTGTCCCCTTGAAAATCACACCGCTACACACACACACACACACACACACACACACACACACACACACACAAAAAAACCCTTTAAACCTTAATCTCCTCCCTGTTCACTTACAGGCTCCACAGTGGATGCGGATTGATTGCAGATGCTACAGTGGTAGCAAGTACAGCAGCAGACAGGAGAGGCCTCTCAGATGTGAGAGAGGGGCGTGCGAGGAACCCCCCCCCCCCCACACACACACACACACAGTCCACCATGTGATCTCCTGGCGGTAAACTTGTCACTTAGCATCCAAAAACAAAATCAGGCCCTGCCCGGTGAATCAAAACAGAGTGAGCCCTTTGGTAGCAGCGCAGCTAATTACGGAGCAAGAGGGGCCAACGATGGAGTGTGTGGATCAAACTGTGATGCTGCTCGGTTCATTTAGAAGTATTTTAACCATCAAGTCTTACAAATCCAACCTGCGTTCAAAAGATGCTGGATGCATTTATTTTCAGTCAACAATAAAATGCTTGTCATCGGTGGAAAATTGAAATTCAGAGCTTTCTAATGCAACTGAACGCACCTTGAATCAAAACAAACAGCTTCAAACTTGACATTTTTTAATTCTCCATTCATCAGTCTGTAAACGACGGGGATCTTCAGTCATATGAATATTGATACAGTTTTATTGTGTTTATTTATATTTAATGCTTTAGGGAGATTCCGTTTTTTTAATAGCATTGACTGATAATAATTGGTGTAAACGTGTCAACAGCATGGCCAGAACACTGAGATTGTGAGTATATCTTTATGAATTGTGTCATAAATGTCATATTTTAGTGTATTTTCATCTAATGTTTAGTTACAGTTGAAGAGGAAGTGTAGGAGAAGACGTTTAGTAATGAATATATTACCTCTGAAATGTAATATTGCTTCTCTACAACGGTAATATAGTTGAGTTATTTAAAAGTAGCTTCTTCCCTTTGGAACGAGACCATATAAAAGCATATACGCCTCATGGTTGAGGAACTCTTCCTGATTCATGTGGGGTTTGGATCATCATGGGGGATACGGCGAGGGCTTCAGAGGTTAAGGACGTGTAACGTGGTGAAGTAACTCGCTGCTGTCGCTCCGCTGTTGGTTGACAGGAAAGTGAGAGACAGACACATTTAGAGCGTCAGATGGACGCTGTGTTTAATGGCTCGTGATCAATTAAGACACACAGATGTTCAATTTCTCAGGTGATTTTATCATCCGTGTTGGATGTTTCTCATTGGCTCTCCTACCGTCCACAGCACGCCGTGTTTCCACATAAACTTTATTTCCTTGGTAAACTTTGACTTTGTGACGGATGTCATCATATCTGCCACCTGCTTTCATAACGACAGTTTAGAAACAGTAAGTGATGGCCGAATTCTTCTTCTCCTTGCCGAGTGTCTGTATCACTCAAATGTACTCAAGAGCTGTGAATGTAAAGCAGCAGTCCCAGGTCAATCTGGGCAGCCACAGAGCAACTTGTAGACAACTTGAATTTCTTAGTAAGTCTTTAGTTGTATCATGATTTCAAAATAAATATTTGACTTTTTTACAAGTAGTTTTGAGTCCCTAGGACCTTACGAAAGTTTCACAGACCTTAAAGACAAGCTAAAATGAAAATCACCTTTTAAACCTTTTAGATCACATCCTCTGTCATGCCAAAAAAAAAAAAAAATATATATATATATATATATATATATATATATATATATATATATATATATATATATGAATTTCTTTGTATTTTTCTAGGAAAATGCAACATATTTTCCCCTGGTCATAAAATATGACATCTGCTTACATCAGCTAGTACCTACCAGCGTCTCCCAGCGTTATAAATACTTCATCAGATGAAGATAGATACTCTGGACATTTCAGCTCGACTCTAAAGTCATTGCTGTTTCTTTTTGGCCACTTGGGGACAGAAGTTGTCAGCACAACATTTACCTTTCAGCCTACTAATTCATATAAAACCTGCAGAGACCACCTCTTCTCACAAGCATTCGATTGATTTCAGCCTGATTTTATCTCCTGTTTTGTGCCGTTGTTGTTTACTTTGTATTTATCTGCTTGTTCAGCACTTAAAGACTCTAAATGGAAGCTGTAGCTTAGGTGTAATTGTGTGTGTGTGTGTGTCCCTTGCTCACGTCAGCAGCTGGGCGTTGTCGTGTTTCTTGCGTGATTTCAGCTTCTGTCTCCACTGGAGGAAGGACCAGAGGGTGGCGTTGGGCTCCTCGGTGACGATACACTGATCCCTGTCGGTCCAGACCTCCAGACCGATCAGAGGCACGCGGATGTTCAGAGCCCTGTAGAACTAAACATATGACAACATAACATCAAATATGTACCTGCACACACACACACACACACACAGGTTTGTCCACAGTTGTGTTAGAAGCTCCCACACAAGGCAATTCCCCCCAATCTCCTTTAAATAGCTGTTGAAGGACAATATAAATTACATCCACATGAAGGTTCCAACAGCAGGAGATATTTCTTGACACTTTTCACTCATTATATTTATTTGGAACATGAAGAGACTTCAAAGTTGGGTTGGTAGAGGCGACACAATATGTGCCGACTGGACAACAATAACACTTCGCTTGTTGAATGGAGCTGTTTGTTCCCTGGAGAATTGCAGTCTGCAGCAGGAGACCCCATCAGCCTTACCTTATCCACATAATTGGCAATTTCCATTATCCTCGCCTTGGTCCTTTCGTAGTCTTTATTCTGCCGCTTAAACTGCAGGACAGGGGAGACGGGGTGGGGGGTGGGGGTATTAATGGTGTGAATGAGGTCAGCGGTCATAAAAATAAATAAAATGTTTGAGTCAATTCTCTCTGTTCCTGAAGAGACGAATGACCCGTGGAAACATAACTATAACCCAACCGGTCATGCTTGCCCACTTCTAGCCAGGTCCATCATCATAATTACGCCAATTACAGGAGAGAGGACCAGACTCTTATTGGTCACCGTGTGCCGTTACCATGGGATTTATATAGGAGACGAAACTTGTACCGACTTTTATGAAGATATATCATCTCATCACTGCAGCTCAGTGTCTATTTAAAAGCCCTTCCACCTTTACATTCCACCTAAATGCATGCCATCAAGCAGACTTATCCTCCCGCCTACTTGTCGACATGCTTCCACCTCGCTGTGACAATCACCAGCTCAGAGCTTTCAGCGTGAACGAGCCCCATTAACTGGAATGAGATAATTGTTAAAGATGTGGACCCTGTTTCCATCCCGGTGTGTCATTTGGCTGTCTGATGTCAGGGGACAAATGTGGCCCTCACGCTGAAGTACGCAGAAACGATCAGATAATGTGAGGAGTTAGTGTCGGCTCACCAGTGTGCTGTCAGCCACGATGTACAGCTCCATGTACTTGGTTGTACCCCAGGTGTTCCTTTTAACCTGCCGGCAAACACAGAGACAGGAAGGAACACGGTTACTCATTGGACATCAGTCTGATTGGTCTGCTCGTTTAGACAACACTCTATACTATACTATACTATACTGTACTATACTATACTATACTGTACTATACTGTACTATACTATACTGTATACTATACTATACTGTACTGTATACTATACTATACTGTACTATACTGTACTATACTGTACTGTACCATACTATTCTATATTATACTGTACTATACTACACTATACTGTACTATACTATTCTATATTATACTGTACTATACTACACTACACTATACTGTACTATACTATACTGTACTATACTGTACTGCACTATACTGTACTATACTATACTTTACTATATTGTACTATACTATACTGTACTACACTATACTGTAGTATACTGCACTATACTATACTGTACTATACTATATTGAACTATATTGTACTATACTATACTGTACTACACTATACTGTACTATACTGCACTATACTA
Source organism: Chelidonichthys spinosus (assembly GCA_029853015.1). Taxonomy (NCBI): domain Eukaryota; kingdom Metazoa; phylum Chordata; class Actinopteri; order Perciformes; family Triglidae; genus Chelidonichthys; species Chelidonichthys spinosus. Next base: position 6,300,844 of record CM056843.1, on the reverse strand, counting down.
TACTGTACTATACAATACTGTTCTATATTGTACTATACTCTACTGTACTACACTATACTGTAGTATACTGCACTGTACTATACCGCACTATACTATACTGTACTATAATGTGCTATACTATACTGCACTATACTATACTGTACTATAATGTGCTATACTATACTGCACTATACTATACTGTACTATACTGCTGTACTATACTGCACTATACTATACTATACTGTAACATACTATACTGTACTATACTCTACTGTACTATACTGGACTGTACTATACTGCACTATACTACACTGCACTATACTACATTGTACTATACTGCTGTACTATACTATACTGTACTGTACTATACTATACTGCACTATACTGTACCTTACTATACTGTACTATAATATACTGTACTCTACTGCACTGTACTATACTGCACTGATTTCTGTGAGGTGTGTTATTTTGTATGATTATCATAGCTTATTTTAAATAACTATAAAGTATTAGTCAAGGATTCAATAGGGCAGAAATAAAGTAAAGTACAGCAAAATGTCTACCCTAAAGTTTTGCTGATGGTATATTGTAATTTAGAAATCCACAACCACCCAGGTCCTCAGTGTAGCCTGGTCTTGCTACCCCAACAATTCTCGAGAAAAACTGAAAGTGTAGAATTTAAAAGACTGATGCAGGGAGGCAGGTTCTGGTGTCAGTACAACACCTGATAAAACTGGTTAAAATCTTGCACCTCCACGGTCTGAAAGCGGCAGATAAAGAGTGAAAAGCCTAATATGTGGGAGCGGCCTCCCAGCCATCCATGCTGTTGTGTTTACAGAGCTTTACGACTCCTTATATCCCTCCAGCATTAAGGTTCCATTCTCCTAATGCTTGATTACAGCAATTAGGAAAAAGCTCTGCTGTAATTAAAAGCTCATTGATTTACGTGCGGGGAGACTGCTGCCTCGGCTCGGCCCGGACTTAACACCGATTGTACGCACTGGCAGAGTGGTACAGATGCACACCGACCCATTCACACATAACATTGTTCATTTGGAAGGCAGTTAGTGGCCCTGGGACTCAGTCTGAGGTCTGCTGTGGATGGCGTTTCTGCATAACACCTCGGGATTAATGGCTGGGGATATGGAGAGCTAAGGGAACGCTGCAGGATGGAGGAGGAGAGAGGAACAGGGGTAAAGGATGATGCCCTGGTGGATGGAGAGAGGATTTTAGCATATGAGGTGGTGTAGGTGAACCGCTTCAAGTGACTGAGAATGTAAACTGGAAAATAATAGAAAAAAAGAAACAAAGAATGGCTCCCAGCAGTGGAGAAAGATGAAGGCAGAAGAGCCCAATGAGGAGCCACTTTATCATCTATAACTGCATGTGAGTAAATTAGACTTGTGTTATGTTCTTCCCCGCTATAAAGGCAGAGGAAATTGACTCGTAGCCGTGGCCTAAACAGACCTGAAAAGCAGAGTCAAAGCCATAATTCCCTCCATTTCCACGTAGGGCCAGAGCAATTCTGTTCCCTGAAATAGCACCAAGACCTATTCAATATTGTGTTTGCATACGACAAAATGCAGTTTCCCCCGCAGAGCCCAGTGTCCTAATGTGATGTCTGATTTCATTAAGCTGCATAATAAAACCAAACCAAAAGAGAATCATGACTCGCATCACATAAGAGGCAGTAAACAACTGTTTTTGTGTCTTCTCAGTGACGTTGGGGTTCTTCACTGAGGTTGAATGGTCCCGCTGAAAGGTTGGTCCCAGACACACTGAGCACCGGGCTGGTGGGATAGGATTTAAAAGAGCAGCTCACCCAAAACAATATAAATGCTCTATATGACTCACATTTGAGTGCTACTGGAGTATTTCCAGACTATCCTCCTGTGAAGGAATTTGTTGCACATGCAAGCTTTGTTTCGCAATAGTTAAGCCAAAATAGTCGAGTTGGGATTAGGATACAAGACACTTGGATGAAGCTGCACGGGACATTTCAGAGGGTTTTTCAGAACATTTTCCGCTGACTTCTGTTCATTAACCGTCGAAGCCTGTTTGCACTGATATGCTTTCATTTTCCAGGCCCTCCAGAGAGAAGCGAACACTATAAACAACCCTCCACTCAAGTCATCGGGTCGCTGACATCAGGTCTCTGCTGTGACTATATACTCTGATTGAAACATAATTTGCTTCTCCAAATAAAAAGCCACCAGGAGGGAAACATGGATTTCCTTTGAATCTAAATGACATCAAACCCCCTCGAGAACAAGTTATTACACCGCTACAAGAAGCCTTTTATTGTTGCTGCGGCGTTGCTGTCATTTATCAGATGTTTTTGCGACAGACCAATATTTTTTGTCTTCGGATACGCACAGATGAAATTGTTATCGATCTTCTCGTCTGTGTTTGGGAAAGACAGCAAACGTTCATTTCCGAGTTAATCGACTTTAAAAGTTAGTGTTTCGGACATATTTATAGCATTGCAACACTAAAGTACTTATCTATATATCGGATACAAGCTCACACGTATCTGAGCAGGTTCTCCAGCAGATGTTCGTGTGTGCCAGACTCACCCTGGAATGAAACTGTCTGAGCAGGTCGGAGACGTGGTTGGACTGTGAGGTGTGGTGGCCGTGTCCGCAGTGTCCACCTTTAATTGGCAGTTCCTCTGCACTCCACAGTGAATGGTGGGGCGGACCCACACCACTGATTGGCTCCAGGTAGTAGGTGTCACTGGAATTCAAGGATATCAGGCCCCTGTGTGGAGAAAGAAAGAGGCAGTAATTAGGGCTGGGTATCATTAAAAATGATAAATGCCATTACCAGTACCCATGATGGTCGTGATCATGGGCAAAGTCAGCAGGATTTACAGGAAGTTGATGTTGGTCAAATGTGAGTTTGAATGGTTGTTTGTCTCTACATGTCGGCCCTGTGATAGACTGGCATCCTGTCCAGGGTGTACCCTGCCTTTGCCCAATGACAGCTGGGATCGGCTCCAGCCCCCCCGCGACCCTGAATACAGGATAAGCGGTAGACGATGGATGGATGGATGGATGATGTTGGTCAGTCTGTCTGCTACTGATGAACACTAAAACTATTCAGATACATCATTTCATCACCTTTGTATATCAGCTGTATTTTAAATATAATTGCTTTTTTTTAATCCAACCGATCTGGAAGTGCACCTGTGAAACAAGTGTCCTTTCTCGTGTTCTGGGTCGCTGCGTTCACGTGTCACATGTTCAGCCATCACACTGACACAACGCCGCCTATTCTGCCGCCGCCTTCAGCCGCTTTCAAATTGGTACAAATGTGTTTTTCTTCTCACGATGACAGAGTGAGGACACGTTCCCACCAACTACCGCCGCACGACTCGGGGAAGGATATGACTCATCAAACATTCTAGGGCTTCTGTGACATAGACATGCGGTAGACACTGTGGAATACATGTCTTTTGTCTTCTCTAGTCCCATTTCCAGTTAATGTCAGTTGTTCCGGAAAGGTCTGACCCATCGGAGGCATTAGGATAGTAGTAATAACCGCTGATTCACACTCATTCACTCGACAGATTCAACTGGAAAAGGGTGAGAGAGATAGTGGAAGTTAAGTCCTCTCTCTATGCATCCTTACAGGGAAGTCGTGAGGATGAACAACACAGAGCAATAAAAAGAGAGTCGCTCTGCCACAATAACTGTCAGAGGGAACATCCAGACTGTGTCTTCCAGACACATTGTACTTTATTAAACTTATGAACCCTCATCCATAATACCAGATGATGTCTGACCCACAACCTTTACCCTCTACTTGACTCCTGAAGGAACACCTAGTAACAGAAGGTAACTATACTGGCATCCGGAGTCCACCTTTAACCCACAAAAACATTGAGACAAAATAACCCAAAAACAGTGGAAACAACATAAATCCCAACATCCACAATAACTTCTCAAAGAAACCAGAATCCACTATACCTTTGTCCGTTTGCACAGTATGAAAAAGCTCAGAGTATTTTTCAACCTGGAACCTATTTCCCCATGTTTTTGTGTCAGAGTGACTAATGGGAACAACGCTTTGTGAAACGTGTCCAGTATTGAGGCCGAGTGCTGCAGCCAGCAGCCGCGAAACCAGGTGTACTGTCATTTATCACCGTCAATCTACGGCCACTAAAAGTGCTGCTGTTTGCCACTGATGGGTTCAGATTGTTATTAGAAATGTCTGATAAATAGACATAGGGGAGAATGGACATGACCTGTTTTCAGCGGCCTTTTGAATCAAAAAGTTGTTCGTTGTTATGGTTCTTCAAAACTGCACCTCAGTGAATCCGCATTTTGACGTCTGCCGGTTTATATCTGGTAAATATTTCAACTTGAAAAGTCCATTCGGACATGTTAGCAAAGCCCAGATTAAAATTGTGCCTCCTATTAAGAGATAAATCTCGTTTTCAATTATTAAGGAGAAAGAGAATTGCTGATCCACTTTCCCTCTCTGTATCGGACTACAGGGATGTTATTTATGGGCGGGAGGCCCGGTCCACTCTCACAGCTTTAGATGCAGTACATCACTCAGCCTTCACATTCATCACCGCAGATTGTTATGGGACACACCATTGCCTACTTTACAGAAAAAATGGCTTGCCGTCTCCTCTCAGCCCTGAGACGGCTCACCCTGCAGGGGACGGACATTTGTACGGAGGCAATGACACCCGGGAGGGAACCAGACTAAAACGGGGAGAATCAACTCTTAACTGCAGCGGGTTTTAAATAAAATAAATGAATGAGAATTCGGAGAAAGCCAGACGACATAAAAAAAGGGCCAAACAATCAAGCAAATAATTAATTAAAACAATTACGGGAGTCTTAAAGAAACGCCAGACATTAAAGCTTTAAGATCTCCAGAAGGGAATAAGTAAATTAGTTTGAGGGCAGTTGGCAGTTCTTTCCATTAAAAACACTTTACCTGAAACTATCTCACGCTGCGTCGTTATTGGCTCGTGTAATGACGGGATTTAAATGAGAGAAGCGAGATGTGAGGCAGTTTTGCAGCTTTAACAGTAGAGTTTGAGAGACGAAACACCGCGACGTGCTTATTTATTCTTTCTAGACTTGAGAGACGTGATAAGGAGAGCAGTGATGAGAAAATGAGTCATTAGTGATAATAAAACTACACTGATAAAAAGGGTTCAGCTGCTGAAGTAGTGACAGCTCTGAATAACCGTCATCAGTGTGGACAGGAAAGCAGAGTTTGAATTAACGAGGGGAGGGACAACCCCACATTATACACAGAAAGTTTCTTACTTTTTCTTTGTGTAGCACACAATATGATGAATGCTTCCATCAGCTGGGAACAACCCATTAAACAAAATGTCATAACATCCATCCTTCAATCAATATGCAACTTCAGCTCTGCAAGTCATGAGCCGAGGTGAGAAGTGACAGTTCAATACAAAATACTGTACTTAAGAAAGATTTTCAGGAAAAAAACAGCCGGTAGATATTTCCTTCATAGGGATACTACATTTCAGAGACTGTACTTTTCACATTTACTTGAATAAAGAAGTTGAATCAGTACTTTTTTGTCTTTTTGAACACAAGCATGTGTACTTTTACCTGAGTGTAGGTTGTCTGTATACCTCTAATATTTCCAAGCATCAAATCAAATTCCTCCCAACGTTATGTCCCGCCTTTCTCACCTGTTACACTCTGAATATGTCACCATATGCAAGACAGATACTCTTGAAATGTTTCAGCTCGACTTTAAAATGTCTGTATTTAAACGTCTGTATTTAACAGTCTGTGTATTTACAGTCTGTGTATTTACAGTCTGTGTATTTACAGTCTGTGTATTTACAGTGTACGTTTCTGCAGAGATGTGTAAATCCTGGGGATGCAAGAGCCAGTGGGGGTTCCAGCCTTGTAGGCGAGGCTTTGTCAGTACCAACTATGCAAATACATTTGATGTTTTTTTTTCATATTTGTGCTTTCATGCAATGAATGAAAATAAATTAAACGTTCCCAGTTTGTCTGTATTATGGACCAGACATCCAGAAAACAGATTTTCATGCTGGGATGCCTCTCAAAGATGCAGACTGGGTTTGGTAGGAACCTGGGACGTATTAAATTATATCATCTGCATAAAAATGGATGTGGACGTTACGTCGGGATGAATTTGATTTGATGGTTGAAAAGATGACACGACATCTGTGACATTAAACATTACAGATTGATTGATGATTGGATGTCATGTTATTATTTGAAATTGGTTGTTATTAACTGTAAGGACGACATCACATTTTGTTTTCCAGGAGGAAATAAATATTGGATTTGAAAAATACGAAGAAATAGATTATTTTTTAAATTATATATATTTAAATCGGTGCACAATATGACTGGAGATGTGATGTAAAAGGGTTAAAAAGGCGTTTTTCATTTCAGCTACACTTTAAACCCAATTCACGACATTAAAAGGACGCTTTGTAAATGCCTTTTGAAAACATTGCATTAAGCAATTATAAGGATTCTTTTATTAATATAATCATATTAATAAAAACAGTGTTCCTGTCCTCTAAACATTTGAGGAAAATAAAAAAGTGCACATGCCTTTCTTGAATACCCATCTCCATCCTGACATTGAAAAATAATGTGTTTGTGCAGACTCTGATTCTATATGAATTAGAAGTTTGTATAAAAGAACATTTCATCTATCTCTCTGTGAACATCTTTTCAGAGTCGCTGTTTATTTCAGAGTAGACTCAAAGAGAATCCCATTTTTTTGTGAGTGTGAAAGAAGCACTGGCTATTGTGTTCAGCCACACCGCTGATCTGGGCACAGCTGAGCTTGGCTCTTTTTCCCCCCCCTTTCTTCTTAAGTAATTATGTATCCAAGGCTGTTTATCAATTTACCCTGAAAGCGTGTAATTCAACCCGAGTCCACACACAACACCTCGTTAAGCCATGAAAGTCGCCAGCTGGGAAACGGCAGGGAAACGGGAGGGAAATGAAAACACACAGAACTGCTGCAGGACTGCAGATAAGAACGGAGACGGGTCAACGCTGAAACCTAAACAAAAAAAGTTATGATCCAGGAATTTGTTATCCTGGCAGCGCTCGCCTCTGGGTTACCAAGTTTTGCAATCATGAAATTTTTCATTTTGCATAATCATCAGTTCCCTGTGAGTTCTGCTGGGTCGTGCTGTCGTCTGGCCTTTCCAAAGAAAAGAAACATCCATACAGCACCCATAAACATATTCTCATTAAGGTACTTTTTCACTCTGTTGGCCTTCTGAACACTGAATCCTTTTTTTTTTCACCCCACCTCGTTAAAAACCCAGGAACGTCTCCTCTGTAATCACGATCTCAGACGAGAGCGGCGGGGACGGAGTGAGGAGTCACGCTGTTGTTTTGTGCGAGATGTCGTTGATTCATAGTTGATGATGTCGCTGTTGCCTAGCGGAGGACATGTTCAAAGATGTCGGAGCATGAAAAAGTGATGGCTTTCCGGAAGAACACGCTCCTTTCTCCCCGCTGAGTCACACCAGACCTCTTTCATCTTTTCTGCTGATTTTATTTGTTTCCTCGCGCCGCTATTATTCTGCCTCCTGGAGTAACTCACAGTTAGCGCACATGCAGAATGAGGGGAGAGACGGAATAGATGACTATACGTCACTCCGGGTGTTTGCAGTGTTTTGGGCTTAAAGTTCATCCGACTGTTGATGTGAATGAAAAATACGGCTTAAAACCCACTTGCATAAAGGGCTCTTATATAAAAGAATAGCCATAGAATTCACCAATATAATATTGAAGTCACAATAAAGGTAAAACAACAACAAAAGTAGAATATGCAGCGTCATTCTCCTGATATTTGGCCATATTTTATGCTTTGTAACAGACTCTTGTTGATGCAGCATCATTAGCAGTGTTTTGATGTATTTTTGGGTTTACTTTCTATTAGTGGAAACTAGAAGAGACCCAAAGTTGTTGACTATTTGAGGATTCAATCTATTGAGCTTGTTTTTGACTGCTAATCTAATAACGGAAACATGGCAATTGTGGGAATATGCGGTTATGAAACAAAGGATTCCATTCGGGCTCTATAAGGGTTCTGATTTGACATAGAATTGTTTGGTTTCTTCCAATAAATCATGATATATGGCCTTTTTACAGCTTATTAACAATTCTGCAAATAAAAATGGGAAAACTCATTCATTCAATCTCCGTAATGCATGAATAAATCACCATGTAGACTAAGTTCACTGAGAGCGGGACATTGTTTTGTGTTATAAGGAGATTTTAAGGAATTTTGTTGTTTTTATACCGTTTTCCAAAGCTAAACTTCAAAAGGTGCATACCACTCTGAATGGAAACACTTCCAACCACATCTCACTTCATCTTTCACGGATGTAGACGTAGAGAGTGGTTTGTATAAGTGGATCTCGACATCATTTCGTTGTATTAATCACCAGAGGATCCCGTTAACTATTAACTGGGAGCGTTTTGAGTGCTTTCACTTTCAAGCTCAACTATTTTGGATAAACATCCATTTTGTGAAATCTACTCACTTTATCAACATCTCTCCCAGGTGCCTCTGCCTCAGAGGACAGCCTATTTAAATTCACACTGTATGAATAAGGCATAAGGCAATGCATTGAACTTCAGAACTTCTTAAGTCTGAATAGTTCTCTTCAAAAACTGGCAATACTAAACAATGATTTCCTGCCAGATTTGTTTTTTGTTTAGGACTTTTTGATCAGATATTTCCTGCTTTAAAGTTTGTGCAAATCCTTTTGAAAGCTGATGCAATCTATGTGTGACTTCCAGTCCAACAATGTCAGTGTTCCCCGACTCAGATCCATATTAATACAACCACTAGGGGCACCAAAGTCTGAAGTTTTCTACTTTTCTAATCCTACACAACAGGGGACGTCTTATACTTTTACTTATATGTATAATGTTACAATGTTGGATGTTCATATCAAACATGGCCAAAGTGAAAGTATTTCCTGCAGACAAAGACTTTCACTCTGGCTTCCAACGGTTCTTCCAGCCCCGTATGAAGCTGGATTTGTGGCTAAACTCGTGTTGACAGGCGTGACTGTTCCATCTCTAAAGGGCTTGAATCGTCACCGTGTGTTCGTGGCTTTTTAATGGATTCTGGGAATGTTTGTCAGGCACTGTGATCAATACTTTCCTCATAAGTTTGACAGGGATTTATTGTTAAGCTTCATTTTTTTCTGAGAACAAAATCAAACAAGAGTTTCGTCAACATCAAACTCTGATACAATTTGCCGAATGAAAACATTTTTGGACTTCGGGACATAATTCCTCCATCTGTTCATTTACTACAACATCCCTGAAGGAGGGGAAAGCTTTTATTTCGACCTTTCTCAGTCCAAGAACAACCATGTGCGGGTCGGTTCACACTAGGACAGTTCTGTCAATGACTGGACATTTAGAGAGCATTTACATTCCGTTGGCTAACAGATCTCTATTCTCCCCCACGTCTGCTCTGTTCCCATCAAAGCTGCTGTCAACAAGCAGCATCTGGCTACCTTCCCAGATCAGGACGGAGGGGCTGGAGAGTGCCGACGGACGTGTCAGCACTGAACCCGCCTCTACTGGGCGGCAAAACATAAAGATTTTCTTACAGCGTAGTAAAAAAAACTCATATCTGTTTAGATTTACAGAACAGGCTGTTGGAATTAATTCCTGCTAAAGCTCCACTGAGCTGTAACTTCATGTCTCCTTCCAATACTTTTTTTCGGGACACACATCCTCGGGGCGCGCAGCATCTTTGCAAGACTTCAATCTGAGCCTTCGATATGAGAGGCGTTCCATATTAAAACCTGTCTGTGAGAATTTAAGACTTTTAAAACTGCTGCCTGGATCCCCCAAAGAGGATCACATTACTCATTTTCATGAAGAGAGGAGTTTTGACAGGGCAAGCTGAACTTTCTGCCGGATCCTATGGATCTAGCTAACAGTCCTCAAATCACACATTTAACACAAAGTTTACCTGACTCCGGAGCACGTGCTGAGAGCCACCCAGGACTCTGGGTGTCCTCTTACATGGCCATGGTAGAAGCAGTGATCCTGAAAGACAAATAAGAAATGCAATCAATACTTATTTTATAAAGGTTTCATCTGGAGGAAGGCTGCTAATGTTTATGCAGACATGCCTCCGGTGCAGCCGATGATGAATCAATGTGCCGGACAGACTCGGCCTCCCTGAAGCAGTGATTTCATGGCTACAGGTTGTGAAAAAAAAATATCAACATGCTAATTTTCAATCGGGACGTCACATCACAAGGTTGTCGTCTATTATGAAACAAAACACGGGTTTAAAACCATCGATTGACAACATCTTATGGTTCCTGATCCCAAATATCAGGTTGATATTATATATAATGTCTGAAATGTTTCCATTACTGGAGCCGATAAATAGCTGCGACGTCATTTTTACTAGGAATGAATGCAACCTTTCTGACATTACGCCCAATAAGCAACCATTTAATGTTTACATTTTCCAAAATAAGTGACAAAAATGAGTCTGTTTGTTTCCCAACTGCTGAAAAACCTCCCTTGAAAACTGCAAGCGTACCAGATTGCGTGTCCCGCTACACGCTAATGAACCACACAGAGAAGGGCAACGGTTGATGTGGAACCAGAGGGTTCTGTTCGCTTTGCAATAAAGGCAGGAGGAGACACGGGATGTTTTATTACCCTGAAGTTAAAAGCAGCCGAGCTGCCAGAACGCCTGACTCTCTCCGCTCACTAAAGGATTGTACAAAAAGGGGAAAAAAAGACATGAAAAAACTAACACCTTCAACCTTGAAAGTACAAATACATCACACCTTTCATGATTTCTAAAACGCAACTCTGCCTCTGGGCCTGAAGACCTGCTGTCAATGTTGAAAATGGATTCATCACCAGGAGATTTAAACTATGCCTGTTTTCCATTTTTTCTTTTTGGACAATTGAAAAGACTCTGTTAGCTCATCAGAGTGAAATGATCTCTTTCATCTGGCGGCGGCCATAAGTGCTCCGTTGGAGCCAACATACTAATCAATTGCCAGTCAGAAGCATCCCTGCCAAGCCTCGGCAATTAGTCTGCTTACAGGTAGAGGGTGTGATGTGGACGCGGTCCAAGAGATCAGCCCGCTAGGCCACCATCTGTGAGGGCTTAGTGTGCAGGGGAGCACCGGCACACGCGGAGACCGGATCCCACCTGTAGTTCACGCTGGGTGAACAAAGTCGGTGGATAAACGTGTTGGAGGGCGAACGGCTTCAGTTCACTTTGTTTAACCAGGTTGCAACAAAGTCTTTGGATACAACCTCAATCTGGGTTTTTGTCTCCTGGATTTGTGGAAGATTGGAATTCGCGGCAGTGTGCAAACAAAATACTCAATAAAAAATCATACAATATGCATATTTATATGCAGCGGAAACTGTCCACGGTCTGGGCATGGGGTAATATGCCTATCATGATTATCCTGCACAAAAAAAGATTGTGATTCCAGTCCTCAATAATCTGGAATCACCTGATCTTCACCTCCTTGGCCATAAAAAGGGATGAGATCCTGTCCCGGCCCTCTCCGCTGCCAGACCCTCCCCATGAACGGAAGGCTGGCCTGTGAGGGGCCGATGTGGAAAGGGTCGAGTCGGTGACGAGGTACTTGGATGCATCACTGCTTCCTCGTCTGAAAACGCAGCAGCAGTCTTGGCTGTTTGATCCCTCCGTCTCCCCGTGTGGAGATTGACACACTGGGCTGTGATTAGTGCACGCCGATCAATAGAAACGTAGCAACGGCAGCCACAACGGGGAATGGATGTGTTCTTTAGCCACATCAGCATTCGCCCAAAACGTCCCGCCACAGTGGTCATCACTATAGGAAGTCCTGGCGGTGGACTTCCGTGGAATTGCTGATTCAGTGGACATCGATTGGATCATTATCTACACAGGAGGCATCAGCAGGGATGATTGGAGGCGGCAGCGGAGCGCTGGGAGGTCGGGCAGAGATCTCAACGGCGTCCAACTCGGCCCCGGCTCGCCCTCATCGCAGCAAAGCCTCACGTGGAAGTGTCAGAAATGATCTCGCTCTAAGCTGTAAGGTTTGACGACGCAGTCGGTAGGCATGTCCTGATTGGTCGACCACACTGGCAAACACTAGTAGGAGAGGATTACCGAGAGTTCAAGGCTCCACTTGGGCTCATAGAACAAGGATTCAATATCATAACCTTCATTTAAGCTATTCAACTCATTGTGCGCTCTTACCTCTCTCACATCATCGGGTCTTACAAAAAGAAGGAGAAAAAAAAGCATTACATCCAACTAAACACTCCTCCCCTTCCAACCGTGTCAGAGAACTACGGTGGCCTTCAGGAAACAAAGAAACCTGAATGGCTCTCTCAAGTGTTTGGTTTGTCCATTCTGGGCTCCAGTAGAAACATGGTGGACTCTGTGAAGAGGTAGATATGAAGGGCTCGTTCTAAGCCAGATGACATTGCTTAGTTAAAAAATAAAATAAAATAGAGGCTGCAGGAAAGTGAGAATCATGAGTTTTCCTTTGTATCAAACAGACCTGAAGACCTGAACTGACTTTTGTCCAGTGATAAAGAGGAAGGCTGATAATGACGATGTGAACGATGATTCCTGCTCCACTCTCATCCTGATCCGAGGAGCGACCCCGCAGAGCGCCACACGCTTCCAGCAGCACCCCGACCGAGAGCCGGCTCGGTCAGGACTAAAAAGAGAAGCAGCCGATGATGAAGATGAGCCGCATGAGAAAAGACCCTCTGATCTCAGGTCAGATAAAGAGGGAAAGAGGCCTGCGGTTTGTAAAGAGGAGGAGAGGTGGGCAGACGTCGACACAGTAGCTGAATTTTAAACTGGTCATGCAGGTTCATCCACCTGATCGGAGGATCAGGACAAGTTCAGGAGATATTTAGTACAAGTTTGCTCTATTTACTCATCATTTTACCAATATACAGTGTTAGGGATTTAGGTGTATATACTGTATACACTCATGCAGACATGCTGTTAATACAGCAGGGACATAGATTTATCTTCATTTATTTTAATAATGTATTTAAGATACAAAAAAGGAAGCTTGTACAGACTTAAAGTCTGAGAGCCCAAAATAATGAAGGCGTTGCTGCAAATAAATTAGACTGAAACCAAAGAAAAGGAAAGAAAAACACAAGATCAGCAGTTCATTAATGAACACAATTTCCTGCATTAATGAAAATACAACCCTGATGCTAATAATCATAGTACAATAACAGCCAAGTAGTGAAGCTCAGGATCTGTCCTTACATGCATGGGGTCATGTAATTCTGAATATTCGTTGACTGAGTCATTTACTAATAGTAACCTCTCCTTGACATCAACAGCTTAACATTCACAATTCAATTTCAGTTGCCCGGGAGAGCGGCTGCTGGGAGGAGGCTGTCCTTCGCCGGAGGCCACACACACATCAGCCTCCTGGAACAGGAAGCGTTCTCGGTCCTCCAGCACTTCTTACCCCAATATGGCGATCCAGCCCTGTGGGGCGGACGCGTCTGCACACGTGCCAAGAGGCTGCTTCCCTGCAATGGTGGGAACCGCATCTTTTGTTTTCTCTCTAGATTTATTAATTAATTTCTTTATTTTTACTGGAATCCTGTGCTGACGTATGTCTCCATCATATAAAAACATTCATTATATTATAAACCACTGGAATGATGCACCCCAAACACAAAGTGTTGAACCTGGTGGATTTTGGGATAAAAGCTGGGTTCGTGTTGGGACCGGCTCTGCTGTGCTTAGAACTGGAGAGAAATCTGAATTAACTAAAGACATTCTTTGATCTCCAAGAGTTCAGAACAGAGAGAATCAGAGATCCTTAAAGATCACATCCTCCGTCTGCTCCGTCCATCAGCAGGAAACATCACTGTGCAAATGAGTTGTTTCTGGAATATGAGACACAAGTGATTAGGAGTAATCTCAGCGCTACGTGGGGAAGACTGACTTCATTTAGATTTAGATTCTGATGAAAGGAACAGAAATACGTTCTGCTACAACCTTCAAAATGCGGCAAAGCCTCGATTTATTCTCTGCAGTCTGGACGGTGAGACGAGGAAACGCCAGACGAGGAAAGGATCTCCTCCGGAACGTTCTTCCACTTCACTCTGTGTTTCAGTGGATCACATTTTTTTGCCCTCTGATCCTTGTGTGAGCTACAGAGTTACTTTAAACTGGATTACTTCATAATAAAAGTAGGATTAAGGACTATTTGACTGTGTGCCGTCTCTGACCACTGCTAACTCTTGTTTTATGTGATTTTCTGTTTGTGGAACGTCTCCTTTATGTGACATTCTTAGGTTGTTTTTAACATTTTGCCGTTTTGTTTATAAGTCAGGTATTTGTTCCTTTAAGTGTGAAAAGAGGTGAAATAAATATGAATACTGGAAGGGATTTTTGGGCAGATAGCTGATAAAAAAGGCTTAATTTTGATGTATTCATTTCTCTTTCGTCTAACTCTGCACTGCATTAGTTAAAACCCTCAATGTTGTAAAATAAGTAAGATTTCCATTGTTGTCCTCCAAGATTAAACTAAAAATAGCATGTGAGGAGCAGAGGTACAAAGGTGGAGTGACTAAGCTTAGATGCTCCATCTCTCTTTAGAATAACAAAATATAAACAACTGAATATGTTCCCTTGTGCTGCTTTTACAAACAAGACAATAATAGTTGTGGAACTACTTTTTAAAACACTTTGAGTGTTTTGAAAGGCAGTTTCTTTTAGCACCTCACTGATGATTTGTCTGATATATACAGTAGCAGCTGATATTAGCGTTGGAAAAAGTGTCTCCATTACACATTTTGACCACCAGAGAGTGCTGAAGTTGTGCTTTTATAACGAAGACATGTTGGCTTTGTACGTTTTTTGCTAACCAAGCAATACGTTGAATGTCGACATTGTAAAAGTACACAAAAACACTACCAACATTAAATTCCACCTCTGCTAGTTATAGTTATATACAAATGACCTATTTTGACCTATGAGTCTTGCATTACAAAAATAAATAAAGCTCTAAAACTAAATTGAATGTTTGAATGGACTCTTATTTGTTTGAAGAAGTGATTCTTCGTTTAACTAAGCACAGGCATTCATAATTGAGCATGCAGCGCTGCAGCCAAAAGACGACTGAGGACAACGGAGGATCTACTTCTTGTGCACTCAGCTAAGTTGATCAAAGGGCCAATCAGGGTGCTCAGCCACCACTGATCATCAAAAACACTTCAGCTGGGAAACGTCTGCAGAGATTCTGATAACTTGAGTCTTTTAAGATTGAAATTGAGTGACTTCAGTGGAAGAGGTTGCAAGAAGAGGATTGTGACTTCTTATTAGCGTTGATCAAAGACTAAAGAGGCAATCACCAAAAGTGTTTTTCCCCAATTTTGAATCTGAACAAGACATTGACCTCACACATATTTGGGTATTTGGAGTGATTAAGTTAAAGTTAAACTCAGCTGAGCAACCGAAGCTTCCAGTAAAAGAAAGTGTGAGTCAATGAAGAGAAAATGCAAAATGAGGTGCTGATTATTCCTAAAACTATCTAATCGTAAATGTTGAGCTTCATTTACAAATATCTCCTTTAAACATTTAATACTGACTAAATTGAATAAAAATGTATTAAAATTTAAATAAAATGTTATTAAAAAAATGATCCTTCTACCTCATTTTCTCTGCTGAAGCACTAAGTTGTTCTATTTTACTCATTTAGTGCTAGTTTAGCTACATAGCTAGCGTGCTAATTTCATGCCCATTTCATAAAATCACAGAACATAAAGTGCATCACATTAGCGTTAGCATTAGCATAAGCGCTTCACAGGCTTATTGAAAGCCCAATAGCAAAATGAAATTGCAAGATCCGGTTTCCACCAGTCAGAGGGCAGTTGATATGCATATTTATAACACAATATGTAGAATTTAAATATTGCACTTAAATTTTAACGATTTGGACCCGAATCAATTAACAATCACGACTAAATAAGACTAAAAACAGTTTTTAGTTGAGTTTCTCTTGAAATATATTTCAATAGATAACTTTTTTGTTTTGATGATCACTGATTTTGGATCATAAAGATAATTTCACCCTTAAGCTTGTTGTTTTCACAATCACACTAAATGCTCCACTGAGGCTGCAATCTATCGACAGTTACAGACACATTGTAGATTAAAGTTCATCCTGTTGCTCAGTCAGCAGTGTGTGTGTGTGTGTGTGTGTGTGAATCATGTCTGCATGTGTCTATCTGCCAGATAACCGTTGTACATGTATTGAATTATATTCGCCATGTTTTCATGGAACCAGTGGAATGCCCTTTCAGCCTGTGTGAGACGCCCTCCTCCCCACACTGACCCACCGTCTGTTTGACACATGGCCCATAGCGTTAATAATGCGATTCATAATTTATTCATCACTAATGGCGGCGGCCTTGTGCCACTACGACGGATGGTAACACATATGATTAAAGGAAGAAGTGTTTTTACTTTGTTCCTTCAACCAGCAGACTCCTCCATGAACTCTCAGTATTATTCATTCACCACCTGACCTGGTTCTCACCCCTCTAGCTCCACAGCTTCCCATTTCCCTGATCCTCTCAGTAATATT
Source organism: Chelidonichthys spinosus (assembly GCA_029853015.1). Lineage (NCBI taxonomy): Eukaryota > Metazoa > Chordata > Actinopteri > Perciformes > Triglidae > Chelidonichthys > Chelidonichthys spinosus. The sequence goes on along the minus strand of CM056843.1, from coordinate 6,284,217 downwards.
TATAATGGTCCACTTCCAGCAGTCAACGAAGCATTCTAGTCTTTGTTAATTAATTGGGATCCTGTTTAGCAAACTGAGTTAGACTTCCCGGATTCCTGTCTCCTCCCCGTCTGCCTAGCTTGCCTGGTCCTTTGGGTTTTGACACATGCTTGCTTGGAATAAACTTTTGGGATTTTGGACTTTGTGTGCTCTGAGTCCAGCGCGTTTTCCCTTCAATACATTCAAATAAGGCAGCTTGGTCAGAGCTCCAAAGCTTCAGACTGCGACGATCTACGTTCTGCACGAGTCAGTGACGGCAAAGTGTTTTTTCAGAGTCAACTTCCATCTTCACAGGAAGTTAGGTTCAGGTAACAAAAACACTTTGTTAGGTTTAGGGATAAAAACAACCTACTGTTCCTGGAGGATCTTTCTTAGCAATAAGCTAATCTCTAGCGCTAATGCCAAACACTGATGCTAATTGTGACGGTTTGGGTGACACGACAATATGTTTCACATTATAGGCAGAAGTATTTTTAATGTGCTGGCTGTCGCATTTTGGGGCAAACAATAACTTTTGAAACAGGGTTCAAATGTTTAATCCATTACTACCATTACTGTGATCAGCAGAGATGGATTATTTACATGAAGGGCCATCTATTAGGAAGTTCCACTGCCAGCTACTGGCCTGGCATGCATACTACAGTGTCTTAGGCTGGTTTTTGTGGATCCATGTGGCTGTGGATCAATGTCATCTTTGTAAAAGTGGAACTTTTTTAAAACGCAGTAAAAGTAAAAACGCTCCAGTTTTAAGCCAGACCAAACTAACGCTGCCTCCATATACGTCACCCGTCTCCATATACGTCACCCGTCTCCAGATCAGCCCAAAAGCAAACACTATATATTTATCACACAATATGTAGGATTGAAATAATTTGCCCTTAATTGTTAATTGAATCAATCAATGGTCCTACATACCCAGATACAATGGGGTTTAGCTGTTTGGGGGTTTAGCTATCCTTTTATTATATCCAGATATCAGTTCATTTACCATAATAATGAAAATGAAGCTCTGTCAGACACCCTGCTGTTCTCATCAGCCGTTCCCAGCCACCCAACAGCACAGCGACACACCTGCACTGTTAGCCTGTCATCTTTTCTTCTCTTCCTTTTAATGTGATTCTTTCTGCCTTTGCCTGCCGTCACAACCTCCTCATCGCCCGGATTCATCAGCCGACCGGTCTCAGCAGAACCATCAGCCACCACTGGAGTCTGGACTTCATGCAGGATTTATCTCGAGGCTGACGCGCCTCGATTCCAAATCTCCCCGTAGCGATTAAGCACCAAAGACTTTCTGCCAGTCACATCATCTGTTACACAAAACAATTCTCTTAGCTACTTGCCTCTGCTGATTGAAGTGAACCCTCCTCATAGTTTATGCCATAATTATGGATATATTTGACAAAAATGGCATGGGGAGGATGCTGCCGTCATACAAATTGTCATTTTAAATAGAAATGAATTAAAATGAAGGTATAATCCAACTCTTAAAGTGGAAAAAATCATTCCAGAGTGCATGCTGTATTGTGTGAGAAAGCTGCGGTGACCAGGAAGAGTGTGTGACTTTGAAGCTGATTTCACTTGTTGGCCAAACTGAACGGCACTAAATTAAATCACAAGGTCCTAAAAGTAGTAAAATGCACTAATAGCTGAATCCAGAGGTATTTTTGTTCCTCTGTTGATGGGAAAGAATAAAACTGTGACAGAGCGGATGGGAGGCGGGGTTAAAGGAAACACCAGTGTGCTTTATAGGACCGTGGATGTGGAAGATCGCCAGAAGATCAGGGAGATTTTACACTTGGAAGTCGAAACTTTACGTACTCCTGGAGAACTTTCATAGGGCGAACTTTGAAACGTGGCCCCGCCTCCAACCTGGATCCACTTCTCTTTATACCCATGCTGCAGCGCTGGGCCAGGATGTATTACATGCAAGACGTCTGATAAAGACGCACTAAGAAAGGCTGAACTGCCTCATCTAAATTACTAGAATTTTCACTGCTCCAGCAACAAGCAACTCTGGTTCAGTCAGAATAAACGTAAGTGAAAGTATGGCGGCTCTACACGCTGTATCCCTGCTGTCTCTACCCGCGGAGCAGCTGTACAGCTGTAGCGGCTCGTGGGCGGCTCTCGCTCTTCCTTCAGAGGCCGACCGTTAAATTAGAACAGTACAATGATAAAACTCGGCCCGAAATTGCCGACTGCCTTTTATCCTGAGGATCGTGAAGCAGGTCTGTCCCAGTGAGGGGGAGCATACGTACGTAGTAACGCACACAGCTCACTCTCTCGGGGTCTTCGTCAGCGACAACCTTCAACAAGAACTGCCGGCAGAATGATTCAGTTTCTGTCGGCATCAGAGAGCAATTTGAGCAAAGGGAGTGCCAGTTTGTGTTTGCTCTCAGCGGCTCAGATCCTGGAGGGGCGCCCTCGAGAGGCCCGAACACTACTTAATCTCTCAGTCAGCGGCGCCGCGTGCAGCAGCGCGAGAGACCCAGCAGAGACCCAGAACACCAGCAAGAACCGCAGGTGTTCATCACACTACACCGACCTCGGATTGATAGCTAGTTTTAATGTGTCGTTCATTTTGTCTTCCAAATGTTACGCATGTGTGTAACACAGAATACATTATTATCAGTGGTAGAATCATGGTTGTCTGAATCTGTAATAAGGGATTACTTCAAATGTAAATTGGTGTGCAGTCCTCCTGAAATATGCAATCCTTTTTAATGCCCTTATATTCCACACAAACCGCCAAATCACATACATATGATAAAGGATTTAAGCCTGCAAGCTTATTATAATACCATGCGGAATGAAATAGCAACCAATGGCAGGCTGAGGATCCAGGAGGAGGTAGGAGAGTTTAGGGTTTTAGAACCAGGATGTTGGTTGACTGAATGTCCTCACAAGAGAGAGAGAGAAAGTGAAAACCCTGAAGTGCTTCATACTTACAGTGTAATTGTTGGCCACAGTCATCGGCTGCCCATCTTCTGTGTAGTAGGTTTCTGTAAAGTCTGGACCAAAAAGCTCGCTGGGAAAGAAGAAGAGAAGAGGGGAGATGATTAGATAAGATGTTACTTTAATGATCCCTGTGTAATTTAGCTCTCTGCAGCAGCAGATAGTAATAGGACAGAACATAGACTGAGACCACGAATACTGGCTCTACTCTACAGGAACTTTATCCATTTGGAGTGCCCAGTACTTCTGTATATCCACCATGATCAAAAAGGAGAAACTAGAGGCCATGTTGGCCGTATTTCCTTCTGCTCAGCCCCGTCTCATCATCAGATAACACCATGATGGAATAAACAGACTGGGAGTGTCTTCTGCAGTCGGCCAATGACATGAGCTGATGACATCTAATGTCATTATCTGGATAAGATTGGTGATTGACAGCAGCTGCCTGTGTGGTTGCCTAGCGATGATAAGGGATGTTTCCTGGTCTGCTTCTTGTGCAGACCTCTAAGTCAAGGCAGAGTGGTTCATCCTTAGAAATAATTTCCATATTATCCAAACTGGCAAGTCGCAGACTCGCTGGTGAGGTTCTTTCAGTGATGTCTAAAACATGAAGTAGTGAGGTTGCAAAACAGAGAGAGCCAGAGAAAACAAGTAAAATTGACCAACTTAATGCTTTATCCACACGCTCTAATCACACCGTAAGAAAACACATTGCTACCATCAGATGATCAACTTTGTTTGATACATTTTCTGTAACCAGTGTAACAGTAAAGCATGGTGGAATCAGCAGGCTATCTATCTATCTATTCATCCATCCACTTTTCAGATCTCTACTTTTAAAATATATATAATAATATTAATAATACTTCTTCCGAGAGTGCAGTTAGTTACAGTGTGGGCTCCAAGCTAGCAGCAGGGGGCGGGGCTTATCCAAGGGTCAATTGCCAGATGTATGACACCTGATTCCCATATCTCATATTGGCCTGGCCGGCTGAATCTCTGCTTTGAAGAAAGTGCAAAGTCAGACAGAGCTTCAATGATATTCATAGCGTTCTTTCTTTGCTTGCTGACAACCCTGTATGCTTTCCTGATATAGCCAAGCTTGATTGCTAAAAGCATAATCTCCTTCATATTAAATGTCAGAAGGCCCGGAGTCTTTCATGTTGATGGAGTTGGGCAATGATAACACAAAGACAGAAAAAAACATATCCCAACGCCTTCACTGAGATTGTACCAGATTTGATGCGTCTGTGAGTTACTTATCTCATGCAAATAAAGTGCTGATAAAGAAGAAGTTTGGCAACACCAGATAAGAATGTGCACTTTTGCTACTGTTCTGCTGAAAAATGGCTCGCAGAACGCCACAAAGCAAAAAAGAATGGAGATTATTGTTTGATGCCTCCCAAAAGGTCACCATACAACAGAAATGGATTGGCTCCATTTTTGTCTGAGAGAAGAAAAGGTGACATTTGTCATGTCTGGGGGACAAAGGAGGACGAGGTATTCAAATGCCAAGACGTCCCTGGATGGACGCGTCAGTGCTACAGATGTATGGACCAGGAGGACGAGGGGGACGTCGGGCCTCTCGACTCCGTGTGTGGCTGAATTACTGACCAGGAGAGACGCTCTGGCAGCAGATTCCTGAGCACAACTAGAAGACGCACATGAAAAGATGAGCCCAATCTCCGTTTGTTCCTGGGGGCCCTATTGTATTATTCATTGAGGGAGATCATAATGGAACATGATCCAGCTTTCTCACCCCTTTTACTGTAGACAATTTGCTCTGCTGTATAAAAAGACCGTTTTACATGGCAGTCCTCTTAACGTTTATTCGATTGAAGCTTGTGCACAGACAGCAGCGTGTGAAATTCAACTCCGTCTTATTCAGCAGAGTATTTACACGGCGTTTTCATCAAAGGGAGGAAGAATAAGAAAGCTTTTCATTGCAGGTGTCTTTCAAGCCGTCAGGATGGTGGAGAGACAAAGATTATAGTCAAATATCTCCCGTGGCTTACTTCAAAACTGTCAGAGGGTGTCGCCGTAGAAATAGAATAGGAGTGGAAAGGACATTGAACTGTGTTCAGTCATCATTTGGCGAGTACAAAAGAAAAGAAAATGGCAATTGTTGTCGGTTGTTATGGTGACAACACACGTCAATGGGGTTGCAAAGTGTTGTCACAGCTCAATGAGAAGAGAGAGGATGCAGATCTGGAGAAGAGATGTCTGGCTAGTTAGCTAGGTAGCTAGTTGGCTAGGTAGCTAGTTTGCCAGGTAGCTAGTTTGCCAGTTAGCTAGTTAACTAGGTAGCTTGTAAGCTAGTTGACTAGGTAGTTAGTTAGCTAGGTAGCTAGTTCACTAGGTAGCTAGTTAGTTAGGTAGCTAGTTGACTTGGTAGCTTGACTAGGTAGCTTGTAAGCTAGTTGACTAGCTAGTTAGCTAGGTGGCTAGTTGACTGGGTAGCTAGCTAGTTAGGTAGCTAGTTGACTAGGTAGCTTGTTAGTTAGTTAGCTAGGTAGCTATTTGACTAGGTAGCTAGTTAGCGAGTCCTTTTCCAGAGCGGAGAGTAAGGAGGTCTGGACCATTAGAACAGCTGTTCACCAGCCTGCTTCTGGGCTTATTTTCTGTAACCAGAGAAGCGTTAATGAATGAGAGAATTAGCAAGCTAGTTAACTAGCCAGCTGTCTGCTAGTTAGCCTGCAAACTCCACTAATGCTCTTTTTACAGAAAACGAGCCGACGAACAAATAAACAAAACAAACAATGAAGATGGAAATCCTTACTTGATACCAAATTATAGTTGGTATCAAGTTGAGTCACACTCCCGAAAACAATGTGATGATTATGTGATTAGGGTTGATTCTTCTCCCCCACCTCTGTAAGGGAAGACGAGATCAGATCTCTAACATGAATACTCATTAAAAAAGTCCCTGTGGATGTGGAACTACTGATCAGCAGCCCTGATGCTGAATAATGACACAAACACACCCAGCCTTTTTTCTCATCTCAGAGTCTCATCTGCAAAGCCACACAGTGTAGCCGGGGTCATGCCGCTGTTCTACTTGCAACAAGACAAGTAATGGGTTCTTTTGGAGGCAGAGGGGAAGCAGACAGGCAGCCTGGCTTTGGTGTGCTGATAAAATTTGCTCTAATGAGCAGGCCGAGAGGATAAACAGCTGGACACAGCCATGTGTGTGTGTGTGTGTAGAGTAACTGTGTTGTTATACCCATGTTCCTCTGATTGGTTAGCAAAGCTCCTATATCTTGGTTAAATAAGGAGAAACCACAAGGGGAGGGCAGAAGCAAATAGAAGCAGTACAGAGGTATGCTCGGTGTTAAACAAACATGTTGGCTTCTCTGATCTTCAGCTACAAATATGTTGCTGCAGAAATAAGCCGGAGATCAGATGTTTTTCATGTGTGATGCTTCAAGAGAAACGCTGTTTTACAACAAGAACAAATAATCCAGGCATGTTCAAGGCTACCGTCTGGTTCAGCTTTGATTAATCGGTTATTTATCCCATCGATAAAAAGTTGTCAGTGACATAAAAACAAAGTAAAGGAGGCACCTCCACTACATTCGGTGATGCTGGTGACGGGAATGCTAGTTGGGTTTCGGCAGAGTTCGGTATCTCCTACGCGACCCCTCTACCTGTTTGTTCAGCACCACTTATCTTCGTGAACAAGCCTTTTTTTCCGTGACGAACATCAATCAAACAAAATTACGTTCCGGGCTCACACACAGGCACTTAAATGACATTATGAAATTGGCAGCGGCTCAGGATTTGACACCTAATATTGACGTAGTCGTGAAGGCTCAAGAAGTGCCAGGTTTGAGGAGTTATAGTTATACAGCGAGCAGCCTACTTCATAGAAAACACTGCTTTGGGGACTCGGACCACAATACAGTTGTCTGAAAATACAATTCCTATTGTGGTCATATTTAAAGATATTGAACATTCTGCAAAATACTGTCAATCAGCAGCTTTGTAGATGCACATAGTGAGTAGAAGATTGACAACGTGGAAAAACTGAAATTTTCAGAATGTTCTGTTTCTTAAACGACTGAAGAAAGAAAAAAAAACTCCAGCCCACATACTGAGCTAGTTTGTTGTATAGGCCCAGTTATTTACGTCTCAACACAATACATTTCCCTGCTAAATTTGTGTTGTGTGTATGTGGACTTCAGCCGAGTCATTTGAAACTAATTTGTCATAACTGCAAACGCAATCATCAACATAATTATGTTCCCCTCGAAATGTAATTCATGAAGCATTTTCCTGGCTTGAAAACGTCCTTAAGGCTGCACATACGAACACGGAAAAATGTACCACCATTTGGTTTATCAGTCAGTATCACGCCTGAAAGTCACTTCCTGTGGGTGTTTTTACTTATTGGTTTTTCTCTTAGAAACGACAGCATCTCTGGAACGCCGCGCATCCTTTGTCCACTTGAAATGTGAGATAAACAGACTCCCGCCGTGAGCTCATGAGCAAGCACAGCCACACACAAACCAGTGTTGCTGCCGTCCACACAAACATCACATGACACTGCTGTGGTGTCGTTCAGTCATGCTGCTGGGACTAATCAGAAAACAGCAAATACCAGAGTCAGTGAGTTGCTCTGTTTAAATAAAGCTCTTCATAATAGTTGCTAAATAGAAGTATCACATGTTGAATATGGAGTCTCATATGAAGCTTTCTGGGGGTTTTCCATCAGCGTGGCTGGACCCTGAGAGCCTTCTTTGTCTCTTTAGCTCCTTATGGATTTTAAAGACGCAGAATGTGTCTTTGATAGTATCCATGGCGTTATCCCAGGATCAGGCTACGTTTTCTGGTTCACTGGATGTATGTGAGATCAGCTGAACATCCATGTCTGACATCCGAGCTCAGCCTCCTGGGACTGTATCGCTGCCGTCAGGTGAGAACCTTGTGTCTCCACAAGAGCAGCTTTCTTTTCAGCTACATGATGAAACATTTCTAGCTTTATTCATATTCAGCGTGATCTCCTAAGACATTAGGTTCCCGCAAGAAAAAACGCATCGTCTTCAAGAGTCGTAAAAATTCCAAGATCATACAAATTTCCTATTAAAGAGAAAATAAACAATTAGGTAGGGGTGTCGGATATAATATGTTTTTATGTTTTCAATGATGATGATTTACCTTATTTTGTTATGTTTTTTAATTATTTAGTTATAGGTTTATGTAAATGTAAGTAGCTTCTTGTGAGCTGTTTCTCTATTTATTAATTAAAATATCTGCTAAATTATATTTTTGTGATATTGTCACTTGTTTGTTTCGTGTCATATATTGAAACGTTATTATTATTAAAACAAAAAAGAGTGGGGGAGATTATGATACGATAAGAAACCAACAGCTACAACCGATACAGTCTGTGGTGTGGTGAAGCAGGGCGCGGTGTCGTTTCTAGATGTAGTACGACTACACTACACGCCTACGGCATCTGATTAACATAAATGTGGTGTGTTAAGCAACCGAGGGCACTGGTATTATTCACTTTTTTAGCACACACTCCCACAAAATAGTAGAACACAAAGTTGTTTTCTAGCATCCACACTTAAAGTCAACTTTAAAAAAAAGATACACATTGAAATGCCTCCAGTGTCTCCAGAAACACACACAACGTGTCAAGGATACAATAAAAAAAACAGACGTGACACTACTGACATTAAAGTCATTTCTTGGCTTCTTGGTTTAAATGTCAACATGAGAGCGGAGGAGGGAAAGACCTTGGCTGAATAGAAAGAACAGGAAATAGAAAGTCGTCAACAAGCAGCTGCGATGTTCATCACAATAAAGGGCCAACGTTAAGCTTTGTGCCTGCTGACCGTATCTACAAGCACACCTTCTATTTGGTTTATGTTGGTGCAGGAGCACAAAGTGCAAAAGAGCTGGGTGAAGGTATAGCCTTTAAGGTGAGGTGATTCATAAATACAGCCAATCACATCACTGATCTCATCACTCTGAACCAGGCTCAACAACCACAAATCCTGTGTCCTGTGGTGGTGAGGACTTCATGGCAGTCCGACCACGAGATCAGGGGGATTTTTCTTTACTACAACAACATTTTGTGTTGGGCGACTCAAGAGGCCCTGCTGGATTCTGAGGATACGGGTCTAGTCTTGATGTGATGCGGTGGATGGGAGGGATGAACTCTTCTTTCAACACACGAGTCAGTTGTGCTCCCATCGCTGTCAGAATGGACATGAATAGACACTGCTGCTCGGACACACAACGCCTGACTCCCTTTGCCGGGCCTTGGCAGGTCCACCGCAGCTGCAGGCCTCCCGGGGGGGCCCGAGATGTACCGGCTCGACTGCTGTGATCAAATGGGGATGATGAAAGCCAATGGGGGCCGACCAAATGGCTGCAGGCTTTAAGACCTCTCCAGTGTCTATACTTCTTCGAGAGGGCCTCGGCTGGATGTGTGTGCTCAGCGGGCCCCGGGGGGTTTAGCCAAAAATGCTTTGGTTAACAGAGAAAACATGTGGTTTGGCTGTTGAGCAAATGGTAAAGGATACCATGGAGCCATGTAGTGCCTGTACACCTGTCTGACTGCTCTTTGGGCTGCTGGATGGAGGAGCAAAGTACGTTCTGACCAATCTGGGCTGGATGTATGGATCTCCTCTGTGGTGTTGGTGGTTGTTCATCAACATAGTCAAATCCCTCCAACTAGACCCCTGAAAAAAACTCTGAAGCATCAAGTGGACTGGAAAAGCAACTTAACTTGTATTTGTAATATTATAGTTTATATAATACAAGACCCATTACACGTATTGCCATGAATATTGCAATACGATGCCCCCGAGAAAGTGGATCGTCTCTTCTGAGAAGGCGTTCCCATGGTCCACTGCTCAGGGCCCGTGGGCATTACGGGAATAAGAGAATTGTTTGTTTGCTTTTGACGGCCGCAGATAACCAAGATCATCTGCTTCAGCGTCCAGTTCTGCACAGCTGATAAACGGAGCCGACTGCAGAACAGGGGTGACGCGGCGTGAAAGGAAATTGAGCCTTTTCTCATTTCTTCTACTGTACAAATAAAGACTTTCTAGCGAAGCATTCATCATGAGATAGTGAGAAAGGTTAGTTTTCATCCTCGTCAACCGCCGGAGAGAGAGAGAGAGAGAGAGAGAGGGAGAGATGAGAAAGCACAGATGAAGAAAGCAGTCAGGCAGCGTTTCTGTGTCCCCATACAACTAAACTCCACTCTTTTTCACGTTACCAGGGAAACTGGGATTTTTTTCTGCACCCGTTTTAAAAAAGCGGTTAACGAGCGCAACAAAGCAAAACGAAAAGAACTGCAAAGTTGGGTTAAAGCGCGGCTGGTCTACGTGTTGAACGGCTTATTAGGCCTCATGAGATGAAGAACAATAAATGAGCCAGATGTGCCTAATTTGTCCCACAGACATGCAGGTGTTCATATTCAGGGGACACTTTTTAAACAAGCGAGACATCATGTAGTTCAGTTCTCAGTTAACTGGTATTGATGCAGTGATGCATAAACCTCACACAGGAAATTAGAGACGCAGGCAGCCTGCAAATAAACATCCAGTGGTGCAAGAACCTCTAACACGCAGCTCCAACAGCAACATGGAAGACCACGTTATGTGTCGGCCAGAACAATAACCTCACATGCTCTCTTAAGTCAGTAACCTGAAGAAAATCTGGACAAATATTGACTTTTATCCGTCTCCCTGCTTCCTCCCAGCCTCGCCTTATCATCACAGCGCTGGCTGCTCCATGGAAGCGTAAAATAACATTAAAAATACATACAGAGATCATAAATAAAGGAGAGACCAACTTCAGAGTGGATTATGGAAGCACGTAGTTTGCGAAAAAAAAAAGAAAAAAAAAGAAGCCCGATCTCAATCCAACTGTCAATTTGCTTTTATGATAACTGGCCGTTATATTCTGGTCATATTAACTTTATTTCAGCTGATCCATTTATTTGATACAGTAAAGCAGCAAAGCTGGACTGTGTATGATAAAATAAACATTTGGAGACAAGTGAAGCATGTCAACATTCAAAAGGCATAGTTCATAATAAATCTTCATGTAAACTGTGTCTTTTAGTGGACACTTGGAGTCAGGGGGTTAGCCTAGCTTAGCATAAAGACTGGAAGTGGGGGGAAACAGCTAGCCTGACTGTCCAAAGTCAAATAAATATACTCACTTGGTTTGTGCCGATTGTTTTTCTCTATGCCGTAATAATATAAATAATAACTATTAATTTTATTAGAGAGAGGTAGCGGGAGAAAGGGGAAATGTAATCTGATGTATTAATTATGTTCATTTGGACTAATTTACTATCAAACAAAGATGTTCTAAAAGATAATCTCTAGAATCTTTAGAGATGTTTCTGCCGGAGCGACACGTCTGAGCCCCGTTAATCAGCACAAGGGAATTTTAAATCCTTAATTACGAACCATGTTTCCACAAATCTGCATAAGGCTGCTCACCAAAACTCTAATTAGAGTAGTTATGGACACGCACGTCTATATCTTTGCTTTTCTTAATAACATAACATTTGAGGCATTTGGTCTTATTTCAGTTACATGTGTTTTTAAGAGCTGATTTAGAATCAGAACAGTTTTTAAAGGAAGCGAGGACCGAAAGCGTCGTTCCTTCTTCTCATAACACTTGTTGTCTTTAAATCTGCCTTCTTTGCAGAAGTGTCGACGCTGCTTTGGCGCTTCAACGGTATTTCTCTGAAACACAGCGGATGTGTCACCGTGGTTACGGCATGCCGCTGCCTCACCAAGGATGAGGTGAACCACAAACCCTGACACGGTTCATGAAACCTGCAGTGTGAAACTGTTCTCGAGGTGTGATGGGCCGAGGCAGACGCTGAGCTGTGGTGACCTCAGATAAACCAAAACCCCCACGTACGCCTGCATTATGGCTGTTTACGCAATGTGATAATACATTAAATTATGAATTATGAAAAATAAAGAATCCCAAGAGTCACACACAGCAACATTCAGACCACCGTGGCTGCTTTTGATGACATCTTCACACAGCTTGTAGTCTGACCGACAGCGACATTGCCAGAGGCTTTTATTTACAATAGAAGCCTACAAAACCAGCAAACATTCACATTATAAATAAATATGGCAAACTGATTGTCAAAATCATTTTTTTATGTTATGACTTAACAATGAATTTCCTTTTGTTTCAGCTCTGATTTGTGACCAAAACTGGCCAGTAACATTGAATGGGTTCCATTATCTTTCTGGATAATTCATAAGACTAATTGATGTGTTAAAAAGAAACACTGAGACGCTTGGTTTGGTCCATTTAAAGAGAACTGTAGGTGAAAACACGACTCAACACTCACTCACTCACTCAACACTGCTCACACTGCAAAAAATAAGCTGTTTTCCGCAGCATTCAATCTTTTTATGTAGCTTCTACACAACACAAAGTACTCAGCTTACTCTGACATGCCCACAGTGAATTGACAATTAACCAGTCATTTCTGAAAAATAAAATAAAATAAAACACTGGTCTCCTCAAGGCCAATCAATAAGCATAGCAAAAGAACGCACAGGGAATGTATTAAATCAAGATTTAATCTTTTACAAACCTACTAAAATCATGTGTTTGGTTGACACATGTCATTGATCTTGCAGTAATGGCTCCAGTTCAGTCTTGTACAAAGAGAGACAAAACAGATCCTTGTTAACCCGGCTGAAGTATGTTTTTTTGGGGCGGGCGGTTCTACATTTTGGAAGTGATCCTTCCTTATTATTCAGTGACGGCTGACAGGATTTCATGGTGCACTTCGGAGCTGCAGATTACCGTTGTGAGGAGAGGACAGTTTGTCTTTTCCCCGCTGTGTCCTTTGTTTGGGCCTTAGGGATTGTGGGAAGGAAGAAGTGAAGCAATGGTTTTGAAAATGGCTTTAGAAGTAGCCATATTTTCTAAATATATTTTTTTCTTCCCAACCCCAAACACATTTTCAAGCCCATTAAGTCATCCCATCAGACTTTATATTATTATTCTGCCTGCAGTGCCGCGGTACATATACATATCTTTAGCCTAACATGGCTCTTTGTCCTTTAATATGTTCCTTTTCTAAGTTGTGACAGGAGACAGTATTACCTTTTAAAAAAACTACAGCTCCCATGAACATTTTATAGCGCGTCATTGTAGCGTGGTCTGGGCTTTCCTGACATTTACATGTTATATTTGTGATTAAGTTAGCTAGCTAGCTAGCCAAGCTAACGGCGGTGTTGTTGACGTAGCTCACTGAGCACTTTCACACGGTGATAAAAAAAAAAAAATCACACTATAACAAACCTACGGCAAAGTGAAACTTTCATGACTTGCAAAATTATCTTTTAATTTAATTTAAAATTCAAACATTAATATTTGTCTCTTGTTGTTTTTTTCCAAAATAAGGTCCCATGGGAGACACGGGGAAGGGCGGGACTAAGCCTCTCTAGAAGAGCATTCCACCGGAGTGTGAGTGTCTCTTTAACAGTGAAATTCCAGCTCTTTTTTTCAGATTATTTTTTGACAATCTGTTTTCTGCAAGCAGGACAGATTGTGTTCTTGTGTTGTAGGGGACGCCATGACAAGGTTGTCTGCATATGAAAGTCCCCTACAGTGAGTCCAGGTGCGGCAGACGACTCCAGCATCATTGGTGCCAACTCATTAATATAAACAGCATCCTTGACTTCTACCTCTGTTCTCAATAACGCTTTTGTGCTTTTATTATCTGTCTGAAAGCAGCATTTGTTTGCCTCATGAGTGGCTTTAATGATGACTTTTGTTTATCTCCGAGAGGCTCGGACTGTTCGGGTCATTAATCCAATAATCAGTCTTGTTCTTTGTCCCAGAATGAGTTTTGATTTATGGCTTTGGTTTTCTAGCTCTTTTTGCGATAGAGGCGGTATTCCTGTTCCGTCGTATGACCTTGATATCCGCAGTGTAGCCGACAGTAGTCCCAGTAGTTCTTTGTCTTTGGCTTCTGCTTTATTATTTCACTTTAATGGTTTCGGAATAAATCATCTATTTTGGTAGTATTTACTGAGACAATAACTGTTCCCCTTGAATGGAGAACAGGAAGCCGTACTCTATCATAAATCAATTTTTAGGGTGTAATGAGCAGATTTATAACTTTGTGGGGCCTGTTTCTGTCAACATGTCCTCCAATCTGAAGGACACAACAGCTAGTTGCGTTAGTGTTTCCTTATCTGGCACCCCTTGTCATGACGACAGAGTCCATCATGACACACTAGACACATCCAACCAGACGCTGTAGAGAACCTGGGGCAACGAAGAACATCTACAAGGCTTCTTTTATAACGATGAGTGGTCTCATTCACATGTGAATAAATGCAAAAACCTGTGCCCATATAGTTTATTTTTCTTCATCAAAATGCATCATTGTTTCTATGACAACAATATGTTGACAAAATATCACCACTATTGGTGCGTTCCAGTTGTACTCGTAAATCGGGATATCCTAGCTCTGAGTCGGAAATTTCAACTGGAAAGAGCACCGAGCTCGGATTGCCCACTCGGAAAGTCGGACGATCCACACAAGCCCGACTTGACATTTAAAGATGGCTGCCCCGGTTGTAAACAGTAACGTTACTGATGACCGATCAAAGGGCGATCGATACTTTTTGTAAACAATGAAATATGTAGAAAGACTTTGTGTTTCCTCTTAATCCACCGTGTTTGCAGGTTGCAGAAGGGCCGCATATTTGTCCAGAAGGTGTTTATATTCGGACAAGGCAAGCGTGAGAATAACTTTTGTAGATGTAGCCATCTGGTTTCGTCTTCCGTTTTTGGCCGTTGGCTTTTTCCGACTTTGTAACTGAAACGCTGATAACTTGGGCGTGACGTCATTCCCAGCTCCGGCTTCCGACTTCCGAGGTTAATGGAACGCACCATATGACCACTGTTGTACGATAGACTGGAATTCTAGAATTTCAGTATCGGTATCCAGATATTTAGGCATCATCGTGACAACAACAGTGATTTAAATAGCTGGCAACAGATCAGTACCGATTGGAAACGTGGGAAACCTGCAAAAATAAATGTCTGAAACCGTTAAAACAGAGTGGGGAGGATGTGGATGGAACGGTGCCATGTGGTTATCATTGTCTTCCAGCTACGTCAGTCTATATCAATAAAAAGTTGATCTTGGTGAATTTCCAGGATCGGGATGATCGTAAATCTGACTTGAAGAAGCCGCCCAGCTCACTTTCATGGCAGAGAAGTGGAAAATAGAGGATACAAATATACACATTTTATTTATTTATGCAGGGAGACCTTACGATTTATGATCATCGTATTTATGATTACATGAATGTTTTTGATGATGAAATGAAGTTCACTGAAATAAAGATGCGTGCATTATCTGTGATGCAATAAACATGTTTCTTTTTGAACAAAATGGAAAGTGATTTCAGGATGAGATCTATAGAGAGAGAGATGGCAGAGACATATCCGGAGATAACAGAGGGGAGGAGGGTGAGACAGAGAGAGAGAGAGAGAGAGAGAGAGAGAGAGAGAGAGAGAGACCCACTGCCCTACTGACGGGAAGAAACACATCCAAAATGCGCACACACACACACACACACACACACACACACACACACACACACACACACACACACACATTCCCCTCTTGCTCACCCACTTTGTCAGACGTTAAGTATTGCCATCTGTGGTTAATCCCTCTCCCCTCTCTTTATTTACCCATCATTACTCACACATACTCAGACCAAATCTAGTTAACAAATACCTCCTCCTCCTGTCCCTTCGTCCACTCAGAGAGCAGTTGAGATGTGCTGATAAACACCTGACACACCAGTTGCCTTCTCTCGGCTCCACTCCCCTCAACAGAAAGTCGTACGATCCCCAAAGCAGCCTCTTTGCTTGCATAATGGATTACGCCAACACACGCCGCACCTTCCATGACCCAGATTCAATTAAGGCCAACCATAAATTGTGTTCTGCTATAAGGGGCTGAAAGGAATGCTATGCAAAAGAGAAAGAAAGAAATCTTATCCAAAGAAAAATGGCTCATTGCCTTAGCAGAGACGCAAAAAAGGGAAAGGGTAAGTGAACATTTGAGAATATTGTGGCGAGCCTTTAAAGACACAAAGACAGCGGAGCCGAGAGAGGACATTCATCACGTCTGGAGGAAGGGCTGCTGGGAGCAGGAACAGTGGCGATAAGACAACAAAGAAATGACAACAGTCAGGTTTCAGGTGCTGTTTTTCCCGGAGCTACCAGCCCCTTTTTGTTTTGCACTGTACCGCCACATAAATACTTTAATTGTAATTACAGTGTTCCCGGGCCTGAGATGGAGTTAAGCTAAGTTAATGGCCTCTGGAAAGAAAGGAAAAAGGGAACAAAATCAATGGCAGTGCTGCAGTTGATGTAATTATGCAGCCCTCCCTGGTCCTCTAAGAGACATCTGGAAAAACACAGCTAGCATCTGGGGCCCAATGAGGGGCCGCCATTGCACACTGCAGCAGACAGCATAACTCAATCAATGAAACCCATGACTGCTATGAGACGAGGAGCAAGTGGCAGAGAGGGAAGCTCAGTGGTGACTGTGCTTTGGTATGCGTGAAACCAAAAGTTAGTATTTGGAGTTAATATTTTTATATTAAGAAAGTACATTCGGGGCCCAGCATCACTCTACATCAGAAAGTACATGTAAAAAGGTCTCAGAATCTACACTGCAGGTATCTTTAACTCCTTCTCCTTGAAGGAGGACGAGCAGCAGGCGTGACCTGACAAGCACACTTCACAGCTGACCTCAACTGAAACACTCTGGTGTCAATTTCGAGGACGACCAGGATTCTCCGTGTTTGTCACATCGGCTCTAATTGGCCGTAACCGCCTGCTCACGGCCCGTCACCCATCTGTGAAGTGTGCCGTTGGCTCCCCGAGCCCCTGGCACTGGATCAAGGTTGACGGCTTCTGTTGCAAACTAAAGGAGTGATGATTGCTCGGGGAAAATATACTGTATGTTGGTTCCGGTTTCATTCAAGGTGCTGCGACGACCTAAAGAACTTCCATATCGCAACTATTGCATTTCAAGGAGAATGCAATGTGTTTTAGCTTCCAGTAGACATTGTTATTATCTGTGAATAACATGAATAACCTATGAGAGTTTCCTGAGCGGCCTCATGACGAGCGGAGCCGAGTTCACAAACATCACGTAGCATGGCGGCATCTCAACAGAATTTAATTCTCGAGCGACAAACAGTCAAGGTCGAGTAGCACTTGGACTCCAGACAGCAGCTTATCTTGACACTGCAATAGCATTCATCACACAACATATATTCACAATTATATCAGTGCATTGTGGGAAATCTTGAGAGCACCATGAGTCAATACCTTTAAACCCGGAAACCAACCCCTCTGCCGCTGAGCATCACTAAACTGTTTGTGTATATATATATATATATATATATATATATATATATATATATATATATAATATATAAAGTTAGTTAGCTAGCTAGCTTCCATGTTAATTCCACCGTACTTTCATGCTACGGCGGTAAAATGAGCCGAAAGAAGGCCTTTTTCTATATGCTGTAACAAGTTTAGACATCAATTTGTTAAACGTTACTTATTTAGCTGCTGGCTAGTTAGCATGCTAATTCCACCATGCTTCAATGCTACACCGGTTACAGAAAACAAGCCAAACAGTGGGCAGATGGCCAATGGGGGCTGGGTCTAAGCGGTCTATCCATCCTATCCACCGCTAGGAGACTATGGGGCAATAAAGAATATGACATGCAGCTATATACAAGGATACTTTTTACAGTGTTCAGGCTCACTCAGATTTTCAGACTCATTTGCAATGCATCCTGGTACATGTAGGCATGGACTCATGAGCAGCAGAACTCACTTGTCTGGGTCAATAGCAGATACTGAGGAATGTATTGCTTCTATTGACTACATTCACCCTCAACACTGATTAGACATCCACATAAAAGGTGAATTTTCTGTTTACCACTACAGAGGCGGGTTCATTTGGGGGTCTGGACGGCAGCGAATCTCTTTGCATGTCTTTCAAATGGAACGAGACAAGGCTTGTAAAGGAAATGGATGTGAGAAATGCCATCCAGGGACATTGTTTCAAATAAAAGAGACATGAATTGACCGGCTCAGCTTTTCAAGTCTCAGTTCAAATAACATTGAAGTTTCATTCTCATGGCAACAATGAGCCCAAAATGCTTGTGTGCAAGCATGTTAAATATCCACACGTAAACGGAATGAAAAGCAGGGCAAGCGGTAATATTTTCTTTTCTAAAGTTGAAAAATGCTGTATTTATGGGCTTTGAATGGAGACAAAGAAACATCTAGGCATTTTAATGGCATCAAAGACCTTCTACTGTGTGTAGCTGTATAGAAAAAGGTGTGCGAGGTGTGATTTGTGCTGGCTATCAGTCATCCTGGAATTCAGCCGTGAAGTGAAATGAGAGATGGCAACAAAGCCCTGCAGGCCGGAGCCTCGGTCGTGGTCTGTCTCAGACATTCAGCTTCAGAAGGTCACACTTTGACAGATGAGGCTACGCCGTCTTTAGGGATACAAACATTGGTGAGCAGCACCAGCAGATGTCAGAGAGCGCATGTGTGTGTTTGTGCAGATATGCAACCGTGCAGAAATATGAGGTAAATATATAATGTTTTAAGGGCGGCGCAGCTGCTCGAACAGGACTTCCTCAGCACATGCCAAACAGGAAACGCTAGAGTGGTGTAGCAGGTCTGGCAGGCTGATGCTCCAGCACCACCTGCTCTCCTTTTACATCTCCTTGACCTCCTCGACCTCCAGGACTAACTTTCACTGGAGGGTTATTCCGTTTCCTGTGAGCTCCTCTAACCCTCAGCAGATCCCCGTCTTTCCCACACTCCATGCAGCCTTTGAAGGACAATTCATTTCCTGGTACTGACTCATATGTCTGCCTCCCTTCTCTGCCTCTTCATCCTCCTCCTCTCATCCCCCTTCAGCCTGCCAGCTATCTCTATCGGAGTGGATTTCTCCGGCGGACGCGGAGCTGCCAGTCATCGTCTGACACCGTCCCGCGCTGGATTAGAGCAGATTAACAGAACAAAGCTCATTATTGATTTTAATCATTATTAAAGTGGAGACACTGTGGGGCTGCAGCCAAGTTCAAACAAAAAAAAGTGTGTGTGTGTGTGTGGGGGGGGATAAAAATCGATGCGGGACCCGGGATAATAAAAGCCGTCGCCAGGAGAGTGCTTAAAAAAGTGCCGTTCGCTCTCAACTCGTCTCCGTGAAGCGAGACTCTCGGAGGACGGCGGTCCTAATTAACACCTTGTCAGGTCCGCCGCCTGGAGTCCAGCAATACGTTTAGCTCAACTAGGCACATTCCGCCTCATCATTATGTACAATGGATGGCATGTGTTGCCCATTTCATTACATATCATCCCAGGGTGGCAGAGTAATCAAGGCCTCCATTAACACAGAGAGAGGATACACTTCATCCAGCACCCCTCAACAGAGAAAATTTGCAATTAAAATTAAATGTGTCTCTTTAAAGTGCAATGCCAACATCCTGAGCCGAGCGTGCGAGATACACTAGAACGCCGCCGAGCACCAGCGGCCAACGCAAACTAATTGAATGATACGGCCAATTGTTTTGATGCTATTAATATTTAATATATGATGATTACCCTACTGGCACCTCTTTAATAATGTACACGTTTGTGTAATTGTTTTTCCTTGCGATTACAGAGGTGAATGTAATAAGATGAAACTAAGCTAGTTCATCTTATAAACAGATCATTCCCATCTTTTTTTCCTGGCAGTTTCATTTTGTCTGTTTAACAATTATGAGATTATGTCCTATTGCTTGAGGAAATTGCCTTCTTCGTAGCACTGCTTTCCATGAAATAATTATTAATGGGAGAATATAATATATCTCAGGGTTTGATCAGAGTGTGCATGTTACAATGACCTCCTTATGGTGTTGTCACGATACTGGAAATGCTAACTTTCATCATTACCTTGAAAAATATCGGTTTCATTCCAACAACATTTTTAAAATGTTTATTAAAATTATAAACAGGGGGGCGGTCGGTGGTGCAGTGGATAAGGCAGCCGCCCCACGTACGGAGGCTCGGCCTCGGTGCGGAGATTAGGGGCTCGACTCCCGGCCCGGTGATCTCCTTCACGCATGTCTTCCCCCTCTATCTCCCCTTTCCACACTGTCTCTCTCTACAAAAAACAATAAAAAGGCTTGCATGGCACTCCAGCCAAAAAAATCATCTTTAAAAAAAAAAAATTATAAACAGGGGCAGTGTTTCCCACGGTGTTTCTGAGACTGGTGGGTGGACCTTGGACCCTCTTTTGTTTATTTTAAAATAAATAAATCAAATCAATCTGGTGCATTTTGGGAGTGAAATTAGGAAGCTACATCTGTGAAAACAAAAAAACAGGCAAAGAGTCGCAAAACATCGTAAACAAGACGGGGTCCGTGTTTCAAGACGGGTTAATGGCCGATAAATGAATATGAAACACCTTTATAGAACTTAACAGAATTCGTCTCCAGTCTTGTTCGAAGTTATATTTATGAAGCTTACCAAGTCTTTTAATACTGGTAACTTTGTGTTTGGTTGTTGTTGTTATTGTGTTTTTGTTCAAAGGACTTTAAGTTTTATATCTTAAGTTAGTATTTTTATACATTTTTATTTATCAGAACTTTAATATATTTTGATATTCCTCTGTTCCGTTGTGATAATAAAACAAATACATTTATTTTTAAACTGCATTATCATATTATTTTTGTGAACACTCAGAAATAACTACAAATAACTAATGTTAGGGAAATCTGATTCTGTTTTGTTACCCGTTTCTGAAATTAAAAAAAAATATATGTATCGGCCGATATATCGGAATATCGGATTTTTATATCAACAAAATTTTTATCGGTATCGGCCTACAAAATCCTTTATCGGTCGGGCTCTATTTGAAACCCCAAACCGCCATCTTTCTGAGCTCAGCTGCCTGCTTTGCCATACATAGTGACCTCTGGTGGCGCTTGCTGTGAACTACAATACGGCGTCATAGAAAGCGAGTGATGAGTGATGCAGAGGAGGCGGGGCTATGTGGGAACAGCAGAAGCATGAAAGCGCAACATCGATATCACAGAAAATTAGTATTTAATCCATATCAAATATTAAAATTCCACACGTATCACAAAATCAATGTCCAGAGCTCTAGGCGGCAGTTATCACTATCTCAATATCACAGATATGGAACAATACTCTGATCTGAAGTCAGCCTCCAGACATTTTGGTGCGAGCAGGAGTTTCTCCTGTCAGTGAGTCAGGCTATAACATTAGCCAAGTCTATTTCATTTTATTGTTATTTCTGACGATAATTGGTTTAATAAATACAAACGAATGAGATTATTCATCCATATGATTTCGTAATTTCCCCCCAAAGAATCTCATTTAAGTGTAATCAAAAGCTAAATGAATATTAATATTGTTTTTCGTAGCACTCAGTGAGGTTACAGTTCCCAGTAGAATGGTGATTAAAGTATAAAGGGCCCACTTGACCTCCTCCAACACTTACTGTATATCCTCTACAAGGAATTCATCTTTACTTGTGTTAACTGGGACGTGAAGCCCAACTTTCACATGAGAATGTGGTGAATCACAAATGCATGTTAATGTCACTGATGCTGTCTTCATTGATAGGTCAGCGTGAGAGTGAAAGGGGGAGAGATGGGGATGACCGGTGGGATTCGAACCCAAGTCGCTGCTATGAGGACTATAGCCTCAGTACACGTGACTACCAGCCCCAATCTACATTATTTACTTGTAATTCATTTTGAAGATTGTATTTTGCAA
Organism: Chelidonichthys spinosus; assembly: GCA_029853015.1. NCBI lineage: Eukaryota > Metazoa > Chordata > Actinopteri > Perciformes > Triglidae > Chelidonichthys > Chelidonichthys spinosus. The sequence continues at coordinate 6,262,344 of CM056843.1, read as the reverse complement.
AGTTGTTGGTGTAACATTTATTATTTCAATAATGAACAACAATTAAGTTTGTATATTAATATTACAACTTAATAAAGCAGTGTTTAAAAGGACATTCGAGCACTGGACAGTTAAAAGAGGGATTTAAATATTTAATTTGATTGGACCATGATAAAAGTGGGCGGGATCAGAGTATGGCTCAACCTGGCTTAGTTCTAAAAGTTGCAGATTGATTGACGGAGGCTGTCATGATATCATCGGTTGCTCCTTTGTTTGATAGAAAGTAAAGATGACTGGATTTTGATATAAAATTATGAAGCAATTGATTTATTTTTGTGCACATATATAATAGATATATTAGACAAGGGATGTGATCTTAAAGGGTTAAATATACATTTTTCATTTAATTTCAACTTAAAATCAAAACTGTTGTTGCCTTCTACATTAAAGAATGAACCCCGTCACATAAGGAGGCAGACAGATTATATATTAAACCAAAAATAATCTCAACTCAAGGTGAGCTGTCCACTGTATCTCTTGGCCTTCATCAGCCAATGGACTGTGAAAACATGTTTACATGCTCAGGTCACGTGATAACATCTGATCCAGCTGTGGCTCAGAGGTAGAGCGAGTCCTCCAAAAAATCCAGATGTTTAATTGCCCTTGACCTTGGGCAAGATGCTGAACCCTAAACACCGAGCTTTCAGCCACGTCGCATGATCTTCCTCTGTAGATGAGGTGACGCATTAAATAGTAGATTTTCTTTTTAAGACCCCTTGGCTCGAGAGCGACGTTTTTCTTGGAAATGTCGGTTCCGCAGTAAATCTGTCCCGCGAGCAGGCGAGCGATTGTTTGAGTGCGTTTCTCATGACATCAGCTGGAACCGATGGCAGGGCGGCTAAACGCCTGATTCACAGACTCACTGCCAGCACATCCTATGTCATCCGTCTGCTCCGGGGGCTTCAACCAGCACAGGCACGTCAAGCCTTACAACACACACACACACACACACACACACACACACAATCTACTCCCAGGGTGTGTGTAGGTCAGCCCCCCTCACACACACACACACACACACACACATTCCCAGCTCATTCTCATCCCATCCATCTCCGCTTCTCCTCCCTCATGTCAGTTTAAACTACGCAAGTGAAGGAGTCACACTGAGGAAGACCTCTCTATCAGGGTGATTTAGCTTTTCACATACAATTCGCCGGCTCCTGCTGCTGAGGGAGAGAGGAGAGGAAGAGGAGTGGACGACAGACAGGAGATCACACTGAGGGACGAAGGTTAGAAAGAGGACCACGAGATGACAGGAGGCTTCCTCTTCACAATGTGGTCTCCGCTCAGTTTAACGCTGTATCTGATCGAGCGATGACTCATATGAAGGTAGTCATGACAACGCGGTACTTCTGAACACGATGTTTCCCGTCATCGACGTGATTTAATGTCATGGTTCTAACCTGTTCTAATGCTTTGTTGTTTATAATGTCCTTACTTGCTGGATATTACATATATTACATACAATATCTATCTATTAATTATGATTTTATTATACCTCCTTATCAAAAGATGCTTTGTTCATACAAACGGAGAAGATAACCTTACATTAGTGACGAAACGTAGCTTAGTTGACAACTGATTATGATACTACGATAAATAAACTGCGTTTTCTGTGCAAAAATTATCTTTTTTAATTGACAAACATCATATGTGTTATTGATGGCACAAATCAAACAGGATCAAAAAATGCCATTGACCACACTGGAAGGGGCGTGACTCGATATTGTAATATGTTTTCCGTTTATATGGACTTTTTTTCCCCAATATGATACATTGTGATAAAAACATACTTTATGATAGCAGGAGAGATTAGATATTTGAACACTTTCCCATTATAACACATATTCCTTGTGGGTTTAATGAGATCTTTGTTTAATACTGATCTCCTTTCCTTACAGTCTAGTTTGCTCCTTATGTAACAGTAATGATGTTGGCCTTCACACATCCTGGCCATGTGCCAGTCGGGTCCCAGTGGAAGAGGCCCAGTGGACAAAATAAACTCCGTTCCCAGTAACATTCCCAGTGACTCCCAGAGAACTTGACCTACATTTGCTGGTCCAGACTTGTTCGCTTCGCTGGGACCGCTGGTTTAAAATAAACCGTGTCAGACAGTGTGGCGATCTGGCCCAGACTCGGTTTAGTCTCATTCATGGCCGTCTCTTCCATGTGTGCCTCCATTGTCTCAGGGCCTCTTGTTGTTCTAGCCGTCTGTGTCGGCTCCTCTTAATCCAAGTCATCAATCTGTTTCTAAGCAACTATGCATCCAGTCTGTGTTCAACTCGCACTCACTTCTAAAATCACACACCTGCAGCGACACAAGCCGACAACCAGTGGGACAAAACCACAGTTCACACTGCGTCTGCTTTATAGGGAAGTCCTGATGGCAACGCTTCCTTCCTGTTTGGCAGCAGAAGTACGACTTGCTGTGTATGAACATTAACATTAATTGTTTTATTTCAATGGTTACAGCTTCTAACTAACTTAATTTATAAGTTTGACAGTTTTCTTATTTACGTTATCCCTGCTTTTACTTCTATTTATCTTGAGTACACCATGAGAGTAAAATTCCGTGTATCCGTACACATCCCTGAACAAAGACCCTGATTAGTTATGATATCTGGGATAAATGAGATGTAACGAGGGTCTCTGTGGTCCTGAATCCGCCCTGGAGAACAGAGGGGATCTGCTCAGACACGTTCTCTCCACCTTGGGAGTCCCGGCACGTCTCCGTCTAATGTGCACCCACCAGACGGAGCGGCCCACGATGTTATCACGGATCACCGTAGCCTCCGCTGACCTTGAACCCTGTTCCCACGTAACCTTTGCCTGTTCAGATCCTCTCTTTGTGCCCTGAGGTGTGCCGCTCATGTATGAATCTCCCCTGAAGCAAATATGAAAGTGAGACGCTCACGCACCAGCAGCTGCCTGTGACGGCCTGGTAACGTGCACTAATGGAACATCAGCTCTCCTTTTCAGCATCAGCGCTTCCTCCAGCTGCCCCAGCGACCAATCGACCTCACAAACTTCACTACACACATTCTTTGTCAAGTAAGAGCTCGCTGCTTCGGCCAACGACACATCCTTCCACCGAAGCCATTCTATCCTTAATGCACTTCCAAGATGCGGAAACGTTTCGTTACTTGTGATAAAACACAGACATAGCCAAGAGGGAAGAGACAGGGATTTGACATCACTTCGCCCCACAGGCCTCCTCTCAGGTGGAAGACAGAGGAGATTATTAAAGGTGGTACAAGAGATGAATACTCACTGATTACGTTCCACTTGTAGCACCAGCTGGAGGTCATTAGATCGGAGCGCTATCTCTCCTCCGACTGGGTGCTCCTCCTGTCGGGTTAAGAAGAGGGATCAGATCAGGTCAGAGCAGCAAGAGGAGCTCGCCAGGAACACTTTGCTTGGAGTGCATTGAAAAACACTATTTACAGCAGCGTTCAGCCTGCAGGTAACACAGGTCTACAAGACGCCCGAAGGCACTTCATCTCAAGCTGAGTGGCCGAGGAACCTGACTGGAAAATGAATGCATTTGACACATCTATTCCCCAAATGTGTTGCTGCGTGAATGCTTTTATTAGTATAGATTTCAGAGATGTGGGAATACACCTTCAAACTGCATTCTGAGAAGAACTTTTTATCTTTTATTTAATAATCTGACGAATGCTTTCTCGATTAATTTTTATATTATTTTGCAAAATGTCCCATCACAATTTCCCAGAAGCCAAGGTGATGTGTCATGCAAAGTCAATGCAAAAGCACAAATTCATGCAAATCGGGCTAATACGCAAAATTCCCATCATCCACGTAAATTGAAATATTTCAACTCAAGTGAGAAATTCACATAATTTTAACATCCGGCCCAAGGACTTTGAATGATTTGTTAATGGTGTTTTTTTTTTTAAAACAGTGTAGAAATGTTTTTCATTTATTAAAGAGGAGAATCATTTCAGACACAAACCTCTGAGAGCAACATTAAAAGATTTAAATGTCCAAAGGGCCAATAGGTGAGCATGATGACCAGATGGTGAAAAATCTCAAGAATTCACCCTTTAGGAAGCATAAATATAATATATCAGTAACTGGAGCTCGGACCAAATAACTGGACATATTGATATTTGGTTCACTGTGGAATTATTTACTCTGATACAAACAACAGAAATAAATATATATTTCATTAATTCAATTTGTCCATGTGGTTTTAATGATGTGAAGCACTTTTCATTTCTATAAATAAACCTAGATTTGATTTTCTCTCATTAGTGGCAAGCATCTCGGCAGAGGAAACACCCGTTTCATAATTCCTCTTTGGACACTGCAACCAGGGGAATACAAATCAGCCCACAGATACCTTTCATTCTTTCCAAGGATAAAACATTCCACAGATGCAAAGAGGAGCAAGTGATGAAGAATTGCTTAAATGTCAATGATCCAGTATAGCGCTCTACAGGTGTGTAATGGTGTTCATCGATTCATCGTTTAATACGTTTTCAAGCAATCGCACCAAAGCTTCTGTCTTCTCTGATGCGTCTTTGTCTCAGGCGACAGTCAATTTAACATCTTTGGTTTTTGGACATTTTTCACAATGATCTGACATTTATGATTGAATGAAAACGGATTAATTATTAATTGAAAAAAAAGTAATCGGCACATCAATCTGATGAAAAGAGACATTAGTTGCATGGAAGCTGAATGCTCATTCAGTGACTGAGCAGCAGACAAGCAAACAACCTTGGTATCAACACTTTCAGAAACAAACTGATGAGAAAACAACGCTCTTATCTGAAACCATCAGACGCTGTAATGACGCTGCAGAGGCATCGTGGGTAATGTCGACATTAACACCGGGGACGGGAGGGAATCAGATTTGAAGATGAAAGTAGAGTGCAGGTGTGTGTCGGTATTGTGAGATTGAATGAATGCAACCCTCAATTAGTGAACTCCAGGTCTAGACACCAAAGTGTAACACACTTTCAGAGGGAAGAGCTCCAGCCATGAAATCCGGGGTTTGTTCTGAGGAAGACATCACAGCTGACAAGCGTCTCAAACACCATAAACTCTTTACGAGCGCCATGAAATCACGACACGTGTCTCCACTGAGGAAATCCTTCGCCCCCCTAAAAAGGAGAGTGTGTGTCAGATCGATGTGAAGTGACACTTTGTGCCTGTTGGCCCGACAACAGCATCAAGCACACCCTAAACCACACGGCATCCTAACATGCTAGCGGGCTCAGCGGGGCGGTGCGTTTGATGACACTCCGAGCGCGCGGCCGTCAGTGAGCCGCACGTCCTCCACGCGGCGTCTCCCAGCAGACGCCGTCTCGTCACATTCCAATCCCGCAGTGAGATGGCGGGTAAAACCAATTCCCAAAAGCGGAGACATTTAAACTCCCGACGAGTTCGTCTTGTCACTCAGGCCCGCAGAGAGAATCGACAGATTGACGCCTTTGGCACCTGAAGGATTCTCACTCATTTATTTTCAGATGAGCTTCAATTTAAATTAGCAGCTTCTGTGCTCTGAAATGAAAAAGGAGAATTTGTGTCTGAACAAGGAGCCGTTTCTTTCAAACCCAAGTGTTATTCTTTTTAATTTGCATCTACACCCCCCCCCCCCCCTCCCCCCATCGAGTAACGCATCGCTGAGCACCTGCAGCTTCATGGAGACGCTATTTTATCATCTATGGATGACAGTCAGGTGGTTCTGAGCCACTTGTGTTGAGAAATAGAAACCAACTTCCTTCTTCACACGAGGAGTTCTTACACAACCATTTAGTTTCCTCTACATACTTTGAGAACTGAGGCCCAAACCTCCAAACTAGATGTAGAAGCCAGGTCTGATCTATATTCATCCTTACATCTGTGAACACGGCTCCACACTAAACAAGCCATTGTGTATTCAGGGCCGTTCTTCCCCACATCATTAAACCTGTCGTTCCAACATGACACGTGCTCCGCAGACACACTTCCACTTCTGGAGCTTCTGTGTCAGCTGGTTGTGAAACGACCTCGGAGGGTCACGGAGGATCACGGGGAGGTGGGGGGGGGGGGGGGGGGGGAGTGTGAACTCATATAAGGTAATAGGGATATAATGATAAATGTGGCCAAAGACAATTATGTGAACATAGATACACTTTTTTTTTCTTTACTAAAAGCTGGCGTCAGTTCATGGTCAATGGTCACCTGCTTTCTTTTGCCACTCCGAAAGCTGAAAGCAGCAGACAAGAGTCGATTCCTTTTTTCAGATCAAAAACGGCCAAATGCAAAAAAAAAAAAAAAATGTTGTTTGCATGCTACTTCTCCATCATTCCATCTAAAAACAAAATTGGTGTGAAATACAAGAAGCCCTGCATCGCTCCATCGATGAGCTTTGGTGCAGCATTTCAAACCGTAGATAGATAAGTCCCACAGCTGGGACATGAACAGCCTCAAAGGCCGTGACCTCCTGACACTCGGGCTGTTGGGATGAACTTTCGGAATAGAATACAATTTGAATTGTAAAAAAATCAGCACTACTCGAATGCTGAAATTAGTATTACATTTTTTTTTCTTTCTAGAAACATAACGTTCACCAATCTCGCCCTCCTGGCCTTGGCCTATCTGCATAAACGGATACATTTGACACATGAAGTCCGATGAACAATAAAGTTTTCTGAATCACAATCAGAAATAGCCGACAGCGGCGCACACGTAGAGATAAATATTCAAATATAATTTAAATATTGAAACTATGGAATGAGCTCTACCTTACACCGCTACTAGCAGAAATACTGGGAGCCGAGCGATGGGCCCCGCTCTGCACCCCGGCTTCAAATCAAGCACCATTTAACAGCTTTCCTTCACAGCCTCCTGGCTTCACCCCGCCGCCTCCTTAATCTCAGTCTGATTCTGTGTCCCCAGATGGCTTTCGTCCCACCTTCAAGGTTGGCCATTAGAAAACTTTTCTTTCAGCCGAGGTCTGACGACTGTCACAGGTCGGTTTGAAGCATAGCGAGGCCTTGAGGCCGGAGCTTCCCTCGAGGGCGAAACGAATGGTTTAAGAAACAAAAACTCATCCGATTTCACCTCAGCATATCAAAATGAGCAGCTATTTTGCCTCTCCATCTCCTTTTTCCACCTCGCTGCCTTCCTTCATATCTGCGGGCTCACATCTCAGGGTCCATCCCTCAAAATGATTGGTTCACAGGCTCCGCTCTCTCAGTCTGTCGTGGGGGTATCTGCACGTTTACTGATCAAACGGCTCCCTCGCATTCCCACGGCCGCGATTTGTCGATCTTTCACGGGCAGACGCCGGCGTTTGTGATTCAGGCTTCTGGAGGTCACGGCTACACGGCTGTAATCTCCAACCTTATAGAGCGTACGCACGTGGAAAACAGCAAAACAGCCGCGCGGTGACGTTTCACTGCCAGTCAAATTGGATTTAGTTAGAGGACGATGAAAAATGGGCCGCACGAGAGGGATGGATGGAGTGTTTGAGGAGTTAGAAAAGTGAAGTTGGCTCGATGGAAAGAGACAGCCGGGACGCTCAGAAAGGGAAACAACAAAGGGAAGGGGGAAGACAAATTGATGGTGAGAAACGGGAGCAAGGGGAAGCCAAAGAGTCACTGATGCGTATCTGCTGTGGACAGACACGGCGAGGGGAGAAGACAGCAGCATCCAGGCATCAGACGGAGCACCGAGCCGGGCCGACTCTGTGCCAGAGGAGGGATTATTACTCGGATCAAAGCTCGTCTAATCCACGCGCTAAGAAGACAAGGGGGAGCCGGCGAGCATCGTACGGGGTTACGAACCGCAAACACACAAAGGCGTGATGATGTACGCGCCCTCCGGATCTTTGATGTGGCCGCGGGGTTGCCACGGTGACGATCAGTACGCTCCGTTACGCCGCATCTCATGCATTACAAGGTGCCGGGCGACCGGCGTTTAGCGAGAGTTAATGTTCATCATCTGGTGACACGAGGTGTGGTTTAATGCGACACATGTCTTTCCATCAATGTTAGTGAGGGATACAAGATTTGATTTGTCTCCTTTATTTTATTTTTTATTCAGGCTGTGTGTATTTCATTTCTCTGTTAATCATATTTGATTATATTATGTATTTATTTCCTTTCCCTTTTGCTTTACACAATCCTGCATCTTTTATATCATTCGTAATTCATTCATATATCATTCATAATCCTTGGCTCAATAAAAAATATTTGAAACATGATTTCCATCGTTTATGACTGAGGTGACCAAAGTAATACCTGAGATCTGAGGTGAACAAGGTGACGATAAACTCTCTGAAATCAGTCCGACAGATTGGAAACAAGCCCACACTTTATCCAGATTATGTGAACAACTTTATTAGATTTGATTTGAAGGCGAGCAGCTGAAATATGTCAACTACAGCAAGTAAAGGGAGATTTACTCCTTGTCTTTAAGTTCGGTTTGTCTGACTCATTGGTAGCGTCTTGCCTGGAATCAGTATTCCCTGTGCTTCGTAAAAAATGAATCACTTCCTGTTTCAAAAGTCTGTCTCTGTCTGCATTGGGGTCAACCCTCTTGGTAAAATCACAACAAAAACAAAACGAGGCTCCACGCCACCAACAACATATGGCTAACATGAACACCATGTCAGCCTGAAGGAGGAAGCCGAGGGTAATGTTGGATATTGTAATATTTCAGCCTCTCTTCAGTGTCGTCATTGATCACAAAGGCAACCAAAGACTTGATATCACCAAAGAGACATTCAACAACAGTCTCTTGCCTTTGGAACGATACGAGATGTGCTTTTTTGGTTCTTTGAATACCAGTAAGATTTGATTGATGTAACACACAAGAGGACTGAATACGTCTGAACCTTGAACCAACATCAGAGCCATCATGGAGGAGAAATCAAAATGATCATTCACACATCTGCAAATATCTGTCAAAACCCAAATACTGAAAAGTAGATAAAAGAACAAAAGGTTCCAGGGTGGATTTTGCAGAGCTGACTAACTGTGAAGGATGCACTACTTCCTTCCTTCCTTCCCTTTTTGACAGTTTTCCCTTTTTTTTTTTTTTTTTAAATCAGAGTGAAACTAGGCCATGAAATTGTTGAAGGAGCTCCAGTCGTCTCCGGTGCAATTTCTCCCGATCAGTCAAGCAGCGTGGCGAGGGGCCAGCAAAGGTGTGAGTGGATGGAGCTTTACAGGAAGTGGCAATCACGTCGGAGACCCGAGAGGGCCTCGGAGAGAGCGAGGGCGGAGGAGGACGGAGTGATGCCGAGGACGGCGTGAGAACTGAGGCGGGGGTGACGATGGAGAAAAGGCGGCCCTGAATAACCTTTTCCTCTGGTGAGAGAGTGTTCATGAAGAGCGATGTGATTAATCTGTGTCAGATGTCTTGTTCAGAGGGGCAGAGGAGAGGAGCTGGGGGGGGGGGGTGGAGGGTACGGGGACGCACAGCGGGGTTCTTATTACCGTTCCCTCCGATCCCCCACCGAGCCAAAGTGGGCCGTCGACAGCTTCCAATGATCTGCCCAGAGAGCGACGGGAGCGTCACGGCGCCGGTACCACTGAAAACCCATCCCGACCTTTTTTTTGGTGTCTTTGAATATGAACGATAACAGACGGGGAAAACTTTGACTGAAAGGAACGTGACACAGCGTCTACCCTCAAAGGCTTTGTTCCCTCAGACGAACGCAAAAGATGAACTCGAACGGAGCGAAAAACAAATGGCGCGTCCTCGCCTCCATCAGATACTTCCACTGTGAGTCAGCAGCTGTTGATGTTTGTCAGGATCTCCCGGCTCTGATGCCACCTCACGCTGTGACAGACATGGTATCCAGGCTAATCACATGCATCCCGGCACCCAGATATATAACATTTCCCATGCAGCAAACAACGACAAAAACTAATGGCCTGCTTAATTGCAACCAAACCCATCTAAAGGATGAATTCAGAAATGTGTGTTATTGTGATGGCACAGCTGGATTTGTATCAAAAAAAACACACTGCACAGCTTTGCTGTTAAAGCTTGGGCGCGGTTGTATTTTTAGAAAAGCACTTTGTTTGATGCCAACGAGCAACATGCATTTTGTTTCCCGGGGAAAATGTATCACTTTAATTCGTAATGAACGTTAATTTGGCCTCGTTGCCAAAAAACGAGCGGCGGCACGGGGCCCTTTTCTCGTCTTCGCCACGTTCTGTCACGTAGACGGCGGCGATGCAGGAGGCAGGATAGAAAAGGAAGTCATAATCAGTGATTGGGGGAAGGAGAGTTCAGGGACACGTCTCCGAGCGCTGCTCTGAAAGAGAATTTATGTCTGATTAAATCCTCGACGGAATGAAGATTAGAATGCATTCCTCGAAGAGTAAATTCACACAAAGTTTCCCCCTCTTTCTTGTGACGAGTCCATTCTCTGCCTCCGACCGTGAGCCGCATAGCTGCAGTCCGGTCCAGATTGCTGTGGCCGCCTGACTCATCCTCAGTACCTCCCCTGTTGGACAGAACCATTTACAATCCAAGTAAACTCCCCGAGTAAGATGTGAAACAGCTTTTGTGATGCCGCTCTCCCACCGAACAACAATACAAGGCGCTCCCCGGGGAACGGACGCGCCCGGCTTCACAACGAGTCCAGCAGTGTTTTCCAGGCGAGGAACCGCAGGAGCAGACTTCGCAATTTCTGCAGTCTGCATCCAGCCACAATGTGGGGCATATATTTACATTGTCCACCACATTATTTCAACACTAGCTGCATGGGCCGGTCAACCAAGAACAAAGACCACCAGACTGTTATATCGACTGACCTCAATCATTTTTCACCTTAATATTGCCCTACGGGGGTTTGTTTGCATGAGAATTAAGCTAACATGATGCCAGGACAAACAGCATTATAAGACTTAAAGGCAGAGTATGTCATGTGGAAAAACCACAGAGACTTTGAACGCATCGCCAAACCGACAAAGTCCCGCCCCTTCCTTCAGACCTGTTAAAGCCGCTCCGCCAGAACGCCAAACGAGGGCTCGAGATCGGCAGAGTGCAATCAGGAAGTAAGTATTGACGGACAGGCAGGCCCAACTTTTTTGATTGGACGTGGTTTTTACAGTCAAGATAACAATTTTCAATTTTTTTTGTCAGAGAATTAAATGTATTCATTGCCATCGGTCTGTTACAAGGATTCCAAGTATTATAACAGAAAGTGTTTCTGAATTGAATCACCATTTAAGAGAATCATATTAGCAGAACGAACAGAGAAAACTATGCCGAGACTGTGGTTTCTGTCGACCAATCGGAGGCAGAGCTTTGGGGCTGCTTGTTTCCTCGAGGACAAGTCCAATGAAGAGGAGAGAAAACTAACAAAGATAAAAAAAATAAACAAAATTTAAAAGTACCAGGAGGAGACAGCAAAGGCCATCATTTTTTTTTTTTTTTTTTATAAACAAAGTGAGTTTATGAGGAGACAGTGTTCTGTTCGGTATGTCGTAAACATGCTTCAGACGCAAAGAACAGAACTAACAGTTTCTTTATTGGGACTAAAAATGTTAAATTGGAAGCCATAAAAAAACACGAACGATCCAAATGCCACATCCATGTAAAAAGGAAGCTCAGCTCAGAGGATACAGCTGCAATGAAGCAGTAACAACCCTGAAGACGGCCCAGCTGGAGGAGACGAGCCCTCGCAGTCGCCAAAAGCAGAAGGCCATTCCTAGAAGTGGCAGTGCAAGTAAAGAATCCTTTCCAACCCTATTTCCACCATGCTTTCCTGCACTTTCTACCTTTCTACTGCTCACAGTCCTCCAGCGGAAAGACTATGTAATCAGCACCCAACACTGCAGACACAACAACATCCTTTGGGAATACACCAAGTATACTGATTAATGTGCCATCAGATACCCAACCGGCTACCACTGCCATGGCATTTAAATGACATCAAACCCAGATGGCGACTCTAAGTTCGGGATTCAATCTCATCTCCACTGGGTCTGGATATCTCCAGCTTTAGAAGTCCTCAGCCTCGAACACTCAAAGGGAAATCCAGAAGTCAAAGCGATGTGTGTTCTCCGTGAAGAACAGAGATGAAAGCCCGAGCCGCGTTGGTTATTAGCATATCTCGCATTGTTTACAATGAAAGGGATGGACGCCGTGTGACCAGATAGCGGTTTGCAGCTCCCTTGTTAACGTGGTTTATCATGCCAGCGTTGTATTAGAGTTCAAGGCCCAGTCATCACAACTTTACTTCAAAATCAGGGAGTCAGAAGTATAATTTTCACACAAAATCATTTCCATATAAATCAAATCCATTGCAGCCAAAGAGGCATTCTTCCTCTTGCCCCCCCCCCTTCGATATTCCACAGCGTTTGTGGCTCAGCACATAATATTTCACTGGGCGACTTCACAGCGTGATGCCTCCTTGAAGGAAAATGAAAATCTCTTTTTATATGATGAGTGGCTCTGAGAAAACAATCCCACTTCCAAAGAGGGAACAAATATGAACAACTAGATGATGATGGCTCCATCCAAGGCCAAAATAACTAAGGCGATAGTCTCAACCTGTGTCATGTTGTACTTCAGGTCACTTCCTCACTGCTGAGAGCCTTCTAGAAGGACTGAATGAAGCCCAAACAGGAGTGAATGGAGTGTGGAAGTGGATTTGAATTTCTTCCCCTCTCACTTTTTCTTCTTCCCTTACCATTTAGTTATTATTATTATTATTATTATGAATACTGTTTGTTTATTCTTTAACTGGTGAATAAAAGGGAAAAGGAAGTGAATGGGAAAAATAAAAAAAATACTTAAATTATACAAATATTTTTAAATGGCCAAAAACAAATAAACTGTTGCCCATGAAGTTGGAATATTTGGTTTTCAGACACAATCTGTTTCTTCCTATTTAAATGCATCAGTAATCACTTTTGACCAGGTGCTATGATTACATTATATGTTACAATTATCCGGGTGAAATTAATAATTCATAACACTTGTTTGGTGAAATAAAAGACGAGACATTTGCTAATTATTCCAACATCATGGCCGACCCTATATAAAGGTATAAAAGTGCCTCCTGGCTTCTATAAAGAACTAAGTCCCATTAATAAAGAAGATGAACTCCTTCAGGTTAATTAATCAGCTAAGAAGTGAGTGGCTCCTCTCCTTGGACGTGGGTGGATGAACGCTGATGTAAGAAATGGAGGTCCCTTGGTTGCAATATGTTTATTCAGTGTATTTACCAATTTCATATTCACCTGGAGCCAGGCACCACAAGAACCCTGCTCCTCCAAACCCATTTAAATATAAAGAGTCTGTTTGTGGACTAAGTGGGAGCAACTGGCCGAGCATTCTGCTTTCAGGCTAATATGAAAATATCTGTGACCTCCTTTGGCCTGTTTGTTTCACTCCAACACATCTCACCACTTCTACCTCGGACATTCACTGATCAATACTGAGAGCTGCTTACACTGAACTGCATTACCAGCTGCCACTGAAAGCCCAGAGGCGGACACGTTTCCCATCTAGTCAACAGCAGCTCCTTGGTAAGCAGGCAGCGTGCGTGGCTATTGGAAAGCTGATCCTGGATCATCCTTTACTTTAACTTCTGTAACCTTGCCGGCTTAGTTTCCATTCCCTTTAATTTGAAGACTTAGTCCTTGTGCCATATATGTCATACTGGAACTATGGAACTATGATATCTATGTGGACTCAAAGTATCCCACAATTCATCTTGAAAAAAAAAAAAAAAAAAACGATGGTCCCTCAGCGACCACTATGTCCCATCATGCACTGCTCTTCGGGATAAAAGATGGAAGAGAGAACAGAGAGCAGCGCGATAGAGACAAATTCATGAACATAATATATGTAATGTGAGCAGTGATGTAATTAACGGCGCATAAAAAATGACCCGAGCAGTGTCGAAAAGTGTTTTTTCATATTGCCAATTAACTCAATATTTAATCCTCTATATAGGACTGTCAATCATGGGTCAAGTTAAACAAGGTTATAATTAAAATACTTTCATGAATTATATCAGTCCACATTTTTCTCTCTTTCTTGGACACTGGAAGGTCATTGGAAGAATGGATTCAAAGGATTACTGTGCTGAGCAAAGAACTGCCTATTTACAGGGTTCGTGTCTACTGAGCAGGTCGTGTACGAGACAACACAACATCTATCAGTCTAATCACCATGTTCTTTGTGCTAATCCAATGACCACTGAACACAGTTCTGCTCATATTCTATTCATTGTAATACAGAGACGACCCGCAGGATGTGGACATAGATTTAAAGTTCCTTCCCTTCGGGGTCAAGGTTTCAGGGCACCATGGGAAATTTTGAAACACTTTGAAAATGTTCTCTTCCAGCACCGAATGCACTAAAGGAAAAGAGCTGAATTTTGAAGAAAGAAAGAGATGAAAAGATCCCGTGAGAAAGCACATTTAAAAAAAAAATTTAAAAAGCCAACGGAGGGCTCGGAGATAGCGGCCGAGTGAAGATGTGACGGCTACCTATCCGTTCCCTCCACCCGCTGTCCCTCCAGCTTCAGTTCACAGGTGAGCCTTTCCACTTTCATTTCTAAATGAGTCGCCGGAGGGCCGTGAGGAGGGATTCAGAGGGGAGCTGAGTTGATCTAGCATGAGGTAATGAGCGCTGGCGTGGTTAAGGAGTCAGCTGAGCCCTTATCGGGGAGTGACAGGCCCAATTCCCAGCCGCCGACGCCGTGGCATGGAGAGATTGCTTTCGGGGCCACGACGAAGTCCGTCTCCACCTCCATCCCAGTCGCTCTGGACGGCTCGCACAACCCTCGCCTCGCTAACTCTACTTGATGACCAACAGGAACTGACCAGCAATTACGCCCTCCGACTGGAATCACATATACGCTCCCAAAGAGAAGATGAGAATGGATTGAGTCTTTAATTTAGACATGCAGCACACACACTCGGGCACCTGAAAGCACCATTCTCCAGAGCAGCCTTTGTTCTACAGCTTCATTCCCTTCATTGGAGCTGATACTATGTGGCAGTGTGTGTGTGTGTGTGTGTGTGTGTGTGTGTGTGTGTTACTGTGGACCAAATTATCTCGGATACCATTGCTGGACATTTTCACTTAATATTATCTTATGTTTGATATTCAAACTATAGACAGACAGCTCTATGTTTGAGAATATTCAATAAATAAACGGTTACATCCTGTGCAAATGTTCAGCATCACAAGAGGTCCCCTGGTAATACCAGTCCCGTGGGAGTAGGGCTTCAGCAAGTAACATGCTAATTAGCACCGTATACAGAAGGTGCAGCTAAGGCTGATGGGAATGATATTAGTTTTTCAGGTATTTCAAGTATGAAGACATAAGAACTGATGAAGACATCAAATTTGCAATTTGTCTGCAAGTCCAAAAAAAGCCCCTCATACAGTATAAATTAATATTGGGGCGAATGTAGATTATAACACTGTCATGATGTGCTCAAATGTAATCTTGTAAAAATGTAGTTTAGGTGAGAAACTTTCATAAATACATTCATAAAGGAGACGTTATCGCTGTATAACATAAAATAGATATTAAAGAGGGACTTGACCTGTTGAATTTCCTACACTAGCTCTAATCAGCTCATCATACGCTCATCGTTAAAACTGCTAATATGGAGATTCATTTTTAATCAAAGCAAATATTTAAATAAATATATCATAATGTATTCCCTTATCATTATGCAAATACCCACTATATGCAACAATAACAGAATAAAAAGGTTAACATTTTGAATTTTTGATGGTGTCAGCATGGATAAAATCATTATTCTGGATGGTTCCGTGATCGTGGTGAAACAGATCACATAGTCAGAGTGTCTCATTCCACTTTACACTGTTCATCTGGACCGATGTAAATACTTTCCGATCAAAGCTGCGAGTCAGCGCTTCCACCACGCAGACATCGTGCTGGAGTGTGAACCAACAAATGTTGTCCCCGTCCAAATATTTGTCTGATTTTGAGCAGAGTGACCTCGGAGCAGTCACGAAGGAATCCTGGATCTGCCACCGAGTCCCCGTCTGCACAGACGAATCTGAGATACCAAGCTAGAGGATCTCTCTCACGGTCGTTACCGTTTCTGCTGCAAACTCACCGACGGGAACAAATGCACATTAAATGACACCATATGTACGGAGCTTGTTAAAAACACATCCCCACTTAATGTGTGCAATAAGCTGGAGTTTGTGTTGTCCTGGCTGTCCCTTTGTGCAGGTGTGTTAGATTAGGAATGTGATGTGTTCAGACTTAAGAACTGCAGTGTGAATGCAGAATTACACCCTGAAAAGCAGATAGGAGTAAACAGTTGTGATTATAATCCCCCATAATCAGGTGGTCCATAGCAGGAGCCCTGCTCTCCGTGGTCCCCCCCTCTCCTGGTCATATAATGGGGTTAGCTGTGGCACCTGGCCCAGACAACGGCTATTAAAGCTGATGTGTGCTGAAATTGACTCTGCTAAGTGGTTGAAAAGCAACAGTTGACCATGAATGACCCCGCTGTTAAAACTGAGTTCAGTGAACACATGACAGTGTTTTTTGTAAATATGAGCTCGTGATTTTACACTCAATATAAAGTTCTGAAAATGGGATCGTACACGTTTTTTTGGACAGTAAGGAAGGTCGACTGTGCGTCATGCTAACGTTCTCAGTGCAGGCAGCATACAGTCGAAGCAGAGGCAGGATGAATGCGAGCACAAGCAGCTGCCATCGGAGTGCGAGGACAGGCTTTTGAGGGGAAGCGTAACTGAATGTGAACATGAAATCGATGAGTCATGCTCTCAAATTGAAATGACCATGCTTGAATAAAGATCGTGGAAAAAAGCTCTGCACAAAGCTTCGGGGATTTTTTTTCTCCTAAATCTTAGATGGTTGGGTTCAGGGGAAGATCATGGTTTAACTGAAAATAAGTGTGTCTGTTACGTGACATGATTATGTACGTAATAATGTACAGGGTCGCCCATGAAGTTTGAATAATTTGCCTCGTCTGTTATGCATGAATATATTCCACCTGGATGATTGGAACATAATGTAATCATTGCACCTGGTCAAAAGGGATAACTGATGCATTTAAATAGGAATAACTAAATATGCTATCTTTATTTATGTGATTTTGGTTTCACGCAGGACACGGACAGCGGCCTCCTGGGTTAAAGTCCAGTGTTCGTTTGTATGTTTAGCATACTACATCTGACTTCCTCCCTTTGCTTCCGTCATAATCACTATGGCAACGGGTGTGCCGTCAAACATCGACTGTAAGAATGGGGTCGTAACACAGACGTCTTTTTGTTATGACAGAAAATAAGTAGAACACATAATAAAACGTATACAAACAATGATGATCATAAATTAACATTTGAGAACAACGAATCCATTGAACTAGAGAGAATAATATATGAAGGGATGATGAAAACAAGCATTGGGTCTGCAGATTCACTCATAAATGCAAAAAGTTAATCACTCCTTGATGCTGAGCTCTTTGCTGCCTCTGCCTCTGACCCTGACTGAGCACAAAGACGTATTCATCTCCAGGCAGAGGGACACATGGAGAGAGAGAGGGAGAGAGGAGAGAGAGGCTAAACGCTAATTTATGGATACCATCTCCAGATGCAGTAGCTATGGTACATGAGATATTTGGACAGCACGTTTCTGTTCCTGGTTAATATCCATACATCCCACGGCATCCGCCATCATTTCTATTCCAGCGAGGAACAGATGGACAAAAGAAAGCATGTTTCTGTGCTTTCCTACTGCTCCTACCACCCTGAACGCAGCACCCTCCTCTAATGTTAATAACCTGCTTGGGTATTCTCGTCTACCTTATGAGATTCTAGTCGAGCCTGAGATTGTTATGGCCTTTTTTTTTGTGTTTTCCTTTCCTCCGTCTTGCTTTCAGCTCATCACGTTATTATTCGGGCTTAGAGGCGAGGGACCGCGTTGTCGCCGCTTTCATTATTTGACTGCTGTATGGATTTTTTTTTTTTTTGGTGACGGCAGCTGAAAAAAAAATCTGGGTCAGACAACTTTAATATTCATGTTAATAGTAAATCACACTCCACGGCAGGCACGCAGGTAAGATAGAAAAAAAGTTACGACCTCAATTTTACAGAACAAACGGGAAAAAAAATTAAAAAGGATGTATAGCAATCTTATAGGAGGGGTTCAAATGTATTATTACGTTTCATTTCTGAGCCCTAACCTTGTTTTCCTCTCTGGTCGGCTGCACACATTCCCCCGTTGTAACTTTTAGACATAAACACTGGGCCTCTTCGGCCAAGGAGGAGAAATAGAAAGAGGAGAAACGGGGAGGAGGAGAGGGGAGGAGACGTCAGAGACATAAAGGAAAAAGGGTGAGGACAAAGGAGGAAAATGGAAGACTGAGAGGCGAGAGAAGGGGTGAGGACCTCTACAATAAGAGAGGGAAAAGAGAAAGAGAAGGAGGACATTTCTTGGCTCCCACTTCTCCTCCCCTCGTGTGCAGGCCATCTTAATGAGAGCCACATTTAGGTCAGCGGTGGGGTTTTTTCTCCTCCTCTTCTTGCTCTCCTCTTCTTCTGCTCCCTCCCCACCCCCATCTCCTGAGAGAGGACGCTAAAAAACCAGCACTGTGTGGTTTGGCTATGAAATTACAGTGATTCAACACGAGTTCAAGGGAAGAGAGAAAGAAAAAGCAGAAGAAGCGTTTTGAGTGCAAGCTGAAAGGAGGTTTGGTGATTTGTTTTAATGCTGCTAGTGTGTGTGTGTGTGTGGCGGTTAAAATCACTATCATTGTCCTCAGAATGGACACTTTACACAAGATACTTGAGTCGCCACTTGAGGAAATGCTCCGAGCCTCAGCCTTCGTGTTGATATGATATTTGGATATGATACCCTGCTGCAATATCTCGACATCGATATTGAAACAATACACGGCAAAAAATCCAAAAGGCCATAAAAAGTGATGGAATGATAGATGACAGGTTATATATTAGTATTATTTAAAAACATGTACATATGCAGTAATCTGATGTCCCCTATACTTTAGTTTATGCGATTTCTTTGATAGTGAACTTTAGCGGACTTATTTTTTGCAAAACAGCGCCAGTAGTGGTTCAGGTGGAGAGTGGTACTGCAGCAGGGAGATGGCGAGAGGCTTCCTAAAACAAAAACACTAAATGATGATAAATTCAAAGTTCTGTGAGAAGAAGACGTTTATTAGAACATTTAATTGTTAATTTGAGCTGCGTTGTTATTTACCGGCTCAGAACTGAACTGTGCAGCCGCCAAGTGGTTCCAGTCCTGCGTTAAACATCGATTTCATCTGTTATCATATCAACTTCATTTGTTGACTCCATCCTTTTAGTTAGATATGCTAACTAAATCCTGGACCTGACTTTATGTTTTGGCTGCTGCAATGTTAAAAAACCGTCCTCTTGTGGATCCATTCAGCCCTTCACTCAACTCAGGAACACTTTCATACATAATGTAACCAATAAAACGGGGTATCGTACCGTTTTTAACAGCAAGGTATCACAATACTTTTCCAGAATCCCTGCAACTATACAGGAAAGAACACAATTGTCACATTTCTGCTGCTATGGATTGGAGAGGAGAAACATATTCCGCCGCGGAGCTATTTATCAAAAGAATAAAACAAAACGGAAGGCTCGAGGTGAAACGAGTGTGTTTGCCCATGAATGTACCCTAGGAGGTTACTTTAGGCAGAATGGGGACATCCATCCTGCCGCTCGGCTCATGCCAGTAAAAAAAATGAGGGTGGACGGGAACATGCGGAGAGCTTCCTGATTGCAGGGTTCTAGTGAGAAAGGTGTTTTCAACCGCATGACGGAGGGGAGATGGAGCAGCGAGTGAAAAAGAAAGAGGAAGAAAAGAAGAAGAGGGAAAACAGGAAGGAATCACAGCATATTTTGGGGAGTTATTCATTCCTTTTGTTAGATCTCTTGAAATACACCAAGACCCCTGTGAAGCCTGAACTGGTACTTCTACACTATTTACACAGCTGGCACCACGGTGTTCAAGGTTACAGCAGTATATAAATATATAGGAGAATACATGCAGATCAATGGGTATAATACATTTCTAAACATGACTTTTTATTCCACACGACTTCTTTTCACACTTCATTCTTTTTATTCCAGCAGAAAAAAACTCACTTTTCTACGTTCCTGTGATTTAGTAACGCTATTTTGTCAGTTTTTATTCTGCCATTTCACATCGCTTGTTGAACTGCTGCACCATTATTAAATATACGTCTGCTACTTATTTGATGAGGTGCCAGAGACAAAAAGGAGCCAATTATCTGAACACAAGTAGCCTGCCCTGTTTCATGTGTAACATCGTGACTTCATATAATATAGAAACGCCGTTCATTACTAACAGTCGAGCCCTATCTAGTCTTCTGGAAGTCAAACACGTTGGAAATGGTTTTGGATCCTTCAACGGAAAAACAAACGAGTTCCTCGGAGGCAACGGATCTAAAAGAAACCGGCGGCAGGTTTCTTTAAGAGGGGATTTATAACAATAATGGTATCATGATTCTACAAAACGGGCTGTGGAGGTGCATAGAAACTTACCTAAAATCAGGGATGTCAAACATCAAGCCAAGGGCCAGAACCAGCCGGGCAAAGGGTCCAACCTTTGCTAATTTTATTTTTCAATAGAATGCTGTTCCTATTTGACCACGAGCAGGCCATGTGTTGATACGCTATTAAAGATAGTACCTCTAATACCGGTATACACAGGCTGCAGGAGACACTGCTGCTGGAAAATGTCTTTGAAAAGAAAAGTGGACGCAGTGTCTCCAAGAAAGCTGCTCCAGGTCCCGATTCTTCACAGATGCTAAGGGAGGTTTGGTATGGGAGGTGCCTTGTTGTCTCCTGCCAGCTAGAAACAGAAACTCCTCGAGTCTTTGCAAAGAGGAGCGATGCTCGTGTTTATTAACGGGTAAGTGAGATCTGATCACAAGTGGTCACAAGGGCCTGGGAATGAATCGGCACAACAGACGGAACATCTGGAGCAGATTTGTCTCCACACATTTCTGCAGATCTTGTTCTGTCTTATTAAACAAGCTGCTCTCTGAGTTTGCAGTTGTGTGGAATCACAGAAGTTCTCCGAGCAGCCAGAGACACGAACACGGCCGACGGCAGAGACAGCCGAGGCGTTAGGAAGAAACAAGACGTGCATGCAGGCAGAACTGAAGGTAAATGAGCAATGAAAGGAGAAAAAGGAGATATTGGCTTTGATTCAGAGAGAAATGAAGGGAGCCGAGCTGGCGTGTGACTGCAAACATCCCACGGTGAGTACGTGGAACGCAGGCCGCGAAAAGACACGTCAGGTTAAAAGCTTCCAGTAATGCATGTGGCTGGGATGTGGGGTCTAATTGCCCTTTAATGGAGGCAGGTGTTGTGTGCTAATTAAACACACACACACACACACACACACACACACACACACACACACACACACACACAGGCCTGGCGTTTATCAAGCAGCTAAATGAGGGAAACTGAAATCGGTGTCTGGCTGCGGTGCTTTGGACCTGGATGTGTCAAATAAGCTTGAATGTGTTAACACCATGGATAAAAGGGATGACTCATGACACGTGTGTGTGTGTGTGTGTGTGCACTTGGTTCACTATACTTGCAGCAACCTTTGGTGACTACATGTTGACGGAGAGGTTCTTCTTGTTTGAAATGTGAGCAATGTCATTAAATTGGGATTTTCAGTTGGAACGTGTCATTCACACCTTCATACTTGACTTTTACGCTGCTCTTTTTGACTTGTCTTCGGTTCTAAACTAGGACGAGCCGTAGATCCAGTTTTAGCCTCGATGCTTCGGCTGCCGGAGAAGTTCAGGACCAATTTTAATATATATTTTTAAATTGATGTAAAATTAATTCCTGGAAAACCAAACATGCCTGGTTTACAATCCATTAGTCGTGGTTTAAATGATTCTCTTTGCGGAGCTTCTTTCCAAGTACAAATGACCACACAGCTTCAGGTGTCGGGTCCCAACACCAGCTCCTCCACTAATGAGACACTGTTGTGATGAGCAGCCACGCTGGGCCGGACTTCATATCAGAGCTGACTGCTCCACTGCATGCACACACACACAGACACTGACAGACACACACACACAGACACACACACACAATTCAACGGGAACATTTTTGGGTGATTCCTGGATTTTAGGGAGTAAACATCTGCAATTTGTGAGGTGGGTTTTGATTTTAAACCTGGAAACTGGAAACAGTTCGTGATCGGCATGTTATTGCTGAATCCTGCCAAAAGTCCACTGTGTTCACTGAAACTACTCGTTCACTGCTCCCCTACTCAGTGTCCAAGAAGTTCAATGGAGAGGACTATACTGTATAGGGGACTATATAGAGGACATTATAGAGGACTATACTGTATAGGGGACTATATAGAGGACATTATAGAGGACTATACTGTATAGGGGACTATATAGAGGACATTATAGAGGACTATACTGTATGGGGGACCATCTAGAGGACATTATAGAGGACTATACTGTATGGGGGACCATCTAGAGGACATTATAGAGGACTATACAGTATGGGGGACTATATAGAGGACATTATAGAGGACTATACTGTATGGGGGACCATCTAGAGGACATTATAGAGGACTATACAGTATGGGGGACTATATAGAGGACATTATAGAGGACTATACTGTATGGGGGACCATCTAGAGGACATTATAGAGGACTATACTGTATAGCCACACAATAGCATTAAGGCGTATGATGCTCGGTGCTTGAACGAATGTTCGTCCACATGATCCCTTGAATCAGTGAGTCGTACATCCTGTCATGTATGAAGCAGCATTAGCTTAACACCATTCAGGAACTAGCAACAGCTCGTAGTCTTATGATGCAACATTTACATTATAGATATATCTCTGACCTATTTTTGTTATCTATGTTGTATTATGAATACAAATAATGGCCAATGAGCAACTGTTGTAGTATTTTAAATAAATTAACAAAAGTATATAATTTTTTTCCTACCCCATCATCTGCCTCACATGGGACCGGTGGAGGGCTGTGACTCTTTTTCATCACTTACTGAAGCCAACAACCTGGCAACCGCTGCGTGTGCAGAGGTGTGAAAGTGAGTCTCTCTCTGTCATTTGTGACACGACGGTTTCTGCCCTTTTCATGTGAACAACTGAGTGCAACACTATAAAAGCTCGGAGGAGAGGCTGCTTGAAAGTGTGCGCTGTTATCCCCCATTGTATGAGTCTCTGGATCTCATCCCTCTCTATGATAGCAGGCTTACTTCGAGTGCCGCTATTCACAGCTGCTATAAACACTTTTGCCTTTAGACGTGGTCCGACTGCATTATATCGGCTGAATCAACCAAGAATGGAGCGTAGCTGCTGAAAGCAAGAGGAACCTTCTTTTTATTTGCATGTATTGTGTTGTTAATAATTGTATTGTTTCATCAATATTGTTTCTTTTATCAGTGTTTAAATTGTTTACATTAATTTGTCTTGCTTTTGTTGGGAATCACTGGCCTCCTGCTGTTATAATAACTTGTATATTGCTTTTGCTTTGTCTGTCAAAGCCCTTTGTAACCTCTGTTTCTAAAGGTACTTCTATAAATAATAACAAAAACATTATTTTTGATATTATTTAAAATATTATTTTTGTTATTATTCAACATATTGTTTTTGTTATTATTTTAAATATTATTTTTGTCATTATTTTAAATATTATTTTTGTTATTATTTAGGTGTCAAGCCAAATCGGAAATTTTTATTCAAATTTGGCTGTTCAATACAAATATACATTATTTATTTCTTATGTATAGTGTGTGGGAAATCTAAAATCCATTAACATGAGTTTCTCTACATTGAATAACATCAAACGCAGACACCACAGTTTCATAATGAACCGAAGTAATTTCCCCCTGAGATGCTGGCCTTCGCTGGGCGCCGTGTCATCCGTGAGACCCTGTGTGAAGGTGGCTGGCGGCCATCTTGAATGGTAATAGAGGGGAGACCGACGGTTGATTCTGCTCATGGACTTTCAGGAGGAAGCCTGAGAAACATTCAGACAGTGAGCTGCAGGTCCTGACAGACAGGTCCTGAAGTATTCCTCAAAGCTTCAGTCCAGGAACTAAACATAACCGAGGATCCATATTTAGGATTTAATATCCCAGTCTGTCAGTATAAATGTGCTTCAGTTACCAACAACTCTGTGAAAACGCTAATAATTTCACTGTAACTGCGCGCTGCTATCACCTCTGTTCATTCTGAATTGCACTGTTTTTTGCAATGACTCTCATTTGCATAGAAAGGGGCCAATTTGCGGCACCAAATGTCTGCAGAGGAGCATCCAGACGCCATTCTCTTGGCAGCGGAGTTAGAGCTGCAGTTCACCCTCAGCAGCTGCTTTGAGAGTGACAAGGTTTCTTTTGGTCTTATTTGTGCAGATTTAGCAGCCACAAAAGCTGCGCAGTCCTTTTGTGAATTCGCCCCCGAGTGTCCACGGTCCTGCTGTTCTTACCGAGTTTTAATTTGTCCAAAAAAAATGATGAAATCATTCTTATTTGGGATCTGTTCTTCAGCAGGAACAGAATCTACCCATTCAAGAGCACGTTTGAGTGCCGACAAAATGACTGGCTACTGCGTTTTATTCAGTTCCACGGTTTTATAATATTGGATTTAAATTACAATCATTTTTCTCATGTATTGTATTTTTAATGACTCTTTTCATTACAGAGGAAACTGCTTACAGTGATCACAGTCGGAGTGATCGGATGCTTAAACGGACTAAAACACTTGCAAAAGAAGCACTCCTTTACAAATGCTGTCTGAATTATTTGCTACTTCCTCAAAAGCATTTTTAAAAAGTAAAAAACATTCAGTCAATAGTGAAGCTGTTTCATGAATTTAATACTCGAATACTTTAATTTACTTACATATTATAATATATTATATATATATCAAAATGTTAAATAGGCAGTAATCTGCATGAAAAAGAAAGAAGAAGAAAAATGTTATAATAATCATCTGCTTAATAATAATCACCCTAACCCTAACCCTATCCCTAACCCTAATCCTGATTCTAATGTTAATCTGAAACCCTAATCCTGATTCTAATGTTAATCTGAAACCTAGTCCTGATTCTAATGTTAATCTGAAACCCTAATCCTGATTCTAATGTTAATCTGAAACCTAGTCCTGATTCTAATGTTAATCTGAAACCCTAATCCTGATTCTAATGTTAATCTGAAACCTAGTCCTGATTCTAATGTTAATCTGAAACCCTAATCCTGATTCTAATGTTAATCTGAAACCTAGTCCTGATTCTAATGTTAATCTGAAACCCTAATCCTGATTCTAATGTTAATCTGAAACCTAGTCCTGATTCTAATGTTAATATGAAACCCTAATCCTGATTCTAATTTTAATCTGGAAACCTAGTCCTGATTCCAATGTTAATCTGAAACCCTAATCCTGATTTTAATGTTAATCTGAAACCCTAGTCCTGATTCTAATATTAATGTCCTGATTCTAATGTTAATCTGAAAATATAATCCTGATTCTTATCCTAATCTGAAAATATAATCCTGATTCTTATCTTAATCTGAAAATCTAGTCCTGAGCCTGAATGAGGAAGAAGTAAAGAACAGTAAAACATCCCCACATTTGGTGAGCACATGGTTCTGTGCCCCCCGAACACTGAGCCCAGACCAGATGTAAGAGTGAAGCCATCATTGGATTATAACATAAAAGCCTGTGAAATGGAACGGAGAGTAAAAGAGTTTCTACTGAAGTGGCTTCGGCTGCTCGGTGCACTGACGGCGGGCGGAGAGCTGGTGAGGTGACAAATTAAAACATGTCCTCTGTGTGTTTCCCGCGGATTGCATGATGAATTGTTACCTTGCTGCGAGCACTGAGCTCCCCCAAAAAGCCTCAAATCCCCAAAGCAGACCTCCAGAGTTTGTAGAGAAGTATGGAGGGGTGGCAGCGTGGAGACGAGGACGCCTGCAGCTACAGATAATGTAATAACAGCCGTATCGTCTTACAACTTCTCCACATGTAAGGCTCGCTCCCTCTGTGTGGGTGAAGAGGTCAATGAAAATCTGCTTATGTAACACTTTTTTGCACAACATAACTCCATATTCACGCTGGTATGGAGAACTGAAACCTTCCACTGGTGCAACGTTGAGCTCACATGAAACCAGAAGAACCCGTTTTGAAATGTTCTCCCTACTTTTTAAAGGACATGGCTGCTCTGTCCTTCAGATATCAAACCCTTTAATTTATTTCCAATTTACCCTTTTTATTGAAAGTTTTGCAGTGTTTTCCATGAAGTTGATCTCTTTTGGGCGAACACTTTGATTGGCATCTCCAGTAGCCAATAGTGCTGGATGTGCTCTACGTCCAGGAGTCCTGCTAGTTAAGGCCACGCATCCCAATAGTATGCTTGTGTCTATATTAAAAGTGTTTAATTGGATGCTAAATTAGCATACGAGTCATAAACATGTTTTCAAGGAAATTACAAACTCTAAAATACCATTAAGAATACCCACGTAACAACATTTTTTGTCATCCTTGAGCCAGATACTGGCGTACGGGTGGCAACCAGCACAAAACGTGATAAAACAAATTAAACATCCGCTCTCATTTAATGTAATGCTAATCCAAACAAAACATCATACATGCTGCTTCACATTAAAAGTGTTCAACTGACGAAACGCAGGTTGGCTTTAATTGTGAAGAAGCAACTGGAACCATTTCTGACCAAGTCATTTCTGACCTCACTTGCTGTTAGCAATTGTTCTGTTTATCTCTACTTGATCAAACCTCAGTATTCAACACACTTGATCATGTAGTTTTGTTGGATCCCCTTGAAAACTGTGTAAACATACTACAGAACCTTTTCAGTGGTTGCTTTAAAAGCCTCCTCTTCCGTGTCCCTTCTTACCTGTGGTGATCCCCAAAGCTCCATCCTAGGTCCTCTTTTGTTCTCTATATATATGCTTCCACAAGGACGTGCCGATTATCTATGTCCTTTTAATATACAGCAGAGAAGGTGAATGCATCACCCATTATCTCTGCAAATGGAGTAATTGTATAGTTTAGTGTGCACTAGTGGTCCACAACCCTGAAGTACAAAGCAACCTCAAGTTCTGGTCTGGGCCATGTCACCCTATCAAGACTGAAGACTGGAACCCGGAACCCTGTCAGAGCGCTTTGAGTGTCTTGAAAAGCGCCATATAAATCCAATCCATTATTATTATTATTAAGACATTCTCTAAATCTCTGGCACTCATTAAACAGTTACATACTTCGCTGTCCTTCCGCGTTATGAAATGAAAAGAGATTGAGAGTGAATGACAGTAGCTGGGTAGCTGTAACATGTAAATAAAACATGCTATGGTGCCGCTGTGGCCAGCAGGACTGATTAAAGCAGAGACAGGCAACTGAAAACATGGTGTGATGACATGAAACATCCAGCGTGATTGCCAGGGGTAATGGCGAGGGTAGGAAAGGAGATTGCACTCTTTTTTAATTCACTTTGTGAATACGAGAGGAACGCGTTCAAACTAAAATGAGCTGGAAATTGTAAATCAATCACTCACAACGAGGCCAGCTCAAACTGTGTTCTCATTAAGTCTTCCTTTGTTAGTTCTTTCCTATGTAGATGGAAGTTTCACTATGTTAATAAGGACATAATGGAAAAGGGATGAACTTCACCACCACAAACTGTCATTGCACACAGAAACACACAACACATGGACGCACACTCACTACAAAAACAAGTATTTTTCCCGAAAAGCAATACATTACAGAGTTGACCGGTTATGAGGGCAGAGGGCCCTGACAGCTCCAGATGCAGTGAGGAGACCTGGGTTCACAATAGTTGGCAAGTAACAACCAGTCGTACAAAAATAAAAAAACACTCTGCAGATCTGGAGGACTCTGAAAAGAGTCAAAAAAAAAAAAAGAAATCCACCGTGAAAAGTTTTAAAAGAATGTTTTGACGAAACTCATTTTCTGTCCTTCAAAAGTTAAAACAGAAACTCCCCACCCAAGTTACAGCAGGTGATTGTTAATATTGATTCTTCTGCAGATATTTTCATATTTCTACACCATGGGGTGCTGATTAACAGCTTCAGTACTTCTCTTGCTTTGTTGCATCAAACAGCTCCGTTCAATTAAACTGTCAAACCAGGCAGCGCACATCAAATATCAATCAAGATTCTGTTACTGCCTATTTCTCACATGTCATAGAAGATTATTTTAATTCATTGTTTGGCTGCAAAATGAGAAAGTTTGCTGCGGTGTTTTACTTGACTTCTGCAACTAAAAAATACACTTGAATACGTTCCTGAAAACATTTGAGGCGAGAAATTGTCAAAGCAATAACAGAATCCTGATTCATACGTCAAGCTTCTGTACCGACTTTCCATCTGCCAAGAAAATGTCATCATCATGTCATCCTGATGTTCATTTAGATGAACGGGAGACGGAATTGATAAACAGCTCTGTGAGTCAACAGGACATTTCCACACATGCAAACTATGCTTTGTGGACACAACAGCAGTCTGGGTCCAAATAAAATGTTAAATGATGCTCCAGGATCACATTGGATGACCCACTACAGTATGTCCCGCCCACCTCCACCCGTGGGAACCCAGAGCAGACTCCAACTTTCTGTCAGACACTCAGGCTTTGACGGAGTTCCGTCCCAATATGACATTGAGTGCTTGTTAATGTCTCAGACTTTCCTCATTTCCGTCTCTTCCATTTACAGACTTCCGTATGCGGGCGCTCGTTCCCCGGATCAGACAATTCCGACGCAAAAATAATCACGTTCAAACAAACAAAGAGCAGAGCACACACCCAAAGCCCTTGGAAATGAAACCGGAATGATATAACAACATCAATCTTTATCTAATCCATTCTGTGGAAAGAGAGGCCGATAGTGATTACCTCCAACTCCGTTCGCTCTAACGAGGGCTGGCGTTCGCATCACTTCCCAACATTTTCTTCTATTTTTCTCCCGATTCTGCATTCTACAGTTGAATACCATCGACACAATCAATTTCCTATCATACAAAAGACCTTCGGGGGCCTCTCCATTTCATTTTCCAAACAATGCCGTCCGAGAACAAGGCTTGAATTAAGATGCTGGAGGAGGAGGAGCAAATCAATGCATCATTTCTGGCCCCAAGCTGCTAATAAGACATTTGAAAAGGCGAACAATTTTTTATTCTTATTTTTATATGGGTTGAGTGCTCGTGCCGTCTGATCACTGCTTCCGTTCCTCGCAGAGGGACTGGGACAAAACCCAAGCCTGCTCGATATATAACTGTTCCCGAATGCGACATGACAGGATTATCTGAAAATCGAGTTCCTGCTGGCTCCGCCTGCACTCGAAATGTTGCACAGTTTTCAGGAAAGTGACTAGAGAGCAGAACTTGGAAAGAGGCAGGACCCTGGTGTGTCAGCTCTCTGTGCAGCTGGCAGACTTCTTGGAAAAAGTGGGATATGAAAGATCTCCCTTCTGCTCTACGCCGTTACTTTCAGGTCCTGGGAACTCTCTCCTCGCCAAAGCTGTGCACTCAAGAAGTCTTCCATTTCCCTGTTAGCATTGCAACGCTGGATGTCAAGGCTGCTTAACATCTCTTCACTTCCCGAGTCCTATAAAACACATGTCACATCTCTACTAATGTGCTGAGGGGGAAGTGTGATTGATGATCTTCAGGTGTTCTGATTGGCTCTGACTATCCTTGGGTCCTTTTTTAAAAAATGTATTCCTGCATCCCTTTGTCTTGACATTTGCAAGCATCACCATCTTTCTATAACTTAAAAAAAAACGTTTTTATATCTCAAACGCAGCCAGAAAGAAGTGCTTTAGTTGCAGAGAAAAGGTTTTGCAGATATATTTAACATTATTGTCTGGGTCGGCAGTAAACGGTCTCCAGACACATTCAAGATGAACATTTTTACAGGATGTTGTTAAAACACAATTCAGGCCTATTATGTCTCCTTCAAATGTATCTGCTAATGAAACTCTGCAGTGCATTAAACTCTTGTTGACACCGCAGACAAAGCTCATCGGAGTGCCGGTGTGAACAAAGATGAACGTGTAGGAGGAGAGGGAGGAAGGTTCTTCATAGATTTGAAAGCGTTTTAATATGCGGCCCCGTTTGCTGATTGACAGCCGGCATCCTCATCTCCGAGGACATGGTAGATGGTAAGGGAAGCTGCTCATCGAGAAGAAAAATTATCTGGTTGTCATGGTGAATATAACAACAATAAGTGTTGACAAAGTGTTTGCGTGGCGTTATGGTATGCTCCTGTCAAACTCCCATGCCATGGCTTGTGCGTGTGGTTTTTTCTTCGCGAGTCACCGATGAGCTAACTATTCAAACTAAAGAATTGGCTTTGAAAACAAGTCGTATCCCATTTGTGCTCCTTGAAATATCCCTAAACCCCAGCAGACTGACATCTCCCCGCTCATTGTCGAGGATGTCTCTGTATTGTGAGGAGAGCCTGATCAAAGGAGCTTCTCCTATTGGAACGGCACAGCTGTAGACTCTCCCTCCGTGGCGTTCAGAAAGCCGACCCCGCTGCGATCAAAACACGACTCCCGACGGATCCATCCACGCTCTCTTTTGCTGCTGTGCTACGTCTGCTAATGTCTCCCCCCCCCCCCCCCCCCCATACCTTTCTCCACCCAAAACACTTCATTATATATAAACTGTAAATCCTTTTATCCCCTGAGCTGGCTTCAATTTCTGATTTGAATGACAGGAACACAAGCGGCAGTAAAATGAATCGGCGTGATTGCGTTTAAAAGCTTAGTTTAAGACCTTGAAGGCATTCTTTATACTTTTGACACGCTATATTTAGATGTACCTGGCACATCTTCTTGATCAGTGTTGCCCGATATATTTAGCTAAGTATATTTAGTTAACAGCTTGGTGTGCTGAGTAAGATCGAGCAAAATAATATCAGATTTCAAAGTCCATCCATCCATCCATTTTCTACCGCTTATCCTGTATTTAGGGTCGCGGGGGGGCTGGAGCCAATCCCAGCTGTCATTGGGCGAAGGCAGGGTACACCCTGGACAGGACGCCAGTCTATCACAGGGCTGACATGTAGAGACAGACAACCATTCACGCTCACATTCACACCTACGGGCAATTTAGAGTCACCAATTAACCTATCCCCATCTTGCATGTCTTTGGACTGTGGGAGGAAGCCGGAGAACCCGGAGAGAACCCACGCTTACACGGGGAGAACATGCAAACTCCACACAGAAGGAACCCGGGCCGACCCGGGAATCGAACCCAGGACCCTCTTGCTGTGAGGCGAGAGTGCTACCCACTACACCACCGTGAGATTTCAAAGTCAATCCAACCAAATTCACTACCAAAACTACTCAAACTCACAGTTTTGTGATGAAATGGTAAACGGAGGTTCAACATCTTGACAGCCGATCTTTGTTTTAGTGAACGACCAACCCTTCTTAACCAGTTTGACACAAATCTTCCTCAGCAGATGATGTTTT
The DNA here is from genome assembly GCA_029853015.1 of Chelidonichthys spinosus. NCBI lineage: Eukaryota > Metazoa > Chordata > Actinopteri > Perciformes > Triglidae > Chelidonichthys > Chelidonichthys spinosus. The sequence continues at coordinate 6,230,752 of CM056843.1, read as the reverse complement.
CTCAGCTTTAATGGAACTGAACCTCTTCTTTCTTAACACTTGAGCAGAACACTCAAGGTGCACTTATAGGGTGTAAGAGGACTTCAACAGCATTCCAATCTGCAGCCTGTGTTGCTGTCTATCTAGAATATATATATATATATATATATATAATTATAAAAAATGAATTTCCATATTTGCCTTATGGAAACAATGTTTCTGCCACACAAACAGAGGGCGATGGGACCGGCATTACTGTCAAAAAGAGCAGATGGATGGAGGGTGTCAACAGCAACTGTGATGTCTGCTATTTGGCAGCTTTCCCTGGTTTGTCAGAGACGCATTAGCGTGTTTAGTGAAATCATCCGACTGGTCACGTTGACCTGAGCGCTCAGCATGCAGAGGGAGGAGAAGTGTCCAGAATGTGTAAAGGATGGATAAAAAAGGGGACACAATATTTGATTTTTTAAGGCTCTAATGGAATATGACAAGATGTGATGAAGCACGGCTGCCAGTAAAATAGATTATAGAAAAATGAGTAGAATGGAGGAATTTTAATATTTCTGGAGCATTTTGTCCAAAACAGAAAATATTATGATTGACACCTGAGGGACACGGATCATTCAAGGGCATCTCGTCTGAGAATCTATGTTAAAGTATTTGATTAAAACAACCGGAGTATATATTTGAGGAGTTTGGTGAAAAACAGAGGAAAAACTGGAGGAAAAAATACATTTACTCTCCTTTAAGACAAAGAAAAGCAGCTGTTTTTTGTATTCATTTAATTAATTGATCATCCAAATCACTTAAAAGATTCATTTGATTTTGGTGGACTGATTAATCTGATTAATCTGAGCAGCTCTGTTTTCTATACTTTGTAAATCACTTAGAAACTATTATTCTTATCATTTTCAATGCAGTTTTATGAGAGTATCTGTGTGTTCAGATCTCGCTGGACCATTTCATTTGGACAGGGTGATCAATAAATGACCATATTGCCGTCTGAGTGGCGTTCTCTGATGTTCTCTGTTGCCTTGAAGGTAACAAGCCGCCAGCTGATCAGATGTCTCCTCATGAAGGACTGGGAAGACTCTATTTGATCAGACTAAGACTAAGATTATCATTTCCCGATAAATCAATTAGAGCTCAATTCATCGATTCATCAGGTTGCCTCAGTTCCCCCTCTGGACCCGATAGTCAGGATCAACACTGATCTTATTTGCAGCATCTTTTCTGAGAACCAGAAACCCACAACTTCAATGCATTTTAACAGAGTCATTAGAGGGGAATTTTGGGATGCTGCTCCGGCAGATGCATCATCCCTCATGACTCATGAGCAGAACCTGGGGTGATGAGAATGAGTCAAGTCTTTCTGCAGCAGCCCACAACGTCTCATTGTTGGCAGATCTCATAAACAACTGGTGATAGAATAAAAACACCGTCATTACGGCTGTCAAATTTACTGATGACCGCTGATGACTTTTAACCACAGTCTGTATTAAACAATGGCAGACAAAAAGTGGATCTCAAAACAGCTGCTGAAAAGGTGATTAATCTCAATATAGCACGTTATTTCTTATCGCAATACCAAGCAGATCGCGAAAAGAGAAAACTGGCAAAAAAGAAAAGAGAAGAAAAGATCATATTGTATTATAAGTATCGTGATAATATTGTATTATAAGTATCGTGTTAATATTGTATTATAAGTATCGTGATAATATTGTATGATAAGTATCGTGATAATATTGTATTATAAGTATCGTGATAATATTGTATTTTAAGTATCGTGATAATATTGTATGATAAGTATCGTGATAATATTGTATTTTAAGTATTGTGATAATATTGTATTATAAGTATCGTGATAATACTGTATTATAAGTATTGTGATAATATTGTATTTTAAGTATCGTGATAATATTGTATTTTAAGTATCGTGATAATATTGTATTTTAAGTACGGTGATAATATTGTATTATAAGTATCGTGATAATATTGTATTAAAAGTATCGTGATAATATTGTATTTTAAGTATTGTGATAATATTGTATTATAAATATCGTGATAATATTGTATTTTAAGTATCCTGATAATATTGTATGATAAGTATCGTGATAATATTGTATTATAAGAAGCGTGATAATATTGTATTATAAGTATCGTGATAATACTGTATTATAAGTATTGTGATAATACTGTATTATAAGTATCATGATAATATTGTATTATAAGTATCGTGATAATATTGTATTTTAAGTACGGTGATAATATTGTATTATAAGTATCGTGATAATATTGTATTAAAAGTATCGTGATAATATTGTATTATAAGTATTGTGTTAATATTTTATTATGGGGCCTTTGGTGATTCCCGACCTGGATCTGGACCGCTCCAATATGGCGGACGTGCAGACAAGTTGCAGATCCAAATAGGTAATTTGTGTTGGAGCATTGTGATTGGTTCACACAGCCATAAAGAAGATCCACCATTAGGCTTATTTACACTGTACCAAACAATGGCAGCATAACGGTTTTTGATCACATGCTGGCATCCCAGAAGTAAAAGAGCCGTTGGCGTTAAGTGCGTCTGTGCACGTCGTCCCGCCAGACTATCATGAGCCCATGCAGGAAATACTCCACACCATTTCAGGGACAGACAGCCTGTGTGAATGTAAGAGCAGTAAAACAGTGGGGCGTGATATAAAACTGCAGCCTGTGAGGGCCGCTAGCAGAGCTCCAGACTCGAGTTGAAAAGTAAACTGTCAGTTTTATAATCACAGAGTCATTTGTGCATCTGGCTCCTGGTGTCATGTGTTTGTGTCCAGATGGAAGTTTAGTGGAGACGGTTTGCCAATTTATTGCTCAACAACAGTCATATGGGGGAAGGAACCAGATGTACACTGGGGGATGAGCCCGTTCCCGCATTGCTTAACATCTCATTGTCAATCAGGCAGGAAAACAAACGGACTTCCAGCACAGCTGCGTCTCCAGCAGTCGTCGGGAAGGGACCACCGAGGGTCAATCCCATTTAAATTAATGGATTGCAGCGTGTCCACACAATACAAATGTTAGACTTTGAGAGGGACGATCTAATCACGGGGAGGGAAAGTAACACGGCGGTCATAAATAGTCGACGTGACTGTGGAATCTTTCTCAGCCGTCGACTGTAGCAGCATCTCGCTGCTTCGCTGCATCTGGATTATGATTAACTGTCAATCAAACAGTGTAGGCAGTGCTGCGATGTCTTTGATCTTGTGTCTGGGTTTGTTTTGCTTGGTGGCACACTTTCCTTTGTCTGCTCTTCCTCTGAATAGACCCGTCTGAAGGCGGATATTTGGATTTGTCAAACACGTTAATTGTAATAATATTGTCTGCACGTCTGTTAAGTATGGCGGTGTCAGTGGTGCTAGAACTGTGGTCAGTGGACTGGTTTCCTGTCTCACCTTAATGGATCTGCAACAAGTCACAATATCGGGATCATCAACGCTGTTTCAGTTTAACGAGTGACCGTGTTAACTGGTGACTCGTAGCAACAATGTTTGGAGTAGATAATAAACACAGGTGCATTTCAAATTGATTGAGGGATTTTTCCGGTGACACCTACATGTTCTGGTGGTGTTTTCAACAGCTGGCTAATGTATTCTAGCTGCTCGCAAACAGCACACACATCTGGAAAGACAGTTCTTTAGGATCCCTTCACCGTCTTTAGTGATTTGTGTTCCAAGGTATTGCATTCTGCCGTGCACTCCAACGTGCGCCATCATTACACTCAGTGAGAATATAGGATAGTCGAGTTTTTAATTAAAAACATGCATTATAATATTTACAAACCAACTCGTCCATTTCAGAAGTCGCATACAAAGAAGATGGTGTTTAACATGGACACCTAAATCTTACAAATATTCACATAAATAGTCTCAATAAACTGCATGGAAAGAAGTTGATCTAGTTGTATTGTTTATGCAAAAGTCTGTTTTGTCTATGAGGGGTTTTCTGTCTAAGCTAAGTGTTTGCTAAGGTGATGTGGTAGGTTTCCTTGTTTCTACTGCAGTCAGGGTCGGGTGAGGTAATACTTCTCTAGAAAAAAAGATTATGAGGCACTTCCTCCCAAACAATATGGTACTCCCACAACACTAGTATTCACTCTGTTTTAGCTCTGGTTTGGTCTCCACCTGAGACCAATACCTGGTTCTTTAGCTGAAAATCAATGGAGGGCGATATGAGCTAAAATATTACTTTTTTTTTAGGTTACTGTAGTATATAACTGTATTACAAATGTAAAGGGGATTCTCCACTCACATGGTTGTACTTATTTTCAGTCGATTGCCAAGTTATGAGAACAAATCTTACAAAAGAGAGGGAAAAAAACAGATGTGTTTATTGGCTCCAAATGTGACTAAAAATGAGGTATAGCCCAACATGTGTTTCAGCTTAAGTTTATTAGCAAATGTAATGTGATTCAGCCTCAGAATTAGTAGTAACAGGTAACAGCCATGCTGTTGTTTGGAGCCGAGTGAACTATATGAGCAACCTGGATCTCATCAATGAAAAGAGAGTTTGTTGAGTTACAGTTTAAATGTAGAAGTAGTTCACTAAGATGTGAATGGATAGACCGGCGCCCCCAAGCCAGTGTTACCACTAAGAATCCAAGACGTGGAGCTCAATAATGTAGGAAACATGAAACACCTTTCAGCCTGCATTTCAAATTGGAGATTCTGCAAGTGAGTGCATATTTAATGAACCCGCTACTCTAATTTACCTTTTTACTGCGGAGCGTTCATAACAAGACGGCCCTAACATCCTGACATTTCCTCAAGCAACATCGGATACTTTCCCATCGCGTGAACACATTCACGGTAATCAATTATCTGCTGTGTTATTCCTCTCCGTCAGGTCGTGCAGTGAAGAGCTGTGTACATCTAGAAATGTAATTCCGCCCCCTGAATGTTTTCCAGTGCTCCTCCACCCCACACAGCCGACACCATTGTGCTGCAACTTTTCAAATTAAGACTGACAGCTTGGATTTGTGTGCAGAAATGATGTTTTCGATTTTCTTTGGTTCTGGATTTAAGGGTTGAAAAGAAAAAGGAGAAGAAGCGAGACACATTTTCCTTCTACTCTCACATTCCTGACCCGGCAGCTTGACCTTGAATGATACACTAAAGTGGGCAAACCATTTCTCTTTGTGAACGGCAACGTTGTCATGATGAAGAGGGAAGAAAAGAAACAGATTGGAAGAACACACTTCCAAGAAGTTTTGGACTAAGCTATGAAAGTATACAGCTATAGGGACATTTTACAGTACATTGTGTAGGGGCTGTATCTAACATTCATTATCCTTATTAGTTGTCAAGTCAGCTGTCAGTCATCTTTTTGAAAAATTAATTGACACTTTAGTCTTTGGCATGTCAGGAAATAGTTTGAAAATGCTCATCACATTGTCACATTGTGCTCAAAGCCACCGCTTCGATTAGTTTATCTGACAAACCGTCAAAAGAGAAATATTTTCCATTCATGTTAAAACTACAAAAACAGCAAATATTCACATGGTAACGTGGAGCCAACGCGTTTGGCATTTTCGCTTGATAATTAATTAATTCAATCCATCAATAATAAAAATTGGAACTTTATTCTCCCATTGACTAATTGTGCAATCAGTGCAAATCAATGGTGAAGACATGCTTGGTGTCGAAAAACAACCTGCAGTCAAATGACATGTAAAGTCAGTTTGGTTGACCCAGACGACAAGAAACAACCATTTAATGTAGAATCTTCAAGACAAAACTAAAAGGAGACGCTGCGGATGGGAAATAAGAGAAAACGACTGGAGCTTCTGCTGACTTTAGCAATCTGTGAGTCGGAGTATGTCGTGGATGTTGTGACAGCAGATGTCTGTATATCAGACAGGAAGCACATCTGCTGGCTGCTCTTGGCTGATAAACACAGACAAAAAAAAATATATGCCAGCAGTCAAATGCATGTAAACAAAGCAATTTCAAATCTCCCTTCAAGCTGTATCTGAGGACTTGAGGAGTCCCCAGCAGGCGTGTAGCTGCCACTGAGGTCAACTGAGAGGTCACAGGAGTTCAACATGTTTGATCCCGGCTGTGTGAAGATTTAAAACTGCCTTACCTGACTTTATGGATGCATAGCTGCCTAATTATTTCCAGCACGTTTTCTTGAAAGAACTACTTAATCCAGAACTAATTGTAGGTAAAAAAAAAAAAGAAAAAAAAAAAGAAACAGGAGATGGTGGTGTTGCATTGATAATTAAGTTTTTTAAAGGAATTTACTTGGATTCATTTAATTAAAATTTGCAGAAAGTATAATCAAGCATGGAGATGAGGGTGGGGAACACTAATTCAAACGTCAAGGTCCATTATTGTCACTGCAACACCGACTGCACAGCAACACTCTTTTTTAGCTTGTTTAGTTCCTGCCGCTTGTGTGTGTTCGACTTCCTGTCCATTTTCACCCGTGTTGTTTTAATCTCGCCAGCCTTGATCTTTGTTTCCTCCAATCAGCTTTCACGCCACGATGGATGAGTATCCTCTATTTATAAGGGAGACTTTGATGATTTATGATCATTATATTTAAGATTATTTAATTCACATGTTCATGAAAAAAGTTTTGTCCCATGTGTGATGCAACAAAAATATTTGTTTCTTAACGAAAGTGCTACCAGTGAGTTTTAGTGCCGATATAAGAGTTTTAAGCTTTTATTTAAAATTACAATTAGTTTGGCTGGGATAATCGTGACATCGTCCGATGCCAAGTCAGATGCAACACATGCTCAAGAAACGACAATAAATCAAAACTATCAAACTTCATTGGAGCTTCTGGTTGCCATAGGTTACCAATCCTCCCCTGGCTACAGTCCTGGTCCCGTGTGATGTATAAACGCTTTACAACCAGGAGAAGAAGAAATTCCATTTAAACACACAAAGATATCTGCACTAAGCATCAATCCCAATCTAAATGGCTGCGAGGTGAAACCGGGCCTGCCAGGAATACAGACGGCGGCTTATTGCTGACTTTGCTCAATGCACACAAAGCAGAAAGGCGGCGGAGCGTGCGAACGCCAGATGTACATAAAGAAAGAGATAGACTGTAGCACGGCTCCTTCCCGTCAGGACAGCCGGATGAAAAGCATCCACAACAAGCAAACATGTCATCTGGTTGCGTCTACATGTTGACGAACGCCTGCTTTTGTCTTTTTGTCTTCACCGGAGCATGTGTCCATGTTGGGGAGATAAGAGCCGTATTTCACCGCTTCCTCCGCAGCCTGAACGAACACTCGACAGTTGAGGTTTGATGAAGAAGAATCATGAAAGGGAAGAAACGATATCATTTCATATCTTCCCTTTCTCGTGTGTCACTAAGTCTCGGTGGTGCCCGAGGCAGCAGCGAGTGTCAGGTCTGGGGGTCGGGGAGCGGGGGGCGTTGGTCCAGAACTACAGCAGCACCTCAGTGACGTCTGTGCCCTCTTGTCTGTTCCCTTCAACCACTGTGTGTCTGTGACACCGGGTTACAGGCAGCTCTGGGTCTCTGTTTGTTCTGGGAACCAAAAGGAGGCAAACGTTTTAACAGCATTTCATCTTCTCCCTCGCAAAAAAACCCCCCAAAAAAAACATGTCGACGTTGTCGAGTGCTTCGTTTCCCGTCTCTCCAGGATTTCATGAGCTTTTTATGGGATTGTTGCAGATTCAAATAACTGATTTCACGGCGGCTTCTTAAAAAGAATTGCGATGCATGTTGCAATGTTTTGAGGCGTTGTTTTGCAATGAAGCTGCAAGTGGAAATGGCAAAAATAGATGTATTGTTGTATAATTCATTAAAAATCAAACTAGTGTGAATAAAACTGCACTGTTCTACATAACTTTACCAAAAAAGGCTTAAGATCATAAAAATTCTGACAAAATATGCTTTACATATGCTCCGTTTTTGGTGAGAAACTGGAATAAATCCAGTTATTCACATTATTATAATAATAAAATAGATATTTGAGAGGTAATGAGAAAAAGCAGAGTGTTGTGTGTGGAAGAGATAAACATCTCATCACTGAAGGGGAAAGCAGAGTGATGAAGGTAGGAACGACAGACAAAAGGACTGAGGCCCCATCAGAACCAGAACCAAGTCCTCTTTCAAATGAACTGACAAAAACAGGACTGAGTCTTTTCTGCTGGTCCCCTTTAAGAGGACTGAGCTCGGTTCCTCTAAGGAGGACTACATGTGAAAACACAGCTCCCCAGAACCCCCGTAGAGAGCTTTGGTCAGGAACAGAACTCTGGATTCCGTATCCATGACGGCTAAATAGCAGAATGATGAGTCATGCGGACGCTTCCAAGTTACACCATGTTAAAGTGATTCCACACTTATTTTGGTCGTGAAGAGGGAGACGGGGAAAAGCGATGACTGAATGGAAATATATAATCTCTCAGCTATAACAGACGTGTCTTTGTCTAAGCGTTTCCCAAATGGGCGATTTCTCCCACAATAGGTGGCGATTAAAGAACTATTAAACTATCAAAAGAAGAGCCGTCTGGCCAAGATTCTGTGAAAAAAACGGGTCTGAAACGTTTCATACTCTTGTCAGGTTTTCCAGAATGAGTTCCTGCTCCTCTCTCAGATCCGTTGGCATCGAGCGGGTTTAATCTCCGGGGGGACGAGGTGATTTAAATACCCTCTTACTCCAATTAGGAAGTTATTATATTTTCGCTCTCCAGACTCTCACACCTAGAGGTCTGAATCGAGAGCGTGAGATCAAACAATTTCTCCGAAAATAGATCATTATTCAAACAAATTAGGCGGTATGTAATTTGGATTGTAACGGATGCATTTCCGGATCTGTTTTCTGATATCGTCTCACTTGTGATGATGAAATTAACATGCGTTTGATATTTGGAAGTATGGTTTTAAAGTGTCTTTTTATGCACTTTGCTGAAGTGCTGATGTGTTATCTCGCTGATGTGACGTCACTCTTCCACCGGACATGCATCAAATTACAAATAATAGAGGAATATTGGGTGTATGTAAACGTCGTCAGTGTGTCAGATCAATACTTGGCCAGGGAAATGCAACAGAAATAATTGCTAATTGATTGGCTGAACTGGTCGATACTAAGAGAGTTGTCTAATGGAAACCTTGAGTCATATTTGACTCCAAGGAAACTATTTCTTTTTCTAATTTGTTACAATGGGCAGCTTTCTAAAAGCGGCTCTCATCTGTGTGACCGTCGTGTGCATCCAAGGGCTGCTTTGCATATAGTGGAGTGCAGCGCCTGCACCAGGTGTGGCTCCATGTGTGCGCTCCCTAATCTCCAGGGTGAATGTCACCGCCATCTACGGCGCGCTGGCAAGGTGGGAGATAATGTAATCACCAGGGAGACAGAAAGTAGGTGTGGGGTGGACGGGAGCGAACCGCAGAGCTCCCTCCGAGCTGACAGAGGCCACCGAGAGTCTTTGAACCGCGCTGACAAATAATTGAAGGACATAAGACGGAGTACGACAACAAACGGTGACGGATGAAGCGGCGGACAAAGCGGCTTCTTCTCGGTGTGAAAAAAGATGAAAGGCGTTGAGCGTAAGGAAGAAGGTGAACGCTGTCCGAACAGACATGCAATTAGTGTCCAGCAAGAATCGGCATTTTCAAATGATCACAACAGTTCTATTTCTGTTCTATTTCTACGGTATGGATGCACTAAAAGGTCTAAAGCTACAGTAGGTCTATGGATACACCCTCAAACGACACCAAGGAAGGCAGAAGGCTTCTTATATTCTCTTTTGCAGCATTTAATGAACCATATTTTTGTGTCATTCTGAAATTTTGACACCAAGAGTTTCCAAATATCATTCGACCCCTCGTTCAAACTACTTCGTTCCACCCTTTGACCTCTAACTGGCCCAGTAATAGTGAAATATTGTACCACTGTCACACCGACCGCTCAACCGGGGTCGAACCTCTGTTGACTGTCTCCGCTTGGCTACCGAGGTCAAGGCAGGGGGGCAGGGCATTTATGTCACTTAGGGCAAACAGGCGTGATGCCATGGTCACAGCCCGACAAATACACATTTCTTTTGTGCAACAGTTAGGGAAGAAGGGATCTCTCCGTCGTCGAGCATCAGGATCCGCTCGTTAGCACGCTGATTAGCGGCGGGGCTCGGCTGTGCCGATGAACGCGCGGCTCACAACCGGTCCGTGTGCTTATGCTTCTCAGCAGGGCTCCACTCTCACATAATCATAAGCATTAAGATGCACGAGAGGCATTACAGCGAAGCTGGCCACAGCCCGTCAGTGAATCATCAACAGGAAGATGAGGATGAACTGACAAAGGCCTGATGTGCTGCTATAGTTAGAGACGTTCAGGTACGTGCTCTGGTAATTTCACCGTCCTTCCTGCGTTCACCTTTCCAAGAGCTCATTAAGGGTGTGTCGGAAACAGGGAGATCTATTAATATTCATTATTAGGATTTGATTAGTGCATGATCACCTGAAAGAAAGAATTGTCGTGTTTTTGTGAGCTTAGAATGAACCCTTCGTATCAACATGGGGAGCTCTTCACTGAAGTTTTATCTTATGCATTTATGTAAAATATCGATACAAGCATATTTTATGATTTTATGATTTTGTGATGTCACAAGAAATGTATTGCACATCTGAAGTTTGGGTTAGTTCGTCCTCAGAAACAAACATTTTATGTGTCTTAGATGAAAATGTATTGTTTGTACCATTCAGTCATAGAAATATGTAGGTCAGTCAATGGTGAGAGAAAATGATGTGTTGTTCGCATTTTAATTATGCCATGAATTATATATATATGATGTTTGTCAATTAAAAAAAAAACAAGATAAAAAAATATCTTGCCGTTGTCTACCCTACATGTTTTTCAAGCCATCTTCCCCACAAGAAAGCTGCTACACCATGCTATTCTGACTCCAAGCTGCTTCCTGACGCAGAACCTGTAAAGGACAGTTTTACAAACTAAGCTTACACCGTAAATGTCCGGCTGTTAATCTTTGTGGAATATGCTGTGCTAAGTCCGTTTGACTGCCGGTACAACACTGGTGAGGAACTTTCTGAGGCTGCATGTGGACCAGGGAGGAGGAGGAGGAGGAGGAGGAGGAGGAGGAGGAGGAGGTCGTGGATGATGAGGCAGTCTGTGGTCTGAAACTGAGGGCAGTAAAAAGCCTCCATATAAATATACACCCAGAGTCAAGTGTCTCCTCAGGATTCTAGTAAAGACATCTTTCATTTATCCATATAGGCTTGGCAGTTGGGGAGGTTTAGCTCAGGAGGTAGAGCGGGTTGGCTGGTAACCGCAAGATTGCCGGTTCGATCCCCGGCTCCTCCTAGCTGAGTGCCTGGTGTCCCTGAGCAAGACACCTTACCCCAATTGCTCCTGACGAGCTGGCTGTCGCCCTGCGTGGTTGACTCCGCCGTCGGTGTGTGAATGTGTGAGTGAATGGGTGAATGTCAGTCATTGCTGTAAAGCGCTATATAAATGAGGCCATTTACCATTTACCAGTTCTGGGTGTAATTCAACATTTTTAAGCCCTCTTGGTCTTTCCACAACTCTGCATTTAAAGTCCAACCACTCCAGCAACAGGAGAAACGACCGTGTTGCCGGCTTTGTACACCACTTTAATCTTGTTAGATGTAATAAGCACGGCTAACTCTTGGGGCCACGGGCGGACTTTAGAGTCCTATTACCAGCCAGATTTATCGGTGTAATCATAAACAGTTAAACCAACGGCCAAAGGCAAGACATTTGTAGCGTTAAGCAGCTTTTGATGTGGCGGGACCGGTGTCAGGGAGGCAAAGATCAGGAAAGATGGGTTGATGAATGGTCTGACCTGTGTGGACGCTCCGGCCTCCCTCTTGCTTCGAGACAGCCACTGTGCCGTCACCGTCCTTCCCCTCCGCAGCCCTGCAGGGAAGAGGAACAGATGTGGGACTACGTACAGACTGTCACATTACACCGCTCTATTTAATTCAGTTCTATGTTTATATAGTATACACATTATATACTGGAATCAAATCGCGTGTAGATTTACGGCTACGTCAGACATACTGTCTTATTACAGGGAGGGAAATAAAAACTTCTGATGTGAAGAAAAAGAAATTGATCACGAAAAAAACAATTCAGATCTGCAATAACTGTTTTGAAAATGCAATAATTTGTTGTAGAATAAATTAAAATAATAAAATGTGTTTATTGCAATTTAATCACAGCAAAATTGTTTTTTTATGTCTATCCATCCAGCTTTAGTAAACCAGCCGATGTGTGTCTTGCTATTCACAGTGAATACAGCTTAGTGAAATACACGAGCACCTCTGGGTGATGTTATGAACTCCTGGTGTATCTGGGACTTCACATGTACAAAGCAGCAACAGTGATGACACCAGTAGGTGTCTACATGGGGTTAAGCCCCGCCTCCTCTCCAGCGCGTTAAGCACAAGTGACGCAGATAAATATATATAATCAGGCGGTCAAACTCTCTGGCTTGTTTTTTGAGTGAACCTGGCATTAAATTCCCTCGCCCGGCAAAGTACTCAACACCTCCTCTGTGGTCGTTGCCACAATGACTGACACACGGATTTACAACAATACCAGTGTCGCTGTCACAGCTGGTAAAAATGCCACTGTCATCGGAAAACTATTATTTTCTCCGCTTCCATTTAATCATCTGTCTCACGAGCCTGATTTGAGTCGATGCACCGGAGCGGCTCTGTGGAATAATGTCTCCCATTTTCACTCAGCAAGGATCTCAGCAGAGTGACTAGATTAGCGCAGATGAATCATGAGCCCACTTCAAATTGACAAAAAACACTTCTCAGGACGGTGAATTTAAAAGGGAGTGATTCATATACGTCGGCCTCGGCCGGCTTTACGTTCGATCACAGGCGGCGCTGAAACATCGCCGCTTTATTTTAGCAGAATAGCAATGAAGAGGGGGAAAAAAAAAAAAACTTTCATTTCAACTCCGGGGAACATTAAGCCGATATCATCTGGAAGACAGAACAAGATGCAATAACATGGTAATGGACTTATAAAGACCTCAGTCCTGCGGTTTATCAAGCGTTTGAATCAAGTACACACACAAGGACACAATGCTGGCAGAGCACAAAGGAAGCTTTTGTAATCATCTCCCTTTACCATGTTTGACAAAATGAATAACAGAAGCTTTTTAAACCAGAAGACAACCAAACGTGTGGGAAATAGAAGGAATATTTACTTTCCCACAGCCAGTGAAGACAGTCAGCTGCAGGGACAGCAGATATAATATGAACCCGACAGCATGAGGACAGCAGAAGTAGCATATTTATTAGGGATGGGAATCATACTGCATGATATTACTATAGTTAAGTTCCTCTCACTTTACCCATGACCGCGCCGGAAACATCTCAACACCATCTAGTGGCCTGAAAAAGCAATTGTTACCAAAAGGTTTAATTTGTATTTGCAATATTAACAGTTTCTATAATAAAAGATAACTTGTGACCCTATGCTGTATCCATCTGAATTGTCCCTCTACGGAACAACGTATCCTCCCATCTCTGAATTTAGGCCGCCAGGAAAGACACAATCCCACCCAGAGTGGCTGAAGAGGAGTCAGACACCGAGACGTGGAGATGATGGTCAGTCTGTGCGACACTAATGGTCACATGAACTCGGCATTCTGGGTACATGAGTGATATTGTGGGGATCGTTGGCAACATGATGGAAGAAGGGATGATGCAACAAAACACCCATTATTCTGTATGAACCAAGAATGTTTTGACTATACCATTTATTTTAGTTACTGATTTGTATTATAAATTTTGTACATAATCCAGTTAATCTTTGTTCAATTCAGAATCAATACTTTTCCTCACTCATAGAGCAACTTAGAAAACACGTTGGTTGTCATTTAGCTGAAGAGTAGAGTCTAGAATCTAGATCTCTAGATTATTGGAGTTTTACTCTAGTAGTTTACGACTAGAGATGTCCAAGTTTATTTTGTGCCCAAGTAAGAGGTCCAGGCATGTAGCCAACCTCCGTGTCTGGACTTTGAGACACTTAAGGTGCACCCAAATATTTTCTCAAATTAACACACTCTAATTTTCACGAGGATATGCAGCAGAGCGCTCACACTGTGGTAACACGAGGAGGCTGAGGTGACAGAAGACAACAGAGAGAAGTCTCCAAAGGTTCACATTTTGATTCATTCTAGCCGATATGATCTATTAAAACCCGCCGATGCTGATCCCACAGGACATACAACTTCTATCTGTAAAACGTATTCTGATTGGACGAGCAGATTCAACACTAACCACATTGACTCATATTCCACGATATCTTTTATTCTTTATATAGCTCATTCAGAGAAGAAGAATCTGGGCATATTTGGTGTAAATATCGTAACTGATTCAGATGATGGAGATGCAGAAGGACCTCTATTATTTTGGCATTACAGCTGTTTCTGTTACAGGTCATTGATAGGGGCAATAAATCAAACTACTAATGACAAACAAACTGACAGCTATTTCTGGCCTCCATTGGTAGAAATAAAGTTTTTATCTGAATAAAAGGTGTATGTGAAAGCCATCCCATACATAGTGTATACTTACAAAGTCCTAGAGAATACTGCTTTATTCTTACTGACTCTGAAAATTGAGCTTTGGTAGAGCATCAGTACATTTCACACTTTTAAAATGGCACTGAGTCAACGGTGCCAAATCTGAGAACACGCCACCAAACTCCCCGCTGAGAGAGACTTGTCTCCTTGCCATTCACTCTTTCAGCTGGCATCTAACTGGGCTAACAGCCCACTGAGAAAGTCCATCACCCTGCTTTCTCACTGCACCCAGCGAGGGCGCCTCGCTACTCACCACAGGCCTCCGCCATGTTCTTCGCACATATGCTCCTAAAAAGTGTCGCGTTCCCACGGGGGCCTGAAAGGCACTCATCGCTCCCTCTGTCGATACAGTCAGAGAGCCATTAAGCGATGGCAGTGTCGAGTGGGCTTTGTGTGCAATCTGCATGGCTAAATAAAACCTCCACAGAGGGAGTGGAGGAATCTGCTGCCTGATATCAAAAAAAGGGCAAACAAAGGAGAGTTTGACTTTGAAATCAAATGCTGACGGCCTTGTTTCTCCGGGTTGGGGAAGATAAAACTTTACCCCCCCTCCCTCCAGCAAAAGGTCAGCATTAATCACTGATAACACTGAAAGGGATCCATAAAATGTCAGCTGCACTTGGTCTGGATTTGCTACGGACGGGGAGGGGGAACATTTCGGTGACGTTTGGGGAAAAAGAGGGGTAAGCTAAATAATGAGTCGACCGAGCCCCACACCATTAGTATTAGGTGAACGTAAATCATAACGTTATCATGATGTGTTCCAATCTCGTAAATCGCAGCTTTTGGCAGATGTTTGTTTTCACAGCAACATAAAATAGATATTAGAGAGGAAATATGGTGTCAGAACATCCAGAAAACAAAACCAACAAGTCTTATTGCTTCACAATCTCATCTTTTTGGAAACAACGGCTACAGAAGGTGTTGACTTAGACACAGAGATTAACCGTCGCCTGCCAACTGCTCATTCAATAAAGATCGATCTACTCAAACAAAGAAATGAATTGGTTATTAACATCGCCTTGGAAATGTAGAGCACCGATTTATTTATTTATCGTCTATATTTTAGTGGTTGAAACATCATAACAATGTAGATGACCTGGATTTGGAGAGAATCTCTACAATACCATCCTGTACATTGGAGTGAGCGTTCCTGTAGTGTTTAGAGTTCAGTACAAATTAACATTTAGTGACTATTATACAAACTGCTGTCTTTAAAGAGCTTTAAGCAGTTTTGGGTGAAGTGAAATTCGATCACATCACCTCGGTCAGAAATACGTTTTCTCTTGCTGTTCCTGCTGTAAGCAGCATGGTAAAGATATAACTCTGCTCCTCTGCAGCTCAGAGAAGAAGAATGCATTCCTGGAAAATCAAAGTGATTGCTCATAAAATGGCTCTAACGGCAGAGACAGTGAAGAGACGGGGATTTCTGCGGATGCACAACTTAACTTTTCACCTGCATGTGTGGGGACGCGCCACCTGATAATGTAAATGTGTGTCGCTGCCCAAGACGTAACCCAGATTCAATATTAATTCGCTGCCAAAATCAACAAATGACACATTGGTCTGGAGCCTCTGTCGTTATGGCATCCTCTCTGCAGAAAACATTAAGGCTGGCTAATAGCTTCAGCAGAGGCATTAGGGGTTGGAGGGGATGAGGCTCTCCATCACGCTGCTCCCGCTGAATGATCGACTGCGGCTCCACGAAGGCTTTGGGGCGCTTAATAAACACCAGGCAGATGCGATGCCCAACCTCCGAGTCAACAAATCAAAATGTTCTTTGCTCCACTCGTCCGGGCTGCAACAACTCCCACAGTCTCTGGTGAAGCTTTTCAATTATAAAACCACTTTGTGTGTGTGTGCGTGACTGTCAGGTGGTGCATGTGTGCCGGGTAAGCCGGTCTCCGCCGTTCTGCAGGGGGGGAATAGAAAGACGGCGGATGGATGGATGGATGGATGGATGGGGATGAAGAAAAGCAAAAAGGGATGAGAACCAAGAACCTCAACCTCATTCCCTAGTTTAGCAGAGAGCTCATTGGATACACCGTCTTATCCGCCTGCTCAAACGCCCAACCGCAGGGCCCCGTTCACACTCGGAGGCAGAGATGCAGCTCTCTATGGTAAATGATCTTTTAAATGCTGCCTTTCATGTCTTGTTCCTCGCCGCTCCTCGCCGCCTTGTCTCCGATTACAGCTCTCTTAGTGCTGCCGGATGGCTTGGCGTCTGCTTGTGCGGAAAGGCGGCGGCGGCGGCAGCAGCTTCAAAGTCTCACAGTGGTCCGACCTCCACAACCACTCCGAGGCAGAGGCAGAATGATGAGCTGGACCGAGTTTGAGTTTGCCTTCCAAATCGGCCGCCCCGTGGGTCCAGAGAAAATCAATTTCGGTATAAGAAGGTGTTATACTATTACACACACACAGTCTTTCACTTCTTCTACAAGTCGGTAGCTCCACAAATTGGAAATCTCATGACGGGAAAAGTGTTAAAAGGTGAAGCTTCACAGTCTCCGAAAGAACTGCAGAACACTTTCCTACATTTTAAATCCACATTCATAAAGTAACGTTAACACTGACAAACCGGAGGGCTCCGACGAAGTGTTCTACATCACGTAATCCACATTAGACTTTGGGGAGTCGTTACAGAGATCACTGATTAGAGATGTCTTTGCTAGTTTAGCCCCATTCTGAGCGTAAATAGAGGGGATAGATGTTCTCTATATGATAGTCAGAGCATTGATGCAGCTCTATTAGCTATGTAACGATGTAGTGGAGTAACGTCTACCTGAGCAGAGACACTCCCTCTGTGTGTGTTGTTATCTGAGCTGCTCTGTCGTGTGAAGGGAATAGATATTTGGACTTTGATACCAAAACTGGTTAAACGTTTAAAACACATTTATGAATTACAGTTTTCTAAATGTATTAATTCTACTATACTTGAGTTTATATTATTTTGGTCATGCTGTATTGAAGAAGACTTGAATCTAGAGATTTAGACCGTAAACCCGTGAAGAGAATATCATTTTTTCATCACCTGCATCCACGCCACTAACACAAACAGCTCTTGTTTTCCTGTTTTCTCAGTTCACCGTGCAACACTGATACGCTCTGAATATCCAATGTGGCACCTTTGAATAAAGTCAGTTATTGCCGCATCGTCATAATGAGCCTGTGAGCTCCTCTCCGTCTCCGTCCCACTACAAAGCCACATCACTTATTTTAACTAGCCACTCTCAAGTGGCACACGTCATTGTGTGAAGAATAAAAACACAGACAGAGAGAGAGTGCATCAGCAGGCCAATGTTAATGTTACCTTATGACCATAATACCCCACATATATACACCATTGGAGTCCACCAAAGAACATTATTTTTCCACACTGCACGTATACTGAATCACAATTCTATAACTGCCACATTCAAGGGGTTATTATCAAAAATATGCTTTTATGTTAAAAAGCTAAAAAGTGAAAATGAGTCGATATGTATCAGCTTAAAAAAAACCTCTTTTGACAGTTCTGTCTCTTGCAGGTTCCCGAACTGAAGAATCAGTTAAGCTTTAAGACGTTCTTTTGGATTACTGTGACGGGGTGAATACTGTTAATGCAAAGTATCAGCTTCAAGGCCAGACCAGGACTTTTAACGGCATGCCGTCACCCCGTCTGTCCCAGTTTTCACTCTTTCTACACTGAACTATTTCTGAGAAATCATCCGAGAAGGAAAACACTTTCCCCCTCTGCATCAGGTAATTTGTCCCCACTGTGCCAAAACACATATCCATCAAAAGATCATGAATAAAACCATAATGAAACGATGCCAATTCAATAGCAGCCAGTAATTGAAGTAATGTGACACAGCGTGGTCCTTCTTCATTATGAGGCATTTGCATTCGGTACGTTCCTTTAATTCTATGCTGTTACATGAGACGCTTTTAAATGGCTCTTTGGGACGACAGTGGGAAATAATCCACAAAACGTGCCGTCCTCTTATTTTCTTACCAATGTGAAGTCAAGGTTGAGTGACTCCATCATTTGTTTTCAGAAAGCACGTCTAATAAATGTACCATAATAACTTGAAATAATTAATCACTTGGCGGTAATACGTTTAGTCTTTTGTCTGCTTAACATTCATGTGGTTTCTACACTGGAGTATACGGCACAGTGTTCTTAGCTCAAAGGCTGAATAATGTAAGTTCCTGTAAATTAGATGGAACTACAATCCCCACGAGCAAAGTGGGTAATTACAGGAGCAAAAAAACACGATTTACAGAGAAGTAACTCTATAATGTAAGGTTTTTAGAGAAAAAAAGTCAACATTTTCTGTTCTCACAATAACTTGTTCTGCACTGATAACTGAAACACTGTTATTTGCTGACATTGATATTATTAGTTCATTGATAAATTGGATGCTATAATTGCAGATATTGTTAATCTTATTATTTAATATCCAGTGAAATGTTTAACTTGAAGATGCAGAAATATTTGTCAAAAAGGAATAGAAAGGCTAAAAAACTGCTTTCTTTTCTAACGTCTCTCAACTTAATCCCTCTTTTATGCTCCTCATCGGTTGCCTTTTTATTTTTAAATATCCTTTTTCTTTCTTATTTTTCAATATAGTCTCTGCTTTATTTTTTACATTGTGTTGAAGCTTCATCTTGGTATACTTTATCCCCCGTCTAGTATTGTACATTAAACAAAACAACAAAAATGTTAAAGATACATTGTTAAAAAGAACAATCTTGGTCATTTTTCACAACCTTCTGACATTTTATAGACCAGCACTTATCTAAATGATAACATAATTAACCATTATTAGAGTATAACCTATAAAAGCAGAATCAAATGTGTGAAGTGAAGGTGGAGGGAAGCAGGGAAATCTTCCATCGCTGCTGCAAAGACAGTCACAGCACATCTTGATGCTTAATTTTGAAATGCACCTTTAATTGCTGCACGGTAACAACTCGTTTTCTCCGTCTCCAGTAAATTAGACAGCTCAGTGACCCAGGAGAAAATTATGAAACTTCTAATAACTCTAACAGACTGAATGCTCTGAGGGGGGAGCATATATTTCTATACTGGCGCTTCACGCTGGGTTTTTTCCTGGCTGGCGTTTCGCCTGCTGTTTATTCCATGGGAATTGAGTCCATGTGATTATCCCTAATTCTGAAATGCTTAAGCCCAGAATCAGTTGCATCCAGGCTTCCGATGTTAGTTGGAAGCTTAATGGTGGACAAGGATTAGAGAACATGAAATTAGGTGGAAGTCGTTTGCATTTCAAAAGGCCCAAATTGCATTGATTTGGTTATAAATAGGCTAAAAACAGTTGAATTAAAGCCACATGCTATAGCTTGTGGATACTCACAGGGGTAAGAATATGTTGCCCTAGCTACAATAAACAAGGCTTGTGATTGGGAGGAAATTGGTTGGTACAAGCTGATCTCAGCATGTGTTATATTTAGTTTTCCAGGAAGAAAAAAAATGGATTTTTGATATAAAATATGAAGTAATTGATTTCTCGGCATTGTGCACAATATGAGCAGGGAGTGATTAAGAAGGATTAAAAAGACATTTTTCATTTCAGCTCAACCACACACATTTCAACCACACAATATCTAAATAATCATAAATAGCATGTATAAGTCCTCTGTGCTGACTGCATGGACCCGGACCGTGCTGATTGTTAACTGTAACGACTGCTTTTAGGAAGCATGGAGCGGGCTGACGGAGCAGCTGCAGCCTGACACACCAGATGTGACGGAGTCTGGCTGCAAAGTCTCTCCTTTCACGCCCAACGTCAGATCAGCTTTGGCAGTCGAGCGTTGTTTCACCAAATGACACAAACCAGTGACTTTGCCAACGTTTTCACATTTCTGTTTCTGATACGTGTCTCCGTCTCCTCCACAATGCAGTCCTTTTTAAGGGATGTTCACCTGTGGCAGTGTGAAATTACATTCTTGAAATCAAGCATGTCTTTTCAAAAACAGTGTCCTTGATTTTTTTCCTTACAGTGGCCCGAATACGCCGTCGTAGATAAAGACTCAAGTAAAAGATTATTTTAATACAATGCTCAACATGCTGAAATTATTGCACGATATTCTGGAGTGTTACCAACCCCAAAAATACGTACACACACTGAACGCATCTCACTATGCTACTTCACAATTCTACTAGCATGGCTACAAGTGGAGAAGGATATAAATACCAACATAGACAATCTCAATATTTAGAACATTTACATCTCCCCCCTTGAATAAAATCATGAAAATAACAGGACTTTTATTTTGAAAAACCACTAGAACGTGACCCATAGTTGCAACAATGACTCCGGTAAAGTAGGTTAGCAGTACACAACCTAAAAGCAAAGGTTGACAGACAGGAGACGGACAACAACTAAACAAGCATGATATGTTGCCATGGGGATGAAATAAAATGATTGAAATATTTAAATGAATGATTTAGTGTCTAATATTGTATGCTATTCTCGTTATACATGTAGCTTTCTCTTAATATTCTATTGCAATCTCTGGCGGTCTCAACTCATTTTATTATGCTTCTCTCGTCCACCGAAACGATAATCCATTTTGCCGTCTACCGTCTGCCTGATTCCATGTGAATGCATCATAATCAACCAGCCGAATGGTCAGAATCACTAAATGGACATCATTTTGTATTGAAGAAGACTTGAAATTAAAGATTGAGACCATAAACTTGTGTTTACAACACGTAATGAGATAATAAATCAGGTGAGAGGTAATTTTCTCATAGACTTCCATGTAATCGGACTTCGAGTCGCCCCCTGATGGCCAGCAGAGAGAAGCAAGTGTTGGGCACATCTGCCTTGGCTTCACTTTTTAGATCCCTATGTTGTTGAACAGCAAAACAAGTAATCTTCACTACAGACATAGTTGTGAAAATAATGAATTACAGACAACAGACTATAAGACAAGAAGATTGTGTCTGCCTGAGCTCTGGTCTCAGCTGTCGACTCATCATGTAACTGGTTTTATCACCGGGAAGAAAATCATCAATTATTGGTGAAGCATGTTACTTCAGGTCAACACTCATTTCCCACTTGACTGCTCTCGTCTGTTTATCTATTCACTTTTTTGGGGGCTTGACTTGCTTTTTCACTCGAGCTTAAATTAACAGATTGATCTCCCTGAAGTTTAACTGACTTGGTTTCACACTTTGATGATTAAGTGTTCCCTTCTTATTTGCTTTTTATTTGAGCAGCGTTGTTCATTGTAATTAAACATTTGGTCTGCCATTGTCCGTTCCTACCACGTCCACCGGCATCCACACAGGAAGGAAGTGGTTAAGACCCGCGTCTCGGTCGATTTAATTGGACGTGTGACATTGATGAGCGATGTGACTGGCACCAAAAAGAAGAAGGCACGGGACAGAATAAAAACTTTATGTCATGATTGTGCTGGCCAAAATAATTGTGATTCATGATATATTCCTGATAATCAAAATATGCTTTAAACTCACTTTCATGCGTGACAAAAAACAAGGCACAAGAGAGGAGCACCCGCCAGTTTAATATGGAAACATGGTTTTGTGGGCGACGCGTTTCCAGCGAGACGAAAGGCCCTTTACTGTACGTTCAGTCTTCTCTCACGTATGAACACATCCTGTCCAAACACCGTCCTCATTCGACTCTCTCTCTTAAACAAACACCTCTCACACATGTTTTTACTTTATTTTTATATTGGTTTTCCTCTGCGGACCTTGAGGGACTCTCCGTCCGACATCAAGCGAGGAAGCCGGAGGAGTCACGCTCGCACACGGCGAGCTATCGCTGCACGGCGCTGGGGAAAACAATGAGAGGCGTGATCTATATCTGACAGCGGCTGATATCTACTCCAGCGGCTGAAAGATAGAAAGGGAGAGAGGGAGGGAGGGAGAAGAGAAAGGAGGAATAATACACAGCGAATACTTTATCTTCCTGAGAAATGAATGTGTGGATTCGCTTTGTAGAGGGAGTGAGGAGGGCTCTCTAGAGAGCCAAAAACGGGAAGAGATAAAGTGGGTAATTTCAATGGAGGGGGGGCGGTAATCAGCTGCTTCATGTTATCGGATTCAAACCAACCTCTCTTTGGCCTACTACCATCTACCCGTGTGCTGTCTGACAACAGCGCCTGTAATGACAGCTCGGCCTGTTTGCATTGCTGCTGCTTTATGGTTGAATATCATGCATGCCCAGTCCTGAATCCCCTCTTCTTCTCCTCCTCCGTCCCCCTGGGGTTGATGCCCAGTGTGGAGCACAGAACTGAGATGCCACAGCATATGCTGCCCCTGCCATCCACTGCCAGATTGAATGTGAATGAATAATGCTTTTTCTCTCTTTTTTTTTTTTTTGCTTTAACCCACTTTGGGGACTTTTTGTGGAACTAGGGACGGCGGTGGGAAGCTCGTAGGACACGAAGTTAGACGGAGAGACGGGGATGTAAGGTTTTCCCCAAACAAAAAAAAAAGATTGTACACTCTGACAAACTCCTGCTGTACAAACATCAACCGCTAGAAGTGGTTTTGTCCTTTTCAGTGGGCATTGAGGACACGGACTTCTAATGCAGCCAACCTCATTAAAAGCAGAAAAGTCCCGCACAAAGCAGGAACTCACTTTTGTGATCTCTGTCTTCTGAAGCGTGAGCCAAGGGGCTGCTAGTCGCAGCGAGATCTACCTCCCCTGTCCCGTCCAATCACAATCCTCCTCAACTTCGCCGGGTACTGTATGCGTGCCTTTATATTCCGCGTTTGAAATAGATATTCAAATTTGTTGTTTTTTTTTTATAGAAGTCTAACTTTGCTTTTAGTGGATTGTGTTATTGCTGACCAAAACTTCAGCATTTGAATTATCATCATGAATAATACATCACCGTTGTGCATGAATACTTATCTAAAAGGCAATATATCTTCAAGACATAAATATGACTGGAGCCTGAGAAATGGCAGAGAGGCTCGGGTCATGATTTCAGGTTTACTATCCGTCTTAATGAGAGCAGTGCTGAGGCTGTCCTCATTAAGCTCCTGAATGATATTCGTCTCCATATCATTAGATCTTAATAGATCTCCGCGCTGCCTCCGACATGACTGACGATACGACGCTACAAGACGGATTGGACTGTAAAGGCGTTTAAATTCTATCTTCGGGACAGGGACCGGCCCCGAGTGTGTTTTAGTAAGCGGGGAGAGTTCATGTTACTAAGGACTGTCTCTATCTCTGTCTACGTCTGCTGCGCTGCCCCATAATGCAGCAGGTGGGTGCGTCACGTTCAAACCATCTTACATTAAATGAGAATCAGGGTCAGACGCCAAGGACCACTGAGCAAGCTGCATTACTGGACGCCTTGGCAGTGAGAACAGGTTGACCCCCCTGACCTCTGAGGTCACCAGGGAGCCATCTACTAACTGCTCCTGGAGTCTAAAACACTCCCAAACATGGAGAAACAGAATTTAGTTAGTCTGCAGCACAGATCTGGAACAAACCTGCATCTATATATATATCTATAGAGCGATATAGATTATAGATATAGGAGAAGTGCCCTCTGACAAGCTTTAAATCCAGGTTAGACCTTGTGAAGAACGTATATTCTGCACTGCCTTTGACTGAACTGTAAGCACTCATCATTATCAACCTTGCACATGGCAGCTCTTTTATGTCTTTCATTATTTTGGCAAGCGTTTCTATTGTTCTTAAGATTCCATTAAACCACTGCAGCCCACATCAAGCGGTAAAAGCACCATATAAATCAATAATTCCCTTAATACTCAAACACTTATGCTATCAACATGTGTAAGTAATGCCCCCCTGAATATGCCGCCGTACTGTCGCGTTATGGCTGTTTTCCCAAGACACTATTCACATTTAAAAGCAAAATGACTGCTAAACCATTCAAAAGAGCAAAGCACTCACATTCACTTTGCTGGTTACTTCCGTAAAAATGCACTCCGTCTCTGTCGGAGATCTAATCATTAAACAGTCAGGACGTAGTCTACTGTATGGTGTACACTTTATGTATGTGGAATTAGACAAAGCAAATGACTTGTAAAACAATGAAGCCGGGAGGCGACGTGGGTTTGGGTGAAGAATGAGGCTGAAACAGAAAAGCAGGGAGGCGGGATGATGGGAGAAGGATGACGGGATCGGTGATTGGCTGGACAGCATCCATCAATGTTCACATGCAGTCGGTGAGAATTTAACACAAGAACACATTTTCCCTGGTTTAAAATCTGACAGTTGGCTTTACAGGACAATGTCGGGTCTATTATCCTCTGTTCAGCCCAAAGCTGCTTCTAATCATATCTCCAGTCCTGCTGATTGATGCACCCATTTGGTCAAATTAATAATTCACATTCAATTCATTCAATGATACATTTAAACAAGAAATCTGATCTTACAGATATTCATTTAGTTACATTATGATGCATTCAGGCTCTCTTCAAATGTTTTGATTTGGCGAGGTTTTTTTTTTTTGAAGAGGCAATATAAACATGCAAATCACCACCATATATGACTATAACAAAGTAAAAGATAACATGTAGAACGTTTGACGGTTTGCACCGACTGGAATGCCGGATCGTCTGGAGCCTTGTTGCTATAACAAGACGGAACAACAATAAACCATGTGACTCACAGATGATCTGCAATCTGTATCAGTGGCAAAGAAAATGCCATCTCTGAGGATTAGATTTGCTCCTTTTTGCTCTCTGAACCTGTCCGTGACTCAAAACCGTGATACGATCCTTAGCGTGGGATTTATGAACCCTATTCTTAACTACGACACGACAAAGTGTCACGTTTGTTGAAGCTAATAGATGAAATGAGGCAGAGTGGGAGTATAAAGACTTGCAAATGAACCGGGTTCAAGGTTAGTGAAGGAGCACAACAGTGTTGCTCAAGACAGAAACTATAAAGCTGGAGTTCTCTGTTTGACACAGGTGAGAGTTATTGCTTTGGACATGAAAGATTTCCTGCCTGGATCGTACTTGTGACAGCGGATCGTTCAAAGGTGACACAGATGTGGCGCCACGGGGGGGCTTGTCCTCCAAAACTATTTAAATTCACAATTAATGAATCAATAACTTCAGCAAAGCCATCAGGAATTAAAAGAGATTAAGCAGTCAAACTGGATGGATATAACCCTTGGAAATGTGGCGGCAGAGCTCATTGAGTCAATGGAGAAGAAGTGCCTTTTGTCATTTTTTACAAAAAAAAAGGTCCAATGGTAATCCACCAAAATCTAATCTATTATAAAACGCTATATATTATAAAGCGAGCCACTCACAACTCACTTCCAGTGGTGATTCCCAGAAACAGAAGCACAAATTACATTTATAGCACCACAATAACACAAACCAGACCCCCCCTCCCCATACCTTACTAGATGAATTCAGTGACAAAGCTGATTGGGCTCCAATCAAAGGACAGTAGGTTTAAAAAGCCTGTGTGTGATGGATGCAGGCAGACGGACCTGGAACTGATGAACTAGTGCTCTCCACATAAGTACTGGAGCGGCCCGAGCCCCTTCTAACAGCTTACTCTTATATTTCCTATATCCTAAATCCCCACAGAGCTCATCTCTCCACATCTCTCTCTCACTTCAAGGATTCCTGAGCTCTTCCCAGTTTTAATGAGGTGCTCGATGAAGGACTTCCCCTTCCCTTCCTTCCTTCCTACCGCAGACCTGAAGTGGTGGGAAGGATCAGTGCGAGTGCGAGGGGAAAGTGGCTCCCTATCTGCGCCCATGATTGGAGCGTTCGCCCCCCCTCACCTGTCAGAATGAGACCCACCTTTCAGAGAGTGTGAGGGGCGGAATAATAACCACATCCAGCGATACGCCACAAATTCCTGAAAAGCCGAAACATTTACATATAAATAAGTGTGGGTTTGCCTCGTCTTTATCGCCCAGCGCTTGGTAACAGCAGTCATACAGATGAGCTCTGCTGAGGGCCGGCCGTTCCCAGGTGTTGTGGGAAATTGTGTTTCCCTTGGTTCTGTGTTTTCACTTTAATTCCATGTCAAGGAGGGAGATGACAAAAGCTTTTTCAGGGTCCGCGTGGTAATAACCAGCGAGGCTTGTCTCACAATGACAGAAGGTCACACCTGTCCGTCATCTTTATATTCTAACCAGGTGTCCACTGATTCTACATGGAGACTGTCAGGTTTGCACGGCGCTTGTCATTTATCAGAGGACAGCCTTGATTGTTTCTTTAGGAGAGACAAATGTTGGCAGACCGTGAGGTAAAAGCCTTTTTTTTTATCTGTAGCAATGCTGTGGTGATACAGTACCTGTGCCTGGTCTAAAAAGGCACGTTCCCACATCACAAAACTACGAGTCTGGATAGGGAGGAGGTCTGCAGACTCCCCAGGAGACTGCTGCTAGTGTCCCATTAGAACCCAGTAGTTCTGATGATGTTTAAATGTCATAGAAAAAAAAGATTGTTACCTTGGAAACATTGCATTGAGTGCAGTTTAGTTGTATGGGAGTTAAATGGACCTGCATTTATGTAGCACTTTTCTAGTCTTTCCGAAGCACTTCACACTACAAGTCTACAATCACACACTGATGAGTCTACCAGGCCACTTTGGACTGGAGGATCGCACCGCCCATCTTCAGATACGAGGGTCTACCTCTGAGCCACAGCCTCTTTGAGGTTGATTATTATTGACCAGGGACAATAAGACCTTTTCCTTGAGGAATCTCTGCAAAAGGGGCTCCTCCTGACATACATGCTGTATTTAGTTGAACATGAGAAAGTCTCATGGACACAGACATCATGGATTGTCCTTTAGAGTGGTCTTACTGTCTCTGTCTAACACTGTCCCGTAGCGACCAAATCAACCATAAGCTTCATTTCAGCTGTTATGGAATTAACGTTGATTAGCTAAAGTTTACACAATCTGTCATAATAATCATTTTTCGGCAGAGATTAAAGGTTTTACGCGAGATTAGCAGACGTGTTAGGCCTACTGACTCTGGGTATCATGGCAACCGGATAGAAGATCCAAACACAACCCTCACTGAGATAATCTATTAACCATAAACATTTGTAAAGCACATTTGTCCTCGTTTGTAGATAAATCCCCATCGTGAGACACCATGGGGCAGCTGGAGTTTGAACCAACTGGGCTTTGCCTTCAAAGTAGCGTATCAACTGGAGGTGGACAACTGAGACGTCACACAACACTTGTTGTCATTGGTTTGGACAGCTGTAACGGTGTAATGCCTCTGGACAGCGTTCACCCAGGAGTGCTGCTGGTGTCATCACCAACACACTCATTGTAGCTGACAGAGTGTCGGCGTGGATGAAGAAACGGACATCCCTTCATTCATGGTAGATACGACTCTCAGGCCCCAGAGAGACAGGAGAGTTACATAGTTATAGGAACGCTTTAAACGCCTTTCAAAAACAAATTAAACGTGGTAAAAGGTATTCCATCGTTAAAAGAAGCACCAGGAGTGAAGAAAACAAGCTACAAAATAAAAGTGAGCGTACAGATTTAAAGGAAGATACTGAGTTGACCTGAACTCAAACACATCATCGCTGTATGAGGACTTTTAGAAAAGTAGACAATATGACTCAAATTTAGTGTTAGGAGTTTCAAAAAGCATAATTTCACTTAATGTTTTTTCTCTAAGGGCAATAATTCACTTCAAATCAAAACAACACATTTTCATTTCTGTATTTATTACCAAAGCATTTATATTTACCGCAGTTGAGATGGGAAAAATTATGATTGTGTTGCCTTGCATGTTGATTGAGTGGTGCGCTGAAATTTTGTATAATCGGCCAAAAACAATCAGGACAGAGCATCAGAGCTCCTAGTCGGGCGGGTTGGTCTGGAGCCCTTAACTGAAAGGCAACACTATAATATTATTATAATAAGAAATACTGGTTAATTACTACCCTGTTTGAAATGACTCATCCACGTTCAACAAAGCTCAATCACATTTGTTCTGGGGAAACTCCGTCACAAAGGAAGAATAATCCACACGAGTCACTGTGCTGTTTCATTGAGAACTATTTTCTCCCGGAGTACACCTGCCATCCATCTCCCTCCACACACAAGGGCACGCCAGCTCACGGATTAGTGATTCACACTCCTGGATGCATTTCTCTGAGCCGAGCGACTACAGTGAGGTTTGTATTGTCATGTGTGTCTCATCCTGGCGCTCTTCCTTACAGGGGGGGGGGGGGGTCATCAAACCAGTCATGTCTGAATGAGGGAGGGATCGCTCCACAGCGTTTAAACTTCAGAGACTCTGATTGGAGGACATTCTAAGGGATCTATCAAATAAAAGGTTCATAAAACCTTGAGATTCACCAGAGGCCCCATGATACAATATTATCACTTTAAAAAGTCAATCCCATCTCAATGCAAGTTTCAACATTTTGGAAGTATTTCCACATCATTTATTGCAATTTAAAGTTCCTTACAAAAGCATTCAGCCACACTTAGTGTTATTCTGATTTTCTTGCCTTACAACTTGGAAGTAAAATTGGATTTCTTTTTATTTTGTAATGGACATACACAAAATACTCAAAATGATTTTTGTTGTTTTTTTTAATCTAAAAATATATTTAATTCCAGGTTGTAAGGCAAGAAAATGTGAAAAACACAAGAGAGGTGAATTCTTTTGCAAGACGCTGTATGTGATATTTATAGCACAAACATTGAGATAAATACCAGACATATAAAGCGATAAAGCGATATAAAGCTTAACTATTTTAAGTGATTTTAACAGCATCTGACGCTTGCTGTCAGAGACGAGGCGGCTCGGTTATCTATGTCCTCAGTTCATCATAAAAGGGGTTTTAAACTCTACATGCTGTTGTAGGACTACATTACAGCCCCGGCATGGAGACTGATAGCATTAGACTGGAACACTCTGGCAGACCCTCACCTACACACCACAGAGCCACAAAGCATAAACATAACACTTGGGAAATGAATAATGACTAAAGGAAGCCCACACAGCGGACCGGAGAGGACCCTGCGCGTCATTTCTGTGGGCGTTACGCATAAACAGCCATGCATCGCTGTTAGATTTCAAACTAAAATATTCTCCAAGGGTGCAACCTCGCCATCACGCCGCCCTGCTGTTTGCAGATGGGAAGCGAGGCGGTGCGAGAAGGTGAGCCGGGCATCGTCACGCAACGTGTCGCTAATGAAAGTTTGCCTGTTTGGAGGTCGAGCCTTGACAATTCTGCAGCTAGTCGCTGCCTCAACCCACCTGGAAATAACAGCCCACGCTTTTCAAGAGCCCTCAGATCATTCCATTACAGATTCCTCTGGGCTCAGGGAACAGGCCTTGCATCGCAAAAAGCATGTGGAGTGCAGGCCCTGGGTCGGCTGTGCTCGGTGCCTGGTAAATGGGCCGTGCTGCAGGCAGATATTGTGGGAAAAAAAGTGCTGAGCGCAGGGTTTATTTGAATCCCGGCAGAGCAAATGTGCATTAGGAGTTTTGAGGGCTTTTTTAACCTTTTGATGACACGTCTGCGATCGGGAAAGTGTGAGAAGACTGACAAGAAGGAAGGCTGCAGAGCATGTTGATGATGTCACACATCAGGCAATAATGTATCATGTTTCACGATAAAGAACACTCACAATGAGTTGATCAGGGTGAATTTCCATTATTGGGATAACTGTAGATATTGTCATGAGTGACTTAAAAATGCTGTCTAGCTCTTTATGGTGGTTAAGTAGTTATTGGGGATTTATTCATCCTTTATTTACGCAGGGAAAGCTGCCTTATCTGTGATGCAAAAAAATCCATCCAGTATGATTTAATGCCATTTTAAGAGTTTTAAGCACATTCTGATGATTACAGGGATAATATCCTGAAATGCAACTGTTTCGGTAGAATAATCATGACATTTTCATAATGACCCATACCTACACGGCAGCACGCCAAACAGCTGCAGTGGGAAACATTCTTGGCCGTTATGGCTGCAGTCCAGTGTAGAAGAATGTCGGCTTTCTTGCATTCTTTCATGCATATACATACATCCATTTTTCATATACACGCCATCTAGACCGTCACACGGAACCGTTAATGGACCACCCGACTTTCATGGTGTACAAAATCCCTCCAGTTGCATCCGTGACCGAGCCACTCATAATGAAGTGAAACATGTCAACCATGCAGACTCCACCCACACAGTTGTCTAACGGAGCCAAAATAAACACTCAAAGCCAGTCCTGCTAAGGTGCAACATGCTGCCCACTGAGATGTGCTTCAGGCAAGAAACGCTGGCGTACAACATTTCAGGAGAATACATCAAGCCGGTTACATTTGGTGGGCGACGCTAAGTAGTCGGCATGTGTTTGACCAAAACAACCTGAATAAAGAAGCACGTTGTTGTCTGTGAGACATGAGAGGGACGCACGTGTCTGCTTAGAAATATCACATTTACAAGAACTGAATTGGGATTATTAAAGAGTTCTGAACTCTATCTCAGTTCTGTGTGCAGAAATATAATATATTATATCATAATAAATAGAACAGGAGAGGTGTAGGATCTGCATCATGGGCCTGCACTAGAAGATGTTTGAGGTAGTTTATATCATATATCTTCACACAAAAAAAACGATCAAAAAATCCTTGGGTTGGTGACGACTGGTGACTAAAGCTGCCTCCATATACGTCGCCCGGCTCCAGATCAGCTTAAAAGCTGAAGGATATATAAAAACCCATATATATGTGGTTTTCAGCTGATTTGGGGGTTTAGTAACTCTATAAAACGACATCAGTGATTTCCGCTGTGACAGTCCACTGTCATGTCTCAGGATGATCACAGGCTGTGTTCAGACGTGAACTGCTGATGGTGTGAGGCTTGATGACTGTGGTTTTGCTGAGTGCTGCATATTAGCGGCCGGGCTTTAATGGCACACAATCACCACTTTCCTGATGTATTGTTTTTCGTGGAGCAGCGGGCGGCGGGAACAGAGGAACAGCCAATTATCGCTGTTCTATTTAGAGTGGTTTTTGGCCAGTTATGATCTGCAGCCAATTAACTGGTGCATTACTGGTTGACACCGTGCTGCAGGAGAAGAAAACGCTGACGCGGCACAATGGATGGACCAGAAAAAAAAATAAACAATAAAAAGGGAGGAAGAGGACAGACAGGGGCAGTCCTGTTCTGTTGGACGCGCTGCCAAGTGAGGGATATGTGGTGTTATAGAATAAAGAAGCTGCACATATCAAGTACTCACTCACTCACTGTACTCCTTAATAAAGAGCTGGGAAATGAACTACGTGCTACTATCAGAACACTGAAGAATGCACTTGAACGTTCTTCAACAACAAGCGTGTTGTTCTTGAACGTGGAATATCTTGCAGTATGCCAAACTCGAATAAAAGCCAGTATTGTAATATTTATACAATACCAACGTGTGGCAAAAATAAGCCGTAGCAAATTCACAGTAACGTTCATTTCCAGAGCACTAATTCTGATCGTACAACGGCAGTCTGCCGAGAACACAAACACTTCTCATTCCCCGGTTATTTCCAATCTCCTATGTTGTTCTTTTGTGATCGCAGTCGAGTTTACCAGACAGACTGTTAGCGTGAATCATCCGAGCAGGAAGCGCTCAGCAACTTAATAATGATCGGAAGGAAATCATAAGTGAAGGAAAACACATTTGAGGAGAGAAGCAGATGTACAACGGGTACTAC
Organism: Chelidonichthys spinosus; assembly: GCA_029853015.1. Classification (NCBI taxonomy): domain Eukaryota; kingdom Metazoa; phylum Chordata; class Actinopteri; order Perciformes; family Triglidae; genus Chelidonichthys; species Chelidonichthys spinosus. The sequence continues at coordinate 6,198,476 of CM056843.1, read as the reverse complement.
GGCCTCTAAGAGAGTGAGAACCTACACAGTGAACTTAGCACACATGCAGATAAGTGCATGCAATGAGTGAAGGTTATTCTAAATGCTAAGTGGTGGAAATGATTAAAAACAGAATTTGTTGCCTTGGAGTGTAATTTTGATATTTGGCTCAGATGTACGAAGGCCGGAAGTCAGAAACAGCCTCAGAGACCACGACGAGCAACAGAGCTTAAGAGCTGTTTCATCAAGTCGACAGAGTCAGCATCAACAGCAAAACAGATGATTGGACAACAAAAGGAATCAGCCGACCGTACCAGCCGATAAAACTAATATTGGCTGATATATCAATATTCTTTTCCTGAGTGGAAGCATCACACTGGAGCTGCAGAGGAGCGGCTGCAGCTGACGACTATCTTGAATCATAGACGGTTTATAAGTCCATCACCTATTGGTTCGTGGACTGCAAACCTGACCTGAAAGCGCATCGTGATAGGTTCTAAGACGAAAAAACTACAACGCCGTGGGAGAGACCTGTCAATCACAAGGTAGCCCCGCCCCTAAAGCATCCCCTGTTTTCTGGTCAATTTGACTCTAAATGGACCATAATGTACTAAATGAACATCATGCTGGATTGAAGAAGACTTGAAACTAGAGATTGAGACCATAAACTCATGTTTACAATGTTTACTGGGATAATAAATCAAGAGAGAAGTAGGGTCACTTTCTCATAGACTTCAAGGAAATCAGACTTCTATTTGCAACCAGAGGGGTCGCCCCCTGATGGCCAGCAGAGAGAATGCAAGCTTAAAGCATTCTGATTGGCTTCACTTTTCAGACCCTGAGATGCCTTCCTTTTTCATTTTTATATATTTTTTTAACAATTAATAATTTATTATTTAATAATGAGATATCAGAAATCGTGGGCAAAATCCATCATAATTTTCAACAAAACAGTCCAGAAATATTGCGTTTACTATAAAATACAACAGAGAAAAGCGGCAGATCCTCACATGGGAGGAGCTTCATAAATGAGCTCTCAGATTAATTTAAATCATGTAAATGAAAAGGTGTCGATACACTTTGGGGGCATTGACTAATGGATTGAACCGCCGACCTCTGGCCTTTGAACTCCAGGTGGTGTGAGGAACCCTTCGCTGTCAAATATGCCTGTAGGAATTGTTTTCATTGTGAAATTGATCGCTGAAAACCAGCAAACAGTGTCTAATTAAGTCCTTAAATGAAGGATGAAATCACACACTTCCTCCTCTGCCGTACTGAGAGAGTGGACAAACCCCGCCGTAGAACATTATAGTGCAGTGTGACACAACGCTGCTACACACACTCACGGGTTGTTAACTCTATTAACTTGGAACATCTGTCTTGAATGGGGGACAGTGTTTGAGACTTATTTTTCTGCGGGGGCAGTTCGGTCCACATGACTGACCCGGGGCCAGCCACCATCACACACGCTGGTCTGAATCTGGCCGGCTGAGTGCAGGAGGAGGCTGCTGAATACCTTCTATTTAACTTCTGGGGTTCATTTCAGATACCGAGCGCTGCCAGGACTCCCAGCCAAAGGCAGACCCTGAACAGGGAGGAATTTACGTTCTGGTGGTGTCATCCCTAAAGTCCACAAGAACGGACTTGTATAACATACACTTTAAGTGAAGTCAGCTCTACTGTACTCTACTGGCTGCTGGATCCCAGTGTCTCAGCTGCTGCCTTTTATGGACAAAGAGGACGGCTTATTCTGTAGCTTGGCTGAAATAATAATAACCGTTAATATATATATAACATACTACGGAAAACTCACAGTTAAGCACAAATACGTGATAATCTGTTATTTGTCTGTTTTTCCACAATGCAAACTTGTCTTAAATCAGTACAGATGGAGCTGCCCTCATAGACCCTCACCCGAAAATCCGTCAAGTTAATGTTCTCCTGTTTTCATGGACACGTAAACACGTTATAAAACACAGCACTCGTTGTTTTTATAACACACTAAGCCCTCCGTACATTTCGGCATGAACGCAGTGATTCAACGACGTCAACTTTCTAAGAGTTTGACCTTCTCGCCAGCCACCGACGTGAGGAGGAGGAGGCGGTTGTGGGAGTAACGTTTAACCGGAGTGGGTGACCAAAGTGAAGATGTTATCACGGTGTTGCTCGGTGGTGACGTGCTGGGGCTTCGGATGCGGTCCAACATGAAGACTGGGTCCGTGCTAATCAGGGGAAATGTAGGAGGGCATGCGTGTCCCGTACATTTGCCCGACATGACATTTAACTGACAGATTTCTCTACGGGATTTGGCGTACGATGCCTTGAGCTTCGCGACGGCCAGTTACTCCGAAGTAAAGTTTCAGCGCTGTCACACCAAACACACACCGCTTCAGTTGAAACTCGCTGTGACACATTTTAAACGTGACAACCCGCGTTCACCCGCCGCGCTTCACGGCTTCCACACGCAACTGGTAGACGCTAGAAGAAGTTTTACGACATGTCCGCTCTTTTTCTTTACCTTGTTCTCCGGTGTTTCCGCTGGCTCTGTCCAGCGCGCCGTTCAGCAGCAGAAAAGAAAGAAAAACGAGCAAACGTCCACATTTTGCCGGTGATATTTGGGCATTTTTCTGCCTGTGTTTACTGTACATCCCTGTGACCCTCGGTACCGCCGACCGTCCTCCCTTTCCACGCCGTGTTCAACTCTGCCTCCCTCTGATTCCTCCGGGCGTCAAACACGCCAGCGAGACAAATACAGCACTTCCGGTCCGGACCATCAAAATAAAACCGCGAAGAACGCGCGGAAACATAAATGAAACAACTAGAAGAACAAGCAATGAACATTTCAGCAATTGAGTGTATAAGATAATAATAATAATATTTATAATAATAATAATAATAACAATAATTATTATTATTATTATACAATAATAATAATAATAATACAAAATATAACAACACAATTATTTTATTTTTTTAATTCACAATAATACTAATCGATTAATAATAAATATTACAAAACAACTATTATTATTGTTTCAAATTTGACTTTAATTATTATAGAATTGTTGTTTTTGTATCGCAATTGCATGCAGATAAGCAGGTCAGTAGTAAGTAGTTAATGGAAATGAAATGCATGCTATGGTGACCAAAGGATATCTACGGGTATCGAGTATTAGGGCCAAATGTGAATTTAATTACATTTTTTCTTCTAAATTCAAAGTTATAATTATTGTTAAGAATGTTTTCTTTCTTAGATTATTATAATTTTATAAATGATTTGGATTGTTTCAAAGGATGGGTACGGATCATGACATGCAGAAGATGGTGGGGTCAACACCAGCTGTGTCCGATTCCATACATACCAGGGGTGCAACAAGTGACGGTGTGACTCATGTTTCAGGGCCAGTTTGGTAGAAGCAGGAAAAAAACAAATGCAAAAAGATACGCCTTTATTTATTTTGAACAGGACAGCAGTGTGTGAAACACAGCTGGTTCTTGTCTCCAGCTTCCACTGCCATACTCTATTTTCGTTCTTATCAACCATGGCCGGGTTAACTTGGGGGACGCAGCAAACACTGAAAGTTCAGATATCACAGCTTCTTCCCAGCAAGTAAATGCATCACATAAGGCCTTGAAACTCTGGGCTTTCCATTAAATTAACAAAGAACTTGACAAAGATAAACATGTTACATTTGATTTGATTTCAGGTGTCTGACTGTACTTTTCCAGTTGTACTCAGGAATGAACCATATCATAAAAACGTCAAGATCTGAGACATTTGAAGTACTCTGGTAAGTGTCTGGGCATTCAAATAGTCCTCAAGATGTATTAGATGTTTTCCTTTTCTCTCTCGGTTAAATCTAATGTGTAAATTACTTGAAATGTTCACTTTATTTTTATTCAAATCAAACTCCATGCAGCATCCATGCAGTTTCAAACTATTTTCCTTGACTGGAAAGGGGTGAATGTCCTCAGATCAACTGTAGCTAAAGGCTGGACAGTAAAAACAGATTTGCTTTGTTCATTAACACAATTTTTGTGCACAAAAGAATGTTGATCTTAACAGTCAGCTGTTTAACTTGAGCCTTTTCCTTTCTGTGTATAATCTTGTAACCTTGATGCAAAGCCGCAGAGAGTAAACACCCTGATTCGTGGCCTGTTTATCAGCAAGCTAACCAGCCTGACAACCTGCAGCTGTCTCTCCTGCTGCCGGCCACAGCTGCAGCTCCTCGGCCAAAGAAACAAGACGGCACTGTAATACCATCAAGTGTAATATTAACATGCTTTATTGTCTACTTGGTAACTAGATCTGATCTGTAATCTCAAGTGTAAGTGTGGGCCCACTTGCAAATGTAATCTGACGTGTGTAACCAATGCCACAACATTTCAGACTTTTAATTTGAAGTCAAACTCAACTAACATCCGGTTGTAAGCTCACTGCGTATAACTTGAGGGCACTCGGCGCTTGAGAAAGCAAGGCATGGGTTTGATTAACGCTGCTTTCATGTTTCCTTGAATTCAGAAGATGTAGAGAGACTTCATGTTCATTCTCATTTATACACGACAACGAATCTGCATGATAATCATATTCATTTAAACATGTTTTGACATTACAAAACAATTGATCAGCTTAATTGAATCGGTCATTAAATAAAACAAAGCAGCATGTACTATGCATGAAAGGGGGTTTATTTGTAACTGTAAGGTTGAGTGGGAGATTTTATTCAGAAACATTTTCTGTTATATTGATTGATACTTATAGCAATAAATAAATGAAATGCTCTGACATAAAAATAATAATAAAAAATGTCATCTGTGGCCGTGGCAGGACTGTAAAAACCCGTCCAGTCAAAAGAGTTGGAGCGGATGAAATAATTGGACGGCCTGCCTGTCTGTCAATGCTTACTTCCTGATTGCTGCTGATTTCAAGCACTCGTCGAAGGGGGAGGGACTTTTCTCAGTTAAGCGATGCATTCAAAGTCAAAGTCTATGTGGTTTTTCCAAATGACCTACTCTGCCTTTAAGCCCCTTTAGCATCCGTATGAATATGAAATAAGCAGAGCGACTCGCATCGTATAAAAAGTGAGGAATTCCACTTAATGAGGTCAGGAGGTTGGCTTGGTGAAACAAACCGGGACTTTCATCAGGAGACCAGCTGTTCATGTCCTGTGTGAAACCAATCATTACTGACTGACTTCCTCTTGTTACATAACTTAAGTGCCACTTATCTTAACCCAAACCACCCAAATGTAACCAATTCATTTTCTCATGTAAGTAAACAGAAAAACTAAGTCAATCTATGTTGGAAGTTTTATTTTGAAAAGACACTTCATGCATGTAACAAGTGGAAAACTGTATGTTTCCTGTGAACGTAGAGGTTTACTTTGAAAATACACTGTATATGAATATATATTTATATATTTTTTCTCTTTTGGAGAACTTGACAGTCAGCACACACCCACCTGGAAAACGGCCGCTACGCCAGATGGCGACTTGGCAGTGAAATATTGGTTTAATTAATCATATTCAATACTTTGGTTGATAAATACTATTTTCATTCCTTCCCAGAGTGAAATGAGAAGATGGATATCAACGTCTGTGTCTGTGCATCTAGCCTGTACAGAAAGTAAAACCTCTGCTGGCAGTCTGCATCTGGCAACCATCACAGCTTCACCAAAGTATTGGACAGATGGATGAACATCCGCTTGAAAACTTATCAAAACCCTGTCACAATCAATCCTGTGATGAAAACAAATTGCCAAATGAAGCTTTTAATTTGGAGCTCGAGACACAGAAGAAGCAGCAGCTCCGTCTTAATTCCACCTGAACAAATCTGTAAAGAGAAGAGGCCATGTGAGTGGTGGGATGTCGGCAACACGGCGCTGCCTGCCTCTTGTTCTAATGCGGATGAATTATTGCTTATTAATTTGCATGAAGTTATGAAAATGAGCCAGAATGAATTATGCATCGCAGGGAGACACTTGCATTTCCATTGTCAATATGGATGCCATTTACTCACATTAAAGGTCCAATTGAATATTTAGATCTGTGGGCAAGAAGCGGACACAAAAGCAGACAGAAATTTGGTGATTTAATGACCAGGTGGACGTTCAAGAGCAAAACACACAGCCAAACTTCTCCATCCTCGGCCCGCAGACGAGGCAGGAAGTTAATGGCGTTTCCGAGGCTGGCAGTAAGATACGAGGCTCGTAGGTGTGAAACAGGAAGGAGACTGCACTCAGTGTTTGCTGGCCTGTCCAAGCCAATTAAAATGCGTGTCACAGATCTGGGAGTTATTTTAGACGCTCATCTGAATGGTGTTTCAGGAACACTGCTAAAATTAGACCATTGCTAATACACGCTTTTATTACAAGCGCTTAGATTATTGCAGGTCTCTTTTATTAGTCCCCCAGAAAATAAAACGACAGTAAATTCAGAAGGCTATAACGGCTCACATCACTACACTGACTAGTAGCTTCTAAAGTCCTTTTAACTGTCTGTTTTGTTTTTATTGCATCAAATTATATTGTTTAATCATGTTATTGTTTTTATTTTGGTGTGCATAGTTGCACGAAATGTGCTCTATAATCATTATTATTGTTATTGATATTATTATTATTATGAATGCAAGATTGCAACTATGAAGTGAGGTAGAAGTAGAATGCCATAATAGTCGGGTAGATGGGCCGAGGCATTCAGGGACTGGAGGGACAGTGGCTTCTCCAGCCAGACAAGGGAAGGTGGACAGTCAGAGGACATCTAGTGGACAATTAGAGAATGACAATTAATTAGTTAAGAGAAGCGATCATTAAAACAAAAACAATTTATAACAAACGTTCAAGGAAGCATTCTGGTTTCTATCTGTCGTCTGTGAAGTGTTGACCAATCACGTTCAAGCAGGCGTGGTTGAATGCAGGAAACAGAGAGCATTGGCAGAAATGCATTCTGGGAAGGTAATTGCTAGACATGGTACGAAATGACTTGCATCCATTATTGATCACCACTGATCCCATTCAGGGTCGGGGGGTGGAGCCCAATATCATCCCAAAATACACTCGTTTCCACTGGATTGTTTTCTTTTGGTGTGCATTTCCTTATGTAGAAATAATGGGACTTCCGACAATTTTGTTGTTCAAATTGTACAATAATGACTTTAACTTTGAACTGAAAAAGGCAACACAGTCTATATATATATATGTGTATATATTTTTTTGTTACCCCTGAATGCTTGATATAATACCAGCGCTGCAAAATGCACGTCAGCATATCAAACAGGCATAAAAGCAGAATCAAAGCGCTGTGCCTCTGCTGTGCCCTCATCATTTTCTCAGTGTATGGATGATATGAAAATTCATTTTAAAGTGTTGGTATAACTGGAAGTAGAGAGGGTGGAAAAGGAGTGAAGGAAACCTGGAGGGGGGCCAGCTCCGTTAGACGACACAGAATCAGAGTCCCGTTGTAGTGATGAAGGTCGGCCAATAACGAGGGATCCATTCCAGCCTGATAGATGTTGGCACAAACAACTGTTTGTTCAAAGTGTGTATAAACAGCTTGGTGCTAAAGTGCTAAATGCATATTTGTAGAGGCGTGACAAGTATCGAGTTTACACTTGAAGGAGATAATGTGGTTTCACAGAATCGAGTTGATACGCTTGAACATATCGAACCATTCACAACGCTGAAAAAGGGTTGAAATTAATTTTTAACTCAACCGGACATTTTTGACTGACAGCGAGGTTTTGTGGAGCTGCTTTGGACAAATACCGGTTTCCAGCCCGTTGCTGCTGTTTCTTCTTGGTTGAATATATATTGTTTGCTATGCATTTATATGAGATCTTAAGTTGACATAACAGAGCAAAATGTATAGGATGGGAAGGGACATATATTGAGTTTTGGGTGCTGTATAATTTTGTTTCTATTTTGCCTTTATTTGAACCGTGACACAAAGTGTGTTTTATTTTTATTGAGACCAATAAATAAACACTTTCACCAAAGGTAAAGGGAAAACGTCATGCAGTTAGTTTTATTGGAGGCACTGTGCATTATATTTTTGTTCCATATGTCAGATTAGGTTATTTTTATGATTCAATGGCACCGCCCTCACCTGAGATACAGCACCACTGGTTGTTGATGCACACTGTGGAGTGGAGGTGCAATCAACCAGAAGACCAAATAGATTCAAGCAGAGTCCAGTATCGGACCCAATACCCGATACTGGTATTGGCATTAGTGAACTTTATATGTCAGATGTCAGATATTTCATAAAAAAAGATGGGGAGAGGTCGATAAGTGGGAGCAGATCGGCCGGTGGACGCTGAATGTTGCTGGTGAGCCACACGTGCTCTCTGACAGACTCCCTCCTCCTCTAACGTTACAGCTGTCAGGTTGAGCAGCGATGAGCTCCTCATAATCAGTACGAAGCAGCATCCTCCAGTTAGTTCTCATGGTGAATAAACAATGTCAGGCAAATACATAGTAGCCTGGATGGATAATAAAATACCACTATAGTATGAGTTATTGCAGTAAACAGTACTGGAGCTTCACCAATCTGATTAAAAAGAACTCTGGTTATCAATCAAACAACAAACAACATTTAAATGTTGAAGCTAATTGACATTTATTTATTATATGAATATAGAGTATAAGCAGTTTCCACCGTAAAGGAAATCATTATTACAAAAATATAATAAATAACACAATCCCAAATAAGAAAATGTTGCGTAACCGAGATTAAGAAGAAATTTCTTCTTAAGAATGTTTGAGGAATGAGGCGCGATGAGCATAAAGACAACTTCTGGGAAGCAGGTGAACAGGCAACCTATATAATTGCACGTCCCCATAATATAAATCATTACATTTAAGGGTGAAGACTAGATTTAAGGTGGAAGGTAAGGTTAGGTTAGGTTTAATCAAGGTTAAGATAAGGGTCGGGAAAAGGCGAGGAACTCAATGTCACAAAAACAACTCCCTCTGTGTGTGTGGACAAGCCGTGACAGTAATAATAAGTTGTGCAAACAAGATAACAAGTTTTGTGAATAAGATAACACCTTGTACGAACAAGAAATAAACCTGTAGGGGGAGAAAAGTAATATCTTGTACAAACATGATAACTTTTGGGGAACAAGATAAGGTGTGGGCGAAGCAATCACAAACAAGGCAGTCGTTGGATACACCATCGTTATTCGGAGCACCTCAGGGCCTCCATACTAATTGCAGCCTCGTAATACTCTTTCCCTCCCTACATGTTTTGGCTGTTCATGAGCTCGGGTTATATGTAGAAGTACAATGCAGAGTGCCTCTCAGCTTCCTTTTACTACCAGAGTTAGAGGACCTATTCAATATTAATTCAACGCCTGCAGCAACACTGAATATAAACATTTTTGTGCAACTCCAATTTCACCTCCCTTCCTCTCAGTGCTGTTTTTCCTCCCTTGTGCGGAATCAAACGATCAGAAACAGCTTCGCCTCTCACATCGGCTTATTGGCCGCGCTGCCCTCTGCTCTGCCATATCTGGCCCGGCACAAAATGACATCGCCGGCTCGGCCCGGGCTCCAACCAAAGCTATCTGTTTCGTCCAGGGCTCTCAGCTCACGCGCTGGCCAGCTGCTTACTCCATAATGAGTGGATGTGTAGCACTCGGAGCATGCTGGATGAGGCCCAGAGTCATTGTCTATCCATTCCCCTGCTACGGCAGCGTGCTGGTGTCACGCTCACTCTCTTTGACTTTGGAATTACGGCGAGGATTTAGACTTAGCTGGCAGGAAGGGGGGCTGCTGGATAAGACGGATTTATTTCACCTCATCTGGAAAATGTCTCCTCTGCCATACGACCACTCCAGTGGCTCTTTATCCTGCCAGTGGGGGCAGTGGACATTACGTTTGTTCACTGAGCTGTGGCGGACTTGTTTATTTTTATTGGTGGGATATTGTCAGCGCCACTTGTTCCATGGAAATGTCAAAGGTTTAGACCCAGACATAGAAATCCATCACCCTGTGCTCTCAGTGAGAGTAACGCACTGTGTCAACCGAAGAGGGGAGTAGGAGATGAGATTTACCTGGCCTTTAAGGGCCATAAACCTCTCAGAATATTATATATACACTTACTTTCCATTACTTATTTGCAGGCGAGGTTTTGCAGATGGATCCCAGTGAGATGCTGGAATGAATGAATAAAAGTCAAAGATGGCCCCTGAGCCCCGAAACCTTCGTTTTAATATGCAGCAGCGGTTCTGGATCATTTAAACGAGACATATGTTGATATTTGTTTTAATGAATATGAAACTAATTTGCATAATCTTACTAATAACACTAATACGCCTGGTAGTGTTAAAGAAATGTCAATAATTGTTGGACTGGTGTTTGTACACGAGCCTCATTTCCTCCCAGTTAGCCAGAAGTGGGCAAACATCCACCCTGAGTTCCTTGTATGCATGTCCATACTCGATACTATACACTATATACGATCAACTGTACACTATATATGATACACTATACACTATTTACGATACACTATATACTATACGATACACTATACACTATATCTGATAAACTATACACTATATACGATACATTATACATTATATACGATACACTATACACTATTTACGATACACTATATACTATACGATACACTATATACTATATCTGATAAACTATACACTATATACGATACACTATACATTATATACGATACACTATACACTATTTACGATACACTATACATTATATATGATACACTATACACTATTTACGATACACTATATACTATATCTGATAAACTATACACTATATACGATACACTATACATTATATACGATACACTATACACTATTTACGATACACTATATACTATACGATACACTATATACTATATCTGATAAACTATACACTATATACGATACACTATACATTATATACGATACACTATACACTATTTACGATACACTATACATTATATACGATACACTATACACTATTTACGATACACTATATACTATACGATACACTATATACTATATCTGATAAACTATACACTATATACGATACACTATACACTATATACTATACGATACACTATATACTATATCTGATAAACTATACACTATATACGATACACTATACATTATATACGATACACTATACACTATTTACGATACACTATATACTATACGATACACTATATACTATATCTGATAAACTATACACTATTTACGATACACTATACATTATATACGATACACTACACTATTTACGATACACTATATACTATACGATACACTATATACTATATCTGATAAACTATACACTATATACGATACACTATACATTATATACGATACACTATACACTATTTACGATACACTATATACTATACGATACACTATACATTATATACGATACACTATACACTATTTACGATACACTATACACTATATATGATACACTATACATGATACACTATACACGATACACTTTACTCTATACTATACACTATACTCTATATACTATACACTAAACTATACACTATATACGATACTCTATACACTATACTCTATATACAATACACTATAAACTTTACACTATATATGATACACTATATACGATAAACTATTTTATACTATTTGCTGCCCTCTGCTAGCTCACCTTGCATCATTTAGTTCTGTTATATAGGAGAGAAGGCAGCCATCTCTTTGCCCGATAGCTCCAACACTTTGGCAACTCACACTGATAAATAAAACTGCAAGTGGAAAAATATTTTGATTTTGAGATGGGCTATCCCTACAATATTCATATAATAGCTTTCATGAAAAACAAAAGTAACATTATCTTCAAAGCAATTGTGGCTTAAGTTGTTTGCCGAATCATCCCATACACTCCTCCTGTAGTTTTCCAGCTTTAAAGCTGAGGTCCATTATGCTGAATCCTGTGCTCTTGGAAAGAACAAAGTGCAGAGGGAAGCCTGAAGCTCTTCATTAAACGGGATGTAACACAAGTAATCCTCAGAAACAAAAAGAAACAATCACAACAATACAACAAAAAAGACTTGAGCACCTGAAGGGAAATGGGGGCAGCTGTTTATTTGCTAATAAGAGGAATGCATATATATATACATAAAATAAAAGAGCCAATGCGTTCATACAGTTTTTTAAAGGGGGGGCTGTTAGGAGTGGGATGGAGAGGCATTCTAGCGTTACAGACAACACCGCTCTGAGCTGGTTGGTTTGACACAAGATAAGCAGCATCTGTTTAACTGGGAGTCCTCGAGCTGTTTACCAGCGAACTCCACTCATTTAGCAGCTCACTGGGGGCGAAACAGGAAGTAAGGCTGCTGATTTTCCAATGCCGCTGCCCCGGCTGCTTTGTTCCACCAGTAAACTAACAAACCAGAATGAAGCCTCATCCACCAGGTGCCTATTCAAGGGCAAGCTATCTGAATGGCACTTTTTTTAGGCTTTGTAGAGAGATGAACAAGTACTTCTAGTGTGTTACAGAAGTGACCAAAAAACAGTCAAATCACAAAGGGGAAATGAGCAATCCCCCATTCAAATCAACGACAGACAGTTTATGATTATGTGCCATTGCTATAGCAACCATAGTGGGCCACTTCCGTATGAAGTAAATAAGTGCAATGTAATTTTGCTGACTGGTAGATGCAGATTGCTTGATAAATGGATGTTACGATACTACTGGTCTATAATGGTTTCTACTAGCTGATGTAGGTACGCGTCATACTTTGAAACCTTAAGTGTAATTTTTCTGATTTGCCTCGAGTCCAAGTCTAAATCTTTTCACTTCACTCTCAGAGAGAACGCTAACAAGCTATATGTCCCAAAATTAAACTATTTCTTTACAGCAATGAGCCGTATGCATCGTCTGGTTGGGACAACAAGGTCGTTTACGGGTCCTCGGCTGTTGTTGCCAGCAGGAATAAAAACTCTTCCCGTTGGGTGTGAGCCGTAGTCACCGTAGTCTCATCCCAGCTCTGGAAACCACTAACGCAGAGCTGATGGATGAACGTAGCCCGGAGAGAAAACGCTCTCTCTCTCTCGCCACCAAATGACTTATTTATACAAGCCATATGGTTTCTCTGCGTTCTGTGTGTTTGCTTTGTTTCCTCTGAAGAGGAACCCAGTGTGCGTCTGACATCCTGTCTGCGACAAGATAGAGTCAAACGTTTCCTTCCTCAACGCTAATGTTATTAGCCGACGTGTCTGGGGAGCGTGACACACTTCTCACAACGCGGGCCCAGTTTTATCAATTGGGGGCTTATAGCTGGATCCCCAAATGACAGAAAGTCTGCTTTAAGTTTACCCCCCCTCTGCTAAAACACAAGTACAAAGCTTCTCTACTGTCGCTTTTCTCCACTGCAGAGCACAAAAACACAGAGTTATTCTGAGGTATCCTGGTGAGAGAGATGTTTATTTGGATTATCACATCTCGGGAGGAAGCATGCCTCCCTCAGCCAATTTAGAATGTGCCCTGTAGGCCACAAATCTTTTGCAGAGTGGATAAGTTAATTAAGAACAGCAAAGGGATGATAACGGCCTTGTATTCCGCTCCGGCTATACAATAATTGCATTTCATACTCGGTATTTGTGGCAGGGGGTCATTGTGTATCGGAGGACGGCACTCCACGAAGATAAAGCCGCCTCATTATTGCACAAGGTCAGAGGAGAATAGAGCCGATTGACTGAGGAATCTCGCAAATGTCTCTGAAGCAGATGGACCTGACGTGTTCATTAACTGTGGCCGTGATTTGCTCGGTTTGCTCTACATGTGTGGAACTAAAAAAAGAAGCTGGACAACAAAGTCACGGTTATAGTTAAGAGCTTATTAAAACTAGTTAGAGTGGAGGCCATAGAAATAGAAGTCAGAAGAAGTCAGAAGTCAGAATTTATTTATAAAGCACATTTAAAACAACCTCAGTTGACCAAAGTGCTGTACAATTGCAAAAGCACAACAGAGTTAATCACAACACTACAACAAACAATTAAAACAACACAAGGGATAGTAGTCAATTTAAAACAAATTTATATTAAAAAGAAGGAATAAAAAGAGAGTAAGAGAGAGAGAGAGAGAGAGAGAGAGAGAGAGAGAGAGAGAGAGAGAGAGAGAGAGAGGGAAAGAAAGAGAGAGAGCCAAGATTGCTTGCTTTAGCTGGAAGTGGACGCCAAGGAGAAAAGATATGTTTTTAGGAGTGTTTTAAAATGTTCAACAGACTGTGCAGCTCTAACATGGATAAGTACATAAGTAAGAACATTTGTCAAAGGAAGGAAACAAAGAAACCACAACGTATCATTGCCGATAAAGTAAGAGCTAAAAATAGAACAAGTGTTAGATCCTCATCTGAGTAAAGTAGTACCTTAAGAGCAACAGTGCTAAGATCAGAGTGCTATAGGTAAGGTTGTTGTTTTTTTTTTTTTTTTTTAAAGGCACATTGGACTGAGAGCGAGGAAACATCCATGTATCATTTACTGAAGTCTTCTCAGCCACATAAAAGAGGTGACACTCAGCTGGAATAGCCTCAAAGCATGGAGGGAAATTAAGTTATTTAAGTTGATCAAACAAGACATTTCATCTTGATATTACTCATGTTTTAGGTTGAATGTAGCTTACATCCAATTCAGACATTTACAAGTGCAACTACTGCAGACTTATTGATGTCATTAAACATGCTCTTATATTCAGAACTAACTTGCTGGCTGCATGTCATGTATGTATATATATAAACAATTCTATGTTGTCCTTTTTTTAATTTTCTATCTTTTTCTTTGAGATGTGTGGAAGTTAATCTGCAGGCACGGCAGTTTAACTGTGGGTCATGTCATTAAATGATATTAAAACATTCTGATTAAAGCAAATGGGTTGTGGCTGGAGGAAAATATTAAAATGTTCTCTGCATTCACACACAAGGAGCAGCAGCACAATCCACTGATTATTACAGAAGCTAAGAGTTTAGTTCTGTTTCCTCCGTCATGTTTTTGATCTGGAGGTCTCAGTTGTCATGAACACTGTTGTTGCTCCTTTGAAAGAGATCCTAAAACAGAACTGCTGACCCCCACCTCATATTTAATAGACGTTGCTTCCGGCAAGAAAGGAAGCGAGGAGGCACGTTGGCATATTGAAGAGAGTCCGCGACACGTCGACTATTGAGGCCGTCGGTAAAATCAACGCAGGATGAGGCTTCTGTTGGCTTATAAATGTGGCACCTTCATTTTGGAGTTTCCTAATTTATTAAATAGGAAACAGCCAGAGTGTAATTTAATCTAATGTATCGTATATGTTTTCATATAATGTCATGTATCACAGAGACTGGGGGTTTTGTTTCAGGCTGCATGGTTAAGTGAGGCTGCTGACTGCATCCAGGGGGGATTTTTCATTTTTTAAACAAGATACTCAACTTTACAAACAAAAAAAAAAACCCAGAAAAGAAACGGAGAGATGAAAACTGATGAAACAAGGCGAGGTTAACAATATATAGTGATTATACAGGATGAAACAAAGAGGGGAATCTCCGCTCTTGAACATTTGTTTCACCTCGGTTTTAAATCTCTCTAGGAATAGTAAACAACATCCCCTCGATCTTAGTGCCCAATACAGCCTCACAGAAAATCTAAAATAGTCCCAGAATAGTGATTTGTACCATTGCTAAGTGAGGGAGGTAAGTTCTCTGTATTGATTTTGATTTTCAAAATAACTCTGCACCATACAGAGTATTTGCTGTAATTGGTCCGGGAAACGAGGATGAAACTGGAGTTGTACATGAACCAAACAATCCCTGAGCTCAGTCAATTATCTTCATGCCAAACTGAACTTAATCCCTGGAAGATTCAGACGGTTCGGCTGTTTCTTCACAAAGAAAAGATGAGTTCTCCCTCCGATAAGGTTTCTCAACGTCAGAGATTTCCCTCAATTAAACAGAAGGAGATTCATCCCCAACTTAACGTCTTTCCAGCCCTTCTAGCCAACATTAGAAGACATTGAGCTGTTGCTTTGATTACCTTCATTATACGTCCCGGTTGGCATAAAGGTTGACGAGGGAGCAGTTGTTGCTCTATCACTTATTTCTTTACAGCATTCTCTTTTTTTATTCCCAAAGACAATGAAGTCTAGTTCTAGTAATTACTTGCTTTTGTGACAATTCTGTCCCTGTTGTAAACTTACTAGAGATATATGGAGATATGTAAACATTATGTGAAATGTTATATCGCATCTCCCTGACTGATACTTTGGATGACAATCCAGAATGTATTTATCTATTGGCACCTTAAGCAGTGTGTAGAACTACTTAGGCAAGAAATTATCTTTTAACTTCTGCTCAGCAGATACGTACATACAAATTAAATGAGCAAATACTGATCTCCGAGCCCCCAGTAACCAATAACTCTCTATTAAACACTAATACATAGTGGTATTTCCTCCTAAATCCCCATATATTATATTATTACAAGGTGAGATTTCAACTTTATTGCATTCCTTAGCACAGCTTTGGACTTTCCTAACCTCAATCCCCCCGTTTTACATCCCACATGATGGAATTTTAGAATCCATCCACTAGTATCAGATTAATAGGCCATTGTTTAGAAAAAACTTCATGGTTGGGCTTAAAATAACTATACAGTGAGGTTTAGGCAAGAAAATGTTATCTCTTTCAATATTTAGTACCACGTCACACGTGGATGCATTTCATTTGTGTGTCCACCACAGAAAAGGATCCTAATGAACTTTCCATTGGCATGTTTTGTGCTGAGTCACACAAGAAAGAAAAAAATAACAATTTGGTCTCAGTACATGAGAACACTAGATTGCATTTTGTGATTATTTCACTACTGGATTGAGAAAAAAACGGTTCTGTCCAATGAAAATCCCATCTGTCCACTCAGTCCCTTCGTGGAGAGGGATGTAAACATTTCACTACTTTGGCTCGATGCTCAGCACACACAGCTGTGGCCGTGGAGGAAGGAATTATTCCTGATTAATATATTTCCACATGTTAAAGAGCTTTAGCTGACATGATTTCTATCCCGAAACACATATCGACGTATAAGCAGCTGTGTGTGTGTGTGTGTGTGTGTGTGTGTGTAACACACTGCCTCTGTGTTGTAGAGAACGGATCTTATTATGGAAATCAACATGTAGTAAGCCCTGAGCTTTCATTGGTATTGGCAGAAGGAACACATTAGTATGGAGGATGGAGGGCCGACGGTATTCTGCCTCATACCTGCTGCAGGGAGAGTAAAGACACCGGCTTCCCCTTCAATTACTGTACCTCTTCCAGTGAATTCAATCAGACTGGAATTGACATAAAAGCCTGCTCCATATCTTCTCATGTAAACGTTAATATTAAGGAGTAAAGCGAGGCACTCAGGCCTGCTGAGCTCCGAGCAAACCAATCTGTCTGTACTCTGTGTCTGTTGGATGCAATTGTAGGCTGAAAAGGTTCATGGCAACAGTTTTCAAACGTGATGATAAATCAAGGAATGCAGTTTTAATGTCCTGAGTTCAGAGTTTTAGGAAAAAATATTTTGGAGTAAAATCTATAGAGGCAAAATCACGGCCCCTCCGATTAACCACAATGGGACTTTATTTTAGCTAGTCAAATTGGAAATTTAAAAGATCGTTTTTGCAAGTCAAGAGTCTCAGTTTGTGGTATAACTAACGTTTTGTGCAGTTATGACTGTTATAAGAATTTTGTATAACCTCATGTCTTAAAGGTTTCTTCGTTCAGGTTACAGCTTTATGTGTTGAACTGTTTATTACTTTAGGATCCCCATGGCTGACCTAAATGTTATCAGAGGCCTGGTAGTCATGATGTCTTGTTCTGCATGAAGGTTAACTGTCAGTGACGCATTATCTCCTGTGATTAAAAGACTCAAGTCATAACAGTGATTTGAGCACTTCCTCTGTAGCATCCTCACACGTTGTTGCATTGTAACTGCTCCTCTTGTATAAGATTAAAGTCAGACGTCGACTTTACTTATGTCTCCGATCTCCTCCATGGGTGAATTTATTCGTTTACTGGCAAATTCTTTTAACGATGACATTGGGTACCTTTAAAACAGTTGGGATGTTGAATTTGAAGAAATAGAATCTGTGCGTGTCCATACTCATCTGTATACTTCCTGAAATATAAGCTCTGGGCGCCCTCTAGAGGCACTAAAAGGTACTTTCCTATTAAGGCACACACTCATACATATCCTTCCTTCCAAATGAAGGCACAAACAATCAATATTAATGCAGTCCAACAAAACGCAGCACGAACAAATGCAGCCTCCAAACTGAAGCCAGTCGAAGCCAACGCCTCTCTGATAAAGTGTTTCATTGTTGCTGAGCTTTTCTCATTCAGAGTCAGGATTCTGAGAAACTCGATTAGGGAAAAGCAAACACACAGATTCAACTAATTCCTCGGCAGCAGAAAAAATAAAAGTTTCTAGACTTTTAATGTTTGTTTGCAATCAGACAGTAGACACGAAGATTAACAATGAGAGAAAGAAGAATAAAATGATGATGATGATGATGATGATGTGATGATGATGAAGAAAATCATTATTTGACCTCCAGTGAGTCTACAACTAAGTACACATGGTGGGTATTTTCCATCATCTTAAAATCCACCTGCCTGCTGGTGGATTACTGCTGAATGATTGGTTTTGAATGATGGTATTAGAGTGAGGGTTATTTAAAAAAAGAAAAAATAAACAAGTGGGATTAAAAGATTAAGCTGATTCCAGGATTTTTAGAGGCAATATGTTCAAATTGTACTAGGCCGGCAGAAACATTTACGGGAAATATAACTGAACACTTTTATGATTAAATGAAATCCAAAGAACAAGACATATTCGTCCAATATGGCAAACGCCAGCTGAATTGACTTAATCTCATTTATAAAGTTGTTAACATGTGTATATGTTGTCAATAACAAGTTTTTGTTTATAAAACTTATAGCTCTTCCAAATGGCTTGTTTACCTCATTAAAATCATATTACGTGATGCAGAATTTTTTCATGTTCATTTGCGCATAAATGTGCTCTTCTTATAGATGAGGCCTATTGATATATATAAATATATAAAGCGGTTTATAAAGATTTACATCAGTAGGAGTACTGAGAGATGGACCAACACATTGCCAGGCGTATTTGACCAAGTAAGCTGTTTCCTCTTATCACGACTCAGTGAATTCACTCAAAGTGAAAGCCAGAACCTTCTCAGCGACCTCCTCTCTCTTCATCCCTCTTGATCCTCCTCCTCCTTCTTCACCTGAGGGGAATAACTCGGAGGATCAACATAATCACAGCTCAAACACCATGTGTCACTTTCAGCAGCACAGTGGAAATTATCATTGCTTCCCCCACACTGAGAAGTGCTGCTGGCATTCAGCATTACACTCTCATCAGTCCTTGTACTATTGGTTCAGCACATCAAAGCTAATTCACTCTAACACTGTGGCTTTAATTAAGCAGACATACTGTAACTTCATGCAAGTATTGCAACAACCATCTATGTAGATTGGATGCTCCCAACATACAATATGCTGTGTGTGATGTATATATATATATATATATTATATATATATATATATATATATATATATATATATATATATATATATATATATATATATATGTGGTTATAGCATATCATAGTACATCTTCACAACACTCTTGTCCTCCACAAGTCCGCTTCCAGTAGTTTTCAAAGCACAAAATACAAACATCAGCAAAATATAATTATTTCTGAAAGAATATCATTATGATATTAAGTTGTTTTTTAATACCTGGGGGGATGAAAGAAAAAAAAAGAAAAGCTTTGAGAATAAGTACTGAATTGGAAGACAGTATGGAAGCCCATTTTTGCCAGAAAAATACATTTAACATTTTAAAATAGCAAAAAGAAATATGTAAATCCAAATTATGAGACAGAAAGTCAAGATTTTTAAATACCAAATTAAATTCCTCCATTTTGTAAGATAATATATGTTAAAATTACTTGTAACAGCTCATTATAGAGAGGCTAAGTCAAGCCCCTTTCGATGTCCCCATGGGATCTTAAAGCTTTATAGCTGAAGTATAAGATTGTTAAAAAACTTACTCTAAACCCAAGTCTTGCTCATCCGTTCACTTGTTGGCTGATAAAAACAGTCGCTGGATGAAACACATCAAATACGATCAGGCTATATTTGTGATGGAACAAAGCTTAGTTAGCTACATATGTGCTAACATCTGTGTAGGTGACATGAATTTCACACTAAATTAATTGATACTATGGGAAACACACAATAAACTGAGACTCTCTTTATGTGCAGAATTATTTTTTGAATGACAAACATGTAGTTCATAGTACAATTCAACGATCTTTATTTTGTATTTTTATTTTTTGCCATTACAACCTTTCTTCTGTTTTCTGTTCCGTGGCAGAGCTGGGCTTCCATACAGTGCATACACACGTAATGATGCGGTTCAAAGTTCACGTAGAGGACCTGACTGCGCATGCGTTTACTATGGTGGCACTTACCAGCTGAGCTGAGGAAGTTGTGAAATTATTATTGTAGTAAAGTTTTAGCGTTAACAAGAGCAATGGGTTGTTAGCTCTGGGGTTTTTATGAACTCGACACAGAGAGTATATCGCACAGAGACAGAAGGAACATCATGACAGCTAACGAGGACCAGGAGGTATGAATGGGTGATGATGCAGTAGTAAGCTAGCTGTGGTTAGCGGCTAGCTGCTAGCTATTTGATACAAGCGACACAGCTAGCATGTTAGTCGAGGTTGACGAGCCTTGCTGGCAGCTTTTCTGCTCGCTACTCTTGTCGGTTTCTATTAAACGTGAAAGAGCTCCGGCCCGAGTGTCAAAAGTGTGTCTAGCTCTTGTTGAACCCCGATTAGCGTTCATGACGGAGTAAATGTGACGCCAAACTCCATTCAAAAGTGTGCCAATTCAATGTCTGTTCAGCCATAGAGAGGAATGAATGCCACATGAACCATTTTGTGGAGGAAAAACCTCCTTGAATCCCTCCGGTGTACGATACCTCTCAAAACAGCACGTGATAACGGTTAAATAACTGCGTGTTCACGAAACCATCTGTTACAGCGTGTAATGTTACAGTGGAAGTAGCAAGGCAGCAAATGGTCTAAGCAAGTGAAAGGTCGAAAGTCTGGAGGATAATTATGTATGCCGATTTAAAAAATAGGTCATCTTTATGTCGGGAAAAGGTCTCGAGTCGTGACTGTGTCCTGCATACAGGTGTCGAGTGTGATTAGCCATATTTCTGAATGGTGTTTTACCTGCAGCTCTCTCTTCTTCTACCACAGATGGAGCTGGAGGCTCTTCGTTCCATCTATGAGGGGGACGAGTGTTTCAAGGAAATCACTTCCGTTTCCTTCCAGTTCCGGGTGAGTGCTTCCCCTTTTATTATCTCCTGTGCTGCCCTATGTTATGACCAGGCCTGTTTAAAAAAAAAAAAAAAAAACATAACATATGCCTCCCCAACACCCTGTTTCAACAGGATATACAACAAATTAAAGCAAGAAACTCTCAAAATGCTTTTTCCACTTGTACTTCATTACCTTTTAAATATAAAATATATTGCAGTAGCTTGTTTGACATTGTATTTTAATGCTCTACAACAGATAGGAGAACTCGACGACACCAAAGCGTTCATCCTTGACCTCGCGTGGCCTGAGACGTACCCTGAGACGGCCCCAGAAATCTCCCTCGATGCCTTTTTCAACAAAAGAATGCAAGTTGCAATCACAGTGCATTATCATCATATTATTAGTGCCGTTTGACGGTTCGTCTTTTTCTTTTGAATGATTCGGATTTTTAAAAATGACCCAAAAATGTAATTTAAATACACTTTGTGGGTTGTTGTTGGACACATACTCTAAACCCTGGTCGTGTTGTTTCTTTCACGTTGATTTCATAACAGCTCTGCAGAGACGAAGCAGGAGATCCTGTCGAAGCTGGACGAGCAGGTGGAGGCTAACCTGGGCACCGCAATGATGTATACTCTGTTTGAGTGGGCCAAGGAGAACCAGGAGGCCCTCATGGAGAACCACAAGCCTATAGTCACTGCTGTGGTCAGTATGTTTTATCTAAATACAGTACGGTTTCAGGGTTCTGTGTCTTGGGTCCATCTTTTCTCTGGATTGGTGTCTTTTTCCCTTCCCTAGAACAGGCTAGGTGCACAGTTATTGAATGTTTGAATGATTGTGGACCAGAGTCATTGATTATTTGTCGTTGTTGCAGATATCCAGCAGTGAGGTGCCAGCAGCCAAGAAGAAGGAGAAGAAGGAGCAGCTGACTAAATCTCAGAAGAGGAGGATCATCAACAGAACAGGTACATCAGTCAGACTGTAGACACAGATATGACGGGGACGATGAGTGTGGTGCTCTGGTGTGTTGGTGCTATCAATGGGACTATAAAGACATCTGTGAAATGTGGTTTTCAAAAAAGTCAATAGTTTTGGATCTCTGCTGGAATTTAAAGTCAGTTGCGGTTGTGAATATGTCTTCATGATTTCTGCTTTCAGATAACAAAGGGGAATTACCAAGAGGTTGGAACTGGGTTGACGTTATCAAAGTAGGTGCATTTTACTTTCCCTCCACAAGATGGTGCACTTATTCAGTTTTAAGCCTGCAGTGATGCTCACCATGAACCTGTCTGTTTGTCTTTCTCCCCCTCATGTCTCTACTTGATCATCATCCAGCATGTAAGTGAAAACCGTCTGAATCAAAATGTCTTTGAGATCTGCCACACGATGCCTTGCTCATTGGTTTCCTCTATTTTTCCTGTTGCAGTTGAGTAGAACGGGAGGAAAAGATGATGAAATCTGAACTCACTGCAGCCTGTTGCTGCTGCTGCTGCTGCTGCTGTCATCTAGATGCCTTCACATCCTTCATCTTCAACACTCAACAATCAAAACTCAGCACGGCTGCTGTCACCCGGAGAACCAAAGCAGGCTGGAGGACTTCAGGACACACACACACACACACACACTTCCAGCCAACTGAGACTTTGAGCTGGAAGTGATTGGAAGCCCCCGCTGTGTTTAACGTGTTGGTGGAGCGCAGCCAGCTGAAGAGGAACACGTCATCAGGTTTTGTTCGTCATACACGGCAACTATTCTGCTCAGTCATCCATCAGGGTGGAGTGTGTTTTAAGATACTTGCTGTCACTGCCATGTTTTCAGTCTGATAAGAGGCCCAGCTGTCAGGCACCAGAGCTAAAAACGCTCTCATAGGTCAATGTGTCAAAGGTCAGAGAAAATTTTAATAACACACAAAATGTCACCATTTTCTTTTCTTGAGAAATGTTTTTTTCCCCTATGAATGGAAGAGCTTAATTTTTATAGATATATAAATAAAACCAAATTTGGTCTACTGCTTGTCTGGGATTGTAATTTGCTACTGGTTTGATTTCAGAGAACATTTTGAGCCCTTCACTTGCCATAAGTCCACATTTCTGTAGAATTTGCCTGAGGGAATTACCCACGATTCATAGCGGTTTGACCAGGGAAAACCCAGGAGCATTAACATAAAGGTAAACAAAGAGGATGGTCTATTAAATTAACAGACACATTAGCACTGAGGCTTGAAGATGGAGCTTAAACACATTAACTCGGATGCTATTTTACAAATAAATGTGCACCTCTGATTCCTGTGAAGACCTACTTTATAAAGGTGTGTGTTAGCTACTGTGCTACTATGTGTTAGCTACCTTCAAAGTTAATTCTATAGAAGCACAAACCAGTAATACTGAATATTGGTTCAAAGTAAAAATGGGTTTTTAAGTGGGTTAATTTGCCCACATTTTTCACAATTCTATGTTTAATACAATGTGGGTGAGCAGACCCTGTAATGTAAAAAAAAAAAAAGAAGAACCCCGCGTTGACAACCTGCTGTGTCGCTGCACTGGCCTCATTCAAATGAATGAGAGGGGCTGTGCTGAAGTCTAAACACAGACTCCTTTTCTCTCAGCTGTCGGGCTCAGCCGGTTGACTTCCTGCTGACTTGTCACATTAAAGGGATGGAAATCGTTGACTGATATTCCTCTTCACAGTCTTTTAATTGGCTTCAAATAGGATTTTAACAAGTTCTTTTAGAGGGGTTGAATAGCGTTTTTCTCCGTGTCACAGAGCTCAGTCTTCACAATGATTGTATTTAGGAAGCAGTCATTTTTTGACCAGCGGGTGTCACATGATGTGTGGATACGTCTTTGGCTGCTGCTGTATGTTGCCGTCTGCATGTCTGCCATATTGGAGAGGTGAGGTTCCTCTACTAGTAAAAAAAAAAAAAAAAACATACTGGTCTCATACTGAAAACATTTAGCTGGTTCACATTCAACCTCGGGTCTGACACGACCGTGACAGTTGGAAGGTTGTACTCTTCATACATTTTATTATATATTAAAAACTATTTAACTTATTGAGGCTGAAAAAATCATGAATAACACATTTTATTATTTGTTTAGGCAATAATTATCTCTAGAACCAATAACCAAAAGGCCATCTTGTTAATTTAGTTGTATTGGTTGTTTGGCACTTATAATGAGCTGGTGGGGTTTAAAGGACCAGTGTGTAGAACTTAGGAGTCTCTATTGGCAGAAATGGAACATAATATCTATGTTTTCATTAGTATATAATCACCCAAACTAAGAATGTTTTGTTTAGAATAAGCTCTTCGTTTCTACTTTGGGAGCAGATTGTCTTCAGCACCGACATGGTTCTACGGTAGCCCAGAGTGGACAAACCAAACAGGATCACAAAAGTCATCAGGATTCATCCTCTGGGGAGCACTAATGTCCGTCAGAGCAATCTAGTAAATACGTACTGTGCAGAGGTCCACTGCTAACTAAACTAATATGAATGTGAATTGTGAAAAGCAGTTTAGGCTCGATTCAGGCAGAAACGTGGTTGCACCATGATGGAGAAAACGGCACTGGATGACTATACTTTGTTTTAATGAATATAAAAAAGACATTTACACAATAGTGAGAGTGAACAAGTGAAAACGTTATGTCCACAAACATGACATCCTATTCCAGTGTCCCGTCAACAATCATCTCCTCAATTAAATAGCAATCTCTTGTAAACATATTACATCTGGAGGTTATTCTCTACAAGCCATTATTTTTAATATTGTAAAGACAGACACTGATTTCAAATAATTGCGTGCTATTAAGAAAGTTAAAATAAAAAAAATGGGGGGGGGGTTGTTTGTTTGGCCAAAACTTAAGAAAATAAGGATCATTAGCAGGAACGCCTTTTTTTTTGTTATTAGGACCACGTCCAGAATGAAAAGGGGCAGCAAATCAAAAGATGCTTTCCCCCCTCATAAGTCAAAAGAAAAGTCCGACCCAAAAGAAAGGATGGCTCCTTCAAGCGGATGGTTGTTGCAGCAGCTGGACTCCCTGCAGACGTCAGTACAGTTCTAGCCAGTGGGAACGGTCAGTGAAAACAGCACAAGTTTAATCCCAACTTGTTCCTGATTAATAATAAGCGCTGCTACTAACGGTGTTCGATTGTGCTCTTACAACATCACGATACTCTTATCGACTACGGCTGATAGTCTCAGACCTCTGAAGAGTGGGGGGGGGGGGGGGGGGGACTGTAGACGGGTCACTACCTGGACCTGCGGTCTTTTCTGTTTTTGTCCAGGCTTTTGTCCATGGTCTTTTCGTTGTCCCCTCTGCATTTGGGGCAGTACCACTTGCCCTTGGGTTTGTAGGTCAGCCCCACACAGGAGAAGTGGAACCACTCGATGGGGCACTGGTCATTGTCGCAGCCGATCATCTCGCCGTACGACACCTGCTCGCAGAGGCAGTAGGTGGGCTCGTTGGGGTCGATGGCGAAGTCGACCGGCGAGGCGTCTCGCTCCTGTTTGGCCTTGCGCTTTTTCTTCTTGGCAGACTTGGACTTCTTCTCCCGGGGCGGAGGGATGGACAGCTCCTCCACTGGGTCGTCCACCAGAGAGCCGTTGGCCGACGGGTGGCTGGAGTCGCGACTCTCGCTGTTGCGCTGGCGTCGAGGGCGGCGGGCCGAGGTGCGTTCGGGCGCCGGGGAGTCCTGGACGCTGGTGCGCCGCTCGGTACTGAGCCGCTCGGCCTCGCTGGGCTCCTGGAGGCAGAGGGAGTGGGAGTCCATCTGGCGGGAGCGGTTCTCCACCAGCTCCGTCATCTGGGTCACTACGTGGATCTTCTCGTCGCCCAGCTCCTGGCTGATGATGAGCGCTCTCTGTAGCTGGACCTGCAGGCGCTTCCTCTGGGCTGCATCCTGCTCGCCTTTATACTTCTCAAACACTTCATCCACCTCCTTCAGCACATCTGCAAAATAGAGACAAAGAGTATTTTACTGATAAATGTCACAGGAGACTTCAAATTTTCACATTTATATGAAAATACAGGATACAAAAATACACTGGGCTCATTTAGTGTCTCCATTACATAGATTGTCCAC
Source organism: Chelidonichthys spinosus (assembly GCA_029853015.1). Classification (NCBI taxonomy): domain Eukaryota; kingdom Metazoa; phylum Chordata; class Actinopteri; order Perciformes; family Triglidae; genus Chelidonichthys; species Chelidonichthys spinosus. Next base: position 6,172,044 of record CM056843.1, on the reverse strand, counting down.
CAGAGAGCACTGACTGGACACAGATGGAGCCTAAATAAAAACAAAGACATGCTGGTGTACACTAGACAAGTGTTTGCAGGTAAGAATGAATAATCGGATGTAGACTAAATCTGCTGTATTTATAGTAATAAACAGGAATCTAAATAATCAACTGTCAATTCCCTGTTATTCCTCATTTTGAAACTCAGAAATTGTACGTTACTAGAAAAGGGAAGAGATTCAAATGAGTTGTGTGGTATATCAGCGTGGAGCACCTGTTTTAATGTGGTTTTATTTTAATGGTCAAGAGTGTGACGGGCAACACAACAGTGGCTCTATTGCTGACACATATCTGAAAGAAATGAGTATATATATATATATATATATATATATATATATATAACTTCACCTATATCTGGCTGCAAGGGTTTACAGATGTTTAGTGAGTGATCAAATGAACAGAAATGCAACAGGGTCCGCCTGTGATTCCCAGCTGATCCATAAATACAGTAGGTTTGATAAGATAAGAGAACTAACAGGAAAGAGCAATAAACAGCAACACTTTTCCTGACAGGAAAACACAGAGAGAAAATAATTGTGATGAGTGTCCTGATAAAGAGACAATTATATTCTAGTAGCACGCAGACACGTGATGAGATGGAAGGAAGGAAACGGCCATTTGTTTTGTGTTTTATGTGAGCTACTGGACTAATTACAGGACTTTAGACATGGGCATTGAGCAGGAGTGTCCAGAGGGAGAGATTAATTCAACATTAACGATGCCAACTGCCTTAAAGCCTCAGAAGGTGGAGGAAGAGGGCTGAGCCGCAGTGAGTTCCTGCCTACCGGAAATGACGTCAGTGAGATGTTGAAAGGGGTTGCCTGGAAGAGGAGCTATCCGGCTCTGCGACTCGCTCGACGGAGCAGAGCGGAGGTGCGGGTCCCGTTCTGGCTCGTCGAGGATGTGTAATCCCGATCCAATCCGACCCCGAGTCGAACGAGTCCCTGTTCTGTCGCGACAAGTCATTTATCTGTTATGTTGAGGGACTTTATCGGTAACGAAGGCTAGTCGTTAGCCGCTGCTAGCTAACCCTGCGTCAACATAAAGGCTGTTTGTACATTCAAGAAACGGCAGTGTATGTTCTCCAGGCGAGGGGTCACACCTCAATGATCACAGATTACTATTGTATGCGCCTCCATATCCTACCTTAAGGGTTTCGGCATACATTAAACACCCTAAACAGCGTTTGGCTCACGTAAATGCCCAAGTTTATGCATTATTTACCCTGGTATTCGCACAATAATCCTCCGCGGAAACACCGCGGTGGGCGGCAATGTGTACCTGTTAAAAAGTTGAGATTTTATTAATATATAGTGCTCGGTCGGGCATTATATTAACGCCGAATTAGCCGTAGGGCACCAGATATTTAATACGTATCTCGTAACACGTCTCGCTGCATGTGTACTTTCGCGGAGAGACAGAAACATCACATATCTGAATCGTCTCATTGAGTTTGGTGTGACACAAAGCAGGACGAAGTGTACCGGGGCTACGGCAACTTGACGGTTTTAAACGACCGGTTCGTCAATGCAACGTTGACCGTCCACGTTACAGCTGGTCGCTTTGCTGTTTATCGAAGTAACGTGTGAGATATGAACAAGGGGAGCTCAGTGGGGTTTTTTTTCTCTTTGCAAAATGGGAACACAAGGCTCGCTCCGCTCCACCATTTCAGCACACCCTGTTAGACTGCAGTTATTGTCGGCTAGTTGTACACACGCAGTGGTAGTGGTTGATAGAAGCAGATAAACAGCACATACCTTGATACTTTGCATCGATTTCTCGAAGCAGGGAAACATTTCTTTGTATGTCCAAAGGCAGCGACTCCACACATTCCAGATAATCCTCCACATAGTTGACCAGTTGTTGCGACTTGTCGGCATTTGGATAGTGGTGGCCCAACATCGTCTCTGCGATGCATAGAGGCACTTAGATAGAGAGGAAATGTGCAAATATATGCTGTTAAAAGCAAATGCTTGGCGACTTTGCAGCTTGTAGGGCAGTCCCAGCCAGGCAGCAGTTCACTTCAAACAAAACTCAAGCCACTGCGCATGCGGGAGTATTTGCCTTTTAAGGTATTGTACAGTTTCCTCTCGTTTGTCGTCAGCGAAGGCAGGCCCAATTGGGTTTGCCGCGCCGTCATTGGCAGAGAGTGAACTCATTATCATAACATTTTCCCGGGAAATTAAACCAATGGGGAAATTGAAAACACAGAGCGGCCATAGTTTAGACAGAAATGTATTTTGTCCTTTGGTTTTTGTTTCCTGTTAGAACACAGAAGTATTTGTCCTTTGGAAAAGCATGTCTGTGTTCAGAATTTAAAATATAAGCCTGTTTTACTGCAGTGTTTATACATTAGTGTAGTCAAACTTTTAATAGCAGAACATCTTTAGAATGTTCACTGGGGTTGCTGCTATAAATATATATATTGTATACAAATTGGGCACAAATTGGGCATTGAACTAAAACATATGCAATAACAATAAATTACGTGCATATTTTAAATTAGCATTTTTTGACGATTCTAATTTCACTTATATAGAATAGAATAGAATGGTCAAAATCAAAGCAGCAGAAGCTGAGATATTGTGACTTTTAGTACCTAGTATGGGTTAAATTCCAAATATCCTGGATCCTACATTTCCCATAATACAACTGCATGGGCACTTTCATTGTTTACTCCTTCCCTGGTAAATGGGAGTTAAACAGGGAATTATATTGAATTTGATTTGCGATTTCACGAGTTGGATGAATAACATCAGGATCACTGTTTTTCACAGTAATACTTATCGAAATAGTACTTGGTTCCCTCCAAAGGTTGAATCAGATATATATTCAACCTAAGTGTGGGTTGAGTGGTGATTACACATGCTTGTGTCCATTCAAATGTATCTGCTGTATATTCAGTCACAAGGCTGCATAGGTCAGATAGTTCATACTAACAGTGTCACGATGAACCATCTGCATGTGTGTGTGTGTGTGTGTGTGTGTGTGTGTGTGTGTGTGTGTGTGTATTTGGGAAACAACTTATTTCCTCTTTCTGTGTCACATGATGTCAGGACGTTTCCTCCTTGTTCTATCTACTGCAGATGCTCACAGCAACAAGAATCCTGATTATATTACTACTTTACATGTATTTGTCTACTGCCAGGATAATTAGAGGTGCTCCTACTTCAACTACTAAATACTACTATGACTGTGACTACTACTACTTCCTCTCTATATAATACTACTACCACTGCTATTATTATTAAGTCTATAGTACTACGACAGTTACTTACAACTACTATGTCCACAATATTAGTATGATTACTACTACTACTATATATAGTGCTACTATAACTACAACAACTACTGCTACTAAAACTACTACCACTACTATTATTATCAACACTACACTAGGCTACTACAATACTTAACTACAACTACTTTTACTACTACCACTACACCAACTATAACCTTTACTATTATTACACTACCACTACTTCAACTACTACTTCTACTAGTACACTCATAGTGTCATTAAAACTCACATCAATACTGCTACTTATTACACCACTACTGCTCCAACAACAAATACTACTACTTTGACTACAAGTAGTCTACTCGGCCGACTAATGCTGCCATATAACTACTATGACCACTGCTACTACAGCTACTCAGCACACTAACCTAACTACACTTTTGAGGTATTTGTACTTTAAATTGTACACTACTTTATATTTCTATTCCACAATTTGGAGGCAAATACACTCCACTATATTTATTTAACAACTCTAGTTATTAACTTCAGATTTAGTTTACTTGAAATATAAATTAGATTAAATACATAGTGATATATTACTGTAAGATCCACCCAGCAGTACACAAAGTAACTGAAATGAGCTCCACCAGCAGCTGTTCAAAGGTCACTGATAATCTATCTCTATGGAGATAATTCTAAAATGGGCCATACTGTCTAATTACTACTATAACTAGCCTACTAGATCCTCTAAATGCCAGCATATTTCTTGTTCTGAGGACAAATGACCAGAGAAAAGAGATCACATGAACAAAGCTGGCCTTGTGTGTAAGTTTCGTTTCGATCTGGTGGAAAATAACGCGCGACCTCTCGCTCCACTTTTAAGCAGCGACTCCCCCTCCTGCTGTCACATCACTTTCGTTTCCTGAGCAGCTGAATTACAACTCTGAAAAGCACCATCAGCGTTTCAATACGCGCTTCCGGTTGGTGCTGTCAAATTAAAAGCACTTTTACTCCAAGTTGTGGTAATAACTTGGTTGTCATCATCGTTGTTGGGTAGCGCTGATTTAAAAGGGCATTATGTTATATATTCATATATTATAAAACCATATAATCTCAGATTTGTAGCGAACCTCTGACTTTGCACTTTAATTAAAGCAATAAGGTACATGTTTTTAAAACGCCTTTATCCCCTCATCAAACCCATCAAAACCGGTTCATAAATACATTTGAATTATTACATTTTGCACATTGTTGTACTTTTTTCTCTTGCACATTGTCATCTGCTGTCCAATTTATTTTTCTTAAGTAGAATTAGCCAATGGAGTATTTACTGATATATTTTATATGATCAATCACTAAATGTCCTGGTGAATTCTGAAGCTTTTATGTGTCTTTTGAAAAAGGCTACAAAGTGTCATCACAGCGAACACTAGTCCGCCTTTGCAGCATCCTCGTGAATGCTTGTGCCACAGTGGTGTTGTTTGTTTGTAACCTAGCGTTAGCTTTTTTTCCTTCAGCTGATTGCATTCATCCTTAAAAAAAACATAAAAGCATTGTTCATTTGTGAAGATTATCTTATTGAACCAAAAAGTGTCCAAAACGTTATTTTCTGCAATACTCTAAAATCCAGTGGCTGAATCCCATTTAGCTTTTTGATAGGGGGATGCCAACTTCCGGGTTTGGCCTACAAAAATACGTCACCCCTGCGCCACTCTATTTGTCTGTCACATCAATCTGTCACCGACTGGACCTGGTAATGTAGTTCTTTGACAGGTCGAGCTACTTTTACGTTGAAAAACAAAGCGTTTCCGGTTACGTCGTGTGCGTCCGCGCGCTTGACGCCGCCGAGTCTTTATGTGCGCAGACGCCGCGCTGTTGTTGCACACAGAAGAGCAGCAGTGAACTCGGACTCGTCTGTCAGCCCGTCCGCACCTGTCACCATGATGAAGAGCGCTTTTGTCTTCGCTCTCGCGCTCTGCGTTGCTGTCTCAGGTGAGACTCTTTTAATCCGACGACTTTATCAAATTAAAAGCATAACAAAATATGTTCTACTGTAGCTTATAAGTTACTACACAAAAGCGTTTCACCCGTAAGTTAATACGTGTTTTATAGCAGAGTCACTTCCCGTCACTTCAAACGACCGTATGCTGCCTTAACGTTGGCGTTTTGATTTTGTCGCCTAATCAGGAAGTCTTCGTGTTTGCTTTATTTGGTGTAGAAAAACACGTGAGATGTTTTTATGAGACTTACTTCCTGGATTGTTTACGGAACAGAAATTTCCGCAGTCTTGGGTTAGGGTTACAGGTCTGAGTCACATGTCTGCTGACAGAAGAGGGATGTTGTTTTAGAGGACGGGATGAATCTGCACATTTTGTTGATCCTTAACTCCATTAAATTATTTCTTTGTTGTTGCTGCTTTTTTTGTTTTTTAAATAAATATTATACTTAAGTGCAATTAAGTCAACTTAATTACTAATTATTAACTTATTTGATCTTGAATTTTGTTTTTATAGGAATATAAATGTGTTGTTTACTCAATGCTGACCTGAATGGTGGTCACAGCTTGTGTTTTGCTCTTTTATGCCTGTTTTAAATCACGGTCAGTCATGTGAAAGTATCCAATACCTTTTGAAACCACCGTCTGTGTATAAGGCCCAGTGACCTATCTGAACCCTTAACTGGGACATTGCCTGAACCTGAAGATAAGGTGCGCACTGAAAACACATCACAAAGTGTCATAAATACAAGGTGCGGACTTGTGTACTTGAATGTGGCGATACCATTTGAGGTTATCAAACGTCAGGTTGCTGATTTAACTATGTTTGTTTAAGGAAACAAGCTGCTCACGGTTCAAAGATCAGCAGTTTTAGCCAACAACATTAAAGCTGCAGTATATTTCACATTAACATTGGATTAAAAAAACGCTGTGTCATGGGAAAGGGTTATCTTTTAGTGACAAACGGCCACATCATTTTCTCCTCAGCTCAAGGGTGTTTTTTTTAGCTTGTTTCAGCTCATTGTTTTGGTTTTACTAAATGAGGCTATCATGAGCAACAGACAGCTGTTTTAAATGGGTTTAATTTAGTGGTGGAATGATGTCAGATTTAATCACGGGTCAGGATGAAAAAAAAAAACTCACAATAAGTTGATCGTGGTGAATTTCCATTATGGGAATAATTCTAAATATCGTCACGAGTTACTTGATTAGGATTTATGATGTTATTTAAGATTATTGTATTGTTTTATATTACATTATTTATTTTTATATATTATTTATAATCACTTTTATTGTGACATCTTTTTGTGAAAAATAATCTTAAATGAGATTATAATTAATGATAAGGTATCTGCGTAAATAAAGGATAAATACATTATTTACATATACTTTAAAGTATTTTTTTGTTCTGTATTTCTTAAATCAGGCACTATTTTCACTTATTTACCATTATAACAAGCTAGACAACTGTTTCCAAATACTTGTGATAATATTTACGATTATCCCGATGGAAATGATTGTGAGTGTTTCATATCGCAATTTACAATAAAATCCTCTACTGTCTATGGACATACATTCATCAGGTGGCGCTGCTCCAAATGGATGATACCGCTCTGAGCCTGCTGATGTGCAAACAGGCGATTGCTTGCTAACGCTTAGTCATAACAACTTTATTGAAGCCGAAAATATGTTAAAAATTGTGTTTTGTGCTTGTTCTTGGTGAATGTATGAACACTGACATTGATTTGCATCTCCATCTCTGTCTTTTTGACTGAAGCACTGTCAGTACCTTCTGCAACTGATGCGCCTGCAGAAGAGTTTGACCATAAGAATGGCAGCACCACCGCCACACCCCCCACCACCACACACCAACCACCACCACCACACCAACCACCACCACCACCACACCAACCACCACCACCACCACACACCAACAACCACCACCACCACACCAACCACCACCACACCAACCACCACCCACCAAAACTACCACCACCACCACTACCGCCAAAACTACCACCACCACCGCCAAAACCACCACCACTACCGCCAAAAACCACCACCACCACCGCTAAAACCACCACCACTACCGCCAAAACCACCACCACCAAGTCAACAACCCCACCTCCTCCGAAACCTACTCCCTCTGCCAACTTGACCGTAGGAAACTACACCGTGATGTCAGACAAAACAGTGATTTGCCTGATGGCTCAGATGGCACTACAGATCCGACTGGTAACACCAAAGGTACATTACATTCCAATCAACACAACAACAGCCCCAGAAAATTTAGCTCAAAGGCCTAGCTATTTTCTTTGAGCCAGTTCTAATATTAAAATTGCATTTAGTAGTTTTTATTAAGCCATTTATTAATTTGCACGGATAAACCTTCTTCACGATCCTTTGACTCATCTTTCAGCAATGCAATAATCAGCATCCTGTTATCTGGAGTTGAGAACACATTTTCCTCATTGTCGCACATTTGATTGACTGTGGAAGGTTAGATGTGTAACAATAAGTGACAAATACTTATTCTACATGGTAATAAAACAATGTTTACCTTGTGGGACATTTTGATACAAGGTAGCCATTCAATTGTCTGATTCGTCTCTGTTTATCTTTCAGGAAAACGGAACCTTCATTGTTCAAGAAAAGCTGACCAAAGCAGAAGGATTTTGTAAGGGAGCCCAGGCCAACCTTACCCTCGTCTTCAAAGAGGGCTTCATCACCTTCATGTTCAACAAGGTACTTTTGATGTCGTAGATTTGTCACAAATATGGAAGTATAATTTGAGTTAAATGGAGGGGAGGCAACGAGACCAGTCTTGAACACTTAAATATGGCCACAAACTCATTGAGTCCTTCGATGAGTAGCACATCGTTTGACTGCTAACTTTATGTAGGAACTGGGATCAGAGAAGAGTTAAAAAGGGAAGTTTTCTTGACAAGCCTGTTCTCAGAGCATGTGACAGGGAGTGCCCCAGGCTGTGTGATTCATTTGGTGATTTTGTAAATTAAGAAAAGAATGCTGAAAAAATACCCATCACAGTTTTCAAATCTGTGCATCTTCAAATATCTCGTTCAGTGTGCCCAACAGTCCGAAACCCAAAGATAATGCATGTTAAACTAGTAAATATATGATATTATATAAGCAGGCTTTGGAAGACATTCATACAGATGTCCTTCTCCCCAGCAACGTTTTCCGACTCCTCCTAGGCGTTCCCAGGCTAGATGAGATATGTAAACCCCTCCAGGGTATTCTAGGTCTACCTCAGGGCCTGTTCCCAATTGGACATGACTGGAAAGCCTCGAAAAGGGAGGCGTCTAGAGCAGATTCCCGAACCGCCTCGGTTGACCCTTTTGGACAGGAGCAGCGGCTCAACTCTGAGTTCCCTCTGGATGTCTGAGCTCCTCCCCGTATCTCTAAGGCTGAGCCCTGCCACCCTACAGAGGAAGCTCATGTCGGCCTCATTCTTTCATTCACTGCCAAACATTCATGACCTAAGGTGACAATCGGAAAGTAGATTGACTGGTATATCGACAACTCAGCTCCCTCTTCACCCAACCGCCTGTCCATCTCACGCTTCATTCCACCCGTGAACAAGACCCTGAGATACTTGAACGGCCTCGCTTGGGGCAGTGACTCAACCCCAACCCGGAGGGTGCAGCCCACCATTTCCCAGCAGTGTACAATGACCTCAGACTTGGAGGTACTGACCCTCATCCCGACTGCTTCACACTTGACTGAAAATTGTCACTGCAGGTCATGTTCTGAAGGAGCAAACAGGACCACATCATCTGCAAAACGTATAATCAGTTACCTCTCAAAATACATGTTCTGTCATAACTTAAGAATTCATACTCTCATGATTTCACAAACATGTCTCATGGGATAAAATGAGGAACCAATGACTCATATGAAAATCAGAATATTGTCATATTTGGTTTGGTGTATGTGCAAATGTCCTTGCAACTGGAACAAGGCAAGCTGGTGTTTGTGGATGCTGTTGTGTCAGTCAAATGATGGAAAAGAGTTCCATGTCGATTCTGCTTCTATTTTATTTCTTTGATGTAACCTAATATTGGTAACAAACTTGTCAAATCAAACGATTGGCCAGAGAAACACAGACTGGGACCGGGGTTCTAGAAGAAGACCTTGTCATGAAAGGGGACAGAATCGTTGTACCTCAGCTACTCAGAGTGGAGTTCAAGGGCTCCAAATACCTAAATACCAAAATACCAAGCCAAAGCCAAGGAATCAGTATGGTGGTCTGATATATCGTCCCAAAACACAGTAGACAAATGTAAAATATAGCAGAAATACAAAAAGCAGACCAGTCCCAGACCGGATCTGGTTGTAGGTCACTTCTGTATAAAGTGACTTGTGTCAAAGTGATATAATGCTGTTCCTTAGTGTAAAGGAAAAATAGCCTATACAGAGTTGTGTAAAAGAATGGGAGTCTGAGCTATAAAAGAGGAGGTGTAGCAGTAAAGAGTACAATACCCACAATGCAATTTAGCAGGGCTTTCAGATAACTTTTAATTGTTGTCAATCACTTAAGTCCATGGTGTCCCATCTCCTTCACTATATGGCAAAAGTAGCTTTATGTGAATGTTGATTGACAGCCATCAAAAGTTACATGAATATGAACTTATAATTAAATAATAAATATTTAAGTATCTTTTTCTCTCATTGGGGTAATTTGGGGGGAAAAAAACGTGTCATAAAAATAATTCAGGCACTTTACAGTACATGGCAGAATATACATTGAAACTATATATATATATATATATATATATATAAATAATAATAATAATTCAAATTTATTGCATGGGTCTATCAGCAATCAACACTAGTGTATTTATTTTGTGTTGTTTGACCACCGCCAAGCTGAGGGTGAATGTACGATCTCTGTTTATGCTGTGGAGGAACCGGGCAAATTTTCAACACACTGTTTATTCATGGAAATCAAAATCAGTGTCTCACATTTAAATACAGTAAGGATTTAACTACCGTTGCATTACTTTTTTGAAACCGTGTCCTGTTTTCTTCCCTCAGACCGCCACTGATGTCTACGTTGATGCTCTGTCTTTCTCCCTCTCCTACCCCTTAACCAAAGACGGTAAGTTGGGAATCTTCACATTTTATTACAGTCTCATGATTTACTGCCGTTCTATCAGATATTTCGGCTGCAGGTTGTTCAACAAATATTGACAAAGACGACAGCCGCTCGAGCTTCCTTGTTTGTGTGTCTGTTCTACAGACTAGGAATTAATGTTAAGCATGTGATGCCGCTCACATCCAACCTACTTTCAGTGCAATGCAGTCGAACAAGTTTGGCTCCACATCTGATCGTCAGCATTGTTTTTGTTATGTGACCCCGTCAGTGTGCCCTGACAGCACCTGAGCTTCGCTTTGTTTTGCCGTTGCAGGCCATATGCCGTACATTGCCAAGAACAATTCGATGCATCTCTTCGCTGCAAAGGTCGGACACTCCTACTCCTGCAAGAGTGACTCAGTCTACCTGGGCAATGGACTGTACCTGGACGTCACTCAGGACAGGATGCAGGCCTTCAATCTGACCAAGAGCAACGAGTTTGGTTCCCGTAAGTGTCTTCATGAAGTCAAATGAATGGAGGAGCATTTTTAATGAGAGCTTCTTATCAATACATGTACCTGCTCTTTAATAGCATACTGTGATGTAAAATTACTAATAATCACAAGTAAAAGTAGCAGTAAATTATACTTAACTATCAAAAAAAGTCAAAATAATCATTGCGCAGACTTTTTCTTTTTATAACATTACATGAATTATATATATGTAAGTATATATAGTACAGTATTGTAACGAGCTTCATTTTACAAACTGATTATTTTGTATGCAAGACCTAAATCTGCAAGGCATGTCGTTGCTACAATTCTACTGTAAAATCAAGCTTCTGGAGGAGAAAGTGCAACTTTTTATATAGTGTAGTATAATGTTGTATAATGTAGCATAAAATAGAAATACTCAAGTAAAGTACAAGTACCTCTAAATGTGTTGCACTTAAATAAAGGTATATAGTTACTTCCATTGATGCTTATCTCTGATGGGACATTTACATGAGCACGCCATAGAAACTGTATGTCAATGGAGCTAATGATTGATGAGTTAATTGATTTATTTGCACTTCTAACAACAAATAAGATGTTAATTACAGGGATATGAGTATTTTGTGTTTGATGATATAAGATGGAGGATCATGAGTGACTGGATGTTATCGATTGTCTCACATGCGTGTGTGTGTGTGTGTGTGTGTTCTCCAGCTGAGCCCTGTCCAGCTGACCGGCCTGACTACCGCGTCGCCATTGCAGTGGGAGTGACGTTGCTGGTGCTCATCGTCATCGTGGTGGTGGCCTACCTGCTGGGCCGCAGGAGGCGGGCCGATGGGTACCAGTCTCTGTGAGGGAGGTCGGGCAGACATTGATCAGAGGTCACTCAGAGGTCACTCCCAATATAAACCAAAGTCTCTGAGGCTGGGATCTTTCTCAGGGGCCAAAGGGCACTCCCACTTTAGCCCAATTTAGCCCAATTTGCTATTTTTCTGTATTTGTATGCTTTGGTTTACCTAATTACTCTTAGTAACAGTGTGTTAAATAGAGGTCCCACATATGGAGGCTGGAGTGTGCCACTGGAATAACTGTAGACCTCAAAAGTGTTTCTATAATGATGCTATTATAAAAAACAATTCACCAGAATGCAAAATGAAAACGACAGAATTCTGTCATGGAATTTAATAGGCAGACAAATAAAAATGACTAATAGCAATAAAAAATAATTTAAAGAGAGAGATGTCAAGCAATCATTTTCACATGTAATTATTACTTTTTAAAAGATTTTCTATTATTATTCCAGTGGCACACTAGACTCCCTACATATGGGTTTTGAAGAGTAAAACATTTTTATTATTATTTTTAAGATTTAACATGTCGTTAGCCAGTCTTAATTAACCTTTTTGTGCCAGATATTACACAAACATACCACTGATGGTATTCTCATCAGGCTGGAAAAGCCTCTGAAATAGCATTTCTATATTGGGACACTAAAAACAATGTTAACAATGACAAATCTTTTCACACTGACATCTTCATAAATACTGAAAGAAAAAACTGACCAAAATATCTCATTAGAATTAGTTCAGGTTGTTCAGACAGCCAGTGTATAAGTGGTTAGTACTGCCATAACGATGCAATTTTATATACAATTTTTGAGAGACGAACGTTCCCTTTATCAGCGTAGCCCAACATAACACTCGCTGAGCATTGGAATCAGGAAGTAAGTCCTTCATCGTGTGCTCATTTTAAATTATATTCAACAAAGAACATCTAATTTTTTTCTAAATTGTTTAAGGATTACATGGAAATGTTGTGTTATTCCTTTGTTGTTGTTTTTTTAGAGAGAATCAAATTTTGTGTCTTCTGTCTGCAAGGGATTTTATTTTTAAAAAGAAGGGAAGTTATCCAACCATTCACATTACAGGTGAATTATACTGTGTGCATTATTAATGAGCATAAAAGGGAAAATTACCGGGATGTTTGTCAGGGATTTTGTAAAACCTAGTCAAGAATAATTGCACTGATTGCCACCACAACTTGACTTCCTTCATCTTTTACATACAATATGTAGCAGCGTTCCCATAGAAATGCAGGGATGGATTGTCCATATGGGTCAGTAAGGAGTCCGGCCTGATCCGGATTCGATTTTTGATGGGTTAAACATTCATCACATCTCAGAAGTACATCTCGCTTTCCTGGCCAGGTCCAATCTCATACACTATACTGCTTTGAAGGGATAGCTTTCATTTAGGGAAGTACAGAAGCCAAGAAAGATGTAGTCGTCAATGGGGAGAGACAAATATTTTAAGGTTGAATTTTGGCATTATTTACACATATTATATTTGTCAATTGCAGAGATATTTTTTCAAGTCAAGAAAGGCTCAGTTTGTCATAGTATGATGTGGTTTGTGTGAAACCTTTCAGTGAACTACATCTCCCGTCTCACAAAACGTACTTCACCAACACAACCGTTAGCTTGTCTTGCTAGCTAGCTAGCTAAGCTATGTTCCGTCGCAAATGTAACGTTATCTTTCCTGATGTGTTTTATCCAGCGACTCTTTTTATCAGAGAAAGAAAGGAGGAGCGAAACCTGTTGTTTCTGGGTGTGTCGTCTTTCTAATTACGTACTTTTCTCAGTCTTCTACTTCAACAGTTGCATTTTGTCGTAACTGTTGAAGTATAAGACTGTGAAAATACGTAATTAGAAAGACGACACACAAAGAGATGTCGGTGACTCACACTAACAACTGGTCTCGCACCTTCACTCTCTTCCTGGCTGATAGAAGGAGTCGCTGGATAAAACGTTAGTGATGGAACGTAGCTAAGTTAGCCAGCTAGCTAGCACGACAAGCTAACGGTAGTGTTGGTGACGTACATGAGACGAGAGATGTAGTTCACTGAGCGGTTTCACACAAAACAAAGTGACACAATGACAAACAGACTTTCTTGACTTGCAAAATTATCTTTTGAATTGACAAACATCTTATGTGTAATTCAATTAAAACCAAAACTAAATATCATTTGTGTCTCACCGTTTACTACCGTACGTATATATATTTTTTGCTTCTCAAAGCGTTGCAGTATGACATCTGAAATAGTGGTTTGTATTGCCAGAATCAACGTCCCGGTTACCTCTGTGAAATCCACAGATGTCAGCAATTTTCACAGGGACTACTTCTTTAGTAGAAAGAAGTTCTGGGACCGGTGTAGTCAGGACTGTTTGTAGATTACACAGAGTAACCTGGACATTGTGTCTGGAAAAAACAAGCCGCTGGTGAGTTTTGAGCTTGTGAGGACAAGAGGAGGCGTGTGTGGTAGGATGTCTGGATGTGATGTTTGTGGTCCGTCCCTGTGTAAATGTCCCTCAGTAGTTGCAGATCAGGACAGTTTGACCTGCTGCAGTTCCGACTTGTGTCCATCAGGTGATGCTCTGAAGGCAGGAAGTGAACCGAAACAGGGGCCTTGCTGTTTGTACAGTTTTCCACATTGTGTGAGCACTTTCACTTGTTGTTGACTTCCTGTGCCAATAAAGACAAGATATATTTCTAAGTGTACGCATGTGTGTGTGTTTTGAGATTGAAATATATTTTAGACATTTCTAAGAGCTTTACTGACTTATCTACTGTAATTGTTAAATGTAATATTGCTTTTTTTAATAATATTTGCCACCGAGGCCCACACATGCCTTTATATATCTTGTTTTATAAGCAAGATGAAGAATTTACACTGATAATGTCCAAGTATTAACTTAAACCAAGTAAGTCATTTAACATTCATGGTGTTATTTTCAAAAAATAGGATAACAAAGTGCTAAAATAAAATAAAATAAAAACAAAAGGACAGTCAAAACATGTAAATGGATATTTAATACAAAGACAAGCAATTTGAATTTCACAAAATAGAGAAAAATACTCAGAAAAACAAAAAACTATTTGAGGAGCTATGTTCTCCTGCTCATCTGATAAGTCTGAGGGCCAACAGAAATGCTCCCAATATTGCTCCCTTTGTCATCGTAGCCATAGTAACCAAAGTAAAACGTGAGTGGGAGGGAGGAGTCTCGTTGACTGACAGCCAGATGTGGGGGCGGGGCCTCCCGAGGTCCTGCGGGGGCGGGAGTCGATCAAATCCCTACAGTTGTTGCAAAACTTCCTATCAGCTGCCTGGGACCGCGAGAACTAACGGAAAAGAAGTTATCGCAAAGACTTCTTCGCAATGGCAGGTAAAAAAAAAGAGGCTTTATTATTCAATCATGTCAAATAGCAGCTAGATTCGAGTTGACAGAGAGCGAAGAAGAACACGAACATATGTACATTGTCTGTGCGCAGTGATGACATCCAGATGTTGTTTTCCTGCTGGGAGCGGACTTCCGCTGCAAAGGCGTCTGCAGCGCTGAATGTCACTCCATGGCGGTAAACAGATGTGGCTGTTTTCAGATGAAGCAGCGGTGGTGGAGGAAGGCTCGAGCCCGGCTGAGGGCCCTCTGGTCGCGGTCAGCTTCCAGAGAAACGTCCGCAGAAAGGAGAAGTTCCTGGAGGCTGAGCCCAAAGCTCTGGGGGTAGGACGCCGTGTGCGTGTGTGTGTGTGTGTGTGTGTGTGTTGTGTGTGTGTGTGTGTGTCTGATTTAAACGGTGTAAAAGCATCTTTGGGGTGTAACCTGTTGTCTCTGCGTCCCAGGTCACTCAGATTGGCCTGAGTGTGTTTCAGATCACCAGTGTGGGAGTGTTTATGACCAAAGACCTGGGCGTGTGGGGCGCTGACGTCGTTTTCTTCGTTTCATCTCTACTGGTGAGCACAACTCACATGGCATACTTAAAACCAGTGATCTGAACACACATACGAGCCGATCACAGGGTTAATCAGATCAATGTAAACTGATCACTTGGGAGGAAGTTAAAAGGGCCATCCGGGGATTCATGATGGTACTTCCATAAAGTAGATCCAAGACTTAAACAGATTATAGCAGATTGTATCTAGCCAACATACTTGGACACTCATTAGACTAACTCATGTTTGCGGTCCTCCTTTGTTGTGTGATCTTCACAGGTGATAATAGCTGGGAGTTTGGCCATAGCAGCACAGAACCTCCACCTGCCAACGGTGAGTGACGTGGACAACAACAGTCAAATACAGATCCAGGCGCGCTGCCTTCAGGAACCACCAGACCGTATCACATTCTCACTGCGAAACCTCCCTAGCCAACCAAGTCCCAGACAAACTTAAAAGCTACACTTTTCTGTTTCCAGAAATCGCTTTTTTCCAGACCAAATGGTGCAGTTTAAGGTGTTTGTATGCACTCGTTCCTTTGTGGCAACGATATTGATGCCACGTTGTTTGGATAAAATGAAAAATATTTAGTTAAAAAAAGGTCCCATGGCACAACTGTAAGGGGTCAAGTCTTAAAGGGGACCTCGGTGCGTTCCCTGGGGGCCGCTGCAAAGTTGTACTTGACGAGTTGGAAGCGAGAACGGGTTGATTCAACTGTCTTGTTGGACTTTCCCTCCTACAAAAAAAAAAAGAACTGCTCTCAGTGACTTCCTCTTCAGATGAGTAATGCTGAGTTGAGCCGTATGTTACACAATCCACTGACCCCAGCAGACTTGTCCATATGTGGCCGGATTCAGCCATGTTGCTCCTTCAACTGGCAGCAACATTTAGAAAAGCAACCGAGGCGAGACGCAAACACTTAATGCACCAAAGAAGACAGTGAAGCTGGTTGATCCGGCTGTGATGAGGACAACATGGGGATTGAACACGATTTGCCTTCGCCATTTGAATTTCAAGTCCACGTTCTATTATGGAGTCTGTTGGTGTACAACCAAGCAAATCTGGTGTCATTTCAAAGAATAATGATGTCCCCTGTTTTTCCAGCTGAGGGCCTGTTTAGCGTTGCAGATTTTTGCTGGCGCCGCCTCCATCTGCAACGTGATCGTTTCTCTGATCAAACTCGACTACATGGCCTATCACTGCTGGCGCTATCATCACGACGAGTTCAACACCACGGATGCCGAAATCTGCCATCAAATTGAGGTGAGCTATAACGGTTTGTGCTTTGTATGTCATATTTGTCCACGTTCAGCTTTGTGCATCCTTGTAATGCCATCAGTGTTGGTGTTGTGAGGACCGGCTCCCATGAACGCAGTTATTCAAACATCTGTGGGGGTCTCTGAAAATACAGCAGCATAATATTTGAATTACAAATAAAGCTATTTTCCCTCCCACATATGGAGTAATGTTGATGTTAAAGATAAATAGCTTGACATGACAAGTAATAAGAGTAAACATGTAGTAAAGCATCATGAATGCAGCATGGCTGCACTACACCACCATGCCACGATGCTGCAAACTATCTATTTGAGAGCTTTGTCAGTTTGTATGCATACAGTGTGTGTGTGTGCACAAGTGTCACACGTAGCCGTCACTAAAGGCGCACCTATTTAATTGAAGCCTATATTTACTTGCACATCCATAGTTTGTTTTGTTTTTTTGACACCCCCACAGAGATTAAATCATAACTCGAACCCTGAATGCCAAACATCATTATTGTTCACGTTTGTTCGGTCTTTTATCTTCCTTTATTCTACCCAAACATCATTTCTGCTTATCTCATTTCAGAGCACCCATTCACACTTTTATGCGGAGATCATGCTCATTCAGGCTGCTCTGTTCGCCATCTCCGTCACTTTGTTCGCCTACTGCTGCAAGGTGGTCAACTGCTGCTCGCCAGCTCCCAAAATGGTGAGTAAACGCTGACAACAAGTAGCTGGGGTTGTGGTATCCACGTGTCACTCAAACTGGCCACGCCCCCAATTATGCCTAACTTTAGGCCTTAAAATGAACTGGTGAGTTATAGGGAGGCAAAGTCACGCCCCATGAGACCTTATTTGGACAAAATATGTACTGTAGTCAACGGTGAGAAACAAATCGTTTTTTGATTGCATTTGAATTCTGCGAGTCAAGAAATTTGTCCTATTATCATTTAATTTTGTGTGAAGCAAAAAATTATTCACAGAAAGGGGCGCGACTAAGCCTCTCTTTAGAAAAACGTGCCCCCTGTACAGTTGTCATGAATCGGGATGTTATTTCTGCTTTAAACTTTTTGGGGTTGGGATGCAGGTGCGGACCCAGGGGTGTCTTTAAGTTATCCCAGAAGGATAATCACAAAATTGCAAAAGCGAAAAACAACAAAACTGTATGGAGCCACTTCAGGCTTCCTCAAAGAAATAAAGATGATGTACTAACCAACCGCTGCCAAGCAGCAAACACAAAACCTAAATTGTCCAGGAGACCCAGAAAAGACAAAACTAAAAGGCAAAGGCAGACCTTTGATAAACAAAGGAACAAACTCTCCGGAACCACCAGTATTCACTGGGAACCCGACAGTGACAAGAGACGCACACACAGACAACAGGGAGACGCTCTCACTACCTCTGATGGTGAGATAGTGAGTCAGCACAGAGCACCGGACACTCAGGGTTTATGAAGTTTCCCCACACCTGATCTTAATCCAGCCAATCAGTGCCACACACACCTGATTGCAGGAGGTGATTCCCTCCCTTCTCTCACAGGGCCGATAGTGTTTGAGAACCTAAGCAGTGTTTGGTTGCAGTAACGTTTCCTTGTCACTGACTTTCATTTCTTCTTTTCCCCGTTTCCTGTCCCTCTCAGCCGGTGATCACTGTACAAGTACCCACCGCCCAACAGTAAGGACGAGCACAGGAGACGGATGTTCAGCTACACACAAATGCTACTCAAATTTAAAGCTGCACTTATCAATATTTTTATATTAACAATGGATCAAATATATGTGATGTGAAAGGGGTCGGTTGTAGTGAACCCTTTTGTATTTCCGCACAGCCATTAACCTCATTATCAGCCACTGTATACTACCTATCCAGCATCACGGCAGACAGGCACAGCTGGAGACTAGATGGTGAACAAAGTTGAGCATTTAGCAGCTAAAGAGACGTATTTTCTCAGGAGTTGGTGGCGACCAAACCAGAGCTAAAAGGGAGAAAATATTGGCGTTCCACCTTTCCTTCATCAGGTGGACACAAGCATGAAGGTTCATGTATTTGCCATAGCAACTTTATAAGCTGATAATGGAAGAACTTCAGTATTATTAGTTAAATTACACATTAGATATGTTTTATATGTACTCCTTCTCTAATGTGAACTTTAATCAGAGTCTATTTTTGTCAATTAAAGCATGACAGTAGGCACAATATCCTAAATGTACAGACATTCAACTGTATAGGTTAGTGGTTAACACAAGTTTAAGACATTTAAACATGCAAGTATCATAAATGTTTGTTTGCCCAAAATGTACTTGCAATAATCCATTGGAAGAATCCTATTGGCTGTTTGTTGAGGGAACCAGAGTGATACCGACTTCCTGTTGGCCTACAAAAACCCAATCACAGCACTCTGTAGAGACAACGAGTTGAAGATGTGCAACAATTCAAATCACAAATGAATACGTATTAATGCTTTTCTGAAAATCACTTTGTTCTGATTGTTGGTTGTTTTATGATGATCACTACCTATATTATGCTTAACTGCTGTTTTCTTTGTCACTCCAACTAATAACTGTGGATAATAAAAGCTAACAAATGTAAAGGAGTTTCACCGTTGTATTTTTTTCTTTGTGATGTTTTTTTCACACATATGGGTCTAACAGGGACACACCGTCTTTACTCGTCCACTGGCACCACTGCACATAAATTAACTCATTAGCAAAATTGTTATCATCATAAAAAACTTGATTCAGTGTTCAACACATTTCCCCTGCAGTCTTGTCAAAGCACTAAGCTTGGAGTTCAATTTGGGTAATATTTATTTTATTTACTTTTAAACATCTTGAAATCCTTTGTTTATATTATTTAATCCCATTTCAACCATTATTGTTAAAAGAATTTGTCCGTAAACGAATAAATTCACATAAGGAGGAGATCAGAGACAGAAGTAAAGTCGACGTCTGACTTTAATCTTGATGAAGAGGAGCAGTTACAAACATGTGAGGATGCTACAGAGGAAGTGCTCAAAAAGTGCTTAAAAGCCTTTTAAGGGTAGAAGAGATGATGCGTCACTGGCGTGCAGAACAAGACATCCAGACTACCAGTCCTCTGATAACATTCAGACACTTCAGGTCAGGCTGAGCTTCAGGTCAGCAGTGGGTTTAGTAAAGTGATAAACAATTCAACACATCTTGAAAACATGGCTCCCCCTCAGGTCAACGTCCTAAAACCCTTCTGGAATCTTAACAATGTTGACAATAAGGCCAGAACAAGGAACACTAGAATCATGATGTTATACAAAATTCTTATAACATTTAGAATCACATTGTTTTAAACTTGTACTAAAATTGTTTTATGTGAAGCACCTTGAGATTTTGTCCGTAGGTTAAAGTAGGTTATATAAATGTAATTATTTTTTGTTAATATTTTTATTAATATTAACAATAATGAATTACTCATATTATTAAATCCAGTAACACATGACAAGAAGCCAAAACGGACAGGAATGCAGTCTTCATTATCATCACTGGTTAAACCTGAGATGTGTGACGACACTCACATAACCTAATCTGCATATTCAACCATCACTACTGTGACAGACATTTATGTTCCACACACATTACAAAATAACCTCACTTTATTTGTCTTTTTTCACCCCATAAATATTAAAATCACACATGATATTTCATCAACAGAATGATGAAAATGGAACATGTCGGACCGATGGAGGTTCCTGTTCAGTTTGAAAAGGCGCAGCCCTTCACGTCACATGGCACCACAGTTCATTAAGAAGGGAATATCTCATATCTGCAGTTGGTCCGCCCAGTGGCTCTGTGGGACATCAGAGGACAAATTAGTAAGCTATATTCATTCTTGAAATACATTTTTTTAAATATTGTAGATGTAATTCCCTATAATCTGAATTCCTAAATATCGGTAGGAAAGGTTTAGCACACAGATTTGTGTATCTTCAATAACCTGCGATGCAGACGGTGTGAACTCCTCCAGGTCTCCGAAGCAGCAGTGTTTGTGTCGGATGAGACTCCCCCACAGCACAGAGCGCCGACATGCCGGACATACACCCTCCACTGGCAGGAGGTGGGACGGCTCGGACTTCAGGAAATGTTTAGCGAGGCAGATCACATGACTGGTCATTCCACAGGACGGATGGAAACAGCTCAGCTTTTCTGACACCTGAGGAAACAGAGAGACAAGAGACCGTCAGTTCACCTCACTGCCCTCGACCAGCTGATCACAGACTGGAGAACATAAGCCGACATTATTTCATGTCTGACTCGCCGGGATTGAGTCACTGAAAATCACTGACCCAAAGATCAGTGATTTCCAACTTCAACACACTAAAAAAAGAGGAGTAAACACACTTTAACAACTTTAATCTGATTTCATCATATGTCATATGGGATTTGTGAATTAAAGACCTACAAAAAATGCAACTATTTGTTGTTTTAGGTGGAGTTATGTGTTGGAACTATTTCTTGAAGAAGGAAGGGAGTCTTGTTATCAGGTTTGGTGCCATCATACTAGAACCAAATCCTGAGCTCACATGTTGTTGACCTACTCCTTTAATTAAAAAAAAAGTAATATCATTGAATCTTGAAACAATGAGTCTACCTTGACCAGCCCTTTACAGAGCAAACACCTGCACGTCTCCTCCTCCTCCTCCTCTCCTGCAGACGGCAGCGGAAGCTTCTTCTTGGCTCTCACGCTCCCAAAGGCGACGGGGATGTGCAGCGGAGGCTGCAGGCTGGGCTCGAAGTCCATCCTGTACTCCTGTTTGAGCCACCGCGCCGTCAGCGGCAGTCTGTTCCAGGGGGCCGCCTGCAGCATGTGGGAGACGACGCGCCAGTGGAACTGCAGGCTGGACTCCTTCCTGGAGCGCCGGGTGACGTGAGACAGACGTCTGGAGGAGTGAGGGTGCTGCCATGCCCACTCAAACTGGAACATATAACGATGATAGATAGAAAAACGTCAGATTTTCACACCCTGACAAGAACATTTCAGATGAATACTGAATACCAACTCTCTGTTTTGGATGGAATACAGTCACATTGGTAGAAAACACTCTCCATGCTCTTACTTACCCGAAGGGCAGCAATATCAGAAGGAAAGCCATGTATAATGAGGACCATCTCCCTGAACCAAACAAGGAAAATATTATGCATAATATGACTGATATCACACAGCGTCTATCATGTAGTGTAGCCCAGTAACATCAGGTCATACCATGGTCCTCTCCCGCTGGTCCTCTTAGCCCCACCTCGGTGCCGTCCAGCGTTGTGCTGTCCGATCCGGCGCTCAGGGTTCACGGTGAAGCCGATGTAAATACGGCCTTTGAATTTAGGATTGATGCAATACAGCATGTACACACCAAAGAAGCCTTCTACCTCGACCACCATTGTAGAAGAAAAAAATAAGCAGGGTATGAATATGTAGCTCCTACTTCAACGTATATAAAGCACCCATGGTATTAGCTACGTTAGCTGAATTGTGTTAAGCTACATTTTAGCTCGTCTTTTTTTTTTTTTTTTAAATGAAAGATGTATACGATTTATTAGCCAGCTAAGTTGTGATCAAACTGCCAGTTTAACGGCAACATTCTTGTACTATTGCTCGCATTCACGTAGCTGACTTTAAAATGAGATGAGAGCATTTGGCCGTAGCATGTAAACAGTTCGTCTTAGTGGTCTACGAAACTGCCTGCTCAAATGTTTTTTAAAAAAAGGAATAATGTCACGCTGCAAACAAATTGAAACACTCACATTAAAAAAAAACGAATCAATCACTATTCCATCTCAAACTGTATCAATGTGAAACATACATCTTCATTTATATGACTATCACTGTTAACATTTAGGTCGTCTTTCTGTAAAGACCCCTATTTTCGTGACTGGTTGCTTTAAATCAAATGTCCCGCCCATAAAGTGTACATCACGCAGCTGATTGGGTAATAGTTCTCCAGTCAGTTATGAGTTCAATGACGGCCAGTCTCCTATCCTTTCACTCACGGTGACTGAAATAAGCAAGAATACCGTACAAAACACATTTGGTAATGATAAACTCCCTAAATTATCATTTTTATTTCACAACTGTGAATATGTGAAATGTGTGAGATGTTTTTAACTTGAAGAATAGATAGTAGTTCCGGTGTTAGCATGTCTGTCTGACTAGAAATCTGTAGACATTTAGCACAGCTTCAACCGTTCTGCTAACCTTACAGCATCTGTTCTGTTCACGCAGACATGGCTTTTACAGCGGATCACATCCGGGATAAACTTATGAAGGAGCTCGAGGCAGTACATGTGGTAGGTTTGTGGTTATTATTGGTCTTACGTGTTCTCCTAGCTAAACGTGCATGTGTGTGTTTGCTGTAGCGAGCGGAAGCACACGTCAAACTCAATGTAAACATTTCACAGTCGTTATCACTAGAACATTAGTATCTGAACAAAGTACAAGCACGACAGACATATGTTTTTATTGATTAATGTTTATATACGTACTGTTTCATTCAGTGGTATTTAATGTGAATGACACGCAGATGTACATCACTTACCATAATAAATAAAGCACCACTAAATTGAATATTTTTTGAGTGGAGTTTGGTTGAGCTGTGTTATTTGTGCAGCTAATTTAACATTTTCTTGTCTTTGCTCCTCAACTATTCCACTCTATTTTTACCAATCTAACATTAAGGCATGTAAACCTGAACACAGCTTTCCCCTTTGTATCTGAAATAACTGAGAGATGCAACCCGGATGTTATTTACTGGGAAATCAAATTGGTTTCTCCGACTAGAACCAGGCATCTATAGTATAAACAATAAGCCAAGATGGATCACATCATCATAGTTGGGTTGTCTGCTTTAACTTGTACATCGTCTACTCTAGGATGTGGAGGATACATCATCTAACAGATGTGCTGCCAGCTTCAAAGTCCTGGTGGTGTCGTCCCAGTTTGAAGGCAAGCCGCTGTTACAGAGACACAGGTAACACACGTCATAGGAACTGTCACATGATGCCAGTTTGTTCTCAGATCTGTGGTATCGGTTTAGTTCAAAGCAATACAAGTAGAGGCAGGCCATGCAGACAGTATTAATACCTGGATAAAAAGGTGTTTATTTGCAAAATAGCATGAATCCTGCTGATTATTGAAAATGACACTGTAATGCACCATCGTAGACCATATATTATATTATATAGTTAATGAGTCTAACTAGTCTACAGGTTATGACACTGCAGCCTTTAATTGAGCTTAAACAAACCGCTAAATCACATGTAAACATACATATGATTATCCAGTACAGCACTTTGCACAGTAAACACAGTATTGCATAAAGCATTAATTAACAGTGTGTGTTGAGCCATCTGTTGCCAGGTCAGCAGTTAACTGGCTTACTTACTCAAACACATGCACTGTCTCTTATTTAGAGACTTTTTTCTACATGTTTCCAAATTAGATTTAACATCATTACTACAGTAGAGTCAATAGTTTGGGAACATCTTCACACAGTATCTCATTGTGGTTGTAAAATGTTGGTCTATGTTGTGTTTTTTGTGCTGTCTGCGGTTCAAAACTAAACTTTATTATCATATAAACCTTCTTATCATTCCTGCAAATTAGATTCACTTTTCCAATTTACTAATTAAATTGAAAATTTTAACTTGTTTGAAAAGTTAAAATTGTCGACCACAAAGCCTTAAAGACTCTTAAAGGGACAGTTCACCCCCAAATCTAAGATATTTAGTATCTTTCCTCTTACCTGTAGTGCTATTTCACGTAGAAACTATGGTTGGAAGAAAACATAAAACTGCTCAACAAAATCTGAGGATTATCTTGAGTAACCGGGTCATGATTTCTGGATAGAGACACTACTGGACTTAACTAAGATGAGAACATCGCTGCTCCTAGATGAACGTCTGCTCCAAACCTCTGTTGTGTTTGAACAGGATGGTGAACACGTGTCTGGCCAAGGAGCTGGAAGAGATCCACGCTGTGGAACAGAAGACCCTCACACCAGAACAGTGGGAGAAACAGAAATCACAATGACACACAAACATCCCATCACACTCACGTCAGTTTAACATTTCTGCTATAGAACAAGCTGACACCTCTTATTATGTAGGAAGAATATTAGATCAGCAGTATTGATCAAATGCAGTGGAATGTTCCGGTGGAAATTAAAACACTTTGATGCTGTGTTTCGTCTTTCCTTTAATTTGAAGATCCGATTTAATGTATTTGCCACAGAATTATTGGATGTTAAAATGGATTTCAGAGCAACTTTACAAGAGTAAAAGCCAGAATACGACATATGTTCATGTCTCGTTTAGCCACTTGTTAGCAACCCCTTTTTTTAAGAGGCGTAAAATTCAAGGAGGGATATTTACTGGCATAGAACAAAACGCTGAAATCTCTTTTAGACGAGGGAAGCAGAAGTGCAAACATGCTGTGTTGGGCTAGAAAAGGTAGAAAGTTTACTTGATACAAGTCCCTCAAAATTGTACTTGCTCACAGTACACAAGGAAAGTAGCATTAACTGTAAAAGAAGAGACCAGAAGCTGATTCCTTATTTTGGCTTTTGGTGTTGATGTTCAGAGCCCCATCTGCCCACCAACATGAAACATTTCTGATAGCAGGCCTTAAGTCCAATTAAAGACCGACTTGTTTATATGAGATGCATGTAAAAGCCTCTGGCAACAGATGAACAGGTCTGTAATCAAGTGAACAGCATGCAAAGAATGGGCATTGAATATAAATAAGATGAATACATTTACAATACAAATCATCACAGTAGAGCACGATGCATTTATTACCTAGACAACATGTGTGTGTGTGTGTGTGTGTGTGTTGAGGTCCAGCGAAGCCTCACACAAAGCCCAGAGGTCTGCATGTTATTAAGACCAGGCAGACCCCCTGGTGGTGTTCAGGGTCCCACATTACAGCTGAGTACTTTGATCAGTCAATCTGGTGCTTTTTTTAGGTCCAACACACATTGGACGTGTGTGTGTGTGTGTGATTGTAAATGTGTGTTTCTGTTTTCTTGGGATCAATAATATAATTGGCAGAATTGTTGAATAACTGATGTTTTTATTTAGTGGAGGTCAAACCTATACAACTAAATCAACATATGTAATCAACCCTTAATGATCCAACCTCTTCTGATAATTCTTAAAAATGTAAATTGAGCATTATTATTACTATTATTTATTTTTAATTTATGAAATCAAATCATAAACATCAATATCGATCACAATAAAACGAGATGACATTTTTGGCCACATTTAGTCACCGTTAGGGTTAAGAGAATTCCCTGGGTGTCGTGTGTGTGTGGGCATGTTTTAGGACTCTTATTTTACATATAAACAGGGGACATTTGGTTAAGGTTCGGCTCAATAATTCCTTCTTATGTTTTCATGTTCCATCAACATTTTACCAGCTGAACATTAATGTTTTCACCAGCTGCAATCCATTGGTCCATTAATAAACATGTATTTCAACTATAACCTTTGTGCATAAAGAAGTACCTTCTTGTGTACGACACGTTCGGGTGTCAACACATCATTTACATCTCCAGATTTATAGCATGGCCGAATGCTGATCTGATTTCATCCCTCGGTGACCGGGAGACAGAAACGGAGAGAGAGAGCATCAAGTGTGTGAAGATTACTTCCACCACTTACCCTCCCGAGGCCCACTAATGGAAGAGCCCACATGGGGGAGAGTGTGTGTCTGACATGAGTTTGCTGGTCTCTTTCCAGGGTTGGAGAATATGACATTGACCTTGTCATTTATACCACAGGAGTTTCCCCTCGAGACCTGCGAGTAACTAAACTACAAAAAGGACAAACAAAACAGAATCATGGAAAATAATTATAACCTTGTTCTGTTTTGTAAACCTATCGTTTTCTGTTTTACACAACTTTAGACATGTCTACATTCAGATAAATAGAAAAAGAAATGACATAACCTCTTCAGCACTTGTGTGTACTATCTGCATGAGTCTAAGTCATAAACCGGCTCTGCAGTGTCAGACTGAAAGGAGTCATTCTTAAATCCACAGGAGCAGAAATGGATCCCCTGCTGTATTCGGAGTACGAGGGCAATAAATCAATAAAACAAGCCTTGTGTGGTCGGCGATGTTAAATTTGGCCGCTTGATTTCTCTGCAGGAGCCGACTATTCCAGTCATCCACACACGGCCTTCTTCTCAAACGTAGTGAAGTGAAAGGCAGCAAAGTGAATACAACAATTAGGTTCCATTAGTCCAACCACCAGCTGATCTCTGTTAAAACACCTCCTGGCAGGGATTCTCTCGTGCTGGATCTTTGTTCACGACCTCAGTCCAGCGGACAAATGTCTCTCCTGTCTGCTTAGTTTCTCACTGGAAGAAATCATTTGAATCACAATGAAAATCAGTTTACGTCTCTCCGCGGGTCACAAAGCAGCTCCATCAGAAATAATGTCCTGTGTGCAATGTTTAATGTTTAAGTACTGATGAGGCTGATCTGGGAATGCCAGTAGTTTAGTTTGCTAGTAGTTTTCTTGGTGTTTGCTCAGGAATTTATGTTACGACAAGCTTTTTCCAGAGCTCAAACCGTATCCAACACATCTGCGTTGAGACAGTTTAGTGGAAGTGCAGTTTCAGAGGTCAGGGATGGACATTCAACTTCATCTTTTTCATCTACAGTGACCACATGGACCACTAGTGTCCGCCAGGCACACTATTAAAGCCACTGGACTAGTTCTAGGTCCTGATGAGTGGGGGGACAGGTTCAAATTAGACCAGAGACCAGGTTCTTTGATAAAAAAGCCGGTTCTTTACTTCGAGTGAATAAGAACATTAAACATAACAGTGCTCACAGTGTGTACGTTATCCTGCAGGTATGAAAAAAAGAAAAGTTTAATTCACTTTTACCATTTTTAGGTTATTTTTCCTCAAAATAAATATTTTTCATGAATAATTCATCCAGGTTGGATGATTTAAATTAGAGATTGTTTAGTTAGACCAGTCTGACTAACTCTCAAATTACGTTGATAAGTTGCACCTATTTTTGGTTTTGTTATAAACTTTTCTATAAACTTGGAGATGTTAGAAACATCTCCAACACTCCTACCGCTCTGGCATCCTGTTGAAGTGATGAAGGTGAAGATCAAGATGTCCGTTGGGAACCAAATCCGAGGGTCTAGATCGCCATCTTGAATCCCACTGCGGCCGAGGAAGAGCGTCTCTCTTCAGTCACTTTATTCAGGAGCAAGCAGGCCACAAACATAATAAATCACTGTCCATACACATGGAATAACATTTTACAGCGAGTTTATATCATACTTTTACTGTTGTGTACACAGCGACCCTATAACTCCTCTTTTAACATGAAATAAAACTTCTTCAAATAGCAAGACACACTTTGGTTAATAAACCGGAGACTATTACCTGCTAAACAGTTTAGTTTGACCTTTCTCCACACGTTTATTTATGGTAGCTTATGCTATTAGCTTAGGCTATTAGCGCTTTGCTAGCGACCATTCACAAATTCAAGTGCAAACATTGCAACGAAGCATCAATAAAACTCACCAAAACCGTTGTGGCTTATTTAAACACGGTCCTAGTGAAACACAAAGTAGTTGAGTATTATTTCCCAGGCTTTAAGCCGACTCTTTTTGTAACTGTTTACTAATTTCGCTGCTTGTCGCCTCTGCTCGGCTCGGCTCGGCGTAAACACGGACAACGAGTCTCTTAAAGGGAAAGCATCACCACGTTTCTTAAAGGCGTATTTTTAGTCCTTGCCATTAAATTATTGCCAAATTTGCATTAACAGGCTCTTAATGAAATGTATGCATTTTAATACAAAACATATCTATGCTTCTTAACAATATAATTATTAATATATTTAATATTGTATCATATTTTAATGTGGGTTACACGCAGTTATACTGTAGTGACATGAACGCAACCCAAAGATAAACCATCATTTAAAGCCACTACAAGGAACTCATTTTGTGTCGATTATGGCGGTCCCTGTGGACAGAAATGGTAATGCGTGCCAGATTCCTGGGATTAGTCATTTTACAGCAGCAGGGTCTGATAACCTGACCTGCTCAGTCCTGGTTCTGGTTCTCCAATGTTCCTCTTCCTTCCTGTGGACTCATTGATAGTCTCCTTTACTTATGTAGGTCATAGAAACGTAATCCGTATTAAACGGGCCCTTTTTTATAACCAATTAAAAGTTCTTCACAGTAACTAAAATTAGAGCACCAACACATATGATTATTGTTGGATTTTACAGGTAATTAACAACAAGTTATTATATTTTAATAAAATGTATTATTTGGTATGTTGATGAACCGAACCCATCAGTCTTATCTATTCACGGAGGAAAAAATAACATGAATTACTTTGCTGAGTTTTATTGTTTGACAGTCACAACAGTCAAGATAAAGTGCTACATTTCAACCATAAGCAGAAAAGCACAGCATCCTTTCTCCCACACACACACACACACACGCACACACACGCACACACACACACACACGCACACACACACACACACACACACACGCACACACACACACACACACACACACACACACACACACACACACACACACACACACACACACACACGCACACACACACACACACACACACACACACACACACACACACGCCATGTAAACCTCAGATGGCCAGTTCTCATGAGTAAGGAAACTGATAAAAAGTTATAAACTGAAGGATTCAATATAAAAAGTGTCTCTTTGCCTCTCGTTGCCAGTGTTTGTTGAGGTCATTAAAGCTTCTTGCTACTGATGTCCAACATGGCGTGCAGCTCCCCGGGCTCGTATCCCAGCAGGCCTTGCAGGTTGCAGACGAAGCGGTAGACGTAGCGTTTGCCGGCCGTCTTGCGGATGATGTTCTTGTCGTAGTAGTAACGTAGACCGCGACTGAGCTTCTCATAGTTCATCTTGGGTTTGTTCTTCCTCTGACCCCACAGCAGCGCCACCTGGAGACAGAGTTACATCTCAACTCCAGTCGCCGGGGACGAAATTAAAAACACAAACTTGCTAGATCGATATAAGGCCCATGAATTAATTCGATGTAGACACGACCCATCCAGCCTGTCAATCACATTGAAGGTAGGGTCTGTGTACGTTTTGATTTTGAGTTTGGATTAAATCCAAAATGGCAGAAACTGATGACTTGTGGCCAAATCTTACACATTGCACCTTTAAAGAAATTCTCCTGAGGTATGTTCAGCTTAGCTTGGTCAAACCTACAGGCATTAAGTACCTCATCAGGGTCCGTCAGCTTGAACTCCCATCCGTCTCCTGTCCAGCTTATACAGGACTGACAGCTGCGATCTGTGAGAAGCTCCAGCAGAAACTGCCACAGCTGAATGGGACCACTTCCTGTGGAAAAACATGGTGGGGAGAATCGATGGAAGGCACTATTTTATATCCATGAATCCATCCGAGACACATAAAGATCCTCACCAGTGTAACCTGCGAGGACAGCTGCTGGTATCACGGCTCTGCCCAGATCAGCTTTGTTGCCCACATATTCTCTGAAGCTCCGGTGTGGGAGAGGGAGCGTGAAGATGTCATCAGACATGGTCTCCTCCGTCACCGGCTCTATATCCTGGAGCGGAGCGGTCCACGAGAGCGAGCCCACGATGTCAGAGTCGTCGCTGTGAGCAATGTCCACTTCTGAGTCAGTCTCTGCAGGCAGTAGAGACACAGGGGAAGGCAGATCAGACTCTCTGGTGACTCGTGGCCATATTGGATTACAAACCACTGTGTGTTTTACAAGTTAATAGTTCCATGACTGGTAATGCACATGCAATTTTGCTTTGAATCACAAACTGGGAGGAATATCTCAAAACATCTGCATAATTAAATAGAAGGTAATAGAGTTTCTGATTCAGACCCTTTAAACCACATTTTTAGAATCAAACAAGTTGCATTCAATTACCAAAAAAAAAACACTGTCATGTAATTTTCACTATAGAAGCTTTGAATGTATGCTGGAGTGTGTTTGTCACCTGCGTTGCCTCCTGTTTCGTGCAGCAGAGCCTCAGCAGCCATGTTCCTGCTGGGACCTTCTGTTTTGATCAGATAGTAGTCTTGATGCTGAACCGTCACGGGGTGCAGCGTGTGGAGCTCCGTCCTCTCACTGGGATTATACTCCACATGGTAACTGTGTTTGTCTGGATGCTCCTGGATGTAGTCTGACCAGAGGAAACGTGTATCAATCACAGTAATATTACAAGTAACAACGTCGTGATTAGCTATTATTAGGTGAGAGCCAAAGATGTAATGAATAAATTCTACCTTTGTTGATTTGAAGCTGGCAGTAAGACGGGGTTGTGCAGTCGTATTCATTCTCTGGACAATGGAATGTAAATAGAAGAATATTGTGTTATTATATTATGTTATTTTTTAAGGATCATTGAAGAGGAATATAATAAAGAACATACTATATCTGTATGCACATGTGTACATAGATACATTACTTTCTACTGGATGTACAATAAAGAAAGACCCGTGTGTATAAATATAAATAATGATTCAAAACGTTTAAAACTTAGATATTAAACAGCATCAACATAAAAAAAATGTAAATCAAATTTAAAAACAAGGTCAAATCTCCTGAAATCACCTGAAATCATGACTCCATCTGTTTGAATGTACACAGTGGACTCTTCTGACTGCTTTTAAACGGCATACATTTTTAAGAAAGCTATGAGCAGCATTGATCAAAGTGGTGTTGATTGAAAATGAGTCCACCTCTCCTCATGGTCTCCAGATGCTCCCACAGGATCTCCCCGGCGGTGCAGTCCGACATCAGGCCCAGAAAGGCCTCTTTTTCCAGACCCCACAGCTCGCTGCCCTGCAGGCCCCTCAGGTCTGAGCCCAGGCAGTGGAGACCAAACTCAGCCTGGCACCAGTCCAACCAGTAGTTCACCTCCCACTCAGACCACAAGGTGGGATCTAAACACACAACCATGAATGAATGGACAGCTCTGGATGCACCACACACAGCTCCTCACCTCCTCAAATACTGTACTAATGCTTCAGGCTGTACCCTGTGGGAAGTGATGGTTGATTCTCTCCTGAGCAAATCCAGCGAAACTGGCCTTCACCGCCTGGCTGAGGACCTCCTTACTGGTCGGGGTGAGAGGAGGGACCTCCAGGGGGTCCAGCTCTGGGACAACGATACAACATAAGGATTCTCATGAGACATTTCATCTTCACACCATAACTCATCCTTTCCTTAACAACAGGTATTTTTTTTAATAATCCCATGTTGTATTTATATGTCAGGCATTGCATAACATGTCAACATATTCTCTTAATGATGACTTGAGCACCTGACTTGTTATTTGTGATATAAAGTCACTCCCATTGTATTTTCACAATAAAACTCTGTTAAACTGGTGAATCCGAACTCACCCTTTAACACCAAAGTCACAGACCAGCTGTGTTCTGCACAGTAGAATCACTGTTTTTGTCAAAGGAGTCTGGTGGGTTAATTTCCCCGTCAGAATAGGCCGTCTGACAGCAAAATAAAGCTGGGAAAATATTTTAAATGTAATTTAAACTGATATTGATGGTTTTAGTGTTTAAAATACGTCCACAGCTGTACATTGTGTGGCTCCGGTGTCTGTTTCTCCATCTAGTGTATAAAATACAATGACTACGGAGAAAAAAAACACCCAAACTCCCTTTAAGGTGTGTTAAAATTATTATAAGAGTCATCCAAAAATGATACGAATCAGCATCAAAACACAAGGCAATCAGATGCATTTTCTTTATGAGCTGCTTCTCTAATTTATCATATGTATTTATTATTAAGTATTTATTTAGAAATACTTCTCCACTCTCCACTCTCAACAATGATAAAGGCCATGAGATGCAGCAGAAAGCCTTGGAGACTTCAAACCTATTATATATTTTAGATTATAACTGCTATTTCCGATGTCAATGACCCAACATGTCATGATGATCTTCAAACACACATAATGAGCTTTAAACTGCCTGTGGATGACGTGTACATGTGTGAAGACGTAATAGCAGATAAATAACACAACGACATCATTATTGAACATGATACATATTCTCATTAATTATCTATTAATACACCAGATGATCCATAGGATAAGCTATTGTCAGCAACTACAACTACATTATAGTAAATCATAAACCATGCAATGTTTACATACACTTTACTGCAAATACATACTTAATATGGTTCAAATAAGTTGTTGTCATAATAATAATAAGTTCCATATTTACCAGACAATGCTGTTGACTGAAGAAAATCACAGTCTTACCGTAAGTAGTGCAGTCCATCCTGGTGTAGTTGGGCATCAGGTGGAGGAAACTGAGAGCACAAAGGGGTGAACGGGGCTTTAATATGATAGATGGGAGGGGAGGAGAGGGCCGTGATGGACAACTGTCAATCAAAGTGGATGTGGGCGGGACAGGAGGGACAGGTCTGAGGCCAAGACTGGAATCATATAATCAGTCATGTACATTCAGGTCGGTACATAAAAGACCATGATAGGACCGTTTACAGGAAGTGGACGTGATGTCACCCACTGGTGTTGTGGACTGCGGTTTTGAAGCCTCAGTTCAGCATTTTGGCCGCCGCCATCGTGGATGCGATCTTGAAGGAAGTGACCATCGTTGGACTGTGGAGGAGCGACAGGTGAATTTTGTTTTTGCAACCAGAGGAGTCACTCCCTGCTGGCCAGTAGAGAGAATGCAAGTTTAAGGCACTCCAGCTTTGGCTTCACCTTTCAGAACAGCAGGTTGCTGCCTGGATAGGACACTGGAAAACGTTTAATTTAAAACAACTCTTGACTCAAAGTCCACAGACTACTTCCTCTCCAGCTTTCAGCCATACCTCATGACCTACATTAGCGGGTTTGTTTGCCACAAGGTCACTATGACTGAACCGTTTCCACGACAACCGAGCTAACGGCATCCAGCCTTAAAGCCAAAAAGATCGAGACTTAAAGGGAGGGAGGGAGTGTCAGTCTGTGGGGACTTGGTTTGGGAACCATTGGGTTACCAGTTCAAGTCCCTGCACTGACAGAGTATGCCCCATCGAAGTGCCTTTGAGCAAGGCACCGAACCCCCAAAACTAATTCCTTGAGGAGCTTGTTTGTTCCTTCCTTACTTCATCGTCATTGCATTGTAAAAATAAACAATATGCCTTTGACCTCAGGTACAAACTGCAAAATGAACTGTATGGTTACATTTTGAACAACTATACAGGACCAATATCACCCTCTGCTGGCAGTCAGAAGAAAGTGTCTCAGTGCCTTTAACTGTACAGTTCATTTGTTGGTTCTGGGCTCTGAGGTCTCTGTTCCTGGATTTTGCCAGCCAACGTGATATTTACCTGAGCAAAAACCTCTTCAGCATTACATCAAGGAGTTATCTTGTCTCAACTGCCACAATCTGACTGGGACCACTTGTTGGAGTATGAAACTTGGTAGGTTTCCATCTCTGTATTTTAAACAAAAAAATAGTGGATGAGATGTGACTAGGATCATAACATCTGCTTTATTATCATCATCATTCTATCATGTCCACTGCTGCTATTATAAATGGTAGTCAACATTTTCAACAAATTATTGCTTTGCATTGCTGAGGTTTTAATTATTTTGGTGTTCATTCCGTACACATGACTTCTATGAGTGTCTCTCATCCAAGAGGGTCCTAGAATAGAGGATGTTGTATGTTGTAGAAGCCCTCTGAGCAAATTTGTGATTTTGGGCTACAAAATAAATTGATTTTAATCTAAAAAAATGTTTATTTATTTATCTTTATCGCTGATGCTTTTTTTTTTTTTTAATCTTTGGAGCATGAAAGTTTTAAAATCTCGGGTCTCATCTGAAGTGTTACGATGTTTTTACGCATCGCTGCAGAGGCACAAACGTAGACTGAAACGTCTCCGTTATAACAGGATATCTATGGAGCTGATATCCACAGAGGCACAGACTCCTGTCTGTTAAACACCACCGGACACACACACACACACACACACACACATCTTCAAAGATTTATTCAGTCACTTAGGCTGTAGGCAGAGAAGGTGATTTTCTAACACAGGTCACTTTTAGGAAGACAGTACAGCAGAGAAGACACACACATGCTGAGGAGATGCGATACATCTGCACCATCACGGACAATAAGAATAACACACACACACACACACAAATGGACATTTAAGCAAACATCATGTAAAATTGACCAGGCAGTTGGACAGTCTTAATACCAAACATTAAATTGTAGTTAATGAACGGCGAATCGGAGGCTTCCTTCCAAAACCATCCAGTCACAGTGCTGCGATGAGGTCGTGACCCTTCTCTCTTCCATGGAAGACGTGGGTCGGATCCAAACAGTGCTGAGGTTATTTGGCGTGTTTGCTGTCGCCGTTATCAGCTCAGAAGTAGAAGGGGAATGTCGTCAGAATTGTAGTTTGAAAGGTTTGACTATTAGACACAACATCTTTAATGCTTTCATGCATCCCATGATTCCCAGGTGAAATCTTGGCTGAGATAGCCGAGACGCCGGCGTGGAGATACGAGGCTTTTACCCAAAAGTGAGACTATGCATTGCTGGTGCACTGTGGGAAAATGCTGTATATGTTACTGTATATGGGGGTCGAAGAGGTCAAGAAATAATGCCACGGTACACGGTGAAAAAGCTACGGGGGGGTTTCTTCAGTGCTTGGACCAGGTGGTGAGCTACAGGAAGGTGGAAGAGGCAGATGTGGTTTAGCGAGGATCGTCGGGGGCGGCGATCTTCTCCAGACTGGGCTCCATGCCCCAGATCTCCCTGGCATACTGGGAAATGGTGCGGTCGCTGGAGAACTTGCCACAGCCAGCGATGTTATGGATCACCATCTTGGTCCACTGTTTAGGGTCCTGTTAACGCACATAAGATGATGAATACCCGAGAAGAAACAGATTGGTAGTAAAGTACTGTATAATATAGTGTAATACAATAGTATAGGACCATACAATTTAGTACTGTATTATAGTTTTACCTCATTTGAATATGGTGACTCAGGAAAATAAAATTGCCTGTGCCGATGTATCTTTTATTTAAATTACTGCCCGAAAATAAAACTTAATAATACAAATAAAAGATCATGCTCATTGTCTGACGAATGCACTGTGATTTTTGCTCTTCTTGCTCACCTTATAAAGTGCGCTGACTTGCTCTTGACATTTGATGTAGGCTTCATAGTCTGCAAACACCTTGAACCTGCAGACATGGAGTTCAGATGGATGAACATAAAACCAGATTCATTCCCGACATTAATATGATCAAACAAACACGACAGTCCCAAGTCAGTGACTGATGCAGACGTGTGTCGGCAGAGACGGAGTGCTGACTCCTCACCTGTCGTGGTGCATCAGCATGTTGACGAGGTCTTTGAAGAGGTCGGCCTGGTTGGGGCTGAAGAAGCCTCCGGAGATCTGGTCCATGGCCTGCTTCAGCTCAGGGATGCGGTTGTAGTACGACATAGCGTCATAGCTGAGGGCAGGAGACCGACACATGGCGGAGTATCAGACAACGGACCTTTTTTTTTGCAGTAATGTTTTTTGTGTCTTTTTGTGGTATTTTTTTCTCTTTTGAGTGTCTTTGTAGTCATTTATTGCTTAGGATTCTGAAGATTCCAGTTGCTTGTTTTTCTTTTTTTGGTTTCCTTTTTACTGCTTATTCGCTTTATTTAGTTAATTATAACTAAATAAATGAATTATTATTCATTATTTAATTATTATTATTATTATTTTTTTTTTTTAACATTTTCAATAAAGATTAAGGTTGCTTTGTGTCTCTTTGTTGATGTTTCATAGTCGTTGAGTCAGCTGTTTTGCATGGCCCAGTAGGCCCGTTCAGTAAGCCATCCACTAACCAACATGGAGGATTTTAACCCAAAGATCCAGCCCAGTGCAGCTTCATTACGTTCTTATTTCTAATTCTCCGTTACGAGCGTAGACATTATGGTAATGAGGCTCACCCCTTCTGGTCCATAGCCTTCACATCGGGCACCCTCATGCCAAAGATGAAGAGGTTCTCCTCTCCGGCTTCCTCGGCCATTTCCACGTTGGCCCCGTCCATGGTGCCGATGGTGAGGGCTCCGTTCAGCATGAACTTCATGTTCCCGGTGCCGGAGGCCTCAGTGCCGGCGGTGGAGATCTGCTCCGACAGATCGGACGCAGGGATGACTGCAAACAGGAGATCCAGACTTAGTTTTACTACACACACACAAGTACGGAGCCTCGGCTTGCAGACATTCAGCTCTTAACCAGCATCAGTACCCTTTTCAGCCAGAGTGACCCGATAGTTCTCCAGGTAGATGACCTTCAGGCGATCTCCCACCACAGGGTCGTTATTGACAATGTCTCCAATCGATGTGATCAGCTTGATGATCATCTTGGCGGTGTGGTATCCTGGAGCTGCCTGAAAACACAGAGGATATCATGTTGAGAAAAACTAAATAAAAACCAGGCTGGATGTTTTTTAGGATGCAAGAGGAGAAATTAACTCATTTGGAAGGTTTGTACAGTGTAAAGTTATTAGCAACTTCCTGTAACTTTTTGCATCATTTTCAGATGTAGAATTGTATTTTTATTTTGTTGGAAAAAAGTGGAATCTCTCTCTACCTTCCCTCCAATCATGACGGTCCTGGCTGTCCATGACTTGTTGGGTTCTTTCTTGATTCCTTAAAAAAACACAACAAAAAAAGTGTTTCGTCTCAACTCTGAATCACTATTTCTGTTCTAAAGAAAAAGCACCCACGGTTGTAGAGCGTGATGATGTGCAGGCAGTTGAGCAGCTGCCGTTTGTACTCGTGGATCCTCTTCACCTGGACGTCAAACATGGAGTTGGGGTTGATCTTCACCTTGTAGTGCTCTTCAAGGTGGGCCGCGAACTTCAACTTGTTCTCCTGAAATATGAGGTCATACAGACGGATGTGATTAGAAACCAACAGAAAAAACAGATATATCTAATAATTCTTTTTTAAGCGGCTGCACTCACTTGTTTGACTTTGGCGACATCCCGGATGAAGGCGTCATCGTCCACAAACTCCAGGAGATTCTTCAGCTGGTCCAGGTCACGCATGTACTCATCACCTATCCTCTAGAGGAAAGGATTCCCACGACGTGCGTTAGACATGAATAGAGAGGTGGATCTGCAGTGTAAATAATGTCATTCATGCAGGCTTTTCCATAACTTCTCTGTGTCTAGTCTGTATAAACAAACGCACCTCTGCGATGACCTCAGCCAGCCCCGGGTTGCACATGACCAGCCAGCGTCTGGGTGTGATGCCATTGGTCTTGTTCTGAAACTTCTCAGGGTCCACTTCGTAGAAGTCCTTAAACCTGAGGAGCAACACAGGAAAACCTCACAACACAGACTTTAGTCAGTTTATGTCCGGAGGCTTCTTTACAGGAATGTTAAACATGCACACACGGAAGAGAATAGATGAGGGCGGACTGGTTTTCCCTACACCGTATCTTTGATGATCTCAGAGTGGATGCGGGCCACGCCGTTGACAGCGTGAGATCCCACGATGCACAGGTGAGCCATGTTGATCTTCTTGACATCCCCTTCCTCGACCAGGGACATTCGGCGCAGGCGGTCCGAATCTCCAGGGTAAAGCTTGGTGATCCGCTGGAGGGAGGGAAAGAAAGAGACAACTCAGGAGAAGTCTGTTAGCTATTTAAATGTCTACCTGGCTGGTAAGGATATTTATCAAAAGTTCAAATCAAGTTTGTCAAGATAAGGGTTTCATCTAAATGTCAGCCCTGCTCATGGATCGAGGCCCAGCTGCCTTTCGTACCTCCAGGTGCCTCCTGTTGATCTCGTAGATGATCTCCAGGTGACGGGGCAGCAGGTTCTGGAAGAGGTCGACGGGCCATCGCTCCAGGGCTTCAGGCAGGACGGTGTGGTTGGTGTAGGCACAGGTACGAACCACGATGTCCCAGGCCTGGACACAGTCAGAGGAACCAGGACATTGAAATAACGGTGGAATAGCAATAATTAAGTCAGGCATCGACCTCGAATGGTTAGACCGTTAGGAGTTCACTTGCTTACATTGAGTAAGAACAAGTGCATGACTTTGCCTGCTGCTGTGTCATTGTTAGTGGGGCGTTGATGGATGCAGAGAGACAGAAGTGCTACACCAGTGACGGCAGGACAGTCTGTGAAACTGCTGTAGGTACAGGTTTTGCAGGAAGGCTCAAACACCACCGGAGCCTGCAGCCGTTGGCTCTGAGACGATCTGACAAGCTTACTGAGACCTGGCGTTACTGCATTGCTGGAATGCCACAAACCTTGGCCCAGCTGAGTTTCTCGGTGTCGACCAGGATCCTCATCAGCTCGGGGATGGCCAAAGCAGGATGGGTGTCGTTGAGCTGGATGGCTACCTGCAGGCCGCAGACAGATAGATGTTAAGAAAACAGCAGAGTGCCAGCTTTAAAGCTTGAATAAAAGAAAACATTTCCACCAGATTAACAGTTACGGCCTCCTCGTCTCACACCTTGTCCGGCAGCGTAGAAAGGTCTAGTCGCACAAACTCTGTGGAGCCGAACTTGGAGGCTTTGAATCGACGGATGATGTCTTGAAGAGTTGCCGCGACAACAAAGTACTCCTGCTTCAGACGCAGCTCCTTCCCTTCAAAGAACTGAAGGACAAACACCAAAAGGGAAACGGTTCATTTGTTCTGCCTCTCAGAGCAACAGGGATTATTTTATTCTAAACTCTCAGTTTGAGCCTGAAATAAAGTAAATAAGTGCACTCACATTGTCGTTGGGGTAGAGAACCCTGGAGATGTTCTCAGCCAGGTTTCTGTCCAGGACGGCCTGAATGTAGCCACCGACGTTAACTGTGGGACATCATGTAGATTTAGTAGCCATCGATGCGTTTACAGTATATTAATAATGGCTATTCAACAGCACAGACGGTGATACTCACAGTCCTTGAGGTTAAAGTCACAGGGGGCCTTGGCAGACCACAGTCTCATGGTGTTGACAATGTTGTTTCTGTAGCCTGGGACGGGGGTGTCATAGGGAAGAGCCAGAACCACCTGGAACCAAATATGTATGAAATAAACTGCTTATTGTTCCATTATGTTCTGCATTCCAACATTATTCAGCTCGTCTTGTAATCCCACTTTGAAGTCATTCGTACTTAAAGTGACTCATTAGAATAATAACAGTGTTCTATACTAAATATGTGATTAGACCACATTATATCAGTGATATGAGAGCTGAAATTAAAAAGGGGAGTTTCTGTCCCACCAACCTGCGTGTCGACCCACTTCACCCCGTCGGCGGTGTGGTCCACCCGTCCGTAGAAGTGCACCGGGCGCATGTACTCAGGGCGAGCCTTCTCCCACGGGTTTCCGTAACGCAGCCAGTCGTCTGCTTCTTCCACCTGCGGAGACATGACACACTGCTCAAAACCTGGAACATCCAAGTCATGTTTCCAAGAGGAAGACGTTAGGGAAGTACGGATACTGTAGTGACTTTTAATTAAATTAAATAAGCCACTGAGGGGCGGATGAACCTGTTTTTTGACAGTCGTATCTGTATTCAAATCATAATTCAAATCATGGAATGGCTTGCCGCTGCACATTAGACAGGCCTTCTCACCGTCTCATTTAAACTCACCTCTTGGCTTCTGACACTATGTAGGGTGTTGGTTTATGATTTTATGTGGATACGTGCATTTTTTCTATCTTGTGTGGGCAGTGCATTTTATTTATTTACTTCCCATTATGTACTTCCTCTTTTTATTGTGTGTTCTATTGTGTTATCTATTTATTGTGCTTTATCTTGTTGTGCAGAACTTTGGAAACCTTGTCTTTGTTTAAATCGTGCTGTATAAACAAAGTGGATTGGATCTCATTGAACAGCTGAACAAAGCACACGGTTCTGTTCCACACACACCTGATCCCATCACCTCGGAGGTTAACGACATGCACTTTTTAGATCAATGTTTAAAGATACACTAGACTTTAAATGAGCTGAAGAAATCAGGTGATCCTACCTGCCAGCCGTCAACTATTTTCTGATTGAAGATGCCGAACTCGTAGCGGATGCCGTATCCGTAAGCAGCCAGACCCAGAGAGGCCATGGAGTCCAGGAAACACGCTGAGGGAACAACATGGAAGGGCTGCTTGAGACAAGGCCGTCCACAGCACTACACATCACTGTCTGTCAGCAGCCAATCAGGAGGAAGCAGGAACTCACCAGCCAGACGACCGAGGCCACCGTTGCCTAGACCGGCATCTTCCTCGATGTCCTGCAGCTCCTCCATGTCCAGACCCAGCTGAGGGACGCATCAACAAGTGGACATGAATAATGAGTCGATATCTAACCCCGCCCTCTTTATTAGCGGCCCAATCAAATGTGCAGGATTTGATATTAATCCCTCCTGTATTTACACAGCTCAGATATTCTGTTTCACTGAAGAACCCCCCCCCCCCCTCCTCCCATGATCCTTTGCTCACCTGGTACGTGGCCTCATCACAGGCGTTCTCCAAAGCCAGGTTAACCATGGTGTTCTGCAAAGTCCGGCCCATGTAAAACTCCAGGGAGAGGTAGTAGACGCGCTGCAGGGAAAGGTGGTCATACTTTAAAATATGATTTCAATTTTCTAAATCCTTACATGCAAAAAAAAGAAAACACGCAAAATCCATTCATCTCAAAATCTGACAGGATTAAAAATTAATTAAAATTATTCTGCACTAAAAGGCAACAGGAACTCTCAGGGTGCTAATAATAAAAACCCACGCGCCCCATTCGGTGTCCCTGCAGCATTATCTCTGGTAGAACACAACAGCTGCTGTCAGAGGCAACAACAGCGGCTCTATTAATGGCAGCTCCTCCAACAATATCCGTTTCACCTCAGAGGGGAGGGAATCAAACCATGAGCACACAGGAACGCAGCACAAAGTCTGCTCGCAGCTCTGTGAGAGCGTGAAGGTTAAGAGTCGTACTGGTGAATGGAAATAGAGACAAGGCTTCAAACTGTGAGGACATGGGAGACGTTCTTGGCAGCCTCTTGGACATTGTGATAGGTGGGGGTCATATAAAGGAAGCAGACATGGAAAAAAAAAGTGTGTGACAAAGGCATCCAGCGGTCAGCTAGATGTTTGCTGACCGCTAGTTGCTGCTGTCAAACTGACTCCTAATAATGCCGCTTTATTCATTTTTCACTCTCATAATCAAATTCCATGAATAAAAACGTGTTCCCAGTACTTTAAGACTATACCCTTCATGGACAGATGGTTTCAGTGTTCTCCCTCTCAACTCATTCAGTTTAACAGCTTGTCACTGTAGTTTTTAGCAAAACGTTAGTCAAACAAGGAGGAGGAAAACAAATTATTTGGGGACTACTTTCCACGGG
Organism: Chelidonichthys spinosus; assembly: GCA_029853015.1. Taxonomy (NCBI): domain Eukaryota; kingdom Metazoa; phylum Chordata; class Actinopteri; order Perciformes; family Triglidae; genus Chelidonichthys; species Chelidonichthys spinosus. The sequence goes on along the minus strand of CM056843.1, from coordinate 6,129,704 downwards.
GGATTTATCCACAGTTGGTGCTCTTTGGAGCAGTGATGGGAAATACGTGTCTTTGAAGGGAGCTGGATCTAATGGCTCCTTTACTTTCCAAGAGACGTTAATGGCTTGGCGTTCTTTTCCTTTTTCCCGGAGTCCAAACGCAGGCAAGTGCTGCTGTTGTGTGCCAAAGAGCCTTTCAAAGAGATTTACGTTGTTTGTGAAGGTGACATTAGTGGGGCTGCAGCGGAGTATGAGGGTGTGTGTGTGTGTGTGTGTGTGTGTGTGTGTGTGTTCGAGGGAATCAAGGACCATGTCATCAAGTGCAACAGGGAGGCTCATTGAACAATGGAGCTCCAAAGGAAGAAGACATATCAGGCTTTGATGCACACAAAATACATGTCCAGATCCATTTGTTGTTGATTTTAATCTGATTTATTGACAAGATTTATCCTCTAAATGTGTGTTTCCCCCCTCTTTAAAAAACCCTTACATTCTGCATCAGGTGGTCTCCACCTGTCAGTGACGCTTCATGACAGTGGACCAGCCGAGGTCATCAGATATGAGACGCTTCAAGTGGGATGAATTGTAAAGTTAAGCCAGACGCTCACAGTCTATTGAACAGTGGCAGCAGACTGTGAGGGGCCTTGCATAATTTAATATGGTGATGGCCCTTTAAATGCTCTACTCAGCCTCCTACTCCAGTAGCACAGGAGAGGTGAGTTATGGGCATTTTGTAGGTAGATTGGTAGATTTTGGGGGAAGAAAGTATGCAAAAGTAGTTTCATTTTAACCGTTTTTGCAGCGTGTGATGGATGAATGGATGGAGGTCGTTACGTAACAGCCGCACATATTTCAACAACCAGTTGAGTGTCCTAATCTCGCGGCTCCGGGACACATCTGAAGCGCCGAGGCCGTGCTGCGTCCTGAATGGCGCACATTGGATCAAGGTTACTGAGGCAGAAGCAGATGCACGAGCAGCTAGTTACGTAACAGGCAGCTTCGGTACGGAGGAAATGAGTGGAGAGGACTCCACACGCACGCGCACAGACACACACTTTGTTCTCACACTCTAGTTTCCGACTCATTTGGGTCAAATAAGTCGGAACATTACTATAAATGGATATAAACTGTGAAGACGCAATGAGCGCGCAAGAACACGCGCGTGCAGCCATCAGTTAGTGGTACTGCAGCACAGAGCATCCCCTCCCACCGACCCGCGGTCAGCTGTGTGTACGTGCAGGACTGCGGCATCAGCTTACTTTGGGGTCTTTCTCGTAATAGTGCTGCTGCGTCCGGATCCAGCGGCCCACCAGGTAGTCCCGGACCGTGTTGGCCAGGGCGAAGTAGTAGTCCCGTTTGGTGGCCACATTCCGGTCTTTCACCAGGGTGAAGTGGAGGTGCCTGTTGAAATTAGTTTTCAGGTCCGCGACGTTTTCCACCCCGGCCAGACCTCGGACCGAGATCTGCTTCCTCTTGTCCTGGTCTGTCAGCGGCTTGGCCATGTTTGCTGACGTCGTGTGTCGAGTTTTTACTGGACGTCAAGTTGAATTTGCCCACGCTTCTTCCGTCTCTTCTGTGAACACAGACAGCCAGTGGGATGTCACTGCCCAGCCTACTATATATATGTCACGTACTCTTTCAAGATACGCCGAAGAAGACGCGTTGTTCCGGTTTGGAGTTTCAAAATAAAACCCGGATTTCGGTCAGCAAAGCAGCCCTGAGGCGATTTGAAAGTGCGTCACACGCCTCATCGTGGCACGTTTCCCATTATAAACAGTACTTAGACGAGTAACGTGTGTTTATGATCAAGATGTTAATGTATTCGGGTTAATATGGCCTCGGAGATAAAGACGGCATTGTTTTCTCCAAACGATTTAGTCAAATGGAAAGCGATAAACCAGCATGTTGCTTTTATTTTGACGTCAAAATGGCTTAATTTCCGGTCTAGGTCTGGGTAATTTGTCGTAGCTCAGTTAGCATCCTTGCACAAAAATCTCACATTAAACATATAACTGTTGCTAAAACAAATTACCTCTGAGTTCAGAGGTCAACTTTGATCAAGTGTTTAAACCAACAAGTGGACGTTGAGTTGGATATTTTGTCAAATCCCATTCATTCTCCCCAAGCTGCTGGAATGACGTTCTATTAAATGAACTGTTTCACTTGTTTGCAGAATTTTAATATTTAGCAATCAAAAGGCAGCACCTGCATGAGAAAAGGGCATTTTCACAGCTGACATTTTGGAGAGTTAACAGGTGTAATTCTTAACATAATGGACATGCCAGGGTTCACCTAAATGTATTAACCACACCCATCTTTACCCTGCAATTTACATGTGGAAATGGCTGTTGTGAAAAGCCTTTTAGTTAGCTTTTATTATATATATATATATATATATAGAGTCTTTAATAAATAACTATTTAGATTTAACGTGGTTAAAATGTTTGTTGCTTGTCCTTCAGTGATGAGAGCATCCCTTTTCTCAAGAATTGCAACAAGTTCTAAGTATGCCGTGGGAAATGCCACATAAAAAATTCAGCTGTGAATGACCGTAGTGGAGGACACGAGCAGAAACCCCATACAACTGTACAAACGCATGTCTCTCTGAGTGCAGACTCCCTGGAGAGTTTGCAAGGCAGCGGCTGAACCAGCTTATGTAACGCATTTGAATGAGGCAGACTACACAGCCTCTCCTGGAAAAAAATATCTTGGCAAGCATTCTGGCACAAAAATGTCTCACAACCATGAAAGGAGAAACCAGTCTGTACTCCAACACAAAAAGGTGAAATAGATCGGTTTAATGCTAAATCAAGCAAGATTTCAACAGCTTTTCATTGAGGCTAGCCCCATAACATAAGACTGATTCCAGAAACAGTAAAACTAACATTTTTTTCTTCTCAAAAAACTATGGACAAAAGTGATATTTTTGCCCTTGCAGAAGCAACACAAACACCTCACACAGCGTCTTATTAGAGCAGAAAGAGATGCAGAAAAACAAAGATATATCAGATTCTCAGCATTCAAGTAGTGCAGGGGGTCAGAAGATGGCAGATCGCAGCATCAAATTCCCCTTTTTCAAACTCATCGTCACAACTGAGACGCAGGCAAGTGACTAAAGAAAAAAAAACAAAACAAACCCTGGGAATTCCTGGAAAACAATAGACAGTACTACAAAAAGTTTTTCTGACAGAACTAAGATACACTTCACATCTGGTTATTACAAAAATATTAATCTTATTCAACCCAACTCAACATCTGCCAACATACCAGGTGTATAAATTCGTGAGTGGATCATGCAAGTTGAAATTCAATATATTAAATCCAATAATAGTTAAATGTGTACGTATGAGTTGAACAGTTGAAGCGATGAGACTGTTGGGCAGAAACTAAACTTCCGGCTGGCTGTTTGAGCAGTTTATTTGGTATACAAGTGACAAACTACAGGAGCGATGAAGAACATGTGCCTGAGAGCAACAGTGTTTGTATGCACACAAGGAACTTTGTGTTAACACAAACGTTAAAAACAGGAAAAATAACTCTTTTACTAAAGTTACACAACTTTACAAATTGAACTAACACCACCTTCCATTGTCTCAGAGATGACTCCACAATGTCGAGGATCAATAAAAAATAAAGCACTGATTATATTTTTTTCTGTTAGCCCACATCCACAATGTGCTGCAGGGTGGAAATTCCTGTGGGAGGACGATTCTTCTGTGGCAGGGTTAATTCTGGGGTGGAGGAGGTGGGGGCGCGGGAGGCATGCCAAAGGGGGGCATGCCCGGTACCCCCATCCCCATCATGACAAAGTTGGAAGGGTCCATGGGGGGCGGGGGCGGCGGTGGGGCATACATCATGCCAGTTGAGCCTGGAGGTGGTGGAGGGGGAGGAGGAGGGGCACCTGGGGGCAACGGGGGCTGGACGCCAGGGGGAGGCGGCACCATGGATGGGGCACCCATGGGTGGTGGGGGCTGGGCTCCAGAGGCCGCAGGCTGCTGGGGCTGTTGCCATGGAGGCAGGGTGCCTGTGCCAGGGCTGGACGTGGTGGTGGTATCTGCAGGAGGGGTAGGTGGAGGTTAACCCTTTACAGTCATGAAAACATTCACACTGTCAGCTACATAACAGCATTCACACACAATTATCACGTCATGGATGAATCACATCCATGACATGGACCAGAAACTGCATTGTTGAGTATGATCTTACTCTGTTGCCAGGGTAGAGGTGTACTGGTTGCCATGCTGCTGGCTGGAGGAGGAGGTGGAGCCTGCTGTTGCCATGGTGGCAGAGGTCCAGAAGGGGGAGGAGGCGGCTGGTTGCTGGGGGGAGGAGGTGGCGGTGGCATCATGCCCATTGGAGGTGGCAGCAGACCTGCAAGGAAACCAAATGTCATACAGGTTCTTCCACACTTAGCAATAGTCATTTCAGAATTCCTGGGTTTCCCCCACAAATTATTCATTCATACATTTTATTTGACAACGTGGATACCATTAGGGGTGCAATACAAGTATTTGACTGGGGAACTCCTGTGGAACATCCACGTCCATCATGCCTAGTTCACACACCGGTCAAGGAGTCTGTTGGGCAGCTACAGCGCAATTTTAACGGCAAACCTGGGGGAGGGGTCGCCGGTATAATAGGAACTGTACTGTATGTGTTACATTTGCTACACAGACCACAGTTGTCGCTGCACCTAATGGGAGCAGGTTATAAATAGTAAAGAGTTGTGGCAACAGGCTTTTGTATTTTAAATATGTGTGCAAACAACTTGACGACAAGGAACGTTCCATGGATTGCTTGGACAAAAAGTTTGTAGACAAGACAGACCAGAGATTCCTCATGGTGAAAGATCCCCTTGTAATGTTTATCCCACAAAAACGTTGCCAACCCCTAAGTGCAGCTCTTACCCATAGGGTGTCCGTGAGGTCCTGGAGCTTGGCTCATGGGAGGAGGGGGGGGCTGCATCCAGGGTGGAGGCAGGCCGTTGGGGTTGGGTGGCATAGGAGGGCCTCCCATGTTGGGCATTGGTGGAGGGTAGCTGTGGGGTCCTCCGTGGCCACCAGGGGCTCCATGCATGCTATGGTAGTTCCTGCTCTCACTTTGACCAGAACTCATCCAAGGAGGTCGGTTCTGCTGCAAACAAACAGTCACTGGTTAAAGACCTATTTATTACACCAATACCCTGTTGATAAGTATGGAATCATAAGTTGCTGACTAACCGGTGGAGGCTGGTTGTTGTTGGGTCCTGAGCCCCGTGGCCCTCCTCCCTGGTTGGAGGAGTGTCCTCCGCCAGATGTGGGGACCGGAGCCTCGCCCAGCTCAGCCATTAGGGACAGATACTCCTTGTCCATACGAGCCTTGTCCTGGGCTGACTGAGGAGGCTCACCACCTGTCGCTCTGTGGGCAGCAAATGAGCTACACAAAGCAAAGACAGCAAACATCGTTACAAAAACAGTCACAACACTGCAGAGACAAATCTGACTTTTGGTGAATTGATCCACTGATCATTACCTTGTGTACTTGCAGTCAGAAGAGATGTGGCCAGCTCCACCGCACTTGGTACAGAGGGTAGTGTTGGTGATGCTGCGTGGCTCAGAGTTCTGCCAAGGACGAAGGATCCTACAGAGACAAACAGGGACAATGACTATCGTCTGTCTGGAGCTTAAACTGAGCATAATGTACCTTTTTCTTACAGTTCCCATCTCCACCAATCTCCCCAAAACCAACTGTGCTTAAAGCTCCACCACAGTCAGACTTGTAACACTGACCTGTTGTCGTCTTCCCTCAGTGTGCCGTTTAGTCTGGCCAGTTCCCTCAGCTGCATCTTTCGTAGGTCATTCTGATCTTCCGGCGTCTCAATGCCTTGCTTCAGAATGTTGCGAATCTGCAGACACAAATGTATTAGAGTAAATGATGTACAGTCACAAAGGGAATATGAAAAGCACAGCACTAAGCCGATATCGAGGTCACATTAGAGTAAAGAGCTGAGCGAAGCAGAACATCCAAGGAGTTTGAAGCGTCAGAAGAGTTGAGGTGATCTAACCTGCTCCACAGCTTTCTTGACGTTCTCCATGGTGTTGGCGGTGACCAGGGCATGCAGAGGCTCATCTTCTCCTGGAAGCATCTGTCCATCCTTCCGTCCTACCTTCCCCTCCTTCACAGAACCTTTACCCCGGATCATGATCTTGGCGCAGCACTCCTTCTCGATGTTCTTCAGTGTGTTACCGCTGGTAAAACAGACAGGAGAGAAGATGGAAGCTAAGCTCACTTTCAACTGTACCGGCTGTTCAAAAAATGCAATATTAAAGTAATATCTAGTCTTGTTTACCGTGGCCCGATTAGCAGTCCAACAAAGTTGATTTCAGGGTATTCATCTTGGGGGATCATAACTTTGTCGTTGACTCTGGTGGCTGGAGGTCTGAAGGAAAGAAACACAAGATGAGCATTTACTAGAAGCAATGAGCAGCTTGCCGATTCTCCTTAAATCCACTGTGGATGATGATGATATTACAACTACATCACATTGAGCTTTACGACACTAATTGACCCCTATCCACTACAGGAACTTAACATTTGAATATGTATTTGTCATCAAATGGCACACTGGCATTTTTTTTGTGCTCTTCCGGTTGGCGAGAAAAGAAATGCAGATATTGTTGTGGTTTTCTGTGACATTTTGCTGACTCACCACCAGCTGGCACAAGCCTGCCAGTCTACATGTCAAACAAAGAGCAGAACCCATGACAATGCCTACATGTTTTTGTTAAAAAAATTAAATTCTCCAACCAACTTGTAGAATTTCAGACTATTACCCACATCATTTTATAACTATAGCAAAATGGTGCTTCATCAACTACAAGTCTCTAGTTAAAGAAAAGTGTCTTTTAATATATTATATTGAGACAAACTGTTTATAGTCAAAGAGTGAACTTAAATATATAAAATCATACTTGTAGTCGGCAGGAGGCTTGAAGTCAGGGTTGAGTCCAACCATCTCGGTGATGAGGGAGTGACGCTCCTCCTCTATCTTCTTTCGTGTGCGATACTCGCGGGTGTTTAACCTCTTGCCCTCGCTGTTGTAGATGGGCTCGGGCGAGGGAGACCTGAACAGCAGACAAAAGACAAGAAAGACATCATCAACAACTTTCTAGCAGTGGAGCTCTGCCAATAACAGATAACACAGGCTCCCTACAACTAACTTAATCTGGAGGAATTTCAAATCTTCATGAGGAATTTTTAATCAATGGGTACCGACATGTCTTAGAATTTAAAAAACAGTTTGGGAAATTTAGATCTACTGAGAGAATTCTCAGTTAGACTATGTGACTCATGGCCAGTGCAAGAGCAAACTCAAAACGAAAAGAAAATGATGTAGGAACTCTGCACTGACAGTTCAAAGGCTAGAGTCCATTATTTTATTACAATTTAGGGTAAAAAAGGGGGCAACCAAAGCTGTATAGTGGTAATTAACCCGATACAAAGGCGGGGGAATCAACCACAAAGAAATAAACAATTACACGGCCATAACTAAACCTGCATACAGGATTGTTGGCCTACAAGAAAGGAAAAGCTGGGAGGTAAGAAAAAAGAAACCAAAGCAAAATTCGCAATCCTAAGCAGAAACGCTGGCTTTGAGAGTTGCTTGGTGTTGGCGTGGCGGAAGAGGTCCGTACCTCCCCTTGGATGCTGAAAACCTGTGTTGCTGCGTTAAGGAGGCTCTGTGCTTGAAAAAGAGTTAGGTTGATGTGGGGTAATTTGGGTTAGAGAAAAGGAATTAAGATTAGATATCCACCTTTTCCTATGCTCTCCGATCGGAGAGCCACATTTGTGTCCATGTGGTGTGAAGAGTGAGAAAAAAAAATATATATAGGCTTTTCCTTTTATGCTTCAAACTTCCAACGGTGACAACCTGAAACACCCCATTAGTTCTGTCACGTTAGACTGGGGAGTGATATATAAGAGTGCTGCAGCTCTGCAATGAACGTTTTGGTTGCTGTGGAAATGTCTGATTATGAAGACAAACTCTATACAGTGTACAGGGACTCTAGCTAACAAAAGGTCAACTTCACACACTCTTGAGAGCGAGGCCACGTCCTGCAGGAACAGATCCTTATGGAAACTATGTTATAAATTGGGCGCCGCTTTTTCAGAGCACATACAATTCTGGATGGTTTTCTTCCAGACCTCAAGAGTCCAGAGGGAAAACAGGAACAAACCCCCCAACCCTCCCCCCTGGGTAGAAATGCTTTACGGGAAATTGAAAGATGACCAGCGAAAAAAAATATTTGTTAAGTCTCGTATGGTATGCTATCATGTAGGCTACAGGCCATGAGCTCAATCATCACTAGCAAAGAATTATAGAATATCCAGGAGTAAAAAAGTCAGGAAAGGCAATATCAATTGATGGAACTTGTATGGACCTTTCCATACCATCTAACTTTTTCAAAAGAGCCAATTAATCTAACCAATTTAAACTAACAGGATTAAAAACTAGTAAATGCTAAAATTATACTTTAATTTATACTATACAAATAATAAACTCTCTTTTAACCCAAACCTGTTTCAGAGGAAAATCTTTATACATTATGCATCATATATGTATTCGTATATTCACACAGCACTCTACACCAGACACATAAGACAAGCAGTGGGGAAAACCATGATACATAAATTCTACTTGACAAACATTGGAGACAGTCATCTGTGCTGGCAGTGATTGGTTTAAACTGACCCAGCTAAAATACATCTCTAATCAACTCACCGTAACCTATAAACAGTGGGTTGCCCAAGTGTTTACCCCCCTGCCCCTTTCCTCTTTGGACTCTATCTCTTACTAAACTATTTCAATTAAATGTTTGAAAAATATAAAAACCAAACTAAAAACAATCAACTAAACTTATTCAGCTCTGAGCAAACTTCCTTCATTCAGAGGCTTAAAAAAAATCCACAAAGTGGACATAAAGGGATTTTTTTGGGGTCATACTACTGTTTGTTTAAAATTGTATGGATTTGTTTTCAATGACAGCGATTTGCTCAAATTTCAGTTCATATAAGTTTGTACTTTGTCCAATCATATTCAAGCAATATCTTTAATCTCAATATATTAAAATTAAATATCTGAGGAATTCAAAAGCAGCTGTGGCACTGCAGATGGACTTGATGACCAAAGCCATCTATATTTCAAATTATGCGTATAGACCTACATATAAGATTAAAAAAAAAAGAGCTATGCATAGAAAACCTGCTTAAGCTAAAAGTGCCAGTAAATACACACTTGTGTATGCTTACTGTTGATGGAATGGTGGGCAGTCTCTGAGGGCTGAATAAATATATTAATGTAGATCAATCCTCCTCTAGCACTACGCTTTGACACTATGAAGACATTTTAAACAATGTTACCCTTCACTAAGGAGATCACAAACTAAACTCTACATCTGCCAGCTAACACTACAATATAATGTGAGATTTAGGCTAACCACACATATATATATATATATACTGAAAATCAACATGTCTTCCAAAGTCAAGAAGGTAGAGAAAATGTTACTGTTCATGGGTTTAATCTTTTTCCGACCTGTCCTCAGGGTTAACAGGGATTCCCAGGTCTCCTGTACGCAGTTTACGAGTCAGGTCTTCAATCTGCAGTTGGACTGGAAGAATTCAGGTTAGGAAAGAAAAACAAGGATGGAGAGAAATGTGGTTACCACAACAACATCAGAGAGACAGCGCTCGGCACATTAGAGCATCGTCTCATACATTACTGAGGTAAAGACAAACGTTGAGTCTGTTAAATCAAAAAATTAAGGGAGATCAAATGAACATCTGGTAAGAGTCTAAAGCAAGAAAGCACTTACTCATATCTGAGGAACACATTAACCAATATGAATATGTTCAATTATATTAGCGTAGACCAGACTTACTTTTTCTCAGACAATGATTAAACATGGCAACATATCAGTAAATGTCTAGACCACCAATCTTCAAAATACCAGCCAAACATTAACGTTAGACCCACGCTGTGTTACTCTTTGAAAATGGGCTTTCATATACTGCAGATTATCGTATTTAATGGCTTTGGCATTCTGAGGACACATTGGGTCTAAAAATCACTGATTTGTCTATTGGTTTTGCATGTTTCAATAACAAAAGAAAGTTAATCATAGTCACTCTTTGCACTCCACAGATCTAACACTGAGGGGCAGCAGTGACAGAGACAATTCTTACATTTAGAAAGCAATGAGAAAATAAATCAGTCTTCCCATGCACATTATGAACGCTGTAATGAAATACCCCCCAAACACAGATTAACTGGTCACTGAAACAATTACTCTGGGTTGTAGTGATGAGTACAGGCCCTGTGAGTTGTGCTTCACGGCAATTGCATCATTAATCGCTTCCCTTGGATTGTTATAGGGGATCTACTGAATGAGCAAAGGAAACGATAAGTGTGACCAACAGAAGGTGGACACAAATGAATGTTTACATACCAAGAAAGAACAACCATTGCCAATGAGTGAACAGAATCAATAACGATGTCGGTTATTGACAAAAAGGACTTCAAAACACCCCGTTGAGGGCCTGTGAAGGCAGTGTGTTGGTGCTACACTGCTGCTGGAAGGCATTTGTGGTTAAAACAAGTTTGTTTCATATGATCTTTTTAAAGATTTTTTGGGAAACCAAACTAAGAGCCCAATATCAATGATCAAGTGTTTCCCAATTTGCAATGCCCACTAAATAAACTGGTTGAATGATTTAAATATGTTGGATTGGTTTGCCATTGAAGCAGCATTGCTCACACTTCGACCAATATAAAACATAAGCACACTTTGGCATGTCCTAAACATTATGAGTAACGCCTCCATGCACAGGAACAATACTGATGATGTGTAGGGGATCAAGCAAGACAGTGTGAATAGTGACCTGCAGCTCAGGACAGATATCAGCAAGCAGCGGTATTTAATCATCTATCTCAAACTCCCCTTGCTAATGGGTGCCCAATGGTATACAAACCATAGGACCACAGATATATTTCTATTAAAAAGGAGAAATAACCGTAATTAACACTTTGAATTGAGTTATAATCATTGCTCATGAGAAATGATTGCTTTGTCTCAACAGTTGGAGCAAAATTAGACATTTCCAGTTTGGTTTAACATCACAATGTCACTTTCAGTACATTGAAAATACAACTGAGAGTGTAAAGTTAGTAACTTGTGGGTGCCTTTAGAGAGCTCTAACTGTTGGGAATTCAGCAAACAGGAAATAAATGTTAAATTAATACTAGTATGCACCACGCAAGAAAACTACAACCCCAAAAAGATGTAATTGATGAGACATTATGAAACAGACCTGCATTTAAATTACATCAATATGGCAAACTCGATTATAAGAAAATATTTGTATCCTCATTTTAATTAAAAATTTACCTATATATGCTCTCTCTTGATCCCGGGTCAGTCCAGGGGGAATAACAGTGGGCATGCCCGGTATGACGGTCTTCTGATCAGGCGTCTCACTGCTCCAACGACTCTTCTTCCTGTTTTTCTTCTGATTGAAATCTACAGAGAGAAACGGGGGGATATCATCCATGTTGGCAGTAGCGTCAGTGCCTAACATTACGGGGATGTGCATGAGTTCAAGCACTGCTCAATATACTGTGTTTACGGAAAGGTTACATTATCTGGCAGGGTAAGCGGTAGCCACATGTAGCCACAAGACCGAATACAGGAATACCCGGTTTTACAAAATGGGCATGATATGGTTTAGCCAACAGAGCTAATTTTTTGCGTTTTTATATAAAATGAGTTATGTACGGGACGAGTTTCTGCCACAAACACAATTACATTAACACGATACAGGAAGTAAACGTTGACCTTGTACAGCGCTACACATAACCTAGCTACGTTGTTTCATCAACCTAGCGTTTACAGCGTTTATGGTCGCTTCAATATTACGGTCCCTTCCAATGTTGGAATTTATGTAGCACTGTGGGAGGAAATGTCCCCGGTTAATTCAGACGTACGTGAGCCAACGACTAACGTTAATATTTATTTGCTAACAGATGTTAGCCAGGCTGTGTACATTTTGCGCAAGGCCGGGGCTTTGTGTGGGGCCTTTGGCCATGCTACGTAGCCACATTAACGCTGCCTGGCTAGCCCCAACTCGCTCCGTATTATGGCTTTAACGTTAGCGGGGGTTTGGTGAACTTACCTGCTTTGGCCATTACGCCAACCACAGCTGGTTGTTGGGGAACCTGGGTAGGAAAACCTGCCACAGGATTGAACTGATGTGGTTGCGGAAAAGATGCGGTTGGCATCGGGGGCTGGAACGTTGGTAGCGTAGGAAAGGTTGCAGGCGGCCCCGGTGTTGGCATCAACCCGTTCCCTGCACCAGGCCCGGCGTCAAATCCTCGTTTGGCGCCAATGCTGGGGTGCAACTTCCCTAAAGGAGTTGCGTTTGCGCCCGTAGCCATTTTTGATGTACTCAAATGGCTTAGTCTCCGTCAGACTGCAGTCGACTCAGGTATAGATTCGTTAAAGCTCAGAAAAATATATTTTGGTATTGTCCGTTATCCACCCTCACATTACTTTAATCAAAATGGCGCCCAACGGAAAACCACAAAGGATGATACATGGACGTTGGGGGAGGAGCCCCGTGTAGTATAGAACATTCCTATTGGCCAGACCAAGCCCTCCCTTAGGCCGTGTTCTATTGGGCAATATATTTTTGTGTTCCTCTCTCTGAAAACCGATTGGCTCTGACAATAAACCCCCATTTAACAGCGACCAATCCCGAACAAGCCCAATTACATTTACCCGCTGCTGAAATGTAGCTGAATAGGTTATAATAAATATTACTCTCCTATGAGAATGTTCTTTAATATATTGTCCGGCTTTACAAACAAGAGAGAAATTGTATTTCTGAGGGAGCATTTAATAAAGCTCATCAAGGATAATAATTTAATTATTGGAACTCTTGGTGTCCTATGACAAAGCACCACTAACGTGTATATTTTAATAAAATTACCATTAATTCTATAATGGATGTTCAGTCCGATGTGGCTATTGATACCCAAATCAGGGAGTACTGAATGTGACACCATATATTATCATCCCTTTATGTCTTCCTACACTTCATTGGAACAAACACACGGTCACCATTTTCAGACAAACAGACTTTAATTTTAACCTCATCATTAGAAATCAAGACAGGCAGCATTATCAAACTCCAACATATGTTTAAAATGTAAAGGTTCATATTTGTCACAGGAGTGGAAATCTATTTAATGTAAGTAATGTGCCTACTGAAAAAAAAATCAAAAAAAAATCACAACGCCATTTGATTAAAAAGTTCATCAAAATAACTTCACAAATGGTTTCATACTCAAAGACAAAAGTGTCACCATTTTTTTTAAACTATGAAGGTCCATATTTGGTACAGGTGCGACATTTAAGCCAACAGGTTAAACAATGTAGGTGATGAAGCATACTGTATTTAAAATATGTTTTGCCGTTGCTTCACATATGCAGTAGTTTACACAAACACAAATACACTAAAATGCACATAGTGATACATCAGATGCTGCTGTAAAAAAAAAACTTATTAAATTCAATTTATGCGACTAACCTTTAAAACATGCATCATGCACTAATTTAAATTGCTTCTAATAACTGAATCTAAATAGTGTATAAACATATAGCTACTTTTTGGGGGGGCAAAGATTCAGTTATTACAGGCTCTTGAATAGATGTCGACCAGGTTTTTAGAAAAACCCAGTATCTGGACTTAGGTTAAGCCATCTCAGAACTGCACCAATACCACAACACGTAAATGGGACAGAGAAGGTGGGTCAACTTAGCATTAGTCGTACTGCATTTTGAAGTACCTGGAATGAGATCATAGCATGTGAGGGAATCCAATCAGTCACATGGAAATCTACTCGTTGGCTATAATGGTTGTAATCTTTACTCTTACTACCCAAACGCCTCATTTACACAGAGGTCTGACTTATGCCTTTTGATATTACTAATGAGGTTAATGTTTAATTTTCAGTGATTCCAATAGCGCTTAAGCTATCCACTAAATGTCAGACAGCTCCCCGCTGGCTGTATGGGATTAGTATGTGTACCGTGTTTGATCGGTGCCAGGATGCTCAAAGGTAGAACTTCTTGGGACGGCAGGCACCGGGGAAAGGCGCGAACGCTCATATGTGAATCCCTCTGCCTCGGCAGGCACTCTCCGAATCGGACTCCGGTCACGTGCGAAGTATGAGGAGACTGGGGCTGGTGGAGGAGGGAGGGGAGGACACTCGTATGGGTCGAGGCTAGAGGGGGGCACACGATCCCGCATTAAAGCTGTGGAGGAGGATGTTGATGGAGCAGGCAAGGGGACACCGCGGCGTTCCTCGAAATAACTGCCTCCGTAGGCATTGGCCCTGTACTTCTCATAGTAGTCCACGACCCCGTACGGATCCCGTTCCTCGTAAGGCGACCGTCGCATCGGGTAGCCTGGTACCGCGCCATAGAGTGAGCCGTTGCTCCTGTATGCCGCCTCACTGCCATACATCCGAGCCATGCTATGATCAGCAACACCGCTTATGCCGTAACCTGGGGGCGGCCCGTATCTCATTGCACCCTCGTAGCCCGAACCCCTTCTGTAACCCGTTATGCTGGCGCCGCCATGCCCAGCACCCCGGGCAAAACCATGTACAGGAGCATAGCCGGCACCATAATCTGGATCGCCATTGAAGTCCGGATGATAACCCCTGTTGCGAGCACGCTCGCCAAATCTCGAGTCATCATATCCATCAGACTTTGGCTCTGAGCCGTTTCTGTGGAAGCCGTTTTGGTCTAGAGGGCATTCTTTGGACCAGTGACCTTCCTGCCCGCAACGGTAACAACCCGATCGGTCTCCCATTCCCGGCGCAGTACGCAGGCGGCTAGTCGAAAGCTTCACGCTCATCAGTTTGCCTTAAAAAGAAAAGACTCAATAAGGACGTATGCCATTTATTCTAAATATATTTGACATTACCTGTCTGGCATATAAAAGCCTCCTAATCAATCAGTCTGGTAGAAAGCTGCTGCTATATACTCCAAAACTAGCAATCAGACATGGTTAATATTAAAGCATTACATTTTTTCAAATTAAAGCTGAAATCCGTAACTTTCTACACAGTCTTACCCGCTGCATTAGCAAAAAGGTAGTTCAAACAATGTTCATACTACAGCACAGATGTAGGTTACACATTGGGTTGCTTAAATCAGCAAAGTCTGACAGCCCAAATTATTTTAAACCCGTGTAGCTTCAAAAGGTGTCGTATGACCGTGTTGCCGAGGGTTCATAAACCACGCATGTGCAGACCCCGTTTTGATGTTTATCCAGCCCTTAATGGGCTTCTGCTGTTGAGTTTCATTTGTAAAAAATGGTACGGTATGCAATTACTACCGACTGTGATTGCATTAAAACCAGCAGAAGCAGCACCTAAAATGTTTCGTCTCTCGCCAATGATTACTGTACTTTTGTTTGAAACCCAGTTCCACAGAGAACACCAGAAGCGGCGAGACTTAGCCTCTCCTTCACCAACAACATTACGGATACCAGCTTTAAAAAATATAAGGGCTGCCTACTTTCTTCAGCTTACCGTTATCCCTTCATCTTTCTCTTTTTACTTACCTGTGGCGTGTCCGTAACTTACCTATCGATTCACAGGAACAGAACTAAATATTCTTGATAGTACATCTTTCATACAAATATTAATCCCCATTAATCCCAGCCCAAGAGTTCACCTTTAAAAGCTGTGTTGTCTAACTGATTAATGGCCTCCACGGCGTCCTCCATTCGATCCATGTGAACAAAAGCATAGTTTTTTACTATGTCACACTCCACCACGGAGCCAAACTCTTCAAACTTGGCCCTCAGCTCTTGGTTGGTGCAGGCAATGTTGCCAACGTGCAGCTTGGTGGATCCCTTTGTCTTGCCTCGGCTTAATTCTACATTCATAGGCTGGCCATTCAGCTCATAATGGTGGAGATTGCTGATGGCTTCTTCCGCCTCCGCTTTGTCATCCATGTGCACAAAGCCAAAGTTCTTGACAATGGTGCATTCTCCGATCTTGCCATACTGGGAGAAGAGAGAGCGGAGTTCGTCTGATGTAGTGTCTGGTGACAAGTTCCCGATGAATATTTTCACCATTGTGGAGCTGCCACGTCACTAGGGGAGGAGAAAAAAAACAGCCTCAAGATTATTGAGATCACAATTTTATTTTAAATTAAATTAGAGAAAATAGAGTTGTCTCTGTTATTTAGTCTTGTAGGGCACACAAACACACTTTACCTTCTTCGGATAAATTGGTATCACTGACATGAGCTCCCATTGACACATTTATGGCGACTGATACATATTTTTTGTTGGTATCAGATTACGGCATTCTAAAATGTCAATATTAGTATTGTTCTCCAAATACAATATTGGTTGGGCTCCAATAATGTGGATTATACTGATTTATCAAAGTATGTCACAGGTAAAAGGGATCAGTTCACGTCCCATATTGATTGGGAATCAATATGCATACATACATACAGATGCTTCAGTATCATATAAAAATATTTGGCTCCTGCTGAAATAACATTTTCTCTATAATAATAGTTTTGGATTCTGTGCCAATCCACATTAATACCACATTAAGTGTCATTGTTTTTAAATTGGACAGCTATTATTTTAGCTATTGTAGGGTCTTAACTTTTATTTTGACTACTTCTACAAGTTTGTTTTAAAACGCATAACTCTAGAGGGAGACTTTACATTCCTCCCATTGCTGAGCCTCTGAATCACAAGACAAAGCGTTAGCAAATAAGTGTATTAACACAACCTTAAATATACCATAATTATACACATTTTTAAAAATAATTTTGTACCTTTTGACTGCAAAAAAAAAAAAAACTCAAATATTATAGAGCGCTTGGCAGGACAGTCATCACAATTCACCTAATAATGCAATATATTGAAATCATCCATGCGAGTAATTTTAGTCAAGGGTAACAAATGATGTGTTAAACTTTGCGTGATGGATCCGTATGCAAAAGGAGTGGCATATTTGCTGTAACCCTGCCTCTGTGGGTCAAAGTACATTTACAACACGTTTGTCACCACGCTCCTTTGTCAACGACGTTACAACAGTTGGGTTTTCATTAGGACATCCACCAACGGCTGCTGGCGACAGTGCTGTGGCTGGCGTGTTATTTATCAGTAAATAGAAGAAGCATCGCATCAGGATTTGTTTATCCGTGGCTGCTGGTATCGATAGGCCTACGTTACCAACTGCTACTAAAGTTAGGATAAGCGGGAAGGCGGCCGAGGCTCCGCAACCAAATACAACGAGGAAGCAAACATTGAAAAGCCTTTAGCACACACAAAGTGGGCGACACACGCTAGCTCTATAATGAAGATTTTCGGTGCACGGAGCAATAGTTTCCGTTTCTCTCCAACAATGAAATTACTTCACAAAGAAAAACAAACGTCGCACACAAATCCACGACACCAACTGCCCATCGTGGGGCTCGGCATCTAAACTGTGGATAGCTGTAACGAAATTAGCAATAGCACGTTAGCGGACTTAATAGAAAATTGTGGCATAGCAGTTAGTGTAACAGGTAACGTTATTGCTAACTAAATCACCGTGTTGGATTTTAGTCGTTAGCGAGGTTACGTAACGTCCACCTCTACGGTTTGAGGCCTTGGCGCGTATAGCTAGTCTGTAAATTAGCTTAGCGCATCCATTCAACACCCCTATTCGTTAGGCCTTAACAGCGTTAGAAACTGGAAAACATCGGCTAACTTTGATAACCACGACACGTTCAGGTTCGTTTTGTGGCACTGGAGTTATTAGCTACCTTTTTAAAGCTGCAGCGTTCGTCTTGTCCCTCGGAGAATTATATGACGGCTTCCGCTTTACCGACTGGCAACAACGTTAGCAATGTGACCGGGCGAACACCCTGGCAAAGACATGCAGCTAACTGGGTTAGCAGCTTCGGGGAGGGGCTACAGGCCATCGATGGGCGGGGCTACATGCCGTCGATGGGCGGGGCTAGCAGCACAGCAGAAAGCAGAAAAAGGGAAATATTGATGTTAAATACTTTATCCTCGTTGGATTTTAGATTTAGCACTCTACCAGGAATCCTATTGTTGAAGCATCTTATTTAATATACACATTTCAGGTTTATACATTTTGCCAAGACAAAAATATAAAAAATAAACTGTATTTTCTAATGAAATTACCTGATAAAATACACTATGCAAACATTTTTTTTTTTTTACTTTCTTGTACCAAAACTTTCCTTGTGAACTATTGGAGGGGTCCCAAATGCAAGGCTGGTTACCGTTGAGCTAGACCAACGGTTCTCAAATGTTTGTTACAAACACGACACAATTTCTACTCTTGGATGCCTCATTGTCAACCTAAATATTTCAGACCTGCTTGATCTTAATGAATACACATATTTCCATTTGATGTTTGCTATCACCTGAAGACATATTAAATCAAAGAATAGAATACAGCATTATTTTTTTGGTGCAAATGTCTCGATCTGCAAATATTTACTCTTACAGCACAATTGTATGATTTATAGTGAACCATGACCTCGACTCACACCCACACCACCACCAAATGGAGTTTCAAGAACTGAAAAACTGTCACCAAATTAAGTTTGGCTTTATAAAAAAAAAAAAAAAATCATATTCATTTGAAATGTTTAATGTATGCTGGTACTTTTACAGCTAGTATGAAAACATACAAACTTCAAACCCACCTATATGCAAAACAAACAAAGGCACCTTCAAGAAAACACAAGCGCCTCATGACTTCTATGACCTGAGTCCTGCCTCATTTATGCTGCGTCGTGTGGACAGTAAGAACATCCGCCCCACACTCAAACTCAAGAGACGGAGGGTTAGTTTCTGTTCGTTAATTGTGCGACCTTACTGGTGGAAAGAAAACCTAATCAAGCTGTTACTTAGT
Organism: Chelidonichthys spinosus; assembly: GCA_029853015.1. Lineage (NCBI taxonomy): Eukaryota > Metazoa > Chordata > Actinopteri > Perciformes > Triglidae > Chelidonichthys > Chelidonichthys spinosus. Next base: position 6,110,713 of record CM056843.1, on the reverse strand, counting down.
TGAACTGCACATCTCAGTCGACACTCTTGTATTCTATCACGCAATGTATTTTCACAATTCATGTGGGGGGGGGGGGGAAACAAGCATTGATTTGATATCTTTTAGACACACAATCAAATTAGAATTGTAATGAGGCTGGAATGTTTGAGATTTTTTGTCCAAGCATAAATACTAAGTGTGATTCGGTCCTCAGACAGGTCAGTTGCATGGATATTAATTCATTTCTCTGTTGTCTTCTTTAGTGTGAATCACTGAGTCCATTCATGTGCTACCGAGGCCAAAGAGTACAGGCTTTCTCTCTCGACTACACTGCTAGTCTCACGCTTTCAAGCATAAAAGCAGCAACTATGCACATTTTGCAGTACTGCATTAGAAAAGCTGCATGGAAGCAGCAAGCTTTGTTCAAACTTAATTGCGTATAAAGTTTTATGCTTGCTTGAAGTTGTTTTGCCTTCATCGTGAAAGGGTAGCTGAGCTAAATGGATTATGGAAATTAAATTCTGACATAACGATCATTTAACTCAAAACTGATCAGCTGTTTAAGCCTTCTTTGATAGGACCAACCTCACAGCTCGGTGATGCATAGAATTCATCTTCAAATGAATGGCTCTGATACTGACATAACATGCCAATCCTCGTCTTCATCTCTGGCCGACATGAATCACGGTCAATACAAGTTGACATGAAAGAACAATTAAAAAAGACCTCCCTCTATTTTTCTCTCGTAGGTAGGTCAGATGGGCACGATGACTTGTTTTGTTTCCAGCTCTTACAGCCTTACGTAGCCTAATGTGACGAAACTGGCCAAGTTCCTTTGCTTCAAACTGGTTGATGGAAACACGGCATATTCTTTTTTTGAGACATTTCAAAACTTCACTTTTGTGAAAACATGGCCATCTGGGTTTAGCCGTAACAAGACACACTGGAAGACACCAATGATGATCATTTTTGAAAAAAGAAAAAGTATATTTATCCACATCACTGATCAGTTCATGTCCCATATGCGTTTGGGAACGAGAAAAGATTCTTCTGCACAACAAGCAACTGATGCAGCACGCATTAACCCTCATTCCATTCAAAAAAGGAAGGTACATTTTCATATATTGAAACAATAACACATATTCTAAATGACAAACAGAAGCCAAACAAGTTACATTAGCTGAATTTAACAACTTTCTTCATGCGAGGAAGAAACACAGATAAGAAAAAAAGAAAAACAAAAAAAGACATGGCTAAAAACTGAGCTGAAAACCTGCAGAGCAAATTATTGTTTTATACATCATGAATGTCAAACAGTGCTGTTTGCTAATCATTCTTATTGAAACAGGTTATGTGAATGTGACTGAAAGGACAATTCATCTGCAGGCAACTGGCATCTCAGGTGCCTGGGAGATGCCAACACAACTTCTCAAATTTGCTTGAAGCTTGAAGAAATGACGGCAAAGGAAAAGTCCTGTGGTTCACAAACAGAGACCAGAGTCACAAACCTGGAAAGAGAGCAAATACCCTTTTCAAAAACAGGGCTTAATCCCCCATTATCCGCAGCACACTGTCAAAGGACTCACTACCTTTAAAAAAAAAATCCCAATTAAAATGGATTGCGAGATCCCACTCACCAGTATCGCTCTACAGTAAAATGTCCAAATGTTCTAATAAACTGTCACACACTGTTTACTATGTTGCTCACCTTGGCACCGTGGCTTTAGTAAGGCGTATAGTGTGGCGCATATTGATCCTTGGGTCGTGGAGCGGCGTAGGCGTTCCTGGAGCCGGACTCCGGTGACGGCTGTGTTCGCTCGTAGCCTGTCGAGGCGGCCGGTACTCGTCTGATCGGGCTGCGGTCTCGCGCATAGTACGCGGCTGCGGCGGCGGCGGATGAAGATGGAGGCAGTGACCGACGGTCATATGGATCTACGCTGGATGAGAACTTTGAGAGGGAGGAGGGGGGAGGTGGGGGAGGAGGAAGATAGGACATACGACGATCCTCAAAATAGCTTGCGCCATAAGGGTTAGCTCTGTACTTCTCATAATAGTCAACACTGCTATAGAGACGGTCACGGTCATAAGCTGATGACCTCTCAGCGTAGGAGCTAGCTGCTCTGTTGGCGTACCTATCCCCCTGCTCAGCGCTAAGCCGACGAGGGGGAGGCGGCATCCCACCTACGTAACTAGCCCGACTATACGCAGAGCCCCCCATGTAATCAGCTCCTGGAGGTGCCATGTCGTAGCCGCCACTGCCATAACCGTGTGGACCGCGTGGGTGGGCCCGGCCGCTGCGACCTCCGTCACCGTGGCTACCGTTCCGACCGACAGGACAATCTTTCGACCAGTGACCATGTTTTCCGCAGACATAGCAGCCGGTATGTTCTCCCATTCCTGGGGCGGTGCGTAGCCGACTGGTGGACAGCTGTACGCTCATCAGCTTGCCTTGTGAGGAGAGAGAAGACACGCATGAGACCGTGGGGTTCGGACACGAACAAGGCTCTTACCGACTATAAAACACGCTTAATGCAATTGACCGATAATCACTGAGCAAAGACATGAACCGCGCCAGCTACAGGAGATTGGTGCCCGTTCACCAATCACACCGTCTTTGGTTTTACAAGAGACACTGGCAAGCTTAGAAGCGATTAATTTCAGTCCACCTGGTCAATTAATGGGGGAAAAAAAGCCAGTGGATCTTACTGGTCATGAGAGCTCTACAGGGAATGAACAGAATCCAAATTTGCATCTAAAGACAGCAAAGACAACAAGCTCTGCCCTGCCAAAGAGTTCACCTTTGTAGGCTGTGTTGTCCAGCTTACTGATGGCATCCATGGCATCCTCCATTCTCTCCATGTGAATGAAGGCGTAGTCCTTCACTATGTCACACTCCACCACCGTGCCAAACTCTTGAAACTTGGCGCGCAGAACATCAGTGGAGATGCCTTCGCCAAGGTTGCTGACATGCAGTTTGGTGGTGGACTTGGGCCTCCCTTTGCTGATCTCTACGTTAATGGGCCAGCCGTTCAGCTGGTGCTGGTGGAGGTTCCGAATGGCCTCCTCCGCTTCAGACATGTCGCTCATGTGAACAAATCCATAGTTCTTGACGATGTCACATTCTGTGACTTTTCCGTACTTCTCGAAGAGCACGCGCAGCTCCTCAGGTGCAGTGTTGCTGGCAAGGTTGCCAATAAAGATTTTCACCATTATGAAGCTCTGTGTATCCTAGAAGATTCAGAAAAAGGTGTCAAATACTGTAAATACACGATTAAACAACCGTATAAAGCATCAAAACAGAACGGCAGTAGCCTGTAGGCTAGCCCATCTTGCTCACCACATAACATAAAATTAGGACGTGAATGTGAAGAATTATTCTCTAGACACATGGGTCGACAAACTAGTTGATTTATTGATTCCTGAACAGACTATAGAAGACAATGTCTCGTACATTTTAGGAGTCTCGGTCTCCTATTTTAACATCCTGATCATTCATAAAATATAAGTATAGGGGGATCAACTTACCCTCAGTATTTGGATCTAGTAGCCCCTGAAAGAAGTGATATGCCAAGTTAGCAGTTAGTCCAGTGTGTTGGATACATATTTATTCAACTTAGATGAATATAAGTATTTGAGCATCGGTAGATATGAAGTATTGAAGGACTGATTGGGATCTAGGCCAAAATAACTTTATCGTGACTAGGTATATAACGTTATTTCTATTCTTAACAGTAGCTGGAATTAATGTTTCACGGTATTATGGACACAAACTCTGCACAGATTGAACTCTACTAATGTGACACTTATTTATACATGCGTAAACAAAATAAAGAGGAGATAAATAGCTTGCAAAGCAAGGGAAACTGTTGTATGTATATATATATATATATATATATATATATATATATATATATATATATATATATATATATATATATAAGGGTCAAATGCGGGTCAAGAGTGTGTGCGGGGTGTAATGTTAGCGTCAGACACACCTAGCAACTGTCAACTAGCTCTGCAAGTCCGCACGTCAACTTAACATTTCCTCTACAACATTAATCAGCACTAAAGCAACATTGCACGTCGGTTTGCAGTTCACGTCAGCTGTTTCCTGACGTTTGCTAACGTGCATGGGTAAATATGTCTCATACACCTAACGTCAGCTAATACGTCGTACTAGCTAACTAGCTGAGACTAGCGTAATTAGCGTTAGTCTGCTCTGTGTACATTGCGTCATTAAGAGGAACGAGCAAACATTACAGTCTGAACGGCTCGCTCATTGCTTAGACGATGACGTGAGGTGACAGTAGTGATGGTGTTTCGTGCCCAGTGCGTCCGTATTTCAGTGTAATGGCGTTCTGATGTTTGGAAAATGAAGGCGTATGAATCCAGGAAGCTAACATGTTAGCAAGCCAACGCCTTTCTAGCAAACGTACGCCTGCCACTGGGCCCGCGTCCTCTCGGAGAACGTCTACAACAACGCTACGAGGACAGCAACGCACCACCAACTACCTCAAAAATATTACGCTACTAGTTTTAACCGAACAAGCTCGAACTCACCGATTAAACGGCGTAGGCCTCGACACCAATGAATGAAAAGTGAAATGGCGGCTGCACCCGTGATGCTGCTACCGTTTCCTCTACGCCAACGCTGCGTCATTACCGCCACCTACCGCGTGGAAGTATGTACTGCAATGATACGAGCATAAATACTACATGTACTATACTATACTACTATACATTGTACTATATCTTTGAACACTGAGTTATCCTCACAGTCTGTGGTTTAGGAGGCTGCTCCAATCAATTGCAAAGTGATTGGCTAATAATACTATTAATTTTTATTTATATCTTAATGTATAGATAACAGAAATTTTAATGGAAACAGATCAGACTAAACACACATCTGCAGCCATGTACGCAAGAAGAAAGTAATTTTATAGAAGTAGAACTGATTATACCTTGTGTTTATGACCTACTGTATACTTTATGTTATATATTTTGTTAAACAAGCCTAAATATATGCTAATGTGTAATTAAAATCATATACATCATTCACATCATCATGAGTTTTTTTTTTTTTTTACCCTGTTCAGAAAAAGAAAATACATTTAATTCTGTTTTATTTGATATCACATCTACCATAACTTTTTCAAGGAGTGTCAGTATGAGTTGCCCCAGTGAAGGCGACCACAAACATAAACTGTTATCACTGTATTCTGACATCTGACAAGACCTCTGTTCAGGCTACAAGTGCATCTTTGTAATGACAATAAAACATCTGCTTCAGCTTCAAAGACTATTAAAATCTTTATTGCGCATATTACAACCCTTCCATACGGTAAAGACATACTGCATTGTAATATACCTAAAATGTATACACAATAACAATACAATCTTAAAAAACAAAAACCCATTTGCATGTTATGTCTTTCAAGTATCTCTCAGGGAAAGGTGAGTGTTACTGGTACAGTTCCTTTTCCATAAATAACAAATATCATGACACACAAAACTCTAATGTAGTGGAATTTACATTTTAGTCAAACGAGAAGAAGTACACTTTAATTGAATTGAGTTTCTACGGCGCTATGTACTCAAATGCACATTTAGCCGATGTTTGAGTTAATCGACGTAACTGGCACATTGAAAATACATTTAGATGTGATTTTCAGAATTACATTCGTGGGTAAGTATACATTTGAGACGTTAACTTGGTTACACACACTCTTTGTAATATTCAAGCTGACAATCTAAATGTCACTGACACGTGGTTTCATGGGGAAAGTACAGAGCCAGAAGCCCTGGAGAGGATTCCTTTATAAATGTCTACTACTGTACTGGCTAGTCAAGTTTTTTTTACATCGCATATTCTTTCATCAACAAACAAAATGGTGGAAGTTATCAAAAAAATCTGATCTGTGAGAAAGTATTTTCAGATATGATCACAAAGTGCTCTTTGGGCTATACAGGAGAGGATTAGAGCCACTTGTGAAAAATGTATTTGAGTTCTGAGTTTAAAGTCAGAATTCTTTATTTTCAGAATGTAAGACTCTAAACTAATTCAATTTCTCACTATTCACTATGCAGGGAGTTTTAGTTGGAGGAATATATAGTGCACTCATCAGCAACATTAAACTGGAATTGTACTAGTCGTGTAGCAGTTTACTTCCATGTCCTTTTCAAAATTACATCCCTTTCTCCTATTAAACATTTGTGCTAAACAGATGTTTTGTGAAGTTACGGTGCCAAATTTGAAGAGATCCCCTCCAGATGTTCCTAGGATATTTATTCAGGAAAATGGACTCAGACAGACGGACAGTCAACCCAAAAACATTACACCTCTGGTCACGGCTGTCTCCAGCGCAGGCATAGAAACACTTTCAGACTCATTTCTCTGCACCATTAATTACGTCACCGCTGAGGTCTTAAATACTGACATGCATTTTTGTTGAGTTTCCTCTTAGCGAAATGCTGTGAGCGGGTTTAAGTTCACCTGATCAGCAGCGATGCCACGTGTACGTCTAGGGCTTTTATTGTGAAAAGTAAGATCGATTGGTAGAACAGTGTAGAAACGTTTGTGTGCTGTCACAGATGTGATGTCCACGTTTCTCTACAGTCTATGATCATTACTGACTGCTGCAGTCACACTGTGATTTAAGCTGGTAAAGATGACTTGCTTTTACATGGAAATCTTGACTTTTCCAGGTTTAATCAGCAAGAGATTTGAAACTCGTTTGTGCATGTGGCGCCCAACGACTTACAGTTGGAGTCAGGACGAGCAACTGAAGTCCACACTGACGTTGGTCACTTCCAGCAGAGGGAGTTGGCGCTGGTGTCTGCTGCAGCTTCGATTCCACCACTGGGTTATAGAACGGAGGAGCATTTCTCTTCAGGCCAAGGTTTGAAGACGTTGAGGCTCTCAGTAGCTGCTTTCATGTCCGGTCAGGATGTAGAGGTTGCTCAGTGCCGAGGGCTCATCTGTTGGTGTGCTCTGAAGGATGATGTCCCTGTAGGACAAGTCTTTCCAGTTAATCTGTGTAATTATGTGTAATTCATGCTACAATTCAAACAGGAAAAGAAAAAGACTTGTCTCTCACAATTGATAACTGTACATATATTTTTCAGAAATAAGGTCCCATGGAGAACACCTGGAAGAGGCGGGGCTAAACCTCTCTATCTCTTTCTCTGAAATGACTGATTGGCCAACAAGCTAAATTTGATAAAGCCTGTAAACAGAGCCAAGAGGAGAAGACTTCCCTGATTTATGGTATTCTTGTCCGATGACAACATAAAATAAGCTGAACCAGTGAATGACATCGCTGTTCAACGCACCTGTTTGTTCCCAAAACTCGGAAAGCTCGACTCTCATCTGTAATTTCTTGAGTCACCTGCGGACGAAGATGAAATTCATCTTTTTATAAAGTATTTGACAATCGCATGACTTGAGCTCAGCTGCAACCCTTGAAGCCAATCACCTCGTTTGACTGGAAACTCTTCCCTTTAAGGCCGTGCTTCCAGAAAGCCAGCACGCTGTCCTGCAAGCAGACTGATAGAACATGTAGCGTCACTCCACTGTCAGCGGGAAAGTCTCACTCACTGCGTTTATCACGTGATGGTTCTTACCTAGCGTCTCAATGGGGAAGTCGAAGGCCATTTCAGCAGCCAGCTCCTTGGATGGAACCCCCCGGAGGTTCACTATCTTCACGGTTTCTGTCGGGATTGAGATACAGAAAATGATGGATCAGCGTGACGGACGGCTGGAGGATGTGGAACGTGTGGGGAGATGGAAGTTACCTTCTAACGCGATGAGAACAGTGTCTCTGTCCATCTGGGTTACCTGCACCGCCCCGAGGGCTCCGCTGTCTGCAGACGCACAACATTACAGTTTGTAAACAATGTCATACGTTGCCATACTGTTGCTCTGAAACAGCAGTCCGTCCTACCTGGTGCTGCGACAGGCGTGCTGTTCAGCTCGATAATATCAAACTTGAGCTGTTGGCTGATTGGCCGTTTGCCGTTGCTGCAGTCTCTCACGCCGACACACAGCTCAGGAAACTCATCCGACACCAACACCAGCAGCTCAAATATGGGCAGAGAGTCGGGCAGCCTCATCGCTATGTGCTGCAAGGCACACACACAGCAACACAAAGAGGAAGAACGGGTAGTTTGTATAGGAACCAGGTAAGTGTGGCTTGTAACTGGCAGTATTATTGTAAATGAAGGCATCGTTAAATGTTTCTTCTCCCTGAAACAGAAATACACAATACTCTTAGAGTGTCTGTACGAACCTTTAGATGCATGAACTTCTGCAGAGGCTCATACCACAGAAGAAGAACCAGGCCGGATGGGACGGCCCCACATAGAAATGTGCTGTCTGTGTACGGGTTTCTGGCTGCGAGAGAGAAGGAAGGCGTTGGTCATTACTGAGCAAACATAGAGAGCATGCGGAGCGAGAGTCTGCATCACTCACCTACACTACATCTCCTGCAGCCTTTAGTGTCGGGGATCTTCACAGATATGGCAAACTTCCTGTGGCTTCAGAGAGAACACACAGTTCAGTGAGGAGGACACCTTCCACAGTGACAACAAACAACATGGCTGTCAGCCAAAATACGGTACTTAGTCACTATAGATTTCCTAAAAACATGGTAATATCCATGCTCCTTTCTCTGGGCACCTGGTTGTTTCAAAGTATGGGACCAAATATGAAAGATGATTAAACACTTGCACTCGCCTTCATCAGTTAGATTGAGTTAGCTATGAAAACCAAGTTTGCATCAAGAATGTTTGAACGTGACGGCGACAAGGAGCGTGCACGTAACCATAGCAACTCACTGCCACTCCTGCAAGCGTGTGCAAGGTGTAAGAGGAGAGGTAGAGGCCTAACTAGCGTCCTACCTGGAGCTGATCCTCTCAGTGAAGCGGCTGGTGCTGAGCGACAGGCTGCTGTGTTTCTTCTGCAGGTGTCCCCTCTGTTCAAACAGAGCCGCCAGACTGTGGGAATAAAGCTGGGAGGACTTCCCTGCAGGACGGACACTTTCTTATTGCAACAGATAGACCCAGCGCTCACCGTGTGCTCGGACTAGACGGATTGGTTACCTGACACAGACATCAGCACGTTGTTCATGACGTACAGCCACGTGCATCGCTGAGGAAGCAGCTGTGGGGAGAGAAAAGAGCGAATCATTCCTATGGATTAACATTAAACAGGATAAGTAGTAGACAATGGATGGATGGACGTCTCCTTTTCTTACCTTCTCTAGTGTATCTTCATGAAGCTCATTAAGGTTCAGTGTGTAGATGCCCTCCTCTGCTCCAAGAATAAGGTACTGATCTAAGAAGGAAAAGCTGTTGTTAAAGGGAAAATACTGTTTCCTGAGACCAGAATGAAATTGATTTGGTTCTTGCCACTACATGTTTTCTGAGATACGGTCCTACTTGGACATTGAAAGGGGCGGGACTTAGCCTCCCTATTGTCTTACCTCTTGTTTTGGGTAAAATCCACGTGACAGCGCAGTGGATTTTAAGAGGACAACCGTTGAAGACTTTGGAGAAACAGGCTCCCATCTACAGAGCCAGCACAGCCACATGGTTATAATGACCCTTCAATTTTAAAATCCTATCCTAACAAAGACAGCGTTTATTATTGTTATAATAATTAGGTTTAAAGTTGCACTAGGCCAAATACCAGCCAGCAGTAAATGAAGCACAAGACATCCAGAACTATTTGAGGGGACGGTGCGGCGATGAAGTCTGGATTTTTACAGTTCCTAGTGCAGCTTGTGTCATGCCATGCGAGGAAGCTGATCTGGTTAGTGGTCACCGGTCAGCGTTTATCGTAGGTCACATGCTGTTAGTTTTTACTTACATGGACATGAGGGGTAGGAGGAAGTCCATGACAATCAGCCCTCTAGAAGTGTCAAAAGGTTACACATAACAAAACATAGGGGATGATAACATCAGATGCATTTCAAATCAACATCTCGTCCGCTTCCATGATTTGTCACCATTAGACATTAGGAAGTTATTCGGTTAGCGAATCACACAAGCTCATTGATGGTTCCTACTGATGCGGCTTCAACTCACAGCGTCCTCGGTCTTTTTCCTCAGCGTGCTCCATTCAGGCGACAGCGGCGTCTCTCTCTTCGGAGAGGTGGCGGCCTTCCTCTTCTCTGCTGCTGCAGCGTCCCCGCCAGGCAGACATGGATCACTGCAGCGCTGTCTGATGTCCTGCGTGGCCGAGCACCTGGCCAACACTAGTCAAATGGAAGAGAGACGGCAAGGGGCAGTGAGGGTACGTGAGGGTGAGCTCTACCCAGCCCTACAGAGTTTTAACTTGGCCCTGAGCCGGTTTGGACTCACAGTTCAAGCTGTAATCTCAGGAGCGATGTGTACCTGTAGCAGAGGTGGAGTCGGGGGCGACGGCAGCGTCGGGGCCCAGTGTGCAGCTGGGTCTCGCCGTCGGGTCACTGTCCTCTGTGTTGGGAGCTAAAGACCTGAAGGCCGGCAGGGAGGCTGTCGATGGACTGAACAAACCACTCTTCCTCCCTCCCTGAAAAACACCAGCCAACACATGGATCACTCTGAGGGCTAATGGAGTCAGAAGTCAATGTGTTGTCTCACCGTGTGGGCCTGTATACTCATCCTACAGTGTTGTAATGATGACAGGCATGGGTGTAGTTAAAGACTTCAATTGATCTTATCTAACTCAGAGGAAACGTTTCTTAATTAACTCTTGGTTTTGGAAGGATGTTACTCTCTTTTTAATTTAACACATCCTCTCTCAGACAATAAGAAGTCACAGGGATGAGTTATTAAAATGTGTCCTCCTCACTGTGGCAGTGAGCAGATCTTCTCTTCTCAAATAGAAATTGCAAAAACCCAGTCTCTCTAGAAAGAGTGTCAATAGGAAGCCGGGAGTATTAAGAAGGGGCTGTCGGTTGCCAAGGCAATGTTGAGAAAATGCATGGACAAAATGAGAAAAAAACAACACCAAATATGGTAAAAGGAAAAGGGCCAACGATACATTTTATTTGCAAAAACAGGTTGTGTTGAAGTCTATAAATTATTGTATCTGTATTATTTTGAATTCACAGTGAATCTATGTTTGTATTGAACTTGACTCACTAACATCGTGTCTGAACTATTTAGAAGTATTAATGTAGACACCAGTTGTTTAATTCATCATTTTTTTTTCCAGGTGTACACTCTCAGGTAGAACCAGTACATAATATACAACTGGACCTCATCCAGACTATGGTTGCATAGTTACACTCACGTCAGTAGATGGCGCTCTCCTAATGGTTAAACTCCTGAAAGACAAAAGCAGCAACAAAGTCCTGATCAGGCTCTTAAAATGTGACAATCATGTCATCTAATGAGATCCACATCAAGCGTCATGGCAACAAGCTGGACAACAAAGGCAGATGCTGAAGATGCTGAGGGGCAGGGGAACGGCAGCACGGCGACGTCTCGAGGAAAACACCATAAAAACAACAACAAAAAGCAGACAAAAAGCCCCAAAAAGCAGAGAAGCAGCGGGCTTGTGCTGAATCACATTAGTGGAGAGAGGGAACACAAACCCACTGATTATGTCAAAGATGTTTCAAATCATAAGTTTATTTCAGGTGAATTCATGATGGATGGGGGGGGCGCTGCTGTTAGGAGAGGCTGGAGTTGATGGGCGTGGCCTACCTCAGCTGCAGAGCTTGCTCCACACATTCCAACAGGCTCCTGCAACAGGAAGACCTGGTGTTTATCTGACTACGGGCCTGAATGGCCCACAACAATGAGAGGGAAGGAACCAGAGGGCCACTTCTCGCCCCATAATAGAGCCGAGGCTCAGCCTGCTGATATTCGGATATTATTAGTACTCCCATCATTCCTATCAGCGATGATAACGTACTGAAGCCAGGATTTTATAAATACTATGTTCATGGGATCTATATGTGGCATTTTAGACGGGTTTACGGCGTTCACTAGTTTTTTCATTTCAAATTTCTTAAAAAGCAAATTAGATGCGTCGCTAGAAACGCCTCAAATGCAAAACCTGTGGTTTCCGATGGCGCAATGCAAGAGGCGGGCTTTACTTCTGAACCACTTCCTTCCTGTTTGATGCCACTAGATGCGACAGGAACTTTTTTCAATATGTTGTGAACCCTTAACCTCCATTTTTATTCTTTTTTTTCCTCGTCCTCATTCAACATCAAGACCTCCACGTCTGCTTGGATCCAAATTTGATCGCCTGGTTGTGAACGCACCCTCGCTACTTTACGCATCTCGTTGTGAACGGGTCTTAAAGGGGTTATATTTGAATATAAATGTTCCCAAAGGCAAACAAAGTAGAGAATGAATAGTATTACATACAATTAATTTCATTATATTACTTCAATATGGCAGCTGTAACCATTTTATCTGCTATTTAAACAACAGGAAGTGACAAACCAAAGTCATGGCCTAAAATCCTAAGTTAAAAAACATTTTTTTAAACTGTATTCATCCTTTATTAATGCAGAAACATCATATGATTCATGATTTTTGTAAAAAAAAGATGTCTCATCAGTGACGCTATAAAATATGTGTTTCTTAACAAAAACCAGAATGTTTAAGTCCAATTTCAAGAGTTTTAAGTGAACTTTGATAATTATTGGGACAAAATCGTGAGTATTGGTTTATTTATTGCGCCAGAAAATATACTAAAGTACTTCAGATAATCTGTATAAATGATTGTTTACCATACAACCAGCCTGATGGTCTGACTGCTTTTGTTGTGGCAAGTACAACGTTAATATCACTGATAGAAATGATGGTCAAAACTACAAAACCAAGACCCAAATTGTAATAAACCAGAATAATACTAAAAATATTATTACCGATGATAATATTGCTAAATAGCTCATATGATATTAGGAATACTACTATCACTACTTCAGCTGCTTTCAATGACAAAACACATTCCATAACAATAATTCTGTCATCCAAGATACACTCTGATTGTGATCTAGTGTCCATTAGTGTCTAAACATCCTCAAAGAGAATTGTGTTTAGCAGCAGAATTCCCAAACATGGCAGCATATTTAAATGTATGAAATCCCCTTGAAACACCCGTGATCAGGTCACTGTTTGGATTTCATTTAGAAATCAACAAGCTGGGTGGAAATCTCTGGATTTGGGGACACTATTGGACAGAAACATCATCAGAGTGTATCGTTGACAAAGGAGGGGGGTTTGGGCCGTTTTTAAATTGCTGTCCTGGGATTTATCTCTGATTTCTTCAAGGGAGGCCTCCTGTACAGCTGTAACATCTCAACAGAACCATAACATTCAGTTACAGAATGAAGAATCACGAAGAAGAAAGGTCTTACGGTGAGTTGGCTTCATCTCCAGACAGACTCCAGTCATCGTCATAAGAGCCCTGTTGAGGATGGGGGGACATATGGTCATGTATTTCATCAGCATGCATCACTGTCACAAAAATAATGCAGACAAAGAGCGTTACCAGGACAGGATAAGGCTCGGTGACTTTCCTCAGCGGAGGCCCAAACTTCACTTGGTCGACTGCAAAAAGAGAAAAGAGAGAAAAAAACGTGCCGAGAATGAAGCGAGTGCAGTTTAATCACAGAGCTGATTATAAAGAGCTGTGCTCCGACACACTCAGGCCTTTTCATGCACTATTGATGAGCACTCACTCTCAAGTGCATCGATCAGACACAGGATGCACTCTGCAACCACACGTCACCGATCCCGGGGATAACGAGCGAGCTGACCCAATGCAACATGAACACAGCGTGACAGGGGGACAATGACAAAACACCATCGTGGTTTTAATGTGACTGTTTACATTTTTTTACAGGGGAAACGTACTTTATGTATGTGCTAGCTAACTGAAAATAATTACTGCGATTTTTTGATCATCAGTTTTCTCATTCTCATTTCTCATGGTCCCCAGGGGGGAAACCATCCTTTTTGGACACTGCCTAACCCTTTCTTAAATGCCACCAGAAGGCAAAATCTTTTCATGGGTTTGCAAAAAATATCTAAATCCAATGGGCACGTCCAGTTTTCTGAGCACATTTAGGCTCCCCAGAGGATGGATCACTCCATCCTTTAGAAAGTATCAAGCTTGTGTTTCTCTGTTGACTTGACTGAGATGTGATAACAGGAAGAAGCAGGTTCGATAGGGAAACTACTGAACCAGATAGAGGAAGTGTAGCTGTCTCGCCTCGGCTCAGATGGTTCTCAGGTTGTTTCTGAATACCTGCATCAATAACTTATTAACCTTTATGATTATTATTAACTTTATATGAGAACTCTGATCAGAAACTGATGATGCAAAGTGTCTTGATGTGTTTGCCATGCATATCAAAACCACACTGCTGTTTATTTTTGCACGTTTTACTCCACTTACTACAATTTACATACATTGAATTCTTTCCCATCCGTGTTTTCACTGCAGTATGAAAACCAACTTGCAGGGACTTGAGAGACGCTTGCAATACAAATTCCATCACGGTGAACATAATTTCCTTTTTTGGTCAAAGAGCCATCATTGCTGCATGGTAACAAAGAAGGGCATGGCTGATTGGAAAGCTCTGCACTGATTTATAAAGTAGCTTCCCCAAACTCTTCATGCATGCTTTATGTTAATCCCAATATGATGACGTCTTTGTATTTCATTTGTGTTTCCTGATGCCTACGGAGCCCAGCTCTGTCTACGCCTGTCGCTCCAGACAGGAAAGGTTGTTGGGATACTCAACAAAACTTTCATTCATCTCTTTAGTTCAGGTATTCATGGTACCCAGAGGATGAAACTCAAGCTCTCAATAGATGTTATCAATAAGTTCATTCATCATACATGTGCCCAATACATTAGGACCAAATACCTACAAAACTAACACACAAAGTGCATCTCAGGCTAAATACTGTTGCTAACATCTCATTACATCACCATGCCAACCGCACACAGCCACCGGCTTTCTGTAGACTCTCAGCCTTGCTTTTAAATGAATGCAGATGTGGTGCGTTGCCATGGTACTCATATGTCACGGTTTCAATACCTTATTTTGGTTTCTACCTTTAGTTTCCTACAAAACCTTTTTTTCACTGAACAAAATAATCCAAACTTTTCAAAGGTCAAAAGTCCAAACTAACAGCTGTACAACAACTTCACCTCAATAAAATACAAACTGATTAAATATGAGTCAAAATCTTGCCATATATTTGATGCCAACTTTCCTCAACTCACTCTCTCTGTTACTCTGTGCTGCAGACGCATTTGGTCAAAACAAAAATCTAGTAGTTATATCAGCCCAGCAGCAGCAGCAGCAGCAGCCTTTAAAGCCCATATTGGTCAAACCGAGATGTGCAGGTGTTGTATGTGTTTGTGGCTTGCGTGTCTATGAATAGCACACTGTATATACGGCACGTTGAGGTCGGGTCGATTTATGATTTGGTACTGGGCAGAGTGCGAAGCCAGACGCTCGCACCAGAAACCCTGACGCCACAAGAAGCCTCCTGGCAGTTGCAGCGGTATGAGGTCACAGCAGCCACCTCATAGCAGTACTTCTGTCTGTCACAGACCAACGGCATGTTCTCAGTGCCATCCTCTGACGCCGCCTCCGTCCCACATGTATGGACGGCTTACAGGACGAGGGCAGCCATCAGCGGGCTGACTGAGAGGCTTTTGTCCTCATTCATATTATGGAGATTACAGCACTGAATACTGGGGGGGACAATGAAGCCACTCATCAGCAAGTACAAGCAACATACAGTATATTTAGACATGCGTGCATACAGTCACAAGCACAGCTACACTTGTAGAGTTAAGAGCAATATTTCAGATATTTATAGACACATTTACACTCATAGTAGCGTAGCTGCAAATATAGAATACGTTTGTCATAGCGGCTCTGTGGAGCTGTGATTAGGCACAGTGGTGCTTTGAGTTAAATGCTAGCAGAGTCATGTTTAGCAGGTTTAATGCTTAGGTATAATGTTAGCATGCTAACCGCTATTTTGTTCGCCTGATCAGCACTTCTGTGAAGGGACACGGAGGAAGTGAATAAGGGTAGTTCCCAAAATGTTGAATTATTCCTTTTAAAAGGAATAAAACAAACCCAGTCAAAACACAACTGTGTGTGTGTGTGTGTGTGTGTGTGTGTGTGTGTGTGCTCACATTGTTCTTCAGACAGCGTCCTCTCTACAGGCAGGTGTTTCCCTGCTGACTGAATCTTATCGGGAGCCACTTCCCCAACCTGTCAACAGATCATTTAGATGACACACCAGCAAAAACACGTTTATGACTTTCTCTGTCCACCAGCGTGCTTCTCTGTGCTGGTTGTTGTGAGCACACATGTATATATATATATATATATATATAGTTTAAAGTCTGCGTGGTGGAGTAAAGGTGAACAGCTGTATGTCTTGCAGCACTGACCTCCAGCTCGTTGTCGTCCATGCTGTGTGAGTGGCTGGTGTGGAGCTCAGGGTTGTTGGCCATGTCCAGCAGCTCGATGACCAGGTTACGGGTCAGCAGCTGCGTCACAAACGGATGCTGGAGGAACAAGTAACACAACAAAAACCCAAGATTAAAAATCACGCGCTGACCTCCTAACTAACGGTCAGAATTACAGTCTTTGCTTAACTGGTTCCAGATCTCAGAATCACCGCTAACATCTCGTCTATCATTATTGATTAAAATGATCACTTGATTCATTGTTTGGTCCACAGACTGTGGGAAATGTTTTGTCTCGTTCTTGTGCAACCAACACAGTTTACAGTGATTACACAGAAAGAAAGAGCAAATGCTGGAGCCAGAACCGTTTCTAGCTGTCGTTGACAAATGTTCTTCTGAGTCACGAGTAGCTCCAGATTTTGGTTGTACTTTATGGGTTTTGGAGGAAAATGTACCCACATCTTCACATGTGCTGGGTCAACCAGGAGACTGGTTTTACTGGTACTGTGCAATGTTTCAACCAACCACAACATCTCATCATTTTCATACATATATTACAAAACACAGCAGGGGATCAAACTGGAATACCATTGGCTGTAATCCCCCAGGTTATAGTGATAATTACTCAGACAGATTATAAGGGTTTGACACAAACCTATTATCTATTAATGTCAAATTCACTATATTTGAATTCTCTGGAAGTCTTCTGTTATTTATACTTTTCATAAATCTGAAGAAATTAATTTATTTGATTTTATTTGAATCCAATATCTAAAAAAAGATGTTGAAAGTTGGTCTGAAGTGTCAAGAAGACATAAGAGAGCTATGAACAAAAATGCCTCTGCTAACAGACAAGTTGCAGTCCAAAATGTCATCACTTCATCATTTGATTCTATTAGACACTAGTGTGAGATTGTCATAATGAGCATGAGTTATGGCCAGAAAGCGGTCACAGTGACCTTTGACCTTTAACCACCGACATCTAATGAATCCATCCTTCTGTCCAAGAGGAACGTTTGTGCCAAATGTGGAGAAATACCCTCCAGGCATTCCTGAGAAGAATGGAGCGGGCGTACGGAAGGACAGCCCAAAAACATAATACCTCCTGGCTCGGCTGTTGGCACAGCAAATAAGAAAACTGGCAGCTGTTCATGCAGTGGAAGGAAACCCAGATATAAATCAAGTTGTTTTAAAGTGACAGAAAAAAAAAAGATTGCTATCACCAAAAGCTCTATTTAAAAGCTGTATTGCCTTCAAAGTCATGCAACATTTCCATGGTGCTAAACTTTAACATGGAATTATGAGGTAAATAACAGCTGTGAACATCAGTCAGCTTTATCGTGTGTCCTCACATCAATCAAACGTCTCTGGATAGAACTTATTGCATTTATGGATATAACATCTATGGAGACGAGTTAATGACTCTAAAGAGAAGGCTTACCTGCAGCAGTGTCTCAGCTGAAGGCCGTTTACGAGTGCTTTTAATGAGGGACATCTTCACAAAGCTTTGGAAACCTGCTGACCTGCAGAGAGCAACAAAGGATGAATGAATGACACATCAAGAGGTTATCGATAAGGTCGTTTTTTATACGTGCAGGACGCAGTGAAACTCACCATTTGGTTTTATCCTTTAGTCTTGGAGGCTGGAAGCTGCTCTTGGACATCAACATCAGTGCTCTGAAACATAGTTTTCCATTGTTTACATGGGTGTCCAGCAACAAAATACAGAGCAGCCAAGACGTTACATAAGACCAGAGTTTATGACATCAGTCTGAGCCGAAGTCCCCGTCGTCTGTGCTGGCTCACCTCATCGGGTGGAGGTCAAACATGGGCGGTTGGAGCTCAGCCAGCTCGATGGCGGTGATGCCGACGGCCCAGATATCACACAGGTGGTTGTAGCCGCCCTTCTTCTCCACTGCAGCCACCTCTGGAGCCATCCTGCACAGACGAACAGAACACCGGATATCACACTCCTGGAAAGGACAGCAGACAAAAGCCTTCTGGTGCTTTAGAGTCATCCACCTCTGATATGACACCGATTGGTTATATGTTCATTTAATATCATCATTTAATGTCTTTTTAAGTCTCAGTAATTAACAGCTGTTCACTATTTGTTTTAGCAAACAGTAAGAATCATCTTTTGACCCTGAAAATAAAAGGAGCTTCTGGTTATTTTATGCAGTCGAGACACTTTTCATGTAATATTGGCATAAAATATGACTAATTTGCAGCCTCACAAACAAACTACACAGCAGGACTGTGTTGCAGTGGGTTGAATCCCACCCTGCATGGCACACTGAGTGGTCATCTTACCAGTAGGGAGTTCCTATGAAAGACTTCCTTTTGGCCACAGAGGCACTGATCTCTGCTGCCACTCCAAAATCAGCTGGAACAGAGGAGACAGACACACTGGAGCTGAGTGAATCCATTAAAGCAGCAAGCAGTTTAAAGACTTTTACTCCAACGCTGATCACCACTGACCCAGTTTCACGTCTCCTCTCTCTGTCAAAAGGATGTTGGCTCCCTGTAGAGAGAAAACACACACTGTTCACACGATAATCCACTGTTTAATTATCTATCATCGCAATTTTACAGTGTGAAAAAAAAAGCTGCTGTACCTTTATGTCTCTGTGCATTTTGCCAGTTTCGTGCAGGTGATACAAACCCTGGAAAAAGCACAGAATGAAAATCAGCAGGGCGTTGTGCAGATCATTTTGTGTATACTTATCTTAATATGACTTAATTCATGGCTGTTAACTATTATGCAGGTGAAAGGCATGGCTGTTAGAAAATGCAACATAATATGAACCAAAGTAAAGTCCAAGCCTGAGAACAAGATTTGACACATCCTTCAATAATCCTTTCAACCCAATGCTTCCATGTTTTTGTGCAATTGTCAAACTGTTCCAGTATTGAGCGACAGTGCTAGATTAGATTACAGCCCACTAAACGGGCAACTCCTCACCGTTAATGTACGTCCACTAAATGTGTTTGTTCCCACTGACAGGCTTATTAGAGAGAGCATGAGAGTTCACAGTTAAACCAGCGTAACAATGTCAGACAAGCCCTTTTGTAGAACTTGTTTTCTGTGATTTCTTCCCTTTTTAGCTGACTGTCCAGTAACTGCAGTGAGCAGAAGGTCACTCGCTAACAAACGGCCGACACTCTGGCACGTTCTGCTGCCGACTCTGTTGTGCTGCAGCAGCATTTACCTCCACAGTATATTTAGTGGTCTGGCGAGGTTAAATACTATTTAGCTCTACTGTGGCTGGGAAAAAAACACATGAGTCATCCTGTCAACAGAGGATCTTTAGAGATTTCCCGATGCAACATCAACAAGCTGCCCTGCACACAAAAAGAGCCTTACCTGCAGCGTCTCTCTGCACACGTACGCGATCTGCTTCTCCTTTAAGGGGCCCGTCACTGAGAAGGACAGGTTGATTAATAGCCTGCAGGAACCTTCTAAAAATAGAGTCTCACTGTTTTCAGCTCATTGTGCCTCCACATCTGTTTAAAAGTAATTGTAGTAATGTCTCTACATGACCGTGGTGATTACACTCTGACATTTTGCCATCTTACCCAGATGAGAAGATCCATTTGCATCTAGAGATAGGGCCAGCTCATGTTTATCCCAGCATGGCACGAAGATTAGATTAACAATATGATATAAAGGGATCTATCTATCTATCTATCTATCTATCTATCTATCTATCTATCTATCTATCTATCTATCTATCTATCTATCTATCTATCTATCTATCCATCTATCTATCTATCTATCTATCCATCCATCCATCCATCCATCCATCCATCCGTCCATCCATCCATCCATCCATCCATCCATAGCCCAAAAAATGTCCCATTGGACTGAAAGGGCATGTTTCTGACAGGGACCTCTAGCTAGCTAGCTAGCTAACTAGCCTGACATCCGTCTCCGGAGTTGTGTCCGCTCTCTTCCTGGTGAGCTGCCACAACACTTTCCGGCCCCGCTGATGTGTGTTGTAATCAGAACAACTAACAATAAATGTAAATTTCAGTTCTACTCGTCAAATGACAAATGAAAACAGCTCTATGTCCATTCTACTCCTATTCTATTTCTATGGTTTGAACAATAAGAGAACCCCCAAGGCTCCCAAGTCAGAATAACAAGAGGTTTTTCCATTCTTCCCACTGGGCCATCGTGGCAGAAATACCACATTATCTCTCTATTGGACACACATGTGAAACTGATATGGATCTATTTCACTTTGCACAGGGTAAGAAACAAAAGAACGTCTCCATTGTTTCTTTCTATGGTAACGTGGCACTTTTTAAAATGAGCTGCAGAGAATACCATATATGTATTTGTACCGTGGTAAATATCCTGAAGTGACCCTCCACCGCAGAACTCCATGCAGATCCACAGCTTGGTGTTCCTGGAGAGACACACAACTGTTATCTCCTGTGTTTGACATGAGCTGTGCTGTTTCTCCCCCCCCTGAAGCATTCAGTATCAGAAGGAGACACTCCCTAATATTCTGAAACTAAAACGCCCAAAAACACATACAGTTTCATTCACGGTCTAACTGAGCACTAGATAGAGTGAGTGGGAGAGGAATCCTGTAGCAGTGCGTGGCAAAAATAAAAGTCAAATTCCACATATTTAAGTCCACCAACAACCCCAGGAATCTGCAGTGGACGGGCTGAAGACACACTGCACCTGTGGTAGCTGCCGAAGTAGGCCACAATGTTTTTGTGCTTGCACTCCTTCATCATGGTGATCTCCTGCTGGATGGACGTGATGTCATCACCTGAAGAGACAAAAGACAGTTTTGGTATATGTGTGATACGTCCTTTGTTACGAAGCATTTTGCAAATATGCATTAGTGAGCATGTTGTTGAACGTGTAATATACCGGGGTCGAGCTTGACAATCTTGATAGCTGCTAGTTCAGACGTCCTGATGTTACGAGCCTGGATGGGACAGAAAATATACGATCAATATACAAGATATATTATACCCTGCTTTCTTTTTTAATAGTTTCTTGATGTAAAGTCTTGATGTCAAGATAGACACAAATGTTATATGTCAGGAGAGGAGGATATTGTAGATGTGCACACACACGCAAAGGCTGTTTACCTGAATTCAACTACAGCCTGCACAAATGGGATTGATCAATACTACTACAACTACACACAGAAAACTGAATGCTTCTGATACCTGCATATTATGGATATGAATGGCTTACAGGTCCACTTTTGCTGCAAAATAGTAATCAACTGATTTAAATAGCTCTTCCCAGATCCCCACAAATGTTATCCCTCCAAAATAAAACACACTGATTATCGGTAAACAGCTTTTTACGGCGCCAACCCATCACTATTATATCGGCCTTTAAAAATCCTCTATTGGTCCACCTGTTGTAGCAAACCTGACCAGTTCACCCAGTCAAGGGAAATCCGTGAACTTTTTTCACATACTGTGTTTTCAACTTCCTCTATTGTTTCTGGGAACATCAGTCACCCCCATTCAGCGACTGCACTGACGTCAGATGGACTGCTTTTCATTTTGGGCATCCACAACAAACGAGGCAGCCACCAATGGGATAAGCAGGTTGCCTCAACACAACCTGTGGCTTGGCTGCAGTCACTTCCTGTTTTCTTTCCTGTTCTACTGCAGGGCTTCCTGTGACTACAGTGATAGTAACGTCTCTGACTGAGTCTTACATAGCCGACCCTGAAATAACAGCAGTTTAGGGTTTCATACAAACGTGAAGCGGAAGCTTTGCTGCACTTTGATCAGACAGCAAAATGGCTTAGTGAGAAACGACATTCAGTCTTTGGCCAAACTGGAATTTCTTTATAATGAAACCACAACATTTCCTATTGACTGCAGATGTAAAGCATATTTCTTCCTGGTGATCAATCTCTTTTAGTGGCAGAGAGCAAGAGAAGGTCATGAGCTAGATTTTCAACAATCAAATCAAACTTCTCCCAACGTTACGTCCCGCCTGCCTGTCGTGTTTCAGTCAGAAAAACGTCACCATGCGGAACAGAAATGTAGTCCTGTACTTGTAATCATTAAATTAAGAATATGTACCTTTTGAATGAAGTATTCATTTATGATTCATCTTATAATAGGAAAATTCACGAACTCAACCTTACACAAGCTTGTTGCGACAGCCTTGCTTGGTGCATGTATGACCAGTAGCTAATGTGGCTAATATTAGCTATGTTCGAAAGCTATATGTTGCTTCAGTTTGCTGACTTTATAACTCTATACTTGTGTTACTGTTATGCCACAGTTGTGGTCAGGCTTGTGCCAACCTGATAAATATAATATTTACTCTACTTTTAGCCCTTGTTCTCCTTTCTTCACCAGCTAACTTCCTGTCTGTTGAGAGAACAGTTAAGACATGGGCCGTAAGAAACTAAACAATGAGCACAAAGATGCTAATAAGGTTCGAAGAGCTGAAAGGACTTGTAGAGTCAGGTGATCTTTTTTTTTAACAAGTCACTATCCATTGTTAGTGTAACAAGACAACAGCCATGCTTGCAGCTTTGTGGTGTTACTTGGTACTAACATTAACGTGTTCACATGCTAACAAGCTAAATCAGTATACATTGTTGATTAGCACTTCATACAAAGTACAGCTTACACTAATGGCATTGCATTTGACAATTTACTTACAATTTATCCTGAGGGGAACATAAATCCATCCAATAGAAAGGTCAAACTAATTGAAAAACACTAGAGGAAGTTTTTAATCCTCTTTGGGACATAAATGTGTGTTCATGGAAGTATAGGACCAACCAACCACAGACCAACACAGATAGCAAAAGCTAAAAAATATTGATTAGAGCAGCTTGATAGTCCAATGCCGTCATACATACTGGAACTATAAAACATACATTATTGGAAGTGTACTATTTTACTACTACTCACTACTTAAAACATGTAACATTAAATAGCACTTCCCATTAATCATTCATGCAGCCTCGCCAACACTACTAAAATAGTTTATTAGGACTCAAACACTGTTGTAATATATATATATATATATATGTATATATAGTCCAGTACACTAAACTACAGGAGATAATGAAGCTTACCTGGAGGTGAAGCTAACCTACTGCTGGAGCTAACCTACTGGTGAAGCTAACCTGGTGGTGAAGCTAACCTAGTGGTGAAGCTAACCTACTGGTGAAGTAAACCTACTGTGAAGCTAACCTGGTGGTGAAGTAAACCTACTGTGAAGCTAACCTGCTGGTGAAGTAAACCTACTGTGAAGCTAACCTGCTGGTGAAGCTAACCTGCTGGTGAAGTAAACCTACTGTGAAGCTGACCTGCTGGTGAAGTTAACCTGGTGGTGAAGCTAACCTACTGGTGAAGCTAACCTGGTGGTGGAGCTAACCTGGTGGTGAAGTAAACCTACTGTGAAGCTAACCTGGTGGTGGAGCTAACCTACTGCTGGAGCTAACCTACTGGTGAAGCTAACCTAGTGGCGAAGCTAACCTGGTGGTGAAGCTAACCTGGTGGTGAAGCTAACCTGGTGGTGGAGCTAACCTGGTGGTGAAGTAAACCTACTGGTGAAGCTAATCTACTGGTGAAGCTAACCTGGTGGTGAAGTTAACCAACTGGTGAATCTAACCAACTTTGAAGCTAACCTACTGGTGTATTGAGCCAGTTAATCTGTGGCCGTGCTTTTATTTTGGTAGACTTTATAGAGCTGCAACGTGTTGTCATTCACATATTGTTCAATATCATGGTATTGAATATTTTTAATGTGCAGTATTCACATGTATTTATCCTAATGCCCACCATGCTTACATTATTGAAGCAAAAGCATTAAAACACAATGAAAACCTCCTCAAATGTTACAATTGAGTTCCTCATTTGTTGTGACTATGTCCTGAAATCAACAATGTATCTCGCCGCCCTGTACTTACACTCTGTGTCTGGCTAGAGTGCAGGTTTCTAAAAATGGTTAGTGAGCACAAGTTCTGGTTTTGGTTTCTGTACAAGGGCCTCAAACCTGGCAACCTCACTCTGACGACAAAGTTACTGCCGGATGCAGTCTGTTTTACAGTTCTGTTTATGTATGTAATGAAAGGTGAGAGACAATGTGTTAACAAGTGAGCTTTGAGGTGATGACATTAAGCAGACGTAAGATGGCAAAATTACAAAAATCACGTTCCAGTGCAACTAAGCTGCATTCCCAATTACTTTATTATTACTGCTTATTTTAAACACATGGTGAATGGTGTGATTTGCAAAAAATAGGTTCAGTAAAATAAGTATGTTAAAGTAAACAAATAAGCAAATTAAAATCAGTCAACGTTGATTTTTTTGGTTTCACCGGGGACACAAACAGTGGACAGTCCACAATAAAATCCCGAAACATTTTGACATTTGCGTGTTGAACTTGTGTACGTCACACCCCCAGTGTGTAAAATTTAAAATTAGCAAAATCCAGGAGAAAATATGTTTTGAAGGAAACGTTCTTTCTTCTCTCCTGTCATGGCGGTTTCTTTGTATCAGAAGGTACATTTAAGGAGACCGGCCTGAAGATTGATACTGATCTGAAAATCTCACTTTCAGAAAACAAAGAAAACACAAGTATTTCCCCAAATGTTGAACTCTTCCTTTACATGTATTATTAGCCCTTGGAAAACACACTGGTATTTGCATGATAATGTACTCAGACATTATTGGAACTCAGTTGTTATTTTCTTACGCCTGTACACCTCATTGTGCCCAATAGCTTCCATATTTGTAAGAACTTGATATTATTACAGATATCATAGTTTAGATGTCCAACCACTGATTCTCTCTGAGAAAAGTTCACTCCCTCGGCACAAAAACTGCAACACTACTGCAACGGGAAATGCGTTTCAGCAGAAGTGTGATTACACAGTTGACTGTCTAACAAGCTATTCTGACTGTGATTTATAATCTGGACTTTGTAATTAACCTCCACAATAAGTGATAGGGGCTGCTCTCGGCTAAAAGCAAGTTGAGGATTATCTAAATGTGTAAAATCATAGAGCGGGCAGAGATGGTTGCTTTCTTCCTGGAAAAAACAAAAAGAAAATACTGCCACTGATCTCACCATCTACATTTACATTAAACTCATTGATGAATGCCAATCAAGGGTTGAATTCTGTAAAGTATCTGATAAAACACAAACTACAATTTCATACATCTTTATTAATAAACTGTCGATAACTGCATGGTATCTTAAAAATGGCAACCATATCAGTTTCGGCAACTAGGAGCTTTAAAAAGTCAGTGTGCACCTAAAGGAATACTTCCATTTGAATGTGATGGTCAGCGGTCACACATGAGCAATCGGAGTGTTTCCTCTGAATAACAGCCGTGTAATGAGAGTCTGTTTAAAAGCCCACGCGGTCACATGTCCAGAGGTTTCACACTTGGCTCCTGCACATCCAGCGGAGCGGCCGACAGCAGCCGTGGGTGTGATAATGTGCTATTGTCTGTCACTGTAAGTGGTGCTGCTCCCATTCAGACACACAAGCAGCGATATGACCAAATGTGACAGCAGTGTGAATGTACGACCGTTGTGACTGACGTTTGAATCTGCAGCTCATCACCACCTCAGAGGGGAAGGGAGGCCTGTCTGTCAAACTGGGCTCACGCTTCTTTTTTTATCTGTGTGTACATGTACATTTAAAGCTGCACTAATCAATACATTTCTATGGATTAATGAGTTTGATGATAGATTATCTCTGCTGTTCAAGACCCGTTCAAGTCATTTTGTTGCCTTTTTGTTTTGTTTTCATTTCGTAGTCATTTTAAGACAAACTATTTTATTATTTACTAAACCTAACTGAGTGTTGTTTCTTTAACTAACTGTTTCAAACTGCGTTTGGTCCAGACTACAACAGACCAAAGGCCAGTTAAGTTGCGTGGGATCTTTGTAGGAGACAGGAATGCTATCTCCTCAACATCAAACACTCAAGCATTTAGCAGCTAAAGAGGCATATTTTTCTCAGGAGTTGGTGGAGACCAAAGCAGAGGTAAAAGAGTGTGAATACTGTTCCTGCTGGATGTGTAAATAAACCCCAAGTGGACAAAAACATCACTGACCTCTAAAAGCAGGGCATGAAAGAATATCGGTGTGGGCCCCTCTACCCATTCATTGCCACCTACTGGGGGCTGTGTGTGGGCCCTAGTGGGCTGTGGGCCCTTAGAATTGTCATCACCTTTCCCCCCTATACGACGGTACTGTCTAAAAGTAAAAGGGAACTCCACTGATTTGGCATTAAACTCCTGTAACCAAGTCGGACTCACTGTGTCCGGTTTACTGCAGGTAGGTGTTGACATGTGTGTGGGGGGTCATATCGGCTATAGGTGTATTTGTAAAAGAATATTATCTGGGATTTAGATTTAAGAGATTACAATTGAAGACCAAAAGTCAAAAAATGTAGCTTCTCGAAAGAAAAGAAGTAGCCAAAGTTTGATGATGTCAGCCAACAGCTTCACTTACAGACGCTGACAAATGAAAAGAAAAACACGTGAGTGGAGAATGTAACAAACACAAGGGCTCTGTTCATCCAGCACAGTTTACAGCTCCACAACAAGCAGCAGTGAAGCCGCTTCACTCGTCACTGCTGCGTGTAGAGCTGCTTCCTGCTGCACTGATTGAACGCTCAGAACATAACGTGCGTAAGAAACTAGAAACACAATAAAGTTCTCGTGGGAAAGAAAAAGAAAGGGCAGTAAAAATGTGGTTAATCTGGGAAGAATTCTGCAGCAAGAGACTTTGGTGTTGAGAGTCATGTTTCTGGTCGACGGTGTAAAAAAAGAGACGACAGAAAGTGGCGTTGCTCCTGCAGGATGTTCGAGGCACCAGGGCGGGTTAGTGGCACAGGATGTGTGCATCCTGATGGAGACATTTATATATATATATATATATTATATATCCATCGTATTGCGATATGAGTACTGCCATAACATCATTGCTGCAAAATGTGCTTTTTGTTTTTGACCAACTTCCTGCTGATCCTGCAGACTCATGAACACATCAGGAGTTCATTTTGTATTTGCAATATTAATAGTTTATATATAAACATTTGCAGCCCGTGTATCATCGTGATAAGATGCTGTATCGACCCCCCCCCCCAGTTTATATATTGTGATATCCAACCTTTTAACATTAGTGCCTTGATTTGTCAGATAAAGAGCTGCAATTTAATCCAATTTAGGATTTTTTTTTTCATTATACAGTAATCTGCCAATTCCATTTTCTCTAATTTTTTTTTTTTAGCCCACTACAGTTTGCTTGATTTGCACGACATATTTTACATTTAAGCAGCTGGGCCCACTTAACATTTTACATTTTTGCTTGAAAAGTGACTGAAATGAGGAATCAGATTAATCAATCATCAAAATATAAATCGACTAATCTTCACAGTTCTTATCAGGTAGCCAAAAACAAACTCTCCTGTCTGGTTATTTTTTTATCTATAATCTTTTAATTTCCCACATAATTAGACATATTGTGATTTATATCAATATCACAACATAAAATATCACCATGATAGGACATTTTTTATAGATTTTGTTTGTTAAAATACCTGCATGTTTACAAGAAATACTGGGTTTTGGATCCGTCTCCTTTATAAGGTCTCTATTTCCTCAAAGTAGGCTTTTAACTGTTATTTCTTTGCTATGTGAACATTATTTTAACATTGTATCTACTTTAATATGAAACTGATCGTGTAATCGGCTATTTAACCCTTACAGAGGCAATAAAACCAGATGCTTGATTAATCTATTGATATCAAAAAGCTCCCACATGCAGCACTTAAAAACAAGAAGCACTTAGAAACATATCAGACTTCTCCATACACAGCTTCACCTTGATGACAGTGTGTGTGTGTGTGTGTGTGTGTGTGTGTGTGTGTGTGTGTGTGTGTGTGTGTGTGTGTGTGTGTGTGTGTATCTCTGTTCACATCCAGATGGAGGGTGAAAACACCAAAACGTTCTTCTCTCACCTTGAACACATCTCCATATGTGCCGCACCCGATCCGGTGGATCAACTCGTAGTCATCCAGGGGGTCCAGGAATGACACCCCTATCCTGTCCATGTTTGGAGACACCTCGGGGTGCTGCTGCTGCTGCTGCTGCTGCTGCTGGTGGTGGTGCTGCTGGGTGAGCCTGGCGGGCTTTCTACTCGCACATCCCAGCTGGAGTTGTCCGGGGGAGAAAACCGCAGCAGCAGCAGAGCAACGCGCTCCGCCTGACCCGCTGACTGGCCGCTTAATGGGAGCTAATTGGTGCTGACTAATTGCTGGTGTATCGATCCGCCTGGCAGTCACGCGCAGCTCCGCACAGGTTGACACGCGACAACGTCCGCGCGGCGATAGTCCGAGAGGCGCGCGAGTCCAACACGCATGAGCGAAGACACAGCACACTGTAAAAGATTCAAGACTCGCCTTCACCTCCGTGTTTCCGCCAGTAACAGAAAAAAAAAAAAAAAAAAAAAAGACATCCTGTAAACCTCCCTCTCTCTCTCTCAACAATGACGTAGTATCGTACCTAGTATCGACACTCATTTTTGAGAAAGTTTCTCATTATTGTGAAGTAATATGTGATTATTTTTCTTTGAGTTACTAAGGAAGAAGTTTGAGGTACTTATTTTTGAGGTATTAAGCCATTATTTTGAGGTACTATTATTTTTGCAGTACTAGGACATTATTTACGACAGAGACATGTGACACCATGGACAGATTATTTTGAGAAAATTTCTCATGACGACGTTTTCCCATCTCCTAAACGAAACTGTAGTCTTGAAAATGAGAAATATACATATATAACATATTAAAGTGTATGAGATGAGTCAAAAGTCAAGGTCAAACTTGCACTTGCATGTGTGCGTATTGATTCATGATGAATCAAACCCTCGTGTGCCTTCTGTCACCGATTAATCACTGCTCAGTCTGTCCAAAGTGTCACTGTTGCTGCCAAACCACATGACATAAACACCAAAGTTTCACTTCACAGCTTTTCTCAGCGGCCGGGTCTCTATACGGGCCTGAAGTGGGTCATATATGTCCCACTTAAGGCCTTAAACCCTGAACAACCTAACTGACATCGTGGTCAACGGTTGAGTGTGAGACGCTGCGATGACTTAAGGCAGAAATATATGTTTAAACGTGAATAAACACACTACAATTGTGGGGGTTTTATTCTACATTTTTTACAGCCTGATCTGGAACGTCTTGTTTTAGTCACAACAGCTTCAATAGCAGAATTAAAATAATGGTTTGGTTAGAGGATGAATAGTAAAGCAAGTCGTCTGAGTTTACGTGATTTCATGTTCCTTCTGAAATCATCATGTTTCTGTGTTCACACACAGCGTGACCTGAAACAAACCTGTTCAGACCTCATCACGTTCAGGTCTTTATTACTTGCAGATACAAAAACAAGAACAAAAACCACGAGTCATCAAGCAAATAGGATGTAACAGGGCCACCTAATGTGGCTCCGGTCTCAACAGTGCATGGTCTTCCTGGTCTTCTCTAATCATTAGAAATAGGCCTAGCTTAGCTATTCTCAAAACTGAAAGGCCATCTACTTTAGAAAAGAACGAAGGCAAAGTAAGGCAACATAGAGCTAGCAAGAAAGAAGCTGTCGATAGAGCAGAAGTGGACAATGTTACACAGTAACTATCCTAAATTAATCACTTCCAAGGATTCAGTGCATGGACAGGTTTCCTAATGGTACAAGTTGATATTTACACATCTGTACGGTGTGTTCTGGTCGTCCTCGTTACTTTGGCTTCAAACATCCACGTGTAAGTCAATGAGAAGTTTATAGTCAGTGTGCAATTGGCTGCCAATTAAAACACAAACTAAAAGATGAATGAGTGCGTACAATCTGTCAAAGCAGGCAGTTCCCCCAGAAAATCTGGCGTCGGTTAAATAATAACAATAATCCCTTCGTTCAAACCTGATATGTGATGCTCAACTCAAGTGTTGCAAGTCAAACATATTGCTTGGAATGATGAGGATGTTGACTGAACCGGACCTCTGGATGAAAAACACTGGTAAAAAAGATTCACAAACAAAAAGCGAGGTTAATCGGGTCTCCGCGTCTCCGTTCACAGTATTTCCTACAGAGTCTCAACAACTCCTACGATAACCGACACGTCTAGAGTGACTTGCGCTGCCGCTTCATGAAGGACATGGAGTAATCCCCGGCCGGCGTGCTCTTCTGCCTCTTCATCTGCACCTGTGACTGGGCGGTGAGCTGCAGCTTGATGGCGCTGGAGTTCACCTTGGCTGCACACAGCAGCTCCTTCATCCCCTTCATCTTCTCGCTCTGAAAGGCAACAACAGGCCCGGCCGGGGAGGGCGACGCATGTTGTGATGAGGGAGAAGAGTCCGGGCTTGGCGACTTGGGTTTTCCTTCGGCGTCTACGCCCCGCAGACCCTGGGAGGAGCGGCGGCGGCCCCCTCCCTCTCCCACCTTCTTGGGCTGGGCAGCTGCTGCTGCTGCTGCTGCTGGCGGCGGCTGGGTGGATGGGGAGGTGGGGGCACCAGCAAGAGGAGAGCCCTGCTCATCCAGCTTGGACTCCCTCCTGGGGCCTCGTCTGCGGCCCTCCCGGGGGTCATCGCTGGACAGGTCGTCATCGTCCTGGGACTCTGGCTCTTTGGTGATGATCGACACCTTCTGTCGCACCTTTGGAATCGGACCAGAAAGCATGGACACGCACGTCAGCCACACCAGGCCTCTCTCTAACCGAAGGTCAAAGGCAGAGTTATTCTGGGTTTCTCACCTGAGCATCAAAGCGGCTCAGAGACTGGACCAGGTAGGTGGCCCAGCCCACATGGAGGACCGGCGTGGGACTGCCCTCCTCCCATTTGCAGATGCCGTCATAGAAACACAGCAGGTGGGCAAAGCATTCTGGATCCTGGAGTGCCGAGAGAGCTGCCGCCTGCTTGGGATGATCCTGAAATGAGAGGATCCACTGTTTGTTATAGAGTGCAGGTCACATAAATCCCACTTTCACATGTAAATGTCCTACATAAGGTGTAAGCTGGCAGGGTTACGATCCCGTATCACCATATAAAATGTGTGTTTTCTGTTTAAAATGTTGGGACACGGTGTCTATGTCTCTCTGATCAACGTCTCTGCCATCATGATTTTTTTTTTTTTTTATTATGATTAAAAAGCTGCTGTGAAATCAGGAATTTGAATCCACAACAACCCCCCGCCCAAAAGTCTCATGAAATGTTACAGGGACTGAAAGGAGCTGGTGGGTTTGAATGGGGAATAGATACTGGCTTCAGTTCCCCATCAGAAAGGACTGTCTAAATGTAAAGCGGTGACAGTATTCCAAATACTGATTTAAACCGATTTTCTTCTCTGGCTGGAAATACTTGCCTTGTCAGCGCCTTCTCCTCCCTCTCCTCCCTCCCCGGTACTCTCTGCTGCGGCAGCCGTCTCCTTCAGCAGAGTCGGGATAACATCGTTGGCAATGTCGAAGAATTCCTTGTAGATTTCCTCGTCCTCGCGGAAATA
This sequence comes from Chelidonichthys spinosus, assembly GCA_029853015.1. Lineage (NCBI taxonomy): Eukaryota > Metazoa > Chordata > Actinopteri > Perciformes > Triglidae > Chelidonichthys > Chelidonichthys spinosus. The sequence continues at coordinate 6,078,750 of CM056843.1, read as the reverse complement.
GTTATAGCTGCAAGAGCAGGTGAGAGGAGAGAACAGCGGGGAGGAAGTCAGATTTTAACCTCCAACATGACACTGGAAATGTATTTTGAGTTCACTATAATGAGATGTAGATTGGACATTTCATGTCTTTCAGGATGAATGTCGACCTGCAACATGTTGAATATTGAAGGCACGGCAGCAGTCCAGACAAGTGAACTCTGCTGCATAATGTACAAAGCATCCACTGTTATGAACAGACACACACGTTGCCTCTTCTCGATGGTGCACAGAGGAGCGGCTGAAATTGAAGAACAATGAGGGAGCAGGAAAAGGAAGCTGATGGATGGGGAGGGAATGTGTGGTCTGGTGGGTCAGTGCTGGTATTTTTAGCCGCAGCTCATGATCTGTGTGTTTAAATAGAGAGGAGAGACTGTGAGGATGCTGGAAACTTCCTGGCTGGACCGCCACACCCTCCCAAAACTAACTGGGCTTCTTTGTGGTGGAAAAGACACCAGGGATGAATAATCTAAACCAGAACTCAAACTAACCACAGCTCTTCACTTTAATACTCATCGTTGACATGAGAAGGCTGACGTATTTTTAAGGGTCACGCCAAAAGTTAGGGAAGATAGCTTTGCATTTGCTGCCATCTTGTGTTCATCTGGTGGAATAACAGGCTGCTGGAGCAGCACCTGACTCTGAAATTATCTGAAATCAAATTAGTATGCGTCTGTATAAAAATAAATGTTAAATCTATGAACAGCATGGTGCGTCTCTTCAAATGTTGCTGCTGTAAGGATGTGTGACGCAGCATTATCTCCTTTCCTTTGGTAAAGAATGGTCATGTGTTTCCTAAGCTAAAAGGAGACAAGAAAGGAAGCAAGGAAGCTCCTTTCCTTCACATTTAGAGAATTCAACCAGCTCTCAGCCGACTGCAACTTAGATAAAAATACTATGAATCTATTGCCCCAGTGCATGCTGGAAGCATCCCCAACAAATCTATGTCACGTCACTGAAATCACCCAGTCGTAACCATCGATAAACGCTGTGCGAACTCACTCCTGCATGACCTGTGCTGCCTCAGCCCAGCTCCCGAGAGCATCCCGCACATCCCTGTGTCTGTAGTGGAAACCCGCCAGGTACATGTAGGGGTAGATGTGCTCATTGTTGTAGTGCTTCTGAGCAGAATTGACAGCCTGGGAGAGAGAGAGACAGAGAGAGAGAATCCTGATCTGTGAGATATACAAGAGGCATTAAAAAAAAACACAACTTTCAGTGCAGCAGAGTGTTTACATCTTTGTCACATCCTGTCAGTCTTACTGCTGTGTGACCCGACTTACCTTGAGGTGGATTTTCAGGGGGTTCTCCTTGCCTGGGATGGGGTCCTGATCCTCCAGGTCTGCCAGAGTGCCCATGGCCATAGGATACCTGGTAAACAGATCAGGAAAGGTGATGGTTGTGAAACTTAGCACGTTTATATAGTGTATAGAAACTGTGAAACTTTCAGAGACATTTCCTTCCTTACTAACTTCATGAAGACAAACTCACCTGTCCAGGTCGCCTCGATCGTACAGCAACCACAGCAGTTTCTGTTAAGAGTAGCACAGGCAGTGCATGAAAAAGAGACAGACAGACCAAATATCCCACGAAAGAGTTTCCAACAAGTTGAGACTTTATTCCTCCATAATTATCTCTGGTCTCTTTGTTTCCTTTTCCCTCCTTTGTCTGTCTGGCAGGTTTGTTGTGGTGACACATTATTGTAATAACGGATTTAACGGTGCGTCATTAAATCATGTGACAATTAGATTGCACCCGGGTGGATTTTAGATAACGATGTTACCCAGCTTTAAATGTGAACGACTGCAGGAAGTGTTGAGTTACTTTACAGTGATCTTAAAAACTAAAATAAGTGATTGAACACAAAATATGAAGAAGGAATGAGAAAGAAGAAGGTGGAACTATGAAAATAAACTTAATTGAAATATTAAGAGTACGTGTAAATTCATTAGTTATATGTTCATGTTTTCACCATTTCTCTATAACAAAAAGGTCCAAATTCTGATGAGGAAAGCAATTTTTCAAACAATAAAACTGTATGCGTTTATAACGTTGGAGTAGATTGAAAAAAAAAAAAACTATGTAAGCTGTGAAAAAGAAATACAACTACAACTAAGGTAACAGGAACGTCCGGTTTATAAATGCAAGATCAGATTGTTCCGTTGTAGATTGGCTCTGACATTTAGGTCAGCACTTCCTCCGGCATCTGTGAAACTGAAAACTGTGGTTTGTTCAGGGGGATTAAAAAAGCAGATATGCAACAAACCCACTGACTGCACACACTACAAGAGGCAGTGCTCACCTGTTGGAGCTGCAGGAGCTCAGAGCTGTCAGTATGCAGGTCCAGTGAGGGGTTGATGGCACAGACCATGAAGGCCACCTCCATGTTTCTGTCACATTTCATGTAGGAGCCCTTCAGGTACAGCCAGCTCTGAGGGAGACACAAACAGGACAGGTCATGATCTACATGTAAGGAGGGCTACCTTCATGTTTCTTTAGAAGTTGTTAATATGAAACCATGTGGGCTGATCATCATCAGTGCTCAATGGACCCAAGAGGGGACATTCCAGTTACTAACAGCAGGTCATACCGCACATAACAGGGTCACAAACAGCCCACCAACTATTCTGTATTTGAACCCAAGTGCCGTGAGAGCGTTTCATCATTATTTCAGGAAAGTGGAGGTCGGCCTCACCTTCTCACTGACTCCTGCTGTGACGGTTTGTCCTCGCCGGTCCTCGTTACCCTTCCCGTGCCAGGTGACCTCGGCTGTCTCTTCGCCGTTTTTGCTGAAAATGACCCAGGCGTGGTCCTCGGACAGTGCCAGGTGGACGTCCTTCAGGCCTAGAACCTGGCAAGCTGCCACCACTGCGAATGCCACACCAGAGCTGTCCAGTTTGGTACCTGGTTGGATTTCAACAAAGAATTATTGTCTATTCTTTACTTGCCATAACAACACATCTTCATAAAAACTGATTTGTAATGTCGTACCAGTGATGAGACTGAAGAGGGACTGGATGTGGGCACGATCCTTGAAGTACGATCGGCTTAGACTGTTCCAGATTACATCTGACACTTTCTTTACCAGCTCTCTGCTGGACCCTTCAGCAGTCCTCCGGTACTGGGACAGGTCCACCGCGCCGCGGATCTGGGCCGTGAAGCGCTCGTACAGTGCAGAAATCATGCCCAGCTCCACTGTGGGGAAGCAGGAGTTGGGACAGTCCGGCTCCAGCGGTTCAAACCGGACCCCCGGGACGTTTATGGGGATGACCCGGTTCACAGCTAGGAAATGTTCAACGAAACCCAGGACCAGGGAGAGAAGTGCTAGGTCTGGTTCGGACTTGCGGAGCTCAGCATCAAACAGCTGTACCACACCATCGATCCCCCGCAGGGGGAAGTGCTTCTTCTGGGCCGAGTGCAAACCCATGATGTCCACTGTCAGTCAGCTCGGATGGTCTCCTCACCTGCAGTACTGAATGATACACAATAGTCAGTTCAAAATCCACATCATTATCATACACTGATGCTGTAGGAAGTAGGCAAAGCCTATTGGTTCTGATTGAACTTGTGAATCTTAGGAACAGCTCAGCAAAGACAACTGTAGATTTTAGTAGATGCTACTCAAACGGGGAGATGGTGCATTTATTAGGGACTATTTTCAGTATTTGGGGCAGCAGGACAGTGTATGTGGGATTGACTCAAAATAAGCTAGTGTTTGTGGTAATGAAGAGACAGTGCAACAGTGTATACAGATATACATACACAATACTTACTGTGTGTTCAACACAATACAAAAGAATATAAAGAAGTCAGTTACAGTTAGCCAATGACAACGCATAGCATTTACTTCTTGGAAAATGCTGAGAAATATTTACCAGATAATCATTTTAAAAGGCAACATGGCTGTAAAAAAAAAAAGAACTATGTCATTTTGCATATGGAAATGTAATATATGGTTATAAACACAAGTATCATTAATATACTTGTTATTTTTTTTAAATAGTCGTATTTAGTGTTGTACTTATATAGAAGTAGTAAGGAATTAATAAACATCCCGTTAATAATATCAGCAATAATAATTCAGCCCACGTTATGGTAAATGACGCAGGCTAAAAATACAACATAAAGCCAGCAGACACTGACCCGTTGCATAAGGCTGGTTACATCAATGACGCTAACACTGGCTCTATGGCGCTTTGGTGGGCGGGGCACTCCTACCGCTACAGATGTAGCTACATTCAATTCAAAGCTGCAAACGGAAGATTTCAAGCTTCGTGATTCCGATTAGCACGCCGAAATGTGTCCATGAGATCACAAGTGCGTGTAGCCCTTCGGTACACGCCGAAATACTCTGTGAGATCAATTAATTCCCAAGTCTGGTTGGCTGACGTGGGCTAACTAGCTAACTTTACTAAGTTAAGTTAACGTTAGCTCCCCATTTAGGCGTGTGTTAAGTTTGCTGAATGAATATTAACGTCGCGTTGTTTAACGATGTGGATAAATAATATAAATATCCAAGAACAGTAGGTGAGCCACACACACAAGGCGACAAACCGCTTACGAGCAGCTGGCTGAATGACGGCTGTTGTCAGAAGCGGCTAACTAGCTAACGAGCCGCTAGCTAAACTCATCACTTTTGCATAACGCTCATCCCCCATAGCGCCCTCGCGAAATATATCGCCACCATATGCCGGCAACTCAGAGTCACTCTAAACTCCTTATCGACGCCACATTTGACCAACGTGTAAGACATTACATACCCGTTCTCTCACAGCCTCAGCCACATGTTTTTGTTTGTGTCCCCCTTCTTTTGCCGCGCAGTTCAGTCTGCCCGAAAGTCTCTTGGAGCGTGTTACAAGTCTCTACGTTTGCGTAACGGAGCAGATCTCACAACGACGTGTGGGTAGCCGTTGAACGCCGTTTAGGCCCATCCCTGTGGTTATAGATCGTTAGCACTGCGCACACGGATTCCTCTCGGTATGCTGGGAAATGTAGTCCACAGCGTGTTTTTTCGTACCTCTACCAGTAGAGGGCAACGTGATGCCGTCATTTGATATATTGCTACAAAATGGAACAAAGGTAACCATTACATAATGGGAAACACGCAGCAACAAAATCCACACCGTTTAGTCTTGTATAAAATTGGAGACGTGATGTCACTGCATGTTTAGTATTCTTCTAAAATATGGCTAAAAAGCTATGGCTGGCTTTGTTACACAGCTTTATCACACACCCGTTTTGTTAATTCAGCCCACAAGTATAAATGCTTATCCCATTATTATTTAGTGGAAATATTTTTACATAATTTACTAGGAATCTCTTAATAAAGGCAGCTAATGTGCGACACAAAATCGCACTTTTGTTCAGTGCAGGTATAATACGGTGTCTGTGTTCAGGAATATTCCTTTGCTGCCTTCAATTGCTGTCGGATATTTCCAAATCTTATGAACATCACAAACAAATTACACGTTACAATCGTTGGATTTTACTGAAACAAGATTCAAAACGGAGGGATGATGGAGAACACTTCAACAAGCGGCGCTCATTAAAATGATTTCATGTTTCTTCATGTTACTGTCCTCGATCGCAGATAGAAGTTACTATTTATCAGGCCGGAGTTAAGAAGTTGGAGTCTTGGTCGAGACATTGAACGCATCACACCCCGACATGTTTGTTTTCCCCTCCTCCAGTCCGCCTTGTTTCCCTCCATCTCCGCGGATCTGTCAGTGCTCGGACGTTTCGTTAAGGTGCGGATCCGAGTCCAGCTCTTGGGGACATTTGAGGAAAGTCCGACGACATAGACGTCTTCAAAGGACAGTATACGACAATTTAAATTGAAAAGACAGACATTTTACAGCCCGTGTGCAGTAGCATTGAAACTACAGTAAAATGGATCCAATGACTCAGTCCACCCAGATAACATCGTCGCAAGGGCTTGCCGATGGACAAAATTCTGCTGCCAAAGAATCAAAGCTCTCCGGTAAGAAATAACCGTTAACGTTAAGTTAGCTAGTCAAATGTCTATTTTAACTTAATGTTTTACCATGAATCGCTATTAAACCATTTCGTTTCCATGCACAAGCATTAATGAACGCATAGGTTTAAGATACGTTAACACCATAAGGCAATAATTCAACTGCAACGTTAGTCACTGTGATGTAGAAACGCTTGTGTGTGTTTTTTTCTCCTTTTGTCTGTTGTTGGCCTTTGCTTGGTTGTTTAAGCTCGTTTAAGCCACAATGGGAAACACCTGTGGTAGTGAACTTATCGGCTACCAGCCATGCCCCGTGTAGCTTTGACGCCGCTGTCTTTTATGGCGAGGACGTCGTTTATGAATCTGATTAGCGGAGCAGCAGTCTGAGCCACAGCCGTATGTTAAAGAGCATGATGTAAGGCACTGAAGTAACCCGCATGTTATTTATCGGCGAAACACAGTATTGTGGTTTGACACATCCAAAGGAGACTAATTCATCCAAGAGGAGCCTGCGTGATTAACATTTATAATTTGAAAAAACACATTTTATTAAAATACTTGCTTCTTAGTAGCTTTTAATATCGGCCGAATTAAAATATATATCACAAAGACTGATAATATAACCTTAAATCGTGTTCCTACGAGGTGGGTATGCTTTGTCGATGAGTAAACACACACAACACGAGTTTTTACAATAAGGTTTGGCGTGACAAAGCGTTATCGGCGCTAAACGTCGCGATGCTCTGCACTGCAGATGCATTGTTACTGGGCAACTGCCAGCGAAGGGAGCACCTCTTAAAGGCGCATCGCCCCCGTTTGTGTCCTGATAATAACAGGCCCAGAACAAAAACATCACGTCTCTATACCTGCCATCTTTCATTTCTGCCCGATTACTGTCACCACCTGGAATTGTTGAGTGTTGAGATGATCGGGGTCCACAGTCTAGACGGGCCTAATTGAAACAAAGGGACACTGTTGTCTCCTGGGGCCCCCATTGACAGGTTATTGTGTTGGAGGGAGTGGCAGCTGCACTATTACTGTGTGTGTGTGTGTGTGTGTGTGTGTGTGTGTGTGTGTGTGTGAGAAGCTTTCTGATTTGAACTCAATCAGCCACTACATGTGAGCCACTTGAAAATCCTTCAAAGCCACATTCTGTTAATCAAAAGGATCTTGGGCTCAGGAGAATTATAGCACATGTGTTCGTGGGCGTCGCCTGGATGTGGCAGGGTGTGGCACGCCGACTTTCAGGCCGGCCTTTGAAGTCGATATCACTACGTAGAGGAACGCGGCAAATTAAATGAAAGATTACTAGGAATCTACTGGGACACAAAAGGAAGCGCACAAATTCACATCATGCCGACGATAATGTGACTTACCGTCGGATTAAAAACATCACAATGACCTATCTGTTTAGCAATTATGCATCACTCGTCCGTGTCCCAGAAAATTAGCAGCCGTGAGCTAGTTTGGACATCTTGGTGCTTTAATAATATCTGATGGAAGATAGTTTTGCATAACCCAGAGTTTATTTTACCAAACATACACAACATCGGCTTCTGTAAGAGCTGATAACTGTAGCCTGTTAGAATGGACTTGGAAGGATCACATTCCAAGACAGATAACACATTGCCTCCCGAAAGCCTTAGTCATTAAAGCACTGCTGAGTCATCTCAGAATATGAGCTTTGGGCCCTTCTCTGCATTCATGTCATACAGAAAGGCTGTGTTTGTTGATGTAATATTCCCTTAGAAATACTTTGAACCTTGACATATTTGTTGGTCTTGGCAGTGCACGTCCCTGTTTTGTTTTATATTTTAAGAAATATCTGTATTTTATTGCATTTATTTTATTGTTTTTATTCAATAATTTGACATAAAACCTTGCAAAATAAAGATCTTTTTTTATTTTAATGTGAAATTATCTGCTGTTAAATAATGATTTGTTATGGATTCATCTGCCAATCATTTTTATGTGTTTAGTCAAACAGGATTGAAAGGATTCAAGTGTTCCTTTGAACAGTCATTCCCGATGATGTAATTGCAGCAAGATATTAGTTAAAGGACTGATAAGGACAGAAAGGGTAGTTGACCTCTGCAGCCCAACAAATTTGTATTTTCTTTTGTTAACGTTTAGATATTTACACAGCTAACAGCCAACATATTTAATATTAATGGAAATTGCCCAAGGTGCCGGGGAACGTTAGTTGACAATAGCTTAAAATCTCAGCACAGTTTGGCAAATGCTAATGCTAGACTGGCAACGTCCCCAGAAGGTTCAGCACCAACAGAAAGAAGTGATATCTGTGTTGCCAGATCTCACAAGATTTGGATGCTGAGACGGCGAAAGCTCTCCAACAAAGTGAATTATCTCCTGATTCATTTGTCTGATAAATTACATTTTAGTGTCTGAATATTTAGCAGAATTTACTCCGGTGACAATGGGGCAAAATGGTCAATAGACCCAGGACCTGCTGCCAGTGTCCTAATGGGGCGGGGCAGTGGTGAAACCATGTGACACAGATACAGTACGCCGTGCCCTTTCTTTACCGTGTTTGGCTTACAATCAAAAAATAGCGTCAGTATTTATATTTACATTATTCTGGAAATACCACTGAACTCCAAGTTCTCCTGAAATGTTGCCACATAACTGAAAACTGATCTTCTGTCAAAGGTATCATGACTGGTGCTTATATTGTCCATATTCCCCAGTATTTTCCGTCGTAAGCTACACTTAGTTTATCTTTCGGTCCGTGGACGTCACCACATGGCCCGGCCCTCCATTCCAGCTACTGTCTGTAGCTGAGCCCATTTCACTCGACTTGTACACCGTTGTGACACTAGTCACAAAGGAAGTGGCACACTTCAACATGAGGACCTCGTTTCTCAAACTACATTGCCTCACGTTTTTCAGGGGATTTTTTTAGCCTCGGAGTCAATCCGTGTATTGCTGCTTCATGTGTAATCAGAAATGGTGGAGTTTTTATTTTTGTGGCTAAAAAAAGTACTTCCTAGTTCATCATTATGCCACAGATTAGGGCTGGGTCATATCGCAACAAAAATGATGTAATATCTTTTATAATATGATCAAATAGAGGATTTTTTCCCCTCAAATTTTGTAAATCTATTGTCAATTTGGTGCACTTTGAGAGCAACGTTTGTAGACTAGATCTATAAACAATTTTGTGCTCAAGTGAAACATTTAGTCATGACATCACTGGTTGTACAGATATGAAAGCAAAACAGTCGCACCCTCAAGGCATTGATCTCCGACCCAGGCTGGAGGTCATTTATCAGAACACTGGATCAGTCATGAACATTGAGAATCATGTGAGTTTTTCTTTGTATCAAGCAGCAAAGTAGTTGAAGCATGATGTGAAGCACAACCTCATTATTGCACCATTATTGAACCAATGTATCATGCAGCCATACGGCAGATTGTTGCAACGCTTGGCAGTTATCAAACGATGAGCTAAGTATTACTGGAGTTGGGTTGTCTCATAGTTCACAGGAATGTTCTAGTGAGTAGACAAACCTTTATATTGCTAGAGGCATCAGTCCCTACTTCAGTTTGATTTATTAACTTTCGGAGAGCGTTCACAAGATAATTTTGTTCCTTTCCTGTGCTTTGATGTTGTTTTCTTGCAACCATTTTGATTAGTTAATATAACTCCAATTACTGTAGGTAGCAGTATCCCAAACCTAATGACGCACAGCTAAACTAATTCCCACACACACACACACATGCCAGGAAATAATGGGTTACGTGCAGGAGTATCATTCCCATCAATGTTGTTTAATGAACTGGTGTTTTAGTGAATCGCAAATGCTTTTGGTTCATTCTTCGTCATTAGGTGTTCAAATAAAATACTTGAAAGTGAAGCAAGAAGCTTCAAGGAACACCGAGTTCTTTTCAGCCTCCCTCTTTCTCCACACTCGTCTTGCCAAAAGACCCCCTCCCCTCCCTGCTGGAGCGGACCGTATCACTGAGGCCAGAGAGGCAATCAGAGGGATGGACAGTACAGGATAGACAGAACGCCGGGCACGGCTGTAGTCCCGCCCTGCACCATCGCTGTCTACAAGCTCATGTCTTCCAATGACGTATCTGAAATGAACACTGTTACTGCATGAAAGCCGGCTAACCTTTGTCCCAGACAACAAAACGACCTCCTCAACGTAGCTTAAAGCTGCATGAATCAGCATTTTATATATTGATGATGACTGTATGAAAGGGGACACTTTTATGACAAACCTACGGTGAATTCTCACCAACCTTTCAGTTCCCCTCAGCTCTACAGAGATTTAATTTTAGCTCGTAGTTTTAGTTGTATGGGTCTGTTGCTTTAGCCTAATTTGCTAAAGCTAAAAAGCTCATACACTGTATGAAGAACCAAACCATACCATAAAGTCCAGCTGAAATGAAAAATGCCTTCTTAACCCTTTTAGATCACGTCCTCAGTCATGTTTTTCACTTATTTAACAATATATGCTGGAAACTTCTCCAGTCAAACTACGCCTGCGATTGATCCTTTTTGTGCCGAGACCTAGAAAAATATTACTTATTTCAACGATGATATTTTTTTCTTGCAACCAATCACCACCGCTGATTAGCTAGCCAATGAGACACAAGGAGCTTCCATTCACATGACGTTATTGAATGAAGTACTCTTGGTATTTGTATCACTATAAGGGTACTTGTACTGCTACTGGTCTTTGTAAATGGTGAACTGAATGATGTCCCCAAACATGACTTAATGCAGCTTTAAATAAAATCTAACGACACATTTATATTCCTCTCTGCTCTGTTTTTTCCCCACTCTGCTGTGTTTTTAACGCCGTCATGCTGTCTTATATGTCGGTGTTTTTGGTTTCATTTCCACAGCTTCACATCCGTCATCAGCATTTTCCAGAAAATGCTTTCTTCCATGATTACATACTTTATGTGTTTTTATTATTGTGACCTGACTTGATATGTGTGCAAATGTGTCTCCAGTGTGAATGACATTTATGCATGTTTTTATGTGGAATCTTATTTCATTTTATATTTATTTATTTTCTAGATTTTCTTTATTTTAGCAGCTGATTGTTTTTCCTTGTAGTCTTTTCAACCCCAGGCACAAATGTGGAAAAACAAGTAAGATTTAGAGCATATGTGGTTAAATAGTGAAGGTGTGGTGTGTTCAGAGGGCAACAGCCATATGAATCGGAGAGAAGGAATGCTGCGCTGCGAGAACACACCAGAGCCAACCGACCCAGCAGGTAGAAACACCAATTTAGCTGATGTGAAGGGAGACGCCGCGCTGCCCCTCCCTTAACTGAAACTCTCACACATCTTCAGCCTTTGACTAAAGATAATTTAGTCCCAGCATTCCCAACCAAACATAGAATGAGGCATGAACTCCTAATGACTTCCTCTTCACCTTGAAACCAGACCAGTCAAGCTCTTCCACAATAAACGGGGACGACTTCTTTATGGATAGTGGGGACGTTGTCATGTTGGAACAGGACAAGGACAAACAAAGTGTTGATATAAAGTTGGAAGGATTGGATTGCTGTGTGGTATAAGATATTTCCCCCAAATGGCCTAAAAAACCCAACCCCAGACCAAAAGGACAGGGTTGTTGGACAGGACTGCCCACATGCTTTTGGCCCGAGGAATGTTGATGCTAATTAACCATTACCGACGACAAGAATTTGGGGCCGGTTTATTCCGTTAAACAGGTTAGAAATCCTGAATTAAAAAAAAAATAAAGTTGAGCAAAGCTCTTATGTTGCTCTACCAATTTAACAATATCATAATTTGTCATTTAATATCAAAATCCAGTATTTTTTCTTCCAGAAAAACAAAATATGATGCATGCTTACACCAGCTACCAACCGATTTCAACCAATAGCATCATAACAGCCACCCATCAATTAATCTGCAACCTTTAACAGCTAGCGAAGCTAATCTAATATTTTCACTGATCAAATCAAATTCCTTCGTTACGTCCTGCCTGCCTGTTGTGTTTCACTCTAAAACACGTCACCATACGGAAGACAGGAACTCTTGAAATGCCGTTTCAGCTCGATGTTCAAGGTGAGCCCACCTTAAAGCACACTCATCTCTGTAAGAATATCGTCATAACGGCAGCTCTGGTCACTGCAGCACCATTGGTACTCGTAGACTAGCAGCAAAGGATGGATTTAAGCCGTTTGAGCATATTTAATCGTCACAGCTGGGCGGCTTGTTAGGCACTTCAACCACCGCACACCTTAATGCAAGGCACTAATCTTGTCGGTTAACAGTTAATGATCGGTTAATGAGGGTCACCTATTAGTCAGAAAAAAACGTCTTAATTAGAATTCTGTTTCAGTCCCATATGTACACAAACTCTTCGTCCTGTTGGTTTCTACGGCAACATGGGAGATGTGCTAAATAAGAAAAGGTGGTATTTTAGTTGTCGTTACTTTGTGGGAAGTACTTTTTACTGCTCGTTAAACTGCCTTGGTCTTTCCTCTATAGCTAACATAAGTGCATGCGTTAAAGTTGTAGGTTTACTGAAGTTAACGTTCATATCTACTGGTCTTTATCTGTTGTTTTTTAAATATAGCACATAGAGTTGTTAAAGCTGGATTAAGTTAACTCTTGATTTGACTGCCTTTTATTTGGATGCGTTCAGTGGATAGGACTTCTTTTCTTCCTCTTCTAGGATGATCATTCTTCTGTCCTTTTTTTATTTTTCCAGATTCCTTTCTTTCCTCTTCGCCTGTATCTCTCATTCAGTCTCCTCAAGGCAAGTGTATGGTTCTCTTACGCTGCTCGCCTGCTCTCTCCCTCTGTCCTGTACTCTCTCTCTCTCGCCGACCTGCTGCTGTACCGCTCTTCTTCATCCCTCTTTCTAGTGCCCCTCTCCTGCTCGTGAGAGTCCAAATAAAAATAGACTGAACCTGCAAAGAAACATTGTGAACTCTAGTTCTAACCCCCAGCTCGACCGGTCTTTACCCGCCCCTCCTCCTACAAAACTTCTCGTGCTATTCCATCTGTTTCCAACGCTGCTGACGCTCAGTTGCTGCTAATTGTAAGTCAGCCAGGCAGCACAGCTCCTCCTATTTTCAATGACATATGGTATTGGTAATTCTCTTCACCACCCCCCTCGACTCCTGCTGCAACTTGAGATGAAACCTTTCTAGCACATAAATAACCATCTTGACCTACTGACAGGTTACATTGTTAGTTTACGGTTAGGGCTGCGGGCGTAGCCATAGTCTGCAATACAGATATTTACACACATGGTACATACTCAGTTACCCTGGTGTTGCTTGATAAAACTGGCATAAATCACCAGCATTTACTAGCAACAACCCAAACAAGTCTCAGACTTTACCGCTACTTGTTCTCGCCCATCTCCAGCATCTTTACACACACCAGGAATTAGTCCCGTGAAACCATGCCTCTGCAGCTGCTAGCAATCTGATCCATTTCAGTTTTTACCGCCTGCTAGCGAGCATTATTTAGGTCAGCAGCGCTCACTGTAGGTTCAAGATAATCCCAAGATTGCCACCTTATTTTAAGAAAGCGGAGAAGTTCAAGTTCACATTGTGCGCACAAGAGCAGAAACCTAAAAATGGATCCGGTTGGTGTCCCGGGGGTGCACCAGCTTCCTGCTGCCCTACTATCCGAGCCCCAAGCTCCCCTCAGCCCCAGTAGCAACCGGGCCCCCAGAGGATGAGTGGCACTGGAGATATCACCCACCGCCCAGCATTGCCTGTGGCTGATCACCCTGCACCCCCACTATCTGCTAATGGCTTTGTAGGCTTTGTGCATGTCTCACATCCTTGCTTAAGCATTAAAAATAGGTTTTCTTTGACTGGTTTGGCTTCTTTATTTTTCTCGATTTCTTTTTGTGCTATTTTCATCTATATACTTGTGAACACATGGTAGCTAATAGTAGGTATATAACTAAACTAACAATTGCTTAATAAAATCTCAGAATAGATTCATATAAGGTTAGATGATAACGTGCCTCAAATTATTTTAGTCACCATTACAGGCTTATGTCACAGGCATCCAACCTATTCACTCGTAAGCGAGGAATGATGGGACGTGACTGCACCCTGTGGAATTTGAACTCTTACAGACTCGTCTGCTTCTCCGCAAGAATATCTGACTTGGTTTAAACATTACAGCACTTCATCAGCAAATCAATCCCTGGGATTTCAATGCAAATGCCTTCATTGGTGAACTAAAGTCCTGTTTGGGGTATCTCACTTTATCACTTTTCAGTGACAAGGGTCATAGAATGATGTTTTCGCTAATTGACACAAATTATTTCCATGACTCAACTCCAGTTATTGCAAAGAGCAGATTATATAAATCGGACGTGGAAGGCCACTGAAGCTTAATTTGACAGATGGCACATGAATAGTAGCATATTGCAAAGCATAGTTGTGGACAGCTTTATCTGAGCCGTGTTCATAAAGCTGCTCCTGAGTTATATTCCCTCTGGAACTGTAGGTTCACGCGCTGTTTTGGAATTTGTTTACTTGTACAGAGCCAAAAGAACTACAACGCTGTTGGCGAGATGGAAAGTCCATTCATGTGGCCTACTTTGAACAAGGCATTGTATTGTTGCGCAGGGGTGGTGGCAGTCTAAGACAAAGTGGACCAGTCATTTTTGCTTCAGTGGAAAAGTCTGTGTTTCTACAGTAGTAGGGGAGGGGTGAGGTCATGGGATTGTGCTGATACCACAGCTAACATAGCAAAGTTGACTTGAATGAGGAGAACCTGGACCTTGCATTTACAAGACAAAAATAGTGGATCTAGAGGGGAGTCAAAGTTGGAGTAGTAGAGGTTGGCGTTCAGGTTGACCCTGGCAGCTGATGTCCGTTTCCAAATATGGCTGCCAATTCCCTGTTGTAAGGCCTTGATGTTGGGTGACATGGGAGATCATGTGATTGTTGGAACAGTTGCTGAGAACATCTTTGGAAATCTGCGGCCTCCAGGAGAGCCAGGGACTACGTGTTTTTGGAGGGGGGCCCTGCCATCATAGTGACTATAAAAGCCCCCTCAGCTGTGTGCCTGGGGAAACTGTGGTGTTAAAAGGACCTGATAGACTGCACTGGGACAGCAGTGGTATCTAACTTTTGGCATGTTTCATCATTTTGGTATCAGAACATTACATCATTTTGATGATGTTATAATAGGAAGTTAACAAATACAACTTATGTAGCACATATCTCACAACAACAAATGAAAGAAACTTCAAACTTGAAATGAAGTGTTGATGATTGTGTGGAGGTTTTTGTTATTAGGGGTGGGGAAATCAATGCAGCAAATTTTGAGTGGCTATACATGGAAGCGAAGGATCAATCTTTTTATTGTTGGCATTTATATTTAAATACAAATGAAACCTTTTGGTAACGATTCCTTTTTCAGGCCACTAGGTGGTGCTGAATTTTTATCTGGTGTGGTCATGGGCAAGGTCAGTGGGATTGGCAGGAAGTTGGTCAAAACAAAGATGGTTGGTCAGTGAGATGAACAGGGTGAAAACAATGTCAACATCTGTTTTATCTATTTAGAAAAAACTGTATAATTTAAAAAAGGTAGTAAATAGCAAGATACCAGATGAGGTGGTCAATGATACATTTTAAGCAACAAATTCATGTTAAAATCGTCAGGAGGAAAGCTAGCTAACATTAGCTGTTAGCAGCCAGAGGGCAACTCAGTTCTGCGGACCTAAAAGCTAACATACAGAGGTTGCGTTGAGTTTCACTATGATGCAATCAAGCTCTGTTTAGTAAAACATTTTATTAGGTGAAGGTAAATTGTAAGGTGTTTAATTGTAAAAAAAATAAAAAAATAAAATAAAAAACATCGTTTGATAAACCTGAACAAATAGAAGCAAGAATTGTGGAATTTCCCTGGAGTTGTATTGACTGGTATCATGACATGCCTAATATATCCTACAGTACATAAAAAGGCTTTTGTATAAGTGTAGGTGACATTGTATTTTTTCTTCTTCTGTATAATCAACATGGGCTTTTACATTGAAGGTAGTAGCCTCAGTTCATTAATTCTAAAATTTGAAGGAAACAGTTAACGAAAATCTAAACCTAAATATTTTCAATTATAATTGCAACTGACACATTTATACTACACACTATACTGTTCACAGTTAAGTGATCAAATAAAAATACAATTTCTTTCAAGTCTGCAAGTGTATAACAAGCTGAAATACTTGTTATACAAACTGCAATTGTCATACAGTCACAACTGTCACATGTGGTGACTATAAATCAGTGCGATTTATTTCTTTTGCTGCTTCATCTGATCATTTGGATAATTTAAGTTGCCATAGCGTTGACTGGTGGCAGCTTTGTGGAGTAGTAAAGATCAGCATGCAAAAAGTGAAATTCCCATCCATTATATGATTCTGCCTTGTTTCCATGATGCAATGCATGATTGCTTGAGCTGCAACATCAAGGCCTCGCTGAATAATATAAGAAGTGCATGGGAGTTTAGTGTCTTGTGATTTACATGACTTCCCCTCCTTTTTCCTCTTGGCTGTCGTTCTTCATGCGTGGCGAAACAGACAAAAGAGTGGTCCTGGGCTCCGACAAGCCCTGTGAAGCTGTCGCGACATCCCTTCGCTTTCCTTCTCAGCCTGGCTCCTTCACCCCTGGTAATTACGGGAGTGAAGCAGGGCCGCCAGACGGACAACCGGATTCACCGATAAAGACGTCTCCTGTTTCAGAGCGAATAAAGGCACTGGAGGCTCTCGCTGCCAAAAAGAAGGAACCTGATTTTAGAAGTGATGGAGGTTTTTCTCACTTCAGAGACCGCTACCATGAAAAATCTCCCACTGAGACCCCCAAATCTCCCACTGAGACCCCCAAAGAGACCCCCAAATATCACACCGGGACTCCAAAATCTCCTACTGAGACCCAAAAATCTGTCAGTGAGACCCCAAAATCTCCCACCGACACCCCCAAATATCACACTGGGACTCCAAAATCTCCCACTGAGACCCCAAAATCTCCCACCGAGACCCCAAAATCTGTCAGTGAGACCCCAAAATCTCCCACGGAAACCCCAAAATCTGTCAGTGAGACCCCAAAATCTCTCACTGAAACCCCAAAATGTGTCAGTGAGACCCCAAAATCTCCCACCGAAACCCCAAAATCTGTCAGTGAGACCCCAGAATCTCCCACTGAGACCCCAAAATCTCCCACTGAGACCCCAAAATCTGTCAGTGAGACCCCAAAATCTCCCACTGAGACCCCAAAATATCTCTTTGAGACCCCAAAATCTCTATTTGAGATGCCAAAATCTGTCGGTGAGACCCCAAGATCTCCCACTGAAAAACACACAACAACTGTTCAGAAAAGAGGAAGTTCAGCGGATCAGGAGTCACCAGAGTCTCCCTTTGAAGTACTTGGAGATTTAAGACAAGTGAGTGAATTTGAAGAAACAGAAGACTGGATGAAGGCTCATTTACCTCCTGTGCCAGACTTTGATGCTGTAGATTTAGTTAAAGGCACCCTGAATTCAGTCAATGTGGAATCGGAGGAGAAGCAGTCCGACGTTGTTTTACCTGATATTCCTGCTGCCTTTGCTGGTGTCCCCGATGCATTTATGGATTCTCCTGCCGAAGCTCCAAAACTGAAAGACGAGCTTGGTGATGCACAGAAGCAGCCAAGTGCTGAGGAGGAGTCTGAGTTTGACCTGGATTTTTTGCCAACAGCCTACATGTGGGATCAGCAGGAAAAACCAGGTCCCCAGGCTCCATCAAATCTTGATTCTGTGATTCCAGCTTCACCTGCACCTCCTGCAGGCTTTAACTCCCCATCTCCTCCTGTCCCTCCAACAACTTTCACAGATGCTAAACACAATGTGTCTGATGACAAGAAGACTATGTGGACCGGAGATCTGGAGCAACCAGAGGCAAGTGAAGCTGACAGCTCAGGAGAGTCAGATGACACTGTCATTGAAGATGGTGTTGCTGTTCCTGCGTCTCTTCCAGCAACATCTTCTGTTCCAGCAGTTTCACATGATCCCATCCCTGCTGAAGCAGCTTCCACTCTTCCCACAGAGGAAAAGGAGAATCCTCTACCAAAGTCTGAGAGGAAGCTAATGCAGGTTCCAACGATAAATGTGATTGAGACAGATGAGCCAAATTACAGTGACGAGGAGATGGAAATGGAAATGGAACTTGAAGCGGAGGAAGATGATGATTATGAGCCTGTAAAAGACTTGGCTAGAGAGGCTCCTAAAACCCCAGAGCCAGAGGACACTAAAAGTGAACCACCCAAAACACGCCCCATAGAAACAGAATTCATGGAAGGCTACTCTCCTCCATCCTCGCCTGTGGACTCTGATGAAGAATACTCCCCTCAACACAGCATACCCAAATCTCTTCCTGAAACGGTCACAAATCAGGAATCTGCAACAAAACCTGAGGCCCTACCCAGTCAAGCACAACCTGAAAAATCACAGACCACTTCTAGTAAAGCAAATGATGACCCATCCCCTTTCATAGTCACAAACGAAGACATGGATTTCCCAGACAATGATGACGAGTGGTCTGATGAAGCACAAGATATTCTGGTCAAACCATGCAAGACTGATCTTTCATTCATGGAAACAAATCCTTATCCATCCAAGATGGATGATAAGAGCAACATAGCTGCTAAAGAGGCACCTTCACTTTCTAAAACCAGCTTCATGCAAGATGACATATATGACAGACAGTCATTTGATTATGAATATGATGCATCCACTACCTTGGATGACATTGATGATAAAGGGTTAAACAATGCTAAGGAGCGTTTTCTTTCTGATCCTTGTCAAATCCCTATTGAACCACTGAATACAAGCAGTCAAAATCTGGACGATTTCACTTTGGTGAATGATGGTGAAGCTTTCCCCAAGCAAGTTGGTCAGCCATCTCTCAGAGAATATCCCCAAGACCCATATTCCTCATTCCAAATTGAGACACCGAGCAGCATCAATGAGCAAGATTTCAATAAGAAAATTACAACTGACTTTATGACGGATAACATGGCAAATGGCAACTCCCTCCCAGCAGAGAAATCTGGCTCAATTATCCAGCAGGACACTGAATCAGGTCAACGTTCACCTAACACAACAAGTACTCCAGAAAGTGTTGCCCCTGACGGCTCGGATAGCTTTGTGGACTTCATGCGAGAGTGCCTGAAATCAAGGCAGGATGAGGAACCTGACGAGGTGCACCAAGCTGATCCTCTCGAGGACAAGTTGTGCAAACCTGGGTTGCCTCCTTCACAGTCCCCTCCAACAATGGTGATGGATCTTGAACAGGAACAGCTTACCATCAATGCTCTCAAAGAGTTGGGCAGCAGTCAAGAGGACGAGGAGGAGGAGGTGGCGGCTCTGCAGTACGACCAGAGCGAAGAAAACCCCAGTGCTACATCAGTGCAGCAGTCTTCCTTTACCTCAGTTCCGTGTTCCCAAAGCAACCGTGTGTGTGACAGCATGTATTCCAAAGAGGTTGAAGCCATCGACGAATGGGTAGCTGAAGCCTATCATCTTGCTGAGCATGTCTTGACAGCAATACTAACCCACTTATCAGGTAACAACTCGTCCTTATGGGCAGTAGGCCTGCTGACCTCATGCAATCCCTTAACAATACCTTTCTCACTTGCACCTTGTAACTGCCTCCCTAATTTTTAAAGAGTTTTTACTAGGGGTTTAACAGTAAATTGAACCTTTTTTACAGGATGTTGGGTTCAGAATGAGAATTTCGGTTTGCCCTCTGACTCAAACAGCTGTTTGTGTCTACTACTTGCAAACAGAACATAAATTCTGCTGCGCGAGTTTTTTTTACCCAGAAAGTGTAGCAGCCAGCCAGTGTTGTCAACTGTATGCTAGTTGGTTTAGCCAGGTTAGCCAAGCTTAATGGATCATTGTTTGTGTCAAACTGTATGCCAACACTGATAAACTGAAGTTGAGTACATCTGTGGATACACTTCAAACACAAGTGTGTTGGTCTAGGTAAATCATTGTGGCCAATGAGAAACTGTTGAATGTTTTTATCGTTTTCAAAATCTAAATTAAGTGTTTTCTGCATTTTTTTTGGTCTGTTGTACCGAAACGTACAACAACGTGACTCAAAAATCGAGGTACGTACAGAACCATGAATTTTGTGTACCGTTGTACCACTAGTTTTTACATGTTACATTGAGGTACCCAAAAAGAGGCCAGGTGTCTTTTTTTTTTTCTTCCATTTTGTTATCACCCAAATAATGGCTAAAAAATCTAGCGGAGCCATTTGAAAGACTGGAGTTGATTCTTTCTTGTCCTACCTGTTAGCACACAAAAGCACCACCATCTGTTATTTAACTGTTAAATCTGTGTTATCAAAGCTGTGCTCATAGTTTATTTGGAAATAAATTGGTCATTCAGCTTGGAAAAAAGACCAAACCGAGGGGGGGGAGGGGTTCTGTGTTTTATTGTTGAGATGAAAAAAACAGCTAACATTTATCTGTTTACACATCTCTTATCTTTTGTTTAGTCCAAACCTGTTGAAGAATTCAGTTGTTTTGTGGCTTCAGTTGATCATTAGCACATTCCATCATCCTCTAGCAGGCATTAACACAGCCCATAGTTACTAGTGCAAATGATTACTGAGTGATGACACATGTGCGGACTAAATGACAAAAATGAGTAAGGTTATTGTAGCAAACCACTGTTTAAACGATTGTTTAAATGGCGGCTTTGGGCTTGGATGTAATGCAAAGTAGCATTTCTTTCTCTCTTCTTCTTATGATGTCAAGTTGCTAGTTACATGTTCAGCTATAGAACTCCAATACAGAAAGACCTCTGGTCTTGAAAGTCATTCCGGCTATTTGACAGTATACTAAAGCTGTAGAGCCTGCAGTTGTCACATAGATTATAGTAGCCACATCACAGTGTAGTCAGCTATATGGACACTAAGTCTGCATATAGTCTAGTGATCCCCAATCCGTTTGACCCTGTCATGCCCTCTGTCCTTTACAGCTCGGCAGTGGTCCATTGACAGAGAATGGGTGGGGGTTTAAATATGGCGCCCAAGTATTGGCTTGCAAGAACGTTGGAAGTCACGGGGCACAGTCAATCCCCAGGGTCGGATTTCTGTCTTGATGCAGTGTTCCACAGCACACTTTGATGATGACGGAGCATGGCAGTCCTCACTCAGCCGTCCTTTACCCCTTTTAAATAAACAGTCTTGAATATTTGTGAGCTCATATAAACCAGCATGCTTCCATGCATCGCAGATTACTATGATGGGTATTACGCTCTGTTAGACGGTGACCAGAGCAAGGCCAAAGTACTGGTATTGGTATTTTTCAGGAGTTACAGGAGCCAGTTTTGCTATCCCCTCCCCTTCTCTGCAAACACCATCTCCATTCCAGACACACATGCACAGAGGCTGGTATGTACAGTAATCCCAACACTTTCAGTGGTGCGTCTACATGTGTTGAATATTTGAACCTAGAGTTGGCAAACCAGAGAACCGAGTGCTGGTTCATTCAGGGACAGTGTCCATAAGAGGCATACAAGTTTGTCAACATTTTAAGCCCTTAAGTTCATTGTTGAGTGAAGTTTTTTGTTTGTATGATGATATTGAGTTGGTGTTGAAGAGGAAGCTTTGTTTTGTGTCGTGTTCTATAGAGGAGCCTGTGTTTGAATCCTCCCCCTCTGGGCATGAGCTTGAGCTATTTTAGTGCTTCTCTGCAGTGCTGCTCCACAACTCTGGTTATTAGGCGGGTTGGGTCAGTTTGTTTCAGTTGGTGCGCCTGTTGCAATTGGATGAGCTCGTCACTTTCTGCATTGCTGTATACGTTTTTGGTCCCTTGTCAGAAATGCAGTCAAATCCACACAGTGTTGGCAAAAGTACTTCTCTGAATTTCTTTGAGTTTCTAATACCAGACTTTTGTTGGGGCGTAAAACGATAAGTTCAAAGCCAGCATTCCATTAGTGCTCAGATGTGTGTTAATCCTCTGTGTGAAGTGGAGGAAAGGCATATGTGAATGCTTGAATCCAACTGAACGGGTATTTGACTCCCAACTAAGCTGTCTGACAAGGACTGTCTGACAAGTCTGGTTTCCATCAGAAGAACTTAAAATAACCTTATTGTAACATACTCCATTGGAATAGTTAGTTAATTACACTGCCTATAAAGTGTCATTGCTACCCATCATTGTCTTGGTGACCCAGCATTAAACAGCAGGCGGACCCAGTTAGCAACTAGTTAGTGGATATTTTAGCAGGTGAAGAGTAGGGCTTGGTCATTTTTCAAAACTAGATACCAATGCCAATAGTGTCCAACATGCAATACCCATTATGTGAATGGAAGTTGTGTGTATGTGTGTCCCTCTGGCTAGCCAATAGTCGCTGCTTTGCACAGCGCACATATTTAGCTCTGTTAGCAGCTAGCCGCTGGCTCAGACATCTCCATGTAGAGAACCGTGTGCAGGCGATCCTGACTGCTGAGATAGTGGGCCAATCATATGTCACGTAAAATCAAAGAAATTTGCCTGCAAGAAAAACTATACAAATAGAAATTGTATTTTCTAGGTCTGGTTACAAAATGGATTCATCGCAGGTATCGTTGACTGGAGAAGTCTACGATTACTTGGTAGTGGGATCGATACTAGGAATGTGAGCCGCTAATCAATCAACCACCAAGTACAATTTTGAATGGTTATTATATTAGTATATATGTTAATCAACGGTCTATACTGTATGTAACCAGTAGAGCTGTTCAGACAGTGTGGCGAGCTCCGTGGCCGAGCCTGGAGTATGTGCTTCTGCTGCAACTCTTCAAACTAATAACCAATTAAAATACGTCCTGGATTCTATTTGATTGCCACTTATAAGGTAATGGAAGGGTGCATAACATGGTTGCCTGGTCCAGTTTGTGTGCATTGGTCCAGGCTGTTTCTACTCGGGCCTGTGTGTGCAGCTTTAAGAGCAGCACAGTGAAAGCAGGCCACTGCGTCTCAGCAGAGTAGAGTCAGGGCGAGAGACATACAGACGGGGAGAGAGAGATAATGAACAAGGACCGTAGAGCTCAGGCTGCCTCCAATATCATGGAGCTGCAGAGCCGGAGAGCCCCCACAGTTTATAGATGTACGGATAGAGATTATTAAACTCTCATCAAGGCTGCCAACGTTACTGGCATAATAGTCCACACTTCTCCTCTTTTATTGTATAAAATGTGTGTATGCTGTATTCAGTGAAGAATATATTTTTTAGCACTATTAACATTAGCTCATTGACTGAATGTCAGCAAAAGACACACTGCTCTCAGACATTCATTGAAGGTTTGTAGCTAACGCTAGCTCAGTAACAGTAAAGAAACCCCTGCGTTGGGTTATTGTAACATTAAAACACAAATTAGCTGACGTTAAAATATCAATTTTGAGCGCTGTATTTCTCGTGTTTTATAAAGATAGTTTTCATCTGTTGACATTTAAACTAGTGCATGTTTCAAACTGTGGGTCTGCAGGGCGATGTTTCTCGGTGCCTCACTGTGGCTACCGGCAGCAATGCATGCTGGGAGTACACACTCACACACACAACCCTTGCATTGCAGGGTGAGGAAATCCCGCTCATTGTTGTTGTCCGATAAAACTACATTGTTTGCTTGATTGTATGCAGTTGAATGCTCTCATAATGTTTTCAACATATTTCATGAATCCACGACAACCTGGAGGTTGTCAAACCACTGATTTGATGGATGAGAATGACATTGGACTGGAGTTGTTTTCTCACAGCGTCCTTGTAGGCAGAATAAGGAACAATGGAGCTCTGTTTCTCTCTGCAGTGCTGCTGCTTTCGCTCCAATTCTTATAAACAGGTTGGCAGGCTGAGCGTTGTTGCTTATTTTTTCAGGAAAAGCCACATAGCGGTATTAAATATAATACAAAGAATATGTTGGAGATGTTTTTATATAATATCAGTTCAATATCTATCAAGGTATCAAAGTCAATATAATCTTCTCATTGTAGTCAAACTAGAAATACTGTTTCTCGATTTGTCTACTTTCATTTGGGATGGGACCATATAGGATGTGATCGTGTTTAAAAAACACAATAAGTTGATATTGGTGAATTTCTATAATCAGGATAATTGAAAATACTGTCATGAGTGACTTGAAAAAGCTGTTGAGTTGTCATGGTAGAGAAGTGAAAAATAGTGATAAATCATATATTTGTTTTAGTTAGTTTGAAAAAAACAGTTTAAAAAAACAGTTTATGCGTCTTACATTTCTGACTGTAACAAGGGTCGGTTTCCTATAACGTGTGTTCCCATTAAACTAGCTGGAGCACTGGAGCCTGAATCGTCCCTGAGGCATCAGTCCACGTGGTTTCTCCCCCACTTACAAAGGGCTTTTTAAAAATGCGGCCTTTTTCCCCACGCAGAGGGAAGGTGTGGCAGTCTGACAGTGCCAACCCATTCCAGCATTACATAACCACCTTGTATAGAGGCCATCACTTCTGCATGCACGACTCACTCACACGACATGCATACAAACATGAAGCGGGCATCTACAGCTCCCTCGGTTATTCTCTGCTGTGGGTGTCCAAGGAGATATACGGTGCATATTCATGATTATTGGGCCGAATAATTTATTATTTTTATTATTAATTATGACGATTTTAACTATTTTAATTTATTTTGATTGTTTTATGGCCATCACTTTTTCTCAATGAAAAAACAAAAAATCATTATAGGTGTCTATTCATATATAGCTGGGTTGATATTTCATTGTAGGCTGATATACCCTCTAACCCCCCCTCTCTCTGCAGTTAAGGATCTGATCCACTGGCGAGACCCCAAGAAGTCTGGCTTGGTGTTTGGGCTGTCCATGCTGCTGCTGCTGTCGCTGGCAGCCTTCAGCGTCATCAGCGTGGCCTCCTACCTCCTGCTGGCCCTGCTCTGTGTCACCATCACCTTCCGCATCTACAAGTCCGTTGTCCAGGCAGTGCAGAAGTCCAGCGATGGACACCCCTTCAAGTAAGACCGTCGTTATTTAACATTTATCTCTTCTCAGGATTTATAGATGCGATCATTTTGTTTTCATCTATTTTAATGTAAAACAATCGAACAATGTTATATGAGGTGACCAGAAATCCTAAGCCCCCCCTGCATGAATAATCAACATAAACTTCACCCCCCTTCATGATCGTAAGCAAGACAGCTTTTACAGGTCACTCATATGACGATATTCAGGATTATCCCGATAATGGAAATTCACTGCGATCAACTCATTGTGAGTGTTTCCATCACGATCCCCAATAAAATCCAACATCTCATCTGATCCCTAGTATGAAGCCTTTTTTTTCTTTCAAGCCCCTAAGGCAAAAAGGATCCTCCTGTTAGTTTCCTCCTTAAAGCTCTTCGCCGTAGGCTGGTCATGCCCGTTTCCTAGCATCACTTTGGACCCACACTTAGCCTCGTTTTGCGCTAACCTCCCCCTCCTCTGTCTTCTCTGCAGATCACTGATAGATAAGGATGTCGGCATCCCCCCAGAGACCTTCCGCAAGCACGTGGATGCCAGTCTGACCCACATCAACCGAGGACTGAAGCAGATGAGCCGCCTCTTCCTGGTCGAGGACCTTGTGGACTCCCTAAAGGTGAGCAGCTCCAGCCTTCAGTCATTGTCCGCTGTCAACCTGAGTTTTGGTCATTTAGTTTGCTTAATTAATCATTTTGCTAATTCGCTAATAATAATTTAATGACTTTGAACCTCAAAGAGTTGAATGAAATTAAGACATTCCTTGTGGAATCTCTCATTGACAGTATTTTTTGAGATCTTTGTTTTCATGTATAATCTTAATCTAACTAGTAAATATGGTTATCAGAGAAATCTAGTGCAGTAAAAAGTACAGTAGATAAGGGTACAGTATTTTATTCTGAAATGTAGTGAACTATGATGTATGAATTTGCATCAGGCAACATACCCAAGTAAAGTACAAGTACCTTTTTAATATTGTGCAAAAGTAGAGACAATGTACTTGGTAATAAATCACATGAAAAGACGACTCTAGACAAAAAAATATCATAATATGTGCAGTGGAGCAAACTAAGGAACTATAAAGTAATAAAAGCTGAAATATAAAGGTATATCTCACAGAGATCTGATAGGCCCCAAGCTAAAGGTTGTTTGTTGTTTTAGATGAATGTGACGGATTAAAGCGGCGGTGAAAGTTGCAGAGCTGTGCAGGCTGTCACTAAAGTATGTACAAAGAAGAGGTAGACGTAGTCGTCCCTCCCTAGAAGGTGCAACAAAGCTAACAGGAGGAACAGGCAGCTGATAGTCCAGCTCAGTCGGTCCACACCCAACGTCCTGAGATTAGGACTGATCACTACATGAAACACCTGTATGGGCTGTTTGAAAGCTGCTTTTGTTTAGCTTATATAAACTCCTGCAGTTGTAGCGAGGTGTGGCCCGTCAGATGGATGATTGAACAGTCTGCATGATGGGATTCTGTTCATTCATTACCATTCATCATCGTCCATTAGCAAGTTGAGATGCGAGTCTAAACATCACCTCTCTGATTCTCTCTCCTCCGTTCACCAGCTGGCTGTGGTCATGTGGCTGTTCACCTACGTTGGAGCCGTCTTCAATGGGATCACCATCCTCATCCTGGGTGAGCACTGAGGGAGCAGAATGAGGGCATTTACAGCTCACACAGTGTGCTGTTGTTGACTGTAAACTAAATAGACATGGCAAACAGACGGCTAATGGACTGGGACTACAGGTCAGGTCGTCCACTTCTCCATCTGTGGTATCACTCCATCGGGAGCTCAAACTCCCAGTTAAACCAGTGGTAACATTTCTATGATAACAACCATTCTCAAACATTTGAGTTTGAGGTTGGTTCTTCAGATTTAATTAGTTTAAATTACAGTTATAGCCTGGTTGATTATTTCTCAGCTTCTTTAAATTCAGTTTCAAACCAGGAAGGACAAAATATGGGTTAAAGAAATCCTTCAGTTTATTCCTGGAGAGTCGTGGAACTTAACTTTGGGCACAAGGTGAGGACTGGAACAATATGGCCTTCCAAGTACCTCCAGATTCAGATCATTGTTGCTGGAGTTTTCAAACACAATCCTCCATAAAAACATAGCAAATGTAAAATGTACTTTTAATGAGGCCACCATGTTCCTTCAGTGTGGTGGTCGGAGCGATGTGCAGTGGGTTGACTAAGTACTCCGAGGCTACGTGGTTGTGTAAGGAGTGGCGACCAGCTGATTCACTCTACTGTCCCACTAATGGTTTGCCCTGATGTGGTCCAACCGTGTCTCTCTTTAAATGGTTCATTCTTTGAACAATGAAAGATCGTTAAAGGGGAAATCCGCCAACTTCTATGCGGATGTCCGATCAGTGTTGATGGTAAACGTATTCCCTTGATGCCTTGATGAGTTCACAGCTCCAAAATCTGTTGTTCTTCCTGCATCTAACGTAGTTGGAAGCGATGAAGAACTACAGGCTATTCCAGCTTCGTCTCCACCTCTGAGTCACCAGGGTGGTGTTCTCTAGATGCTGAAGAAATGCAGCAGAGAGAGGCTGAGGCTGCATTAGCCGTGCTAGAGGATACGGTGGACCAGAGGGGTCCCTCCAGGCCTCAGAAGCCTGCACGCAATGCATTCTGGGACATGAAGGCATTGCTGGCACGGCTCCTAGAGCAGCAAAACCCAGCTTTCTGGGTCAATATAGCACATACTGAGGAATTATCACTTGACTCCATTTACCATCAACACTGACTGGACCGTTTAATTTCCCTATGAATTTAAACTGATAATTATACTGACATGTTTTTAACGACTAACGAGATATATTAGTTAGATAATACTATGATAATAATTGATAATAATGTCAATACTCAGTGCATCTAAGTTTAGTAATTTTCATGTAAAAACTGGGGTTTCACACACGATGAGCTTCTGCTTCTTCAACCAGAAAAATAGCATTATGATGAAAGTGGTCTTCATGTCCTCCACTCAATTACTGAAATATGATATGTATTACTTTATTTATGAATGTCTTCCTGAGCAGAGGATTAAGTGTAGACTATATTTAGAATATTTTCATTGGTTTATGTCAGACAGCCCTTTCTGGTGGGGAAAACAACCTTGAACTGAAGATAAAGCAGTAAAAAAAATGGTATCCCTAATACACTGACTAAGGAGAAGTACGTCATACAGCCCCCCTCCTACACATCGCCTCTGTCCCTTAACAGGATAAATGGTAACGTGCGTGTTCGGCATGTTGTGGTGTTTCTAACGTGTACCGTCTCCCTCCTCCAGCTGACATCCTCCTCTTTGCTGTGCCTCCCGTCTACGAGAAGAATAAGGTGAGGCCCGCCGCGTCACGCTGAATATGTCAGAGCAGCGATGACTTCAGTCGTTTGGTGAACGTTCCCGTACGCAGTGAGCTCACTCAATGCCTCCAGTCTTCATCGCACACTGAAGGCTTGTTGCCATCCAGTGACGGAGAATGTGAAGTCATGGTGAAACCGGGCTGCTGTCAGCAGCACGGCCATGCCCATCAAGCAAAATGGGAACTTAATGAGCGTAGGGGATTCATACTCATCAACTGTTGACTCAGTATTGTTAGGTTCATTGTAGGTATGGGGCGATATGAACATCCAATGTCAATTATTACAATTATCCTTCGGATTCACGGTATTGTCCTGATTATCATCAAAATTAGATTAAAACTCTTGAATTGGTATTTAAAAAATTCTGGTGCCACTCTACGTTTTAGTTAAGAAACAAAGATTTTTATTGAGTCAGAGATGAGACGCACATCTTATGTTAGTAAGCATCCTTTATAGGTGAAAAACAATCTCATAGAATCAATAATAAGTAGATTGAACATCATAAAGACTCTCTGATCAAAGTCTCCAGACGACCTTCATCTAGTTTCCAACCTAACAGGCCATTTTCCAGCCTTCACTCCTGTTCCCGGTAAAACAAATTTGGATGGATATAGTGCTTTGATATGCGGCGGTAAAACCCACTGAATCAATAGAGCGTTGATGTGAAAGGAAAAGGGCCTACTTCATGTCATGTCAGTTTGTGGTTTGTCAGTTCGGGTCAATGGGGGTCGGGCATCTCTAAACATCCTTCCGTTTATACGTTAACTGAGTGGCTCGTAGTCGCATCCCGTAGGATCCACTAGTTCTCAGATTTCAAAATGATCCTTTACTTATTTTCCTACATATAATTTCCCCAGCCTGATGCTGACCTTCTCTCATCTTTTCCCCTTCCAGACCCAGATTGATCAGTACATCGACCTGATACGTACTCAAGTCAACACCACGATGGCCAAGTAAGCCCATCATGCGATCAATAACGAGCCTTCTAGATGGAGCGTTCTTATTTTTTCACACCCGTTCTGCTTTTTTCTCCCGCAGGTTGCAAGAGAAACTTCCCGGAGCTGTGAAGCGCAGCAAAACTGAATGATCACCCCGCCCCCACCAATTAGAAACCTCCACATCACCATCATCTCCATCTCCATCTTAGACCTGCCCCCCTTACCTCCCCCTCCCCAGATTCCCCCCCGCCCCAGTCTAACTCCTCCTCCCTCTCCATCCACCACCACCATCCTACTACACTGAACCTTGCTAGGTAGAAAAATCTCGATATACTCGATATTCAATGTAAAACTACTGCGCAGCTTAATTTGCAAAGCATTAAAAAGAACTGTGCCTGTGCAGACAGGAAGCGTGTCGCTAGCGAGGAAGTGATGTAGCGCCACGGCGGGACCCCCGGCTGTCTGCGGGCACGCCACGGGGGAATGGAGGCAGGGTCGAGTGAACTAGACTGAATCTATGACCTGGTTTTGTCGTGTACAGCGAGCAGGGGGTCGGATGATGTCTGCGTCACAAAAAAAAGCAAATGTCTGTACTTTAAACCACACATTTCCCCGAAGGTTAACGCATCATTTAAGACGGAAAGAAAACGAAAAATGTTTAAAAAAGTAACAAAAAAAAGGAATAAACCCAAGGTTTTGGGTGTAATTGTGGCTAGTCTTCTCCTGCTCTCTTGCTCTGCAGCTGTTATGTGGATAGATATGAGTTCATGTTAATGGGTTTGCTGTTACTGATTGGCCTGTTTATCGAGTTAGTTTCCATTCGCCTCACAGCCACGTCTGTATGTACGTTTCTGCAATGCACTGAACTTTTCTTTTTGAAACCCATGAGCAGGTTGAAATAAAAGGATTGGAACACTGAGCCAGCTGTGATAATTTGGTCTAGTTCACCCTCTTGATCAGATGAACAGTTTTCTGTATGTATGTATCTATACACCCGAAGACGAACTGCAGGCTTTCTCTGCTGTATGAAACACGTTAGCGTCGCTTTTTATATCAAAGGAACTCACTTAACGGCAGTCCTGACTCCTTTTGTCGCACCTGTTCAAGCCACAGTGTTCACGTTCACTTGTACAATTTTTCTTATTCTTCTCACTGCTTATTACTATTATTGATATTAATTATAGGATTGCTGCTTTGACTCTCTAGTAGCTTGACAGCAGCAATGTAAGAGTTTATGTTAAGTGTTATTGAGCTTCATAATTTAAAACGGGGTCTTTCAGAGGCCTCCTGAGAAATAATTCCTGATTGTTCAATACGTTTTAAGAGATTCCCCCTGATGTGTTGTTCACACCTTTAAATCTCAGAATGGCTTCCCAGCTCCCTGTTGGTGTTAAAAATAAATAAAAAATCTACTTCTGGTTGTGATGGAGTATAAAATGTGCCTCCAGAAAAATAGACTTTTACAGTTATTCCTTAAAAGGTCCGCTCCTAGTTTTCCTAGAGGGGAAAACGTTAAATTAAGTTAAAATGTGTTAATTTAATTAATTTATTTATTTATTGGATGCAGTTAAAAATATACTTTTATTCCCAATTTAATTTAAATCAATTGGACTGAACTTAAAAACAAAATTTTAATAAATTCACCACTGTTAAAGTCTAACTATTATTTTGGCACATTGTAGACTCCGTACAAAACCTCCACAGCGACCTGAGAGGAACCTCTGAGATTTAGGGTTTTGTGTAACAAAAGGAGGGGCGGTGAGGTTACATAGTGTAGCCGGGGATACGGAAGTGGTTTTGGTTTGGAGTGGTTTATTATAGAGGTCCGTTTGTCACTTTGTTCCTTTTTCTTTGACTGCCTTGAAGCGCATGTCATAGTGTAAGCTGGAAACTGATTCTCACCCTTTATATAGGCTGTATCATATTCTTCGACCCTGACTTTTGTTTAATATGATTATTACTTGTGACCGTTTTAATGGTGTTTTTGAACTCTGTAAGAAAAACCATAGTCATATGTTAGCTTACTGCCACGTCTCCATATTGTTTTACGGGATGAATTTATAGAAGGAAATGTTTGTGTTGCTGTCCAGTTCATCGCGCCCCAAATTAAGTCACACAGAGTAACTGTCCCTGAATACAAGCCAGGCTACTACTACTGCTACGTCTGCCTGTGTACCGAATACTCTGGAACATTCCTCCCCACGCATGCCCTCCGCTGTGTGATCGCCTCACAAATGTCTTGGTTAAAGCCAAAATATGCAACGTTTCTGTTGGAGATGCTAGCTGTTAGCCGCCCCCGACCCCCGTCGGCTCACCTGAGGAAGAGGTCGGGGTTTCAGGCTTGAATACTGAGACTGCTAATGAATTTATGCATCCTGTTAATTTATTTGAATGTGGCGAAGTTGCATATTGTAGCTTTAAGTTGTCATTTTAAAGGTTAAAGTCGAGCTGAAACCGGATTTCAAGAGTAGCTATGATGAAACAGGAAGGGCAGGCGGGACGACGTTGGGATTGAATTTCATTTTATTTAATCATTTTACAGTTTTGCTCACGACCTCCTAATTTCTTATTATTTTGGCATGTTTTTCTCTTTTTCATTGGTTGTAATTGATTAGTACTAGCTAATGTAAAACCGCGTCGTATTTCATTTTGCAAAATATGGGGAATGATTTTTTTTTTTTTAATTAATAGGTGATCAATGAGCAGGGATGTGATGTTAAAGGTTTTTTTTTTTTAATTTCAGCTCGACTTTAACTTCATACAAGCACATTTGTATTAGAAGTTTGGTTTCCGTTTATTTTTAAGGGCCAGTTCAATCAAAACAAAAAAAACAACGTTTCTCTCCCTGTCATCCAGAGAAGTATTATTTTTATTTCTACCTCCAACCCAATACCATGGAGATGGTCATTTGTGGTGCACTGGATTATGAGTCGGCACTTTTTTAAGGCCCTATTTCTTCTGTAAAATGTAATTTCAAGGAAGGAATAAATTCACCATTAACCTCCGTTGTGGTGGAAGTGGAAATGTCAGACACTGAACTGAATCTGAACATATTTTTGGTTGAACTGGTCCTTTAATGTTCAACCTGCTGAACCACTGTCACGCCCGAGGTGTGGCGCTCTGAAACCAAGTGAGCGTCCCACCTTTGCATTTAACTGTAGTTCAGGAGAGTCCATGTTACCTGTGTGTTGGTGCGCTGCAGAACCACGACTACTTCTCACTATCATAGTCGGCTTGTTTCCTTGGAGTGTAATATTATAATATATAACATGAATAAACTGTGTTCCCTCACAGCATGTTGCTTTTCTCCTCCTGTTAGTCCCCGTTTTCATCGGCTATGACTGTGTGTGTGTGTGTGTGTGTGTGTGTGTGTGTGTGTGTGTGTGTGTGTGTGTGTGTGTGTGAGTAAGAGAGTGTTTGGCAGGAGTGTGTTTGACTTCTTTTTTTTTTTTTTTTGGTCTCTGGAGAGTCTTGTTTTGCTTTTGACTCGACTGGTTTCTAGACGTTCACTAACATCAGCTCTGTTTTGTATTAGCTATGACTTTGGTTCCGATTTTTGAAGCTTTGGGAAAGATGTCGCAGAAAAAAAAAAAAAAGAAGAAAACTGTTTAAAAAACAACAAGTATGTGGTCTCTGTACTGATGTCAAAGTGAAATTAATAAAAACACGTCAAAGGACTGTGGCTCGGTGGATGTGTTCTCTTCTCTCTGGGTTAAAGGTCGCTGCAGGGCCTTGAGAGGAACAGGAACTATTTTCCCAGCATGCCTGCAGATTTAAAAACGCAGCCTGGATGAAATATCTAAAACAAGAAGCTTTGACTTGAGGCTTCTGTCTGTTATGGTGTTTGGGTGGAGAGGGGATTATAGTTTCTATTTTTAGCAGCATACTAAAAGCATTAATGTTAACGGTCACATGCAGACTTGACATCCCATTAAAAGCCTATATGTGGTATAACATAATAGATTCCTAAAGTTTATGTCCTCAATACTGAATGAAGTGATACAAAGTTAGTGTGTGGTGGATGACGGATTGATTTGATGGAAACATTCCAGCTAAACAGCCAATAAATAACCAATAAAAACTATTTATAGTAGTTTATAAAACAATAAATACTTCCACTTTCTGTTATCAGCAAAAGTCATAATGATAATGGGGCATTAAAAAAGACAATCTTATCAAGTCTGTGGGAGTAAATATGAATCAACAATGTGATCAATAATGTTAATAAATAGAGTTTTGTTCATTAGTGATGGAACGTCGCTAAGCTAGAAGGGTTTTTCCACAACCTGGCAACCCAAAAAACACACTTCATGCATTTTTGTGTTAAAATCGAGTTGACTGAATAATCAACATGTTTTCTGCTTCCATTCATTTGAAATCTTTGTTTTATCTTGTAATTATCGATGTTTTGCTGCTGATTCATCACCAGAACGTTGTCGCTCAGAAAGCAGGATCAGATTGAAGGAGCCCAGAAACAAGAAGTAAACCATCGACAGCAGGCAGACTGGCGGTGTAGAGTATTTATTCAGAGATCATGGTCATGTGACACACGTTGGCCATGTACAAATGAAAGGTGAGCGGACGAGGTGAGAGTGAAGAGAAATGAGGAGCCAGAGAGGAAATCTCTCTGCGCCATCATGCACATACACAGTATAAACACACACACACACACACACACACACACACACACACGCACCACTATCATTCATTTCACTGTAGTTTACTTCATCTTAAATAATTAAGTGCTATCTATGTCCGAACTCTTCTAGAGTGACGCGGGGGCTCGTTCTTCGCCAACGTGGACCAAGCGAGTGGAAATGTGACGGCGTTGCTGTCAGAGTGGAGTCCTTCACTGTTCCTTTGTATCAAAAGCTTCACCTGAGTAAATTCTGTTCATGTACAACAGAGCGGCAGGGTCACCGTGGGACGTCTGGGCAAACTGGTTCAATACAGCCAACGCTTGAAACCTCAGTCTCCAGTTTTGTGTTAATCTTCAAATATTGCAGTATTTTCATCCTACGCATTATGACTAAATTAAAAAAAAAATACTTTTTTTGGTGTAATATCACAGTTTTCTTCATGTGTTTTTATCGAAATGTAATTTTTTAGTAAATTATTCACATTTAATAATACTTATCCATCGTAATATATTTTTCTCAAAATATTTTCTTTCTCTTTATAATTCAAAACTATTCTAGAAGTTTTTTAAAATCGTAATATTATGAGCGTTTTTTCTTCATAATTCTTCAAACCGAGATTCAAACATTTTTATTTTTTCTCAAAATATTAGATATTTATAATTCATATTTATAAAATATAATATATTGTTTAATATTAGTATTTTTTCTCCAAAAAACCCTAGCAGTTAGTTTAAATCCAGCGACCCTAACACTCTGTTGTACTTGTACAACCAGAAATGACACGTTTGCAGTATCTTCAGATGTCAACAGTCTACTGATGAAATGGTTGCTGATGAAAACAGAATCCCTGAGTTACATTTTCCAGGTGAAGGTGTGACATTTTATGGCAGACTTTTCTTCCTCTGACAGCTGTAAGCTATTCTCCAACGTCTTCTGTTGCATACATTTTTTTACAGTGAATGAGAAGAAGAAAAAAAAACAAACATGAAGCGGTACCAAAGCTGGATTGAAACATTTCAAAGCAAATGTCAGACGAGTCGTTGGTTGAGATCTTGAATGAAGTAGAAAACCAGACACGATTACAAACACGCTTTGTAGAAACCAGGGTGCATAAAAGTACTTGTATAAAGGAAAAATAATTCTATTTTTTTCATATATTTACATATTTTTTTGTGCAGTTTTAGCTAGGATGAGTTGTAGATGATGGAAAGGATGCAGACTGACGGAGAGATAACATATCTCATAATGGATGAGAGAGGAGGACGTCCTTCTCCTCCGCTGTAAACAAGGAATTAAATAGAGAGAAACGCGACTGCACGCTGGCATTCATTGTCTTCAGCAATAACATCAAACACAGTCTCATTCAACTGGCTGTACACAAAGGAAAGCTGGGGTTTAGTACATTTTTGGGGACAAAGTGCTGTGTTGTCTTCAGACACGTTATCATAAAACTAATTCACCTCGGCCTCACCGAAGACTAACTTCCTGAGAGCGTAAGACTCAGGCCCCGAGCAGAAACCAGCCCCGACAGATAACAGGTGCTGTGGCTGCGACGACGCCAATTTGGAGTCAAACAAAAGTCCAGACGCTCGGATTGAATATCTAAAGCTCTGTTTCCGTAGGAGTGGCTAAATTCACCTTCCTACAGAACCGTTTACAGGTTTGAAATGATGACAAAACAAATAGACTTTCCAGGTGTGTGTAGAAACATTAGTGGACCAATATTTAGTGACCACATCAATATAATTGTTCTATCCAACTACGTTTTCTGTGGTAATGAACAAACAAACCTATTTAATAGCTTGCAGCTGGTGTTTGGGTGTAATGAGTGACCGTGTTAACAGGTGACTCTCGGCCCGACGAGTCCCTGGTCGCCCGTAGCGACGGCAGCTGTTGAAAATGCGAAGGTGTCCTCGTAAAGGCCTTCAGTCTATTTCCATCCATCTGTGTTTATCATCTACGGCAGTCTCCAGTTACTTTG
The DNA here is from genome assembly GCA_029853015.1 of Chelidonichthys spinosus. Taxonomy (NCBI): domain Eukaryota; kingdom Metazoa; phylum Chordata; class Actinopteri; order Perciformes; family Triglidae; genus Chelidonichthys; species Chelidonichthys spinosus. The sequence continues at coordinate 6,042,790 of CM056843.1, read as the reverse complement.
AGCAGCCGTGCACGCACGCAGCTGAAAGTCACCAGTTAACACGGTCGCGAGTTAAACTGAGACACCTGTTGCACCAAAACGGCCGCGATGCCGTCTGATTTCTGTACAACCAAACATTTTGATGCTGGTGACAGTTTTAATGACATTTTTAAAGCCGACTAACAGATTGATTGATTGGTGACGTAGTGACTAGTGGGCGAGCTAACTGCTAACATGCTAACTAGCCAGACATGTCCATGTCCCTTGGGTTTCCCAGCTCGATGACCTCATCAGACAGACTTGGTCTCCTTAAAAAGTCTAGATTTACTCTTTGACGAATCACAAATTAATTTGAAACAAAGTTTTCTTCCTCTGCTTTATCTTACTACCAGCAGGAAGCTCTGGAGTGTTTTATTGTTAGTATTATAAATCTTGTGCGTTATCATTATTTAATTTCCCTATTTCTGAGGAGGTCCGAAGCAGATAAAGGCTTTAGTTTCAAAAGAGCGTGGCTGGACTTTTACTTTTTAGGTCATGACATGTGTCGGTGGTTTCCTTGGTTGCAGGCGCCACGTTAGCCACAGCGAGCTCTCTGTTAACAGAGTAAACAGGGAAATTCCAGTATTTGTCACCCAAATCCTCAGACGTTTGAACGTTATGACACATAGTTTTGATTCGGGTTGTGAGGAGAATACGTTTGTTTGGCAAATACTTGAATTTCCCTTCAGGAAGGAAGGCTGTTTCTGAACGGGGGCCGTGCGAGGAGCGACGGACGGAAGCCCTTCTAAGTGCCGCAGTGAGCCGGAGCGGCGGCCAGCTCGGCGTGTCCGTGGTCCTGGGAGGAGAAGCAGTCGTCGGCGTGCAGGGCGGCCTGGTTGTAGCTCAGCAGGGCCTGCTGCTTCTCCTCCGGGCTGTAGTCCAGAGAGTGGGGGTGCACCTGCTGGACGTGCCTCTTGATGGTGCTGACTTTCAGCGTGGCCAGAGTGGCGCCGCACACCATGCAGATGAGCCCGTGTCTGCGACAGTCGTAATCCATCAGGTAGTCCAGCCGCCAGCGCACCTGGTAGTTCCTCCTCTGGTCCTTCCCGGGGTAATGACCCTGACGGGACGGCGTGGCCGCGGCGCCGTCGTCCCTCCCTTTACCCGTCCCTCCGCCCACGTCCTCCTCCGTCTTCGCCGTTTTGACGTCAGGCGAGGCGTCCTTGTCCGTCTCTCCCGTGGTGTTCAGGACATCGGCTTCACTCGGGTCGATTTCTGCTAAAACAGGAAGGAGGTGCTGCTGCATTAAACTAAAGGAGAGCACCGGACAGGAGCTAGCAAGTATTGTATCTTAATGTTAAATATGTCACAATTTATATGTCAAGCCGAAATCACCAAGTGAGACTTAAATGAAATACATAATATCTCCAGTTTGATTATTCCCTAAAAATAAACATGTTAAGCCGTAAATTCTCAAACATATAAATTGCATATTTCTATGACCTGCATGAACAAATAAAGAAGCAGAAGTGAAGCACCTGTACTATAATAGCTCACATGGTAAAATGAGCTTTTAATGTGAAACATCTGTACAGGAAGTGCAGTTATACTGACAGTAGCTTCACATCGGTAGGAAAAAAAAGAATGGACATTATACTATCAAGACAAAACAGAAACATGGAGATAAAATATACTTACAAACAAGGCAAATAAGTAATGAACTCTCCCTGTAGCTAACCTAAATGAACACCTGTATTTAAAGTGGTCAAAGCTTCTCACCATCTTGAATCTGCGTGCCGTCACTAGAATAATCTTTGGTCCAGGCAGCAGCCATGGCTTCCCTCTCTTCTAGGCTTAGGGTCGGCGTCTCGGGGTGACATTGCTGGATGTGGCGGCGGAAGCTGCTGACCTTGATTTCGTGCAGGACCTGAGAACACACCATGCAGAACGTGCCCCGGCCCTGAGGCCCGTAGGCCACCATGTAGTCGAGGCGGAGCCGCCACGGGTCGCCCCCGAGCAGCCGCCTCTTCCTGGGCTGGCGGAGCGGCTGGGGTCCCTGCTGCGGAGCGCCGACGCCGCCGTCCTCACCGATAAGACAAGTGTCCTGAGTTAAAGTGCCGTCGCCTTCCGGGTACAAGTCAGTGTTGATCTGGATGGCCTCCACTTCCTGAGCGAAGAGGTTCCCCCCGCCTTCTTTGGTGTCGGGCTCTGATTTGATTGAGTTCTCGGACTCTTCTGTTGTGGGAAGAGAATCACACAACATGTGAGAGATTCAAAGACCCTTTCACACTGGATTTCTTTAAACTTTAAACATTGAATTAAAATCGTTACCAGCATCAAGACTTCTGGTTGTTACATGTTATTAAAAGAGAGAGAGTACTTGTACGTGTTTGACTACAGGTCCCATGAGGTGTTGGCACTGTGCCTGATAAACAACACAAATAATCACTATTGATGACATCGTTGGATGATGACAGAGCACGCTTGCATGGACTGTGATCAGGAGGCAGCGTTGGAAGATCCAAGAGGGCGACCTGTTACCGTGGCAACGCTGATTCGGTGCAGAGAGCGGTGATAAAGGCCTCCTGCTCTTACCGTGAGCCTGAGCCCAGGCCTGCAGGATGCAGTGCTTCTCCTCGGAGCTGTAGACCAGGGAGTTGGGGTGGGTGTCCAGCACGTGGCTCTTGATGTGGTCCAGGTGAAGGGAGGGCAGTTCTCCCCCGCACACCATGCACAGCAGCCGGCCGGCCTCCGCCTCGTACTCCATCAGGAACTCCTGGCGGAACCAGGCGTGCAGCGAGTCGTTCAGGTAGCGCTCCAGGGTCCGGGCTGACGGCCCGGCGAGGTCCTGCTCCTCCTGTTTGTGTTGGGGGGCTTCACCCTCCTCAGAGCAGGGGGGCAGACTGAGGGTTTGTTGTGGCTGCGGGGGCGTCACCGGCTCTGGGGGTTCAGCTGCGTTTAGAAAAGAAACAAGACAAGAATTTAAAAGGGTATTCTTTGGTTTCAGAGCAGTTGGCCATTATTTGTTGTTTAATACGTCCAGTGGGTGCCAAGCAGACTGTTTATAAGAAGTGGACGTAGTCATGGTGACGTCAACATTTTGGCCGTCACCATCTTGGATTTTGGCCTTCGCCATCCTTGTTTTTATGCAACCAGTTAAGGAAGTGGCCATATTTGGACTGTGGAGGAAGAGCGTAGCCCCGCCCTAAAGCATCCCCTACTTTCCAGTTTGTTTGACTCTAAATGGACCATAATGTACTAAATAAACATTAGGCTGGATTGAAGAAGACTTGAAACTAGAGATTGAGACCATAAACTCAAGTTTACAATGTTTACTGAATCAAGTGAGAAGTCGGGTCATTTTCTGATTCTTACTGCAGCCAGAGAATGCAAGTTGAAGGCACTTCAGCATTGGCTTCATTTATCAGAACTGGAGGTCTCCACCTGCTGTTGCCAAAGTGAATTAATCAATTAATGCTTAACAAGCATTCAAGTGATGCATACTGCAACTGTTGTCAGTCACCAGAAGTTATTTCCCTTTTTATGGCCTGATGATGCAGGATGACAATCACCAAAACTGTCCAATCAATGAGCTTCCTGTCAGCAAAGGACCCCGACTGCAGTTGTGAAAGCAGCCGACAGAAAACAGTGGAAATAAACTAAACAAAACTTACACTTAAACTAATATTGATGTTTTTTAGGTGTCTAAAATATGTCCACAGTAGTACGTGGCTTTGTTAACGGGCTGGTACTCCTGTCTGTTTCTCCTAAACCCCCGATTTATTTACATCAATCCATCTGTTTTAGTTTGTTATCCGGTGCCGGGTCGCAGGGGCAGCAGGCTTATTACAGACGCCCCTCTCCCCAGCAACGCTTTCCAGCTCCTTCTGGGGGACCCTGAGGCGGTCCCAGGCTAGATGGGCTACATAATCCCTCCAGCGGTTTCTGCGTCTACCCCGAGGCCACTTCCCTGTTGGATAACATCTCTAAAGGGAGGCGACCAGGAGGATCCTGATTAGATGTTGAACCACCTCAACTGGCTCCGTTCAATGTGAAGGAGCAGCGGCTCGACTCCCAGCTCCCTCTGGATGTGTGAGATCCTCACCCGATCTCTAAGGCTGAGCCCCCCAAAAAAACAACCTGTCCATCTCACAATCTTTGCTTCTTGTAAACAAAGTTATGCTTATATGGTAAGCTGAGTAGAGTCTAGCAAATGTGCTTTAGCGTTTCCCTTCTTCTGAACTCTCCATCTACTGTTGTCTGTCTACTACATCTAGCAGCATCAAGTCAGGAAGGAAGTGGTCAAGTATTAAACCACCTCTTGCTCTACTTGATCGGCTGCCTTGTCATTACGGTTGAAGAGACTGAAATTATGTCATTAGAAAGTTCCAGTAAGTGGCGTCTCGCTGAAGCGACGCTACTTGTGTGTTACGTCCACTCAAACTCACACTCCTTCTTTCTCTTCCCAGCTGATAAAAAGAGTGGCTGGATAAACATCAGGTGAGATAAGATTGTGTGGAGGTGATCATCCATCCATCCATCCATTTTCTACCGCTTATCCTGTATTCAGGGTCACGGGGGGCTGGAGCCGATCCCAGCTGTCATTGGGTGAAGGCAGGGTACACCCTGGACAGGACGCCAGTCTATCACAGGGCCGACATGTAGAGACAGACAACCATTCACACTCACATTCACACCTACGGGCAATTTAGAGTCACCAATTAACCTATCCATGTCTTTGGACTGTGGGAGGAAGCCGGAGAACCCGGAGAGAACCCACGCTTACACGGGGAGAACATGCAAACTCCACACAGAAGGAACCCGGGGTGAGTGCTACCCACTACACCACCGTGCAGCTGGAGGTGATCATATATTTGACCAAATAAGGTCCAATGGGGAACACCAGAAGGGGTGGGACTTAGCCTCTCTACAGTATTGTCTTTATTTGCCTTACATGTTTAAAAAAAGGCAAATAAAAATTTATCATAGTCCATGGTTGAAATATAATTTGATTCTGTGAAATATACAACACTTCAGCACAGTCATGCCCAGGCACAGCCTCTCCAGCTCCAACACATCCTGACTGATTCATTACATCATCCTCACACACACCACCATACCAAGATATAAACACATACTGCCACCAAGTGTGAGATTTAGAAACCTCCCTGTCTGGAGTCCTACCCACCAGCCGCATGTTGGTCCGAGTCCAGCTGCTCCTCTTCTCTCTTAGGTGACGGCCCAGCTGCAGAGCTGTACGACCTCTGACCTCCCCCCAGGCTAAGGTGGCTCTCCCACCCCGAGCGGATGACCTCCTTGTCGGCGGCGCTCCACAGCAGAGAGTCGGGGTGCTTCTGTCGGATGTGCCTCTTTATGGTGCTGAGCTTCAGGGTGGCCAGCGAGCTGCCGCACACCATGCAGATCATCCCGTGCCGCTGGGGGTCAAAGTCCATCAGGTACTCGCTGCGCCAGTACTCGTGGTAGTAGCGGCGGTGGTCGCGTCCTGGAATCCGGCTCAGGCCTGGACGCGACGCCCTCTGAACCCTGGGTTTACGTCCGGAGGGCCCAGGGGCCGGGGAGAGGAGGAACGGGTGGTCTGGTCCCTCGGTGATGTTCCAGTAGCTGGTGCCTGGAGACGTGACAGGCGTGACCATGCCAGCCTCTCGTTCCTCAGCATGGCCGTTGGCTAGACCGTCCTCTTCTGACAGAAACAAGACAGAAGGGCGATATCTGTTTAGACACGTTTACGACGGGTAGGAACCTTAAAGGCACATGCAAATACTTTATGAGTAGAGACGGCTGATTCCTCCTTTCTCTTCTGACAGATCTCTACTCATCTCTAATTATGGATATGTCGACATGTTCATACAGCAGCGGATGTAGAAATAGAATCACTGTTAAATAGTTTCTATTATACACTCTTAAAAAGTCCCTCTTAGCACATATCTTTTTCATAATTCTTTAAAAATGCATGTTTGTATATATATTAAAGAAAATTGTATTGTATATCACACATAAGTTTGGAGTTGGCCACAAAAATTGTGTATTTTTTGCATGTCAATATTTGTGTCTGCTTATGGTGTATGTAAGGTGGGTCAAAAAAATATATTCATTATAAAAAATATTAAATAAATGATGTGCGTATATATATTTATAAAAATTCTAACATTTTAAGCTGTCATTGTTTGGCTCATGATGATGAATAGCTGGAGCTCTTATATTTCCCTGTTTCACGTTCAGCACCGTCACTGTAGCTGGTTTGTATGCTGCTCGACTCGACTCGGGTGTATTTGCATCCTACGTAAAGGAAGTCTCATGGTACACATAATCTAACACGGGTTATTAATTCCAGTTAGTCGTTATTATTGTTTATTAATTGGGATGTGGCGGCCTGTGTCACCGCTGTCCACTAGGTGGCAGCTGTGCGTCTGCCTCGGTCCGCCTGCCTGCGTGCTGTTGAGCCTTTGTTTATAGGAGCCACAGAGACGGAGGGGCCATGCTGCTCCATGGCATTGTCCCTGACACGGATTAACTGGCTGTCTGACAATGGCCGTGGCTCTGACAGCCACGCAGTCCCACTTTGCGGTGAGAAACACAAGAATAACAACACTCTGGGTTTTTTTTTTTTCCCTCTCCTTTCTTTACCTCCCAAGTCACTCTCCTCTCGCGTCGCTTCCTCCTCTCCGCTTATTATTAATGAGAGCAGCTCAGCCTGCTCGGCACACCGGAGGTCCACGGGCTCGCTTCCCCCCGTGTCTTGCTCTTCCATCACTGGCCTGGCCGCTGCTCCACTAGTGGCGGGTGTTCCTCCTTCCTTCACTGTACCGCGGCGCTGGAGCGGGACATGTCACACCAGCGACATGTTACAGCAGTGACATGTTCACGCCGCTCGGCACCGCTCGACACGCATCTGGCAGGCGCTCTATCGCGAGCCCATCGCTGAGGAGCCCGTGCGCTACGATGTCACCCCCCCACGCGCCCCGCACGGGAGCCAACTTAACTTTTCATATAATCACACAATCATGTATTCCGCTGGCGAAGGGAGCTCGGTCCTCCGTGCTGCGCCGTGTGGAAGCGCCTCGGCGCGGGCCTCCAGTAATGTATTTTAAGGCTCTTGCTTGTCTTCAGGGTGGGGAGCCGGACTAGGGGCCCCTGGGGCTCCTTAAGGGGCTCCTGGGTAAATTTAAAGAGACAGTAGCAGCGTCGACAATGCACACCCACCCCGGGGGGGAGCAAACGGAGCAGCGGGCGCTAATACTGATAAGCTGCTAATACTAATGCCGTTGTTCCTACAACATCATGCGATGATAGAGGCGGGTTTGGTTCGGCAGAGCATCGGTTAAATCACGAGGCGGGTCCGCTGGAAATCAGGGCCCCAGGAGCTCCAGCTCATAATATCTGGTTCTGGGGATCCAGGGGGGTTGATGTAGGCTATTATATTGTAATGACTAAATGCTGCGTCTGGTGTTCTTCTTTACCAGATACATTATACTATACCACATAACAACACACGTTATTTTAACTATTCATTTACCGAGTATTTGCTTCAATTATCAATCCAATCCATCAAGAGCCCAAATGACATATTCAAATTTCCTGTTTTTGTCTGAACAATGCCCCCCCCCCCCCCCACACACACACACACACACACACCAATAAAAAAATCAGTGCTATGACAGAAGACAAAGAAAACAGCATATATACACATGCAGGAAATTGCAAGTCAGCATCATCTACCGTTGCTTGTTGTCATATATTTGCATTTAATATATTATTACATTGAATATAATAGTTCTACTTTGTTTGGTGACCTCTAGAGTTTATTTATGTAGATACGCTTCATATGATTTTGTCCAGACAGAAGATTAATGATACATTTGCTTATGTGGTCATTTGTAGTTACATTTATACTGAAATTAAACATTTTTTGTCAGAACTCAAGTCCTACCCCCAACATTTATGAAAAGATTATTTCATAATATATATAAATATGAACTTTTATTCATTAGCTTACTACAAGTGTTCATCAAACAGTACCTATTTATGATACACATTTAGCCTGATTTTTTATGCTGCTGCATATGAATTGAGGTCATCTGTAGAAAAAAAGGCCAATAAATCAATGGACCTTTCTTTGTCCATCTGTTCCAAGTTGGAAAAGGCTATATGTTAATGCGAGCTGTGTGCATTGTGCCTGGGTGTTCTTTTGATTAGTGGTTATTGAATCCGTGTGTGTGTCCCAAATTCAGGTTTCACTAAATGACAAATGAGGTTAGGCCTAATTAACATCCGGGTAGTCACACTGATATACAGTGAATCATGGAGGTAGCCTGTTAGCTATTTGACTGTTAGCTCTTTGCCTGTTAGCTATTTGACTGTTAGCTATTTGACTGTTAGCTCTTTGACTGTTAGCCCTTTGGTGTTTTTTCTTCACGCGCTAGTTGGTTAGTTGGGGGGGCGGGGGGTCTGTGTGTCCACACCATCGAGTGTGCGCACACACGCGCGCGCGCACACACGCAGAGCAAGCATCCAGGTCTCACATCCTGGTACTTTTCAGCGTTGTCAAGGCAGCCCAGAGCACGGCCGGCTGGCGGAAAGTAGCTGCAGTGTCCTGGCAACGTATCTGTCCAAAAAAACGTTCACAAAAACTGTCCCGGAAAAGTTAGGTGTAACTAAAAGGTATCGAGTATGCATGTTTTTCTTCCACATGTTTCCAAGGGTCCTGCTTTGCGACAGTAATGTGCGGGTTTCCTCGCTTCTTTCGGGCAGGCGGCAGACACAGACAGGCGACCGTTCCGTGTGGACAACAGGGGGGAAGAGCTTGTCCATTGTGCCGCCGAGAGAGACAGCGTCGTCGGCGCGATTTACGCCCTAATGTCGCAATTGTTTTCGCTACGTTTCCGTGTGTAGCCTTAAACTAGCTTTAGCCGAGTCGCTTCGCTGCGTTTCTAATCAAACAGACGCAGAATAAAGGATAAAAATGGCTCTCGACAGATGCAATTTGTGATAGAAAGGGACAGGTTTAAAGGGACAGCGTCGCCTTGCTTCCTTCCTGGTTCCTCGAGCTCAACGTTAAGCTACATATTTCTACAAACGGGTGTTTGTATCGCCGAAGCTGCCGCGCCATGGTATATTAATCATATTTGAACATTATTACACAATATTTAGCTAGTGTAACGTGTAGGCTTGTCTCACGTGGAAACCGTGTTGTGAGAGGGGAAATGGGCGTCTTTAGTCGTAGTAGCCTACATATGCATTGTCTCTGGGTTTGCATGTAATCCGTCTAAAACACCTGCCTGTGTCCAAGTGTGATGTTGTTCTTTGCGAAGAAGCATAAAGAGTGAAGTTACAAAGTGAATGCCCCTAAAACACATAGTGGGAACCCAATGCAAAACCCTGTGGTGCTACATGTGACATTTCAAACGTGTAATATCTGGGAATCATAGTGTGAATGGCTCACATGTGAAGAGCTGCCTTACATGTGAGGAAGCCCATGTGCTTCAGTGATTTCGTCACGTGATTTACATTTTTAGATTGCTGTTTTTACATGTCAAATATTTAAAGATGATAGTTTTCTTATTGTCCAATAGTAGTGAACTGAATCTTTTTGAGTTTTGGACTGCTGGTCAAACAAAACAAGACTTTAAAAACGTCAATATGTGCTTTGGTAAATTGGGCGTAGGCATTTTCCAGCACTGTATAGACTTTTATAAAATATGCAACATTTTATAGACCAGATGATGAATCAATTAATTGAGGAATTCATTGGCAGCCTCATCAATAATGAAAGTCAATGTTGCTGCCCTAGTGTGTAGTTGCATTCACATCTTTCTGACAGTGTCAACAAAAACAAAACATGCTGACCTTCCCAACATGAGGCCTGTTTGAATAGGCTGCATTAGGTTGTACAGAAAAAAAGCATTTTAATCTCAGCACGGATGGAATTAACTGCTGAGCGGATGTATTTGAAGTATCTCCATTTTCAAAGACGCATGATATAAAATGTCTTTGCTCCAACTTGTTTGATAGATTGTTGCCTCAGCTACCCGACTGTTACCAGGTTTATCACAACATAACATCCAGCTAACGCTTGTTTTCTGTTCCTCAGGACACATGCATACCGATTTGATGTCTGAGAGATTTGGCAGCTGCCCAGCAGAGGGAAACATCCATTCTGAGGACACCATGTAAGTGGATGTCAGTGAGGACTCTAGACCGAGGGGATGAATCAAACAGCGACTGTTGGATGAGAACTGATGGGCTGTCCAAGCTGGCGATGCCAACTGCAAAAGACAAAGGTGGTTCAACGTCCCACCGCTACCGGCCTGCCTCAGAATACGATGACGCCGCGCTCACACAAAAGAGACAATACTGGAGAACCAAGAAGCGGGAGCAGAGGGCCCGACTGACCGAGCGCAGAGGAAGGGCAACACAAGGCGGTCAGGGGGGAAAGCGCCTACATCTGCCTCCTCCTGCGGCGGTGAATCCTCCTATAGCTGCTTTCTCTTCTGCGTTGCAGAGCAATGACGATTCATACACAACAGTCAACGTCTCTGCTGCGTCCCAGAGTGGAAATACAACGGGGGCCAGCTCGGTTAACGCCACCGAGAGCCAAAAGTGGCTCCCCTTGTTGAAACTTGACAAGGTCTTGCCAGCATCATGTTCCATCTCAGCCAACGCTGCTCGGGGCAACAGCAACACGGTGAAATGCCTGACAGCAAGGGGTGCTGTGGGCAGTTCCACGCCCAGTGGAACACAGCTGAGCACCCGCTCCTCAGTGCCTCCAGTCAGAGTGACCAGAACTACTAATGGCAGTGCCGCTAAAACAACACCTCTGCCACGTGTGTCTATGCAGGACCTCAAATTGCAACCCAGGACACAAGTCTCAGTACGTATTCAGCCCAAGTTCCACCCTACCAATATGATGCCAGGTACAATTGTCGTGTCTCCTGCATGCATCCCAGTTTCGGTCAAAACAGAGGGCCGATCAGCGAAAACAACCCCTCAGAGTGGAACAAAGAGTGCCTTGGTCACCTTGCAGAGGGGGGTTAAAGGTGTCAGCAACTCCCAGTCTTCCCAGGAGCCAGAGGAGGAGCGAGCAGCCAAGCGCAGAGAGCAGTGGCGGATCAAAAAGCGAGAGCAGAGGGCCAAGCTGGCAGCTCAGATAGCGAAAGCCCGAGAGAGGGTGCAGAACGTGGAGATGACGTTCCAGAGGCAAGCAGCACAAAAAGCGGGACTCACGGTTCTTCAGCATCTTCCATCGCAGTCGTTTTTGAGAGGAGCGGGCCAGAAGCAGTGTCCTACTCAGGTGAAAACTTCATTTACATCTGCCAAAAAGGAAAACGACAAACTGCAAAGTGGGGCAGCTAGTTTTGCCACAGTTAACTTGCAAGCAGGTCGAATAAAAGTACAAAATTCACATGGGATCAGGACGACGCAGCCAGCCGTCACACGGCATGGTGTTTCTGTCAAAAAGCCTGTGGAGTCACAGAGAAAGCTCCCAAGTCATGTTCATCTTTCTAATGTTTCCCGCGGGATCGTACGATGTAAAACGCCTAGACAGAGGTTCATCGAAGCCCAGAAGAATTTCATGATTCAAAGAAACCTAAGATGTAAATCCCCGTTTCTTTCTTCAGTCTTTGGCTCCAGAAATATCCCCAAAATCGACCCCAACGACACACCTGAGCAGATAATAGCCAAGCGGCGAGAGTACTGGCGCGTTAAGAAGCGCGAACAGCGAGCTAAGCTGACGATGGAGACGAAGGTTCGGCTGAAGGAGAAGGACTCTCTGACCCGAAGAGTGAAACGTTACCAGACGATCCTCGAGGAGATGAGGAGGGCGAGAGCGCTGGGCCAGTCATCGGGAAACACCCTCACCCATGCCTCGGAGACCATCGGAGGGTTCATCAAAGAGGACGGGACGGTGACCATCAGCATTCCCCAGGGTCCTGCAGATCACAGCGCAGCAGCACACAAAACTGAAGATTGTTGTGTAGTTCCTAATAATACCCCCATTGTGAAACCTAATAATAGACAGAGAGGCATTACACCCATTAATGTAACACAGACCTCCTCTCACTTCCGCCCAGCTCAGGTGAAAGTCTCATTTCCTCTCGCTGGACAGCTCACCAAGTCTCCAAAACTACTATCAATCAGACCGCGCACTCAACTTCAAAGCACAACCGTTCCACACATGTTACCAAACCAGCTCACGCTCACTCATCCTCAAACCCCTCAAAACGCCATTTCCGGAGGACGAACAGCAGCGGCGAACATCGGCGGCTGCGTCATGAAAATGTCCGTCTCAAGTAGCCGCCTGTCGGCACTCTCTCTGGACCCGGAGTTGACCGAGGAGGAGAGGATGGCGAGGAAGAGGGAGTACTGGAGGATAAAGAAACGAGAGCAGCGAGCAGCTCGTGCCGCTCGCTTGAAGCAGGGCGTCTTACAAGCGAGGGCCAACGCGACCTTACAGAGGAGGAGGGCCCAGAAGCAGGCAGGGGTAACACCCGCACCAGTAGGCAGAAGTCTTATGAACCGCACAGGAAACGCACAATCGCTCCCCAACGACAGCGTGCCGATTACGCTGCATGCAAATGAGATAAAACAAGAGAGTGAGGCCACACTGGGATGTGACCTTAATTCTCAACCAGAACATGCCATCTGTCCAGATATCAAAGCCCCATCCTCCCCATCACCACCGCCGCCAACGCCTCCTCCACCGCCAACGCCACCACCTCCAGCGCCCCAGCTGGAGCCTGACCCAGCCCTGAGCGTGGACACCCAGGCTACCACACTGCTAGCCGTGGCCTCTATGAAAAAGCTCCTGGAGGAATCACTTCAGCAGACCGCCGTTAAATTAGAGTCCACGGAAGAGGCTTCGGAGCACGAGATGAAGCCGAGTTTACCTCTGAATGAGGTGGCTCCTATTGACGCCGACTTGATGTTGGAGATCAAAAGCTTGCAGCCGGATACTTTGTTACAAGCAGCTTCACCAAACCCTTATCTGAAGGACTCATCCCAAAGTGGCGAGGCGCTCTCGCCTCCTCCCGCCTCCGGCGAGGTCGCCACCTGTGAGCACTCGTCCCAAACTCCTTCCAACTTCATCCTGAACCCCTCCATGGAGGCCTCTCTGCCACGCAGAACCCTTCGCAACAAAAAAGCCAGCCCTCAGAGCTGCTGTCCCTCAGAGGCGCCCAAGCTGCACCACCCTCCCACGGATCAGCTACAACACTGCGAGCAGGCACAGGAAGTATGCCAAAACAGCGACGTGCCGTCGGTACAAGGATATGTCAGTTTGGTGAGCGAGCACAGCGGGATGATGAGCCTGCAGAGGAAGAGGGAGTACTGGAAGCTGATGAAGAGGCAGCAGAGGGCCAGGTTAAGGGCCAGGCAGAAAGACAGACAGGGAGAAAGCAGCAGTCGTCTTTCCCAGAGGAACATTCAGGTGATATGACACGTGGGAATAATGTTTATTTTGTGCCAAAAGTGCAACAAGGAGCTAATTGAACATACTGCATACAGCATTGCATTGAGTCTTACAGCGAACAGTTACAAGACAAATTTGAATAAAATCCATTGTATTCGATTTGACCGCTAAAAGTGGATGGCTTTAGAATGTAGCGTAAAAATACTTTTTAACATGTTATTTAATCGATGCACAACATGACTGTGAATGTGATCTAAAGGAGTATTGTCATGTAATCTTGACTTTATGAGAAACCGCGTGACTGAATAAGAAGCAACAATCAAACACTGTACATAGCTTAAAGCCAAGGTGAGAGGAAAAATGCCTTTATTTCAATATTACAGTGAAAACATGCCCATAAAGTTTTGCAGCAGAGTGCAATTTGCCCAATTTTTTATTTATTTATTAATATAGTAAACTTATTTTTAATTCTTTTTTCATAATATTTTCTAATGTAGAGAAGCCGTATTAATTTATTTTTTAACCGTCATTGCAAGAGCTGGCGACAAAAAGCCCTGTCATGGGACAAGCTGCCTCCAAGCCTTCTGGGTAGGCTCCTCCTCCATCTCCTTCCTCAAACTACACCCACATGCAATGGTTTATGGTTTAAAAAGGGCAGACACCCGAAGCTATCTTCCATGCTCACGACCTAACTAGCTGACTAAAGATATCAGAGCCATGAGATTTGTTGGTAAGCCCACAGATTAGGCATGGCCGGTGCCCTCTCCAGCTGAAACCTGAGTCACTAAACCACAAAACACTGTCTGGCATTTGACACTTGAACAGCAAAAATAGAGAGGAGTGTGACTGAGAGGGGTCTACTTAAAGCTAGAGGCAAACACAAATGTGCACGTTTCAGAAAGATTATTGGCTGATCTCTCTATCTAATGGCGCTAACTTGTGAAAAAACGATTTGTTCATGTTGTGTCGTTTGTCTTTTCAGGCTCCGGGTCTCAATATCATGAACACTGTTAAGGGTGTAAATCTTCGAGTGAAACCAGCCCTCCAGCCCAAGCCATCCATCTCTGCTCTGACTGCAGTGAACTGTATCCCCTCTGTCCTGCTCGTTAGCCCCGCAGCACGCAATACCGAACAGTCACCCGACACGCTCCAGGTCAAATCACCCGTCACCAGTGTCTCGTGTTCACCCAGAACTTCACAGATTGTGTCCGACTTCCAAGGAGCTCACGAGAATCCGCAACGAGCCGCGCCGTGTTCGGGAAAGTGGACGTCGAGAAGCACAGATCTGGACCCGGCCCCCTCGCTCCCTCCTCTGACGCCCCCAGACAATCCGCTCTCCAGCATCAACCTGCAACTCATTGAACCCCCTCTGACTCCAAACCCCCCCTTGAGTCCAATAAACATCCCTTGTGATCAACTCCAGAGTCCCACACATATGATACCATCGCCTGCCAAGCTGGGATTCATGACCAGCATGGTTCCACCGAAGCCCATCCCAGGGGAGCCGGAGGAGGACTTTCTGAGGAGGAAGCGGGAGTACTGGAGGATCAAGAAGAAGGAGCAGAGAGCCAGGAAGGCCATCCGGGACAAGGGGGTCAGCCCGAGGAGAACCTCCAACAACTTAAGGCCCATCCTGCCTGCACAGGAACTACAAGCACAGGTCTGTATAAAAACATTTTCTGGCTACTTAATATGTTCATTTTAAATGGTGAAGAAGAGATTAGACGTAATAAAACACCTCATGTACTTTTAGATATCTAGCATCGATTCATGCGATTAACTTTAATTTCCCCTGATGAATCCCTGTAGGATTCTGGTCAGTGGGCGAGCTCCTCTGAGGAGTCTGAACATCTAATGAGGTGGGAAATTTCTTTCAATGATGTGAAATCGGTTTTGCTGCCAGCTGGTTGTGAGTTAATAATGAATGTAACTATTTTATTTAATTTACAGCACTTCAGAGGACACGGACCCGGGATCCTTTTCATTCCCTAATTACACAGCACCAGTCGAAGGTGAGACACCAACTAAGTCTCTCTGAACCAAAAGGAATGCACATTAAATTAAAATTTAAAACGTTTGTCTTTCAACTGCCTCCTCAGATGAGTCGGAGCTTCTCTTCCCTGACTACGAGAACAATAACGGCGAGGAAGGTCCCGTCCCGGACGCCATGTGGAGGAACAGCTACCTCATGGACTACGATCCGCTCAACCAGCTGCTGGTGTGCATGGTGTGTGGGGAGCTGCAGTACTCCCACAGCCTGGAGGGGGTGAGGGCCCACATCGACGAGGCCCACCCGGAGACCCTGACCCTGGAGCCCACGGAGCAACTGCAAATACTGGAGGCCTGGGACGAGCAGGTGTCCCAGCGGGAACGCTTCTTCACCAGCCAGCTCCAGCAGCACGGCGGGGCCATGGCAGGTACAGAATGACAGTCCACGTTCCCACACAACCAAACTATAGTGGATTACGTTTGCTCTTGACGTGTCACTAATTAGTTCATGCAAACGGATGAGGTCTGAAAATCCAGGGCATTTTTATTTTATTTCAGTTTCATAGTCATTTTAATAAACCTAACCAAGTAGTTTTAAACCTAAGAATGCAGTTTTGTAGCGTGTTTTTTGTTGTTACTTAACCGCGTGTTTCAAACGGAAATAAATCTGTTTCCCTGGAAACGGAATTGAGCGTACAGTTTAGTTGTATGGGAACGCCATTTTGTAAGAGGGTTGACACAGAACACATGTATACTCTTAGAAATAAAGGTGCTACAACCATATTGAGTTCTTTGACTTGGAGAAGAACCCCTTTTGGTTCCCGGTAGACCCTTTTTATTAAGGTTCCACCTGGAACCCTTTCAGAGGGTTCTACCTATATACCAATGTAGGACCAACGCTGACACAGCAGTCTTTCTACACAGTATTGTTATTGTCTGACAGGCATGAGGCCAGCGATACCTTACATTCAAAGAGTCTGTTTCATATGAAGATGAGAGAAAAGTATGACAAACTACACTTAATTCTACGTACCTGAAGGATGTTTTTGTCTTTGAAATCCTATCAGTTATGAGTGCTGCCCGTAGCCCAGCTTCTAGATCGGCCGAGTTCACACCACACGACTTTAGCCCTGGTTTACCACTCGCTGATCGTTTTTGACAAAAGCCTTTCTACGGCGAGTCGATGACGACTAAACCACAATGGCCACGTGCAACGCTGTTTTGTGTTTGACTTCCCATACTAACATTTACTCTTAAACTACGACAACTTCAAATAAATATCTTGTATTTATGATCAAATGTCTAGACTAGAAAACAGCAAGCGTGTTGAGTGGATTGCAAAATGTTCGAACACAAAGAAGCTGGGGAGTAGTTTTTCTCTGCAGGCTCCGTTTCTGCTGGCTGATATGAAACCAAGGTTACACTTCTTGTTTCCGGCAGAGTGTGAAGCTTACTGCTATGTTTAGGTTGAGGGGCCGGGTTGGAATTGAGCCAGAACACTTCATGACTTCAAGAAAAGCACAAAAAACAACTTGGAGCACTTTTTTGGAACAAATAATCCAGCGTGGTATTACCTCATATCCTGTATCACATTGTGTTTTCATGACATACTCGCCTGGGATTCCTCCTGGTGAAAGATCCTGTAGCGTGTGAGGTGAAAACCAAAATCAACGAGTCACAACTCATTTATTTATCCTTTTATTATGCAGAGAAACCTTATGATTTATGATCGCGTTATTTAAGATTCATTTTTCACTAAAAGAAAATAGGAAAAGAGATTTTTTATTTCTTAACAAAACAGAAAGTGATTCCAGTCCGTTTTACTGCCATTTCAAACAGTTTTATTCATATTTTGATGATACGTTGATAATATCACAAATTGCAATTATTTAGCCAGGATAATCGTGAAATTTTAATTTCATCCTGTGCACCGTGAACTGTGCAGCGATCGATCACTTTGAAAGCCGTGTAGTGTGAACTTGGCTGTCTTCTGTAGAGCAGAATCATCAGTTTGCTGTTTTTTTTACCCAAAACTCCGTCTCATTTACTGAAAACCTGCTGGCCGTTTTGCAGAAGCACACAGAGACTGAAGAGCAGGAGGAGACGACCGGAGCGCCGCGGACCAGGAGAGAAAACCAACACTTTGTCTTATTTATTTATTCTACTTGTTTGGGTTTGTTGACCGTCATAGCGAGTCACCTTGAAAGGAGAATGCTGTACAGGGAACATTCAGCCCAGAAAGCAGCTTTACCTCATTTCCTACCTGGGTTGTAATGTGGATTTGTGAACATCGCTATGGATTATTTTTTACATTAAAGCTATCACACGGGAGGTTTTGTGATAATGTTTAAAACATTTGTAAAGGTCCAACATTCTGCAAAAAGCAGTCTTTGTACTAAGCTAGGCTCAAAAGCATCCTGGACCTGCAAACACTGAAATCATTTGTATATTCTTGCTCTGCATCCTAAAATCATCCAATTTCTAAACCCAAATTAAAATGTGGACTACTAGTAGCATTCAGTGTTTCTCACAGACTCACGAACATCATGGCAGAATAAAACCCACAGAAATAATAATATTAGTTATTTCTATGATAAAACCCTTCCGATAAACACTCTGTTGGCCACAAGCAGCAATTACACAATAATGGAAATTTCTCCTCATCTCCCGAGATCCTCTCGAGTCACCCGTACCACGGCATTCCCTATGCAGAACCACATAGGAAAAAAAATAAAAACACATTATTTTTTACCTTTTATTCGGCAATAAGTTGTGGCAAATTTCAAATTTCTCTTTGTTTTCCCCCAAGATATTTTCCTGTCTGCAAAAACCAGCAACCCCGACTTAATAATAAAAATGTTCCTTTGGTGCAGAACTGATGATGACATCCTATATTTCTCCAGAGAGGGTCGCTCTGCTTAAAGTCAAGTTGAAGTGAAAGAATCCTTTTTCAACCTTTTAAATCACATCCCCAGATTGTGACTCATATTTTAAAAAAATATGCCTAAAAATATCAGTTCCTTTAGAGAAATAGACGTACTGTAAAGACACAGGACTTTCATCCAGGAGACCTTTGTTCGTGTCCCGTGTGAAGCTAAAAGTAAACACTTTGTCACGTCGTCGTCATCGATGGTCATACATTAATTACAGTCCGGTCCAAGACTGTTCTCGAGCCTGGTTAGTTATTGGATTGTTGCATTGGTGTTGGAAACCTGATTTATATGTGACGCAGCAGCACCGTGCTGTCCTCCAAACCCTTTCATACGTCTCTCGATGATAACGTTTTGTATGAAGACGCCTCTTTTTGTACAACTTTCTCAAACGTGTAAAAAGAAAGAAAGAAAAAGAAAAAGTAAAAACATCCGGCCAACCTTCTGCACTGTAAATACACAAAATACTGAAGTGGTTATGAGATGCCAAACGTTTCTTTGACTGTGCGGCTCCGCAGCTATTTGGAGCGGCCGCATTCATTATTTATTGAATCTCCTTATATAATGATTATTGATGATGCGTTATTCATATCCGTAGCGAGTACCATGTTAGAGAAGTTTCTCATCTGTGAGTATTGAGGATCCAAAGGCTTTTCCTGCATGAGTAGTAAAAGGATGAACACTTGTATATCAGATATGAGCGCTGGAATGCATTCCCACATCTTTTTTTTGTATCATTCGTCATTCAGAGGAAAAAAAAAAACGCTGAAATGATGTTCGGTTTGAGCACAAAGCTGTATAGAAATCTGCCTGCACAGCTGCAACACGGTGTAAATGGCTGGAAGCGGCCAAGCTATTTTACCTTCTGAGAATGTAATTCTGTTTACCAAGTTCAAAGGGAATGTTTAAATGCCTTTTCAGTAATAAACCTTTTCTACCTTTGGGCTTATTCTGTGGGATCTTTCTTCACTCATTTCCATGATTTGCTTAATTTGCTATTGCCTCTGATCAGATCATTTATTTAAGATATTTTCATATTCCAATGTCTGAATATTCTTAAGAAAAGTCAATTTGCTTTTTAAAAGGGTACACTTGCATTATTTTGCCATTATATTATAATATCAGTGTCATTAAATTGTGTTTGATGTATTATGCCATAACAATGTATCTTCCAACTAAAGTATTCATGACTCAGCAACCTTAGACAGAGACTAAAATGAGGACGCACACAGTGTTTTTATTATAACTTATTGGGTTACTGATCCTTCCCAGCATTATTCAGAGTCCTCCGTGGGTTCTGCTGTGTTAAATGACCCGGGGGCTCACTAGTCCAGCCCCCCTGTGATATCCTGGTTACCCCTAGACCAGGGATCTAACACCCAGCATGGACATGTACTTCTCATATACAGTATATAATTTTTCAGTCTTAATCTCGCAGTCTGGCTGCTCGTCACCGTTTCATCCTCCGCGGCTCTTCGTCCACTACTACCTCTTCTTCAGGCCGCCCCTCCTCTCTCTGGGTCTCTGGGTCTGGCCTGTCGTGGGCTGACTCGCTGTCAGCCGGACCCTGCAGCTCCCGGGGCCCGGGGTCCAGGCGGAACAGCGTAGGGACCTGACCCAGGATGGGATTGTTGTCCTGGAGGCCAGAGATCCACTGGTTGAGGACGGCCTGCTCCCCGCGGTCGGTCATACACATCGCAAAGACTGGACCCTCATCCACTGGAGACGAGACACACAACAGCTGCATCACACACTGAACATGTGGGGGCGCTATGCTTTCATTCTGAGCAACAATCAAGACGGTCTGCTTCAGTGTCTTACGGTCTTCCACGTCGAAGCTCTCCTCGTCCCCGAGGTCACGGTCCAAATCCAGGTCTAGCTGCAGAGGATAGTCCAAACACCTCTCTGGATCAAAGGGCTCCGGGACCTGTGGGGGGGCGAAGAACCAGCTGGATGAACGTCAGTCTTTTCCTTTAATACATTTCTGTTGACTCGTCTTCTCCGGCTATAAGATAAGTGTAGGCGACGCATTTAGCCAGATGAAGACAATTCAGTCTCGATAAGATGTTACTGTGATTTTAAATATTGTGTGGTACTCTGAGTATTGCGATATCATATATTCTTAAATACATCTGTTTTATCAAATAAGATAAAGGGTTCTTTCAAACTTCCTGTCAATCCCACTGACTTTACTCATGACAGCATCAGATAAAAACCTAGCACCATCTAGTGGACTAAAGAAGCAATTGTTACCAAAAGGTTGTAGCAACATTTCTAGTTTATAGAATAAAAGATGGATACTTGATGTTCCTGTATCAATACAAATATTACATCCACATATATTGTCATACTATGGTGTATGATTCCCTAAAACCTAATGATTTAACACTTAACATTCAGGATATGTATTAATGGTTATTATCGTAGATCATAGATCCTACCTTCTCGTCAGGCGGTGTGGGGTCAGCTCTGAGGATGTAGTAGTACACACACTTCTTCCTCAGCCACAGAGGGAAGGGGCCCTCGACAAACACCGGCCTGTTAGGGTTGTGCTTGGCCAGCAGCTCCATCTGGCTGGGACTCTGGATACCTGGTGTCAACACAGGAAGGAAAGAAAACAAAGACAATGAGCTTAAGTCTGGATTCACATATGGATCTGACCCCACCACTTTTTTGAAGAAACCAGCTTCCTGTTTTTTTCTACCGTTATTTCCTTTCCCGTTAAATCATCTTCAAATTATTTGTCAAAGAAGACAAACAGGTTCCTTACCGACTATGTGTGGAAGTGTGATCTCCTCTCCACTCTCTGTAACGTCTGTAGAGGGCAGCTAGTGGGAAGAACAAAAACACAAGTTTTGGCAAAGACAGATTTTCTAATTGTCGACAACAGAGTCAAAATTAAAGAAAGAATGTTTTTCTTGTTAAAGGTTCTGCGGCTGACTGTGGTTCAGCTGTGGGGAGCTGAAGGGAAACAGGAACGTCTGGGAACTAAAAACGTCTTTATTTAAATCCTTCATTTAATTTGACCTAACAACATAAATTAAATCCAGACCTGGAACATTACTCAACATTAGGTGGGTGGTCGGAGATGGTACAAAAATCTATGCAATATTGTTGAACATGAACAACTCAAGCTTAACTCAAGCAAGAAAATAACCTTTACATTAAGAGTTGTGGTTTTAAGGGTGGTTGTACACTGGAACTATTTCTTGAGTTTTCAGTGTTGCTGGGTGGATGGATACACTGTTTTAAGTCAAGAAATAGTTCCAGCTCAAATAGCCGTTTTTCAATTAAACGATACGCAACGTGTCAGCCAGGTGGTGACGTTTTGGTCTTCATGCTAAGCTAGGCCTGACTCCAGCTCTGTACTTAACATGCAGACATTGAACGTCTCACTCTTGTACCTGGTAGACGGTGACTTTGGCGTCCAGGTCATTAGCGATGCGAGTCAAGCTGAAGCGAGACAGGTCCACTGGGTCTTCAGGCAGCTGCTGGGGGACGGGGAAGGGGTTTATGTGTTTGAATTTGGGGAACCAGTACATGATGCGCTGGTACTTCCTCATGGGGTGGCCCTTCTCTCCAAAGATCTGGATCAGCAGGACTTTGGTCTCCACGTTGGGCATGATACCTGAAACACACACACATTTAGACTGAAGCTAGACGACGCGGCTGTAATCCCATGATCAGACTGCATCCTGTCACAGTCACCCACCATAGTTCTCCATCTGCTCCAGTAACTGCACTCCACACTCCTGCTGCCGGGGATAGTGGTTGAACATTCGCTGGATAAAGTTTCTGGGCACGAACACCTCTTTGGGAAACACGTCCAGCAGCCTGTTGTAGACGACCAGGTCTCTCTCAACGCCAAACTCCGGCATCTTCTTCAAAGCGGCGTAGATAAACTCCACGTGGCCCCGCCGCCTCACGTCCCTCTTGAGGAACACCTCCACCACTTTGTTAAACGTGGCCTTGGTTTTGACCTCTTTGGCCACCTGCGCAAACAGGTCATCGTGGGTGGCCAAAGACTTGTCCCTCTTCTTGTCGTCCTCGTTGATGATCTCCGAAGGGAAGGGCTGATTCTTAGCACATGCTGGAGTGCTGTGGAATGGTCTCAACGCCTACAATTGGTTGGCAGAAAGAAAAAGGCTTGGATGTTATTGAAATAAGCGCTTAGTGGGTTGAATGTGTGCAGAATTAAAGACTTTTCATCAAGGAAAGTCATTATGTGCTTTTCTGCCTTTGGTATCCATTAAATAACCAGTATTTGGAGTCCTATGAGTGGAGATTAAAACATACCTGGTGCTGGGTGGCGTGTAGCATGTTATGCCGACTGGTGGAGGTTGACTGGAGCAGAGCGCCATACTGGGCAGCAGACCTGGCTGACTGGCCCACCAGTCTCAGACACTGCAGCTGGAGGAGGCAGCGGGCACACTTCATGGTAGAGCCATCACACAGTCTCAGGGAACAGAGCTGCTGGGGGACAACCAACGTGACAGGAATAGTATTGAGACAGCTTTACTCCTTTCACAAACCTGTATCAAGGTATTGTAGTGAGTCTATTTAACTCCAATGGTGACAACACCTCCCACAATGCATTTCACTGAATAAAACATTTTATAAAGCCGAACAGAAGAGCGGCCCTTGTTTAGTCATAAACGTTCGTCAGTCAACTTCCATCACGTATAAATATTAAAGATTTTTTAGAGATGCAAGAAAACATTAAGCGGGTACATTTTTGTATGAAGTTCCGCATGTAGGAGCAAATGATTATTAATAACCTATATTCTATAACACATGGCTGATGTACATTTTAGACGAACACATAAACCTCGTAGTCGCTTACTGAATATCCAGCACTTTTGCTGACGAACGTAGGAAGAAATACGTCTCCTTCAGAAATCGCCCTCTGCGGACGCCTCCATGATGGAAAGCCGGCTGAACATCCTGGTCCGACAGACATGAGCTTCCCCAAAACAACAGAAACATTAGCGCAAATAATAGTTCCGAGCACACCCTTTCCGTACTGTTAATACACTTTTTATGGTATTAAATTGTTTTGCTTCTCTAAAAGGGACAGTCGTGAAGGTATTTTTGCATCTGTTTTTTTAATGACATTAAACAACATTAATTGCCTTTGCTGGCATAACAAGAACAAATGCACGCTCTGCTTTTTAAACACATTTTTTAACGTCCTACTTTCTGTGACAAGTGAAAGCTAACGTTAAATAGAACACAGAAAGCACATTTTATTGTATCCCAGTCGTATTCAGGGGTCTTAAATGATCCGCTACGCGGCTGTGCAATACACCATCCTGCCGCGTGGTGGTGACAAAGCGCCATCAAACAAATTCAATCACAGCTTTCATTTGACAAGCGCTGAAGATGAACGTTAGCCTGAAAAAGTTGTGTTACAAGTTTCGTGCCACGTTCTTCCGGTATACTACATCTACATCTACATCTGCCGTGTGTCACACACCGCGGCTGGAGGGAGAGAGTCAATAGATGCAACTTTTGACCCTCGTAACGCATCTCTGCATGGTGCCTCCCGAGAATAGCATCAAGCTAGCCACCACGACGGACACGACTTCCGGAGGACGCTTTCAACTCTCAACCAGCGATGCGTTTATTCTTTTATTTTCTTATTTTATTAACTTGTATGCACAGGATTGTGTGTTCTCATTACATATCCACGTGATTGCGGAATATGTTTTTCAGAATTTATATTTTTTAATAAAGAACAAGCGCATTATTTATAGCGAAACTGCCCGTGTTTCCGGTCTTGTTGTTGCCAAACCTGGTGATTTGACGTCCCCGGAGTGTGACTTCTGACACTCCTCTCTCAACATGGAAAACACATCTCAGTCCAGGCTTTACCTCTAGAGAAACTCCCCGCGATTTAAACTTCGGATGATGGACTCCTCTTCAAACAGTTTGGGTGAGTGAAGCAACGAAAACACGTCTTTTGTGTTTCTGTTCAGCGTTTTATTTAATACTGACAGCAGCCTTGTGGAAACTCACTGTTTTCGGTATCGCTCACATGGTTTTGGAGTTAACACTGTGCCAAAATACATAAAAAAAAAAAATCGTAATATAATGTTTGTTGTTTTGCTTTTCGTTCATGTCATTTTAGAAAAATTGTAAAAAATAAAATAAAAAAAGTCATGCTCTTTCGGCTGTTCATCTTTCAGTTTTAAATTGAACAAATAAAGTTTTAGTTTTTCGAAGTGCTTCCTGCCGCATTCCTAAGTGTATTTTGGTGGAAGAGGGAGACAGAAGGAAAACAGGCGGGCTCCTACAAAATGTTGACATCTGTCAACTAGTTTATTCAGCTGTAATTGGTAACCCTTCCTTTTTCTGAGATAGTGGACACTCCGCTCATTGTCGCGTAGGTGTGTCGGACCTGCCTGCCTCCGGTGTTGGCATTCAAACAGCTGCTGTCGTTAAAACGTCTCGGCTGCTAGCTAGTTTCGCTTTTAGCGCGTGATGCTTTAGCCTCGTATTCAAACAGCTGTCTTTATGTTGGCACGCGGGTTAAGTCAAGTTTGAGGCGTGACTGCAGCTTTTTGTCCACCCTCCCCTGTGTTTCTTCATCTGTCTCGCTCTGCTGTGACGCATATGAACTGGCGGCACTGAAACGTTTAGCTTAAATCAACGTTTTTCTAAATGAGTTTTCGCGTTGCCGACAGTTGTGTGAATTCCTGGATGTGCGTGTTTCCAGCAGTCACGTGAACGCACCACCAGAGGTGTCAAGGGGTCAAAGGAAGCTGCTGACAGATACAGATACACTATATGACATTTGACCTTCATGTTTAGACACGAGCAGCTGATAAGTGAGCACACTTCGCACACCAGGTTGAGCTGACTGTGAGTAAGCATCACTCCCCAGTGTTTCCAAAGACTCGCGCTGCTCTGCCCCCACAATGCCGTTGCACAACGCGGCTTGTGTTGCACATCTGTGGGCCCTGCTGTCCCGCCTCATGTTGCTCATGTTGTGTCGACTCGTCTTGTAAATCGGTGGGGCGGGCGAGGCACGGGGGAACAGTAAATATCATACGGGGACGCTCGCCAGCATCTGTGGGCAAGGCTGCTGTGGCTCAGGGCTGCAGCGAACTGAAGAGTAAACACAGTGCAGATGAGAGGCTCAATGAAGGCCTCTGTCTGCAATAGTGATGAACTTGTACGGATGCTTCTAACATGATTTAATTACTTAAAATAAGCTGTGATACTCTGTTTTACCTCCTCTCCCTTCCTGTGTCTGACTCTCAGCTGACTGGCTTGCACCATATCAGGTCAGATGATGTGAATGTCATAGTTTGGGATGCGCTGATAATAATAAAATGCCAATGAACAGTATGGTTTCCACCCATATTGTCCAGTATTTATGTAGGCTTTTTAAAACGGATGCATTTAGCCAGTGGTGCAATGTTAATAACAATAATTGTATGAATATTTACGCAGTATCACAATATGTTTAAAGTATGCAAAATTACATAAAAACACTGAGATTGGAATTCTAGATTCTCCCACCGACAAATATCTTCAAGGCAAGGCAACTTTATTTGTATAGCACATTTCATACACAAGGCAGACTCAAAGTGCTTCACATCATAAAACAAAGTGAGAAGAAAAAAAGAAAAGAAAAATAGAAGAATTAAAAGAAAATAATAAAAATTTTAAAAATGCATTACAGAAAGAAAATAGAATAAAAACATATTTGCAATAATTAAAAACAGTGCAGACATTAAAAGATTTAGCAGAAAGCTATGGTGAACATAAAAGTTTTCAGTCTAGTTTTAAAAGTGGTCAGAGTTGGGGCAAGTCTTACATCTTCAGGAAGTTTATTCCAGCCATTTGTTGCATAGTGACTAAATGATGCTCTCCCGTGATTGTTGTTTACTCTGGGAATCACTAACAGATTGGTCTCAGAAGATCTTAGTGGTCTAGAGGGCTTATGTAGTGGGAGCATATCAGTGATATACTTCGGTCCTAGACCATGTAGTGATTTATATGTGAGCAGGAGGATTTTGAAATCAATCCTCTGACATACAGGGAGCCAATGTAAGGATTTAAGAATTGGTGTAATGTGCTCACATTTTTTGGTCTTTGTAAGAACTCTAGCAGCAGCGTTCTGAACAAGCTGTAGCTGCCTGACAGTTTTTTTCGGAAGACCTGCAAGGAGACCATTACAGTAGTCTAGCCTACTAGTAATAAAGGCATGTACAAGTTTTTCTAAGTCTTGAGCTGACATGAGCCCTCTAAGTCTTGCTACATTTTTTAGGTGATAGTAGGCTGATTTTGTTACTGATTTAACGTGACTGTCGAAATGTAAATCAGAATCCATAATAACCCCAAGATTTCTGGCTTTGGTTGAGGTTTTCAGGGACAGAGAGTGAAGGTGTTGAATTACTTTAAACCTTTCTTTTTTAGCACCAAAGACAATTATCTCAGTTTTGTCCTCATTTAGTTGTAGGAAGTTTTGGCACAACCAGTCTTTGACTTGCTCAATGCACTGGCACAGAAGATCTATGGGGCGATAGTCGTTTGGTGATAGTGCTACATAGATTTGTGTGTCATCGGCATAGCAATGGTGGTCAATGTTATTATTTTGCATGATTTGTCCTAGTGGGAGCATGTAGATGTTGAATAAAGTCGGCCCCAAGATTGAACCTTGGGGACTCCACACGTTACATTGGTAGGTTCTGATACAAAGTCGCCAATGGAAACAAAATAGTTCCTATCTTGTAGATATGACTTGAACCAGTTTAAGACTGTGCCTGAGAGCCCCACCCAGTTTTCCAACCTGTCCAAGAGTATTGAGTGGTCGACAGTGTCAAATGCAGCACTGAGGTCTAGTAGCATTAATATTGAAGTTTTGCCAGAGTCTGTGTTAAGACGGATGTCATTTACAACTTTAATAAGGGCCGTCTCGGTGCTATGAAAAGGTCGAAATCCTGACTGGAAGTTGTTGTGGCAGCCAGTTGAAGCCAGGAAGTGATTTAGTTGTTGGAGGACAACTTTCTCAATTATTTTACTTATGAAGGGTAGATTTGAAATTGGTCTGTAGTTGTTGATAATTTCAGTGAAATTATTTTCCAGGATACATGTATAGCAGACGCCCACAGTTAATCTGCTGTGATTTAAATGTATGTTAATGAAAACAGTTTCTTTACTGCAACTTTATTTTACCCGTAGATATAAACTGGTCTGAGACACATCTGTCCTCAGATGCTCTGTGAATGGAGTTTCCCTTTTATTCATGTCATGGGTTAAACATCGGTTAATCAAACTTTTCAGCCAACAGTCAAGCAAATTTACTTGCTTCGCCATTGTTATCGTTCAGTAAACACAACAATGAACATGCAGCATTGTTGTTCTGACTGCAATATTTAAATAATGCAGCAAATATTATTTATTTTCTGGCTGGAAAAAACCACAATCAGCAGAGCGGCACCCCGAGCAGCAGCCTTACTGGGTCTGGATCCATCTGGATTCTGGAGTGAAACTGTTAAAAAGTTAGGTTCATAATTCAAGGTCAGCTTTACAGCTAATTTTCATCTCCGTAGCTAAGGCATTGTTAGCGGGCGGTAGCGACCTGTCAATCAGAAGGTAGCCCCGCCCCTAAAGCATCCCCTGCTTTATGGTCTATTTGACTCTAAATGGACCATAATAAATGAACATCATGCTGGATAGAAGGAGACTTGAAACTGGAGATTGAGACCAAAAATGCAGATAATGCAGGTGTAAGGCACTTCAGCATTGGCTTCACTCTTCAGAACCGCAGGTTGCTGCCTGGTTTGAAGAATGAAGTATAACACGTTGTTGGTGCTGATGGAGGAATCCAGACATACCTCAAACAAAAACAACTGTAGACTCGCATCTCGTATCATTTCCACCAAACTGAGGACATGACGTCTCAATGCTCTATATATGGTAATTGCCAGTATTTTCACAGTTGGTATAAGAAACCAGTGTATGGTTTGTGGTTTTTTTACTGGCATGAAATTACGCAGTTTATGTGCCGGATATCAATCAAAGTGCCACTCTGGAATGCCACTGCCAATCAAACCACACCGAGTAAACACATGGTTTACACTTTATTTTGATACTTTTTTCCCTGACTTTGTTGGACAGTAATGATAAAACTATGAATCGCATATCCATGACAGTAGAACTATCCTTTAATTGAGTTATTTTTGCAGTGTGAATAACAAATACCTTTGGAACAGAGTGCACGTTGTGCAGAGATCAGCAGGAAGTTGCATCAGCAGATGGCAGCTATTTCAGTGTTTTTCCCAGAATGTTGTAATACTGCTTCTTTTCAGAGGGCAGCCATGCTGTTTTTCTGGAGTCTGTCTGCTTGTTAGACTTCCTCGTACCGACTCTTTTGTCTCGTCAGATTGATAGCTGTGTTTTGGTGAGTTGTTCTTTGATGGCTTTGAGCTGAAAGTCCACATTTTTAGACCTTTTCACTGGAATGCGTCTCCGCTGCAGCTGCCACCAGACGTCTAAATCAAGCAGAACAAAAACAACTCATCGTGGAGTCGAGCCGAGTCCCCGCAGATAAATGCTCCCTGGTCATCAATCCAGGAGCGGAACCTCAAAGCTCTCCGCCCGGCGAGATCACGGCGCTGCAGAGATTAGTGTCCCATCAGCAGGCAACACACTCGCTCACTGTTGTTGGTATCTGTACGCAGAGCGAGCGTGGTCTTGCATAATGTTAGCGTCTGCTGCAGCCCGATAGTCAGTCAAATCAGCGGCGGTGCGTTGACCCGCTGCAGGCGCTGCACCACCATCTCCTCGGGCTTTCTGACAGTTATTTTTAGACGCCTTTGTCCTCTAAGACACTGGTGTGTGATTTAGCAGACGCACCACACGAGACTGAATTTGAATATCTGGATTATATGGAGAAGCTTGAATGCTCTGAGTGATGAAAATGTTGAGTGCAGATGAAAATTTTTTTTTTTTTTGGCAACAAATGAGAATTGATTGTTGGGGTTTTAGGGATCAGTTTTTTTTAAAATTTAAATCAGAGATGAAACATTTTCAACCCTTTTTAGATCACATCCCGATCAGATTGAGCACCTATACAAATATATGCATACATTTTTGAATTTGATCATCCATCAGACAAGGTTTCACTGGGAAATACTCACAACAACAGAAGCTTAAGACACTTTAAATGTCATTTCATTGCTACTT
Organism: Chelidonichthys spinosus; assembly: GCA_029853015.1. Lineage (NCBI taxonomy): Eukaryota > Metazoa > Chordata > Actinopteri > Perciformes > Triglidae > Chelidonichthys > Chelidonichthys spinosus. The sequence continues at coordinate 6,013,288 of CM056843.1, read as the reverse complement.
TACCAATAAACCATAGCTGGATTAGCCTGTGTGGAGGGCCCTTGTTTGATTCAACACAACTAGACAAACTACATTTTTAGGGCTGGTGGGAAACTCCAACTTCTGTTATTTGAATGGCTGACATGTGATTTCTGAAAGATGTAAATAGACATCTCATCTCTGAAAAGTCATTTAGTTTGGAAAAATTAGGAACGTGCAATCGAGATGGATGGATGGATTTATCCATTTATTTATGCAGCGAGACCTTATGATCTTATTTAAAATGATTTGGTTGTTTTCCACCTGAAAAGAATGTTCACCAAAAAAAAAAGTCTCATCTGTGATGCAATGAAAATATTGTTCTTCAGAATCTAAAGTGTAATCTTTATTTGCCATCTTTTTAGAATATAAATTTATCAAGTGAATTGCAAATAAGGATAATCGTGACATAAAATGTTCATATAGTCCCAATGCCTACATTTTACATTGAGTCCCTTTGATTCATCATTAAAGTGTACTTTAAATACAAAAATAGCTACACATCTGCCTAAAATTATATATTAATATTATATTCCACATTCACTTAAATCTTAATAGTGAGTTATATAAATTTTCACTCCTGTACAGCTGTCATAAACAGGGATATTGGAGAGACGAAAGCCATTTTTTGTGAGGCTGTAAAAATATAAATTTCTACTGTAAAGGAGTGAATATTAACACGGGGATGAACCTTAGACTGGATATAAGAAGAGGACGTAGTCTCCTATTGGTTTGTGAACTATTTTGAAGTCCGTCTCCATCTTGGATTTTGAACCCTCACACCCTTGACAAAACATACACACTTACACACACATAAAACATGCAAATGTCTCAAGTGATGCGTGTGAAGGATGTGCATTATTGTCCTCCCCCATTCATTTGCTGTTGACTGCTGATGCTCAACACAGCAAACACTCATCCATGCAGCCATTCACAGCGTGGGCAAGAGAAAGTGTTTCTCAGAGGAGCCGCTGCCCTCGCTTTCACTCCTCACATGGGACCTCAGACGTGAGTGCAGGGGCGTACAGGATGTCGAGCGGAGGCGATGCGTCGCCATCAAAGGAGGGAACGCCAAAGCAGCGAGCGGCGCGCTGCGGGACCAGCGGCGTCTGTAGGTGGTTGAGGTCATTATGTAGAGAGAAGGAGTGGGCGGACGCTGTGAGAATACGCTCGGTGTGATTGTCACACCGCTGCTGCAGGAGACTGATACCTCACATTACACGCAAACGGAGCGTTTCTGATATATTTAGTTTTGGAGGAAATGCAGTAATTGAATTAGATGAAAAGTCAAGCTGGAGTGCACGCTCGGCTTATTCTGTCTGCTGCTTCCACTCTCACTCTGGCTCTGATCAGGCTGGATGAGAAGGGACGCTTTTGTAAACTCGCACCAGTTGGACGAGAGACTGTGTCTTTGTACAGAAACCCGACCAAAAGTCTGCGAACGGTCCGCGTGGCTGTGCAGCTGTCAGGCAGCCAGCCTCCCACAAGACCTGGAATGACCCCCGAGCCTCTCCGAAAAGTCAGATTTGTATTCCCAGCGTTGGAATTTCTCTTTCTTTGGACCGTTGGATGCTTGTGGCTTTTCATATGAGGCCTCACACTCACTTGAGGAGGTGTGATCACTCACCATCCAAATATGTGTTTTGGTAAATTGATCTGATTCATTTTTCTCCATAACCTGAACCATGACTTAATAATGTGTCGCAAATGTGTTCTAATGACATTCATCTGGATGTAGAAAACCAATTCTCTGTAGGTCTTCCATCCGTGATGGTTTCCTCTTATCCGGGTCGGGATCATGGAGGCTCCCCCAGCTCTTCCTGGAGGGCTCTTGAGATATTTAATCCCTCCAGCGGGTTCTGAGTCCAACATGTGGCGTCTTACCAGTTGGCCGTGATCTGAAAACCTCTAAAGGGAGGCGTCCAGGAGGAATCCGATGCCCGGACAACCTCATCTGGCCCCATAGGCAGCTCTGAGCTCCCGGTGGGCATCCGAGCCCCTCTCCCCGTCTCTGAAGCCTGGTCCAGGCTCCACGATGTCCTGTTGTAGCCCCGGTAAATAATGGTGAAACAAAAGAGGGACGACGTTGGCGCTGCGAGGTGGAATATTGAAATGGAGGAAACATTTCTGTTTCTATGGCAACAACAGCCCTGACTCTTTGATGTTTCCTCGAGGGATAATCAGGGGAAAAAAAGGTGCTGGAGAGAAACAGCAGAGGTACTTCAGAGTAGGGATGACATCACAAAGGTGGTGAAAGGCGACCAGCGGTGATTGGCCGACGTGGACTCCGTGGTGTCTTTCCGCCAAGTCACAACTAGATTTTATGAGTGTAGTCTGACATGGTGACCGCTGTACCGACACAGATATTGTGTAGTCTAAGAAAGAAAGCTAATATTGGCCACTCGTAAAAGTCCAAGCTTAGCTTAAGTTGAGGCCAAAACACTAGTGAAGGACTTTGGGTGAGCTCCCTTCAAACACTTGTTCAGTAGAAGGTCGCAGGCAGACGACTTTGTGACTTTATGAGTCTATTAAGGACAAAAGATTAAAAAAAAGTCTGCTGCTGAAATGAAAAATTCCTTTTCCATCCTTTTAGATCACATCTCCGGTCATATTGTGCACCTGTTTATCCATAGATGCCCCCCAAAATGCAATTTTATATCCAAATATAAAACAAAAATATCAGCTAGTACCAATATAAACCAATAATATGACATCCATCCATCAACCTGCATCTTCTCGCTGCACAGAGCTGGAGAAGGTCGTGAGCTCATCTTTTCACACATCAAATCAAATCCTCCCAACGTTGCTGCAGCCGATATCAGACATCAGCAACGCCATATCATCACATTCCCATCACTAAATGTAAAACCTTCAAAGGCGGTCATGTGTACAGCGGGTTGCTTAAAAGAGCAGTTTTCCATAATTCAACAGTATATTTTGAAAAGGAAGGCAGAGGAAGATAAGAATCTCCACCACGTTTGATTTGCATGTCACTTCCTCTGCATGCTGGTGCTTTTCTGTGCGGGAATGTCCGACGCCGCCGCCTCCAGTGGAAACTAGCACAAAGGGAGCATTTCAAAACAGACAGTGTCTCGACGTGCATTTCTCATAGTGATATTGACAAAGTCTGAATATCGGTTTGTTGAAATTCAACGTGGATGAAATTCCTGCTTCCCCAGAGCGCTTGCCAAAGGGCTGTGAGTCACCCGCATAAACTGAAAACAAGAAAAGCAGAAGTTCAGAGCGGAGTGGGAAAACCATGTCATGTGTGCAGATGTGCGGATACAGATGTTGTCCACCATGACTGTCTGTTAATGTGTGTTTGTGTTCCACTTGATGTATTAGACCGATGTCTGATAGCAGCCGTCAGCCGTGGATTTGAATTGAGCTACTAAGAAGCAAAATGACACCACAAGCATGTGTGACTGTTTAACTTGTTGTTTAGTCCAAAGTTTTATACAAATGTTTTTTTTTTTTTACTGATTACAGACATCTAGATTCTGTTTGGTTTGAGTTGGATGGATGTTTGTAGGTCGTTAACGCAGCTTGCGGGTTTCTGATTTCTTTTTCTCTAGAAAATCAAAAGTCCTAACACTTAATTCTGTGTTTTCTCTGATCTTGTGCCTCCAAATTAAAATGTTCTCAGTGCAGCGGAAAGTGCTCATGGAGGCGTGTCCGCAGTGCCTACATGTACCAGGATGCATTGCATGCAAGCCTCTGGGGCAAAGGCCCTCCATGTGACTGTCAAGTCCAGTCCCACCAATAACGAATCAGCCAAACAGATGAATTTGTTCACCTCTAGTTTTTTTTCCATATTTGGATTTTAGTGATTTTTAAGCATAAATAATTAAAAACAGATGAACATAAATAAACAAAAACAAAACGAGGAAGCCTGCAAGCGAGGAAAGGGATTATGTGTAGTTTAGAGAGCTGAGGGTCTAGATCAGGGTCATCATTTTCAGATGGGACAGGGTTGACATTTGACCCCACCCACTCGACCCATTCCTGGCCTCATGAGTTCAGACCTTTTTGTCTTTTTGAAAATCTTCTGCTTTTACATTTTATTAATTTCTAAACAGAACTGATTGGCGATCCGGTTCGAAACCGGTTTAATCCACTACATTTACTTTATACTACACTGATATAAAAGAATATTTCTTTGACCAGTAGGTTTACTGCTGGTGTGTTATTGGCCTACGTCTGATGACAATGGTATAAACGTCTTTCACCAGCTGTAATGAGAAAACCATGCAGGTGTTAATAGAGTTACAGCAGCACACAGCAACACGGCCTGAAGGTCAGTCTGAAAGGAGGCAAGCAGCCGCAGAGTCATATTTATAGTCCGCTGTATATTAAAAGGACTGCCACTCAGTGCGACTGTCCTAACATGCACTCTGAAAAGACGAGACATCCTAGATAGTGAGGAGACGCCGTCTATTTTGGACACTGGAATGTTGGCCTTTAAAAAAAAAAACACACTTTATTTCATTATTGTGTTCAACCATCACATTCCCACTGCCAGACTATAAAACACTCCATTCATGGAGTCCACGTATAAAACCAGCCGACTAACTAAGTATAAGATGCCGGTGCCAGAAGGAGATCCTGTGAAGAAGCTCTTTTACAGCAGCGGTGGGTGTGGCGCCACCGAACTGCCAGTCATGGCCTCGCCATAAATACAACATGGACTCTGTAAAAGCTTTTCCCAAGATAGAAACGGCACAGAAACACAACTCGGGCGTCGACCAAAATATCGGAGCGCTTTGGCCCTCGCTCGTCCTCGCGAAAATCCGCGTTAATCAGCAGAGCGGCATTTCTACATGTGTGAGCAGATGGACCCGAGCTGGTTGTGGACGCTTAATAGGTTTTTTCCCTTGAGGGAAATTCAGCAGTAAACGGAGCCTTTGGAGGAAAAGGTCCGACTTCCTGCTGTACCTTCCTGTAGAGGACGGGCCAGATGTAGACGGTGTGACGTTCGGAAATGTTCCAGTTACGCAACATGTCACTGCTCTGCCACTTAACCACTACAGTCATGTCGGTAGAAATGACATCACATGGAGGATGCCAGTTTCTCCACGCACCGACCTGCAATGTGTTTCCAGCTTATCACGTCTGTCATCACGAGCCAATAACGAAGCAGCACTCTGGCGAGGAGCCCACTCCACTGTCAGGCTTCCAACACGAAGCTCCTCTTCATCCAACGCAGAGCTCATTGTGGCACCGCAGCCGTTTTCCTGGTTCACACTCCAGGATGATGGTCACTATGTCACATTACGTGATTATAGTCAGAGTCTACGCGTTGGGCCCCGACCAATCACCGCTGGTCATCTTTCACCACGTGTGTGATGTCATCCCCTTTGCCTCTTGCTGAAGTACCTCCTGCTGTTCCTCGCCAGCTTTTTTTCTTCTTTCTTCACTCTCCCTGGGGCTGTTGTTGCCATAGTAACATACACGTTTCCTCCATTTCCAAGTCACATTACCGACATCGTTCCTCTTTCCCTTTGCCATTGTTTACAAAAAAATCAAACATGACAGCTACGGCGTGCCGTGAGGCGTCCCAGACGCGGCGGCGGGTATCTTCCACTGTGACACTCGGTGGAATTAAACCATCCATGCGACACTCATCGTTAGTCTTCTGACGCAAATGAGTTTACTCACATTTTCATGTAATTTAATTTTATTGATGATGGATGGAAGCCAAAGCCTCTTGACTGCCCCCTGGTGGCTGGCTGCAGGGTAGATAATAAACAATAAATTCTAGAGGTGTTACGGTTTTTTTACGGGATTTGTTGTGTATTTTTAGCTAAACCGTGGTGCTAATGGAGCAGCTAGGTGGGAGGAGGTCACGATTGGCTTGGGGTGAGTGTGTGGGCGTGGCCTTGATACCACGACTCTTCTCCTCTAGTGACTGTTGATGGCGGCTCCCGTATCGGGGATGTTTCGGACAGTGAGAGGAAATCAAGTGTCTGTAAATACAGTCAGTCTGTTAATTCACTTTTTCATCCATCTGTCAAATTGTCACTAAGTTTTTGTTCGATGATGAAAAATGAGTGATACATTTTGACATCGTTTTTGTAACCAATAGTTATTTGTTTCATAATTTTAGTCTTGTTTCATTGTGACAAAAAGACCAGCAGCAAATGATTTTTTTGTCAAAATTTTTGTTACAATTTGCTGGTGTTTTTTTTTTATTGTTTCATAACATAAAGCAAACATCTGTCTCCTTAATAACACTCGTGTCCCTTCAGAGAAGCTCTATACTTGTTTTATGTTGCAGTAATGTTTTTATTGCAAGGCCACAGGAACAGCAGTGATTGTTATATATCCTGCTTCATCACAGCTATAGCTCATTTTAAAACGTCCACATTCAGGCAAATATCAAACACATTTCACATGAATGAATTTAATTTGTGTGGCTCTCACTAACAAGCTATTTATCTGTTTTATTTTTTGGTTACTTTAGTGACTCTAGCTGAGCCTCACTTACTGTTCCTCTCCTAAAATTGGATGCACATTTATTTAGAACTGCAAACGAGCACTCAAGTGTCCAGTTATACCGTCCGGTTGCTGGACAGTGATTCACCAGGGTTCATTATAATCCAATGAGGTCATCCTGTCGGGATATTTCCTCTGTTTTGAAGAAATATCCCTGAGGGTGGCCCTAGAGGAAAGGTCCTGTAGGTTTTGCTGACAACCTAATTCTTCCAGCCCCTCCTTCCAGTCCTTTGTAATATTGAAATATTGAATAAAAATGGCATGAGAGCTATTTGTTAGAACCTTTTATATATAACATTCAAGTGCTGCATTGCACACAACGAACGACTGTTATTTGCCTTCTGGGCCAGTCTCCAGCATCTTTGATCAGGCGAGGTGTGGCAGGTAGAAGGCAAAGAATGGCCTTTGTGTTCATTGTAAAAGTTCATCAGTCCATAAGACTGGAGCCAGCTGGTGAGAGTTAAGCTTGGTTTCCGTCCAGTTGGGATTTGATGGAACTGATGAATGTTCTTTTTTGAGGATGCTTGAATAGGCTGCGATCCTCCAGAACCAGCCAGCGGTTTGGGAAATATCAAAGCAGATAGTCTGGTTTAGTCAGTAGAGCTGTCATACAGATTTAATTTGCATATAAGCGTGATGCTATTAAAACGTCAGTGTCAGTAAGTTAATGAAAGACGACACACCCAAAAGTGGTGACGGTTAGTGTCGTCTCAATGTGGAGCTACGATGTTTGTGTGTTCGTTACCAGGATGTAACGTTACTCACACTAACGGGTCTCACTTCTTCTTTCTCTTCCCGGCTGAGAAAAAGAGTCGCTGAATAAAACACATCAGGTTAGATAACATTACGTCAGTGATGGAACGTTAACGGCCGCGGTGACGACGAGAGGTTTCACAAAAAGTCTAAGACAAATTATGTTTTAAATTTTCAACCATCATCTGTATTATTCATGCTACAATTCAAACACGATCAAAACATTTGTGTCTCGCCAATGACTTCCACACATACAGTATTTTTGTCAGAAATAAGGTCCTAAAACCCAGAAATTAGTCAGTGGTCAGCGTTTTTAAATATATTGGTTTTTGGTTGAAATAACATTTAAATAAGAAAGACGTTAATTTATTTAGCTTATCTTGCCGAACAAATAATTTATGTATCATAAACGCTTGTTTGCCACAGAGCTGATTTTCTGCAATGGAAAAATCCCCTGGGCTTTTTTTTCAAGGGAACCAGTGTGATGCCAACTTCCTGTTGGCCTACTTAAATACTTAATTCCTGCAAGAGTCTACACAGTCAACGGTACAAGATGCAATGAGACCCGAGCTGCAACGACGATGCGGAACACACTGACCAATCAGAGCAGAGGGCTTTTTCGGTGGGAGGCTTAAACAGACAGGTGCTGAAACAGAGTGTTGGAAACATTAAAGCATGTAAAGTCGTTCTCGTATAAACCTCACGTACGAGTATGAACTAAATTCTCAACGCCTGCAGCCCCACATGAGCAAAACCCAAAGTGAGAACATGCTTTCTGCTTCCACTAAAGCTTGGAGTGTAATGTGCCCATCCATCACTGTCTGAATGTTGGAGTTGAATGAGGTTCATCTGGGTTTCAGAAGGGAAACTTGTTTATTTGCTAATGATGTTGGGTCTTTGATGCTCCTCACTGACTGATGGAGGCTCTTTGCTCCCCACGGAAGGAGGAGGCCCACAGTGGGAAGGAGCTTTTAGCATGTGTTTCTGCTTTTCTCTGCCTTTTCCGTCCACGTCTCAAAATAAGCCTCGCAAAAGGAGGGTTGGAATGTTTTAATTGTTTATCATCAGGTAGCGTTTAGGGACGAGGCTTTAGGGTTGCTGTTAAAGCTCCAGCAGGCAGGAAAACCCGGTGTGCAGACCCGAGGCCTTCCACGACAAAGTATTATAAAGAATGTTTGTATCTCGCCTTTCATTCTGAAGACGTACTCGCCTGCTCAATCACATTCCTGTGAACACTGTGTGGGTGCAAACTCTTCCTCCATGTTGTTGCTGTGTTGATAAGATGTGTTGTAGTGACCAGCAGGCGCCACCAGAGGTCATCTCTGAAGTGTAACGGGCAGCTGAGTTCAGAAAGAAAGAAACTCAGTGTTTCCATCTTTTGTTGCCTTAAAAAGCTCGTTGTTTAATGTAGGGATGTCAGATTTGGTTCATTTTGCTGTAAAACAAAAAGCAAACTGACGTACAAGAAGCAGAAATTCATTCTAAATAGTTTGATCGTCGGTGTCTCTAGGCTAGGCTGATGAGAAGAGCTGATCATATCGGACAGTAAACAGCAAACTTTTCAAACGACAACAAGACTGAAAGTTTAGAGGGCCGGGGTTGCAGTAGTCCCCACACCCAGTCCTAACCCTGAACCTGAACCCTGACGGTATCTGATCTTCCGTGACGCCCTTTGAAACCTGTAGCTTCTTTGATACCAGCTTGCATGTTTGTGCTTGTGAACTAGGCGTGTGCCAAGATCTGCTGTGTCGGTATCAGCTCTGATCCTGACCTTATTGAGCGGTCTGGGTTTGGGCCAGACCACGTTGACTAATCTACAATAACGCTAGTTCATTTTGGCCTTCATTAGCTGTGCTGAGCTAATGTTGATGCGTAAAGCTTTTGTGCAGATGTCTGTGAGGAGTGTGTTTGTGTGTGTGTATGTGTGTGTGTGTGTGGTCTCACAGCTGTTTGTGTCTCTTAATCAACCACTTCCTTTTTCTTACATTGGCCTCTGGCCAGAGGTTTCTGTGCAGGCTGATGGATCAGGGAGGAAGTGTAAACCCTCTGAAGGGAAATGTTGAGACGTCAAGCAAGTCAGGTCATAAATGATGTCGCATCACATTGCATTGTGTCTTTCTGTTGAGGTTTTTTTAAGTTATTGTCATGGCAATGGTGGCACTTTTCCATTTTAGTGTATTTCAGTGCGAGTTGAATGCGGCTCGGATGAGAGGTCATTCTGAACAGCAGCAACAATGCTGTGAGGCAGAAGTGAGTGAACAGCTGGAGGCAAAGACGTCTTTTAGTAATTAATTTCAGGCTCCACTCCATCATACTTCCCAAGGATGCTTGCTTCACACTTTGTGTGGGTGAGCTTGTCAGTGAACAATCTGACAGGTGTAACGTTAGAGCGGGATCTGCCAGAGAAAACGATCTGCTCCCAGAAATGTTTACCTTTTTAATTTAAAGCGCTCCAATCAGCTGCACCTAAAAGACGGAGCGCTCAAAAAAATAAAATAAATAAATACTAAAAAACACAATGTGGACCCAGGCCCTTAGTCGGTATTTTTAATTTAAAAAAAGCTTACAGTGACACACAATGACATCCTGTCATTATATTCAGAGTCGATCCAGGTTGAGGACGTTAATCCAGATATTGTTGATTCATAGGAAGCAGCTATGAATCCAGATGTTTGCACCTGGAATTACAGCTGTCTTAAACATCCCACGGTGCTCCGTCAAAAACCAGGAGTTGAATGCAGGCCAGTGGAGGTTGTATAATGAAGGATGATTCAAATAAAACATGGACATCCGCTCAGCACAGACACGACGGAGACCTTTTTAGTGTGGAGGTGACCCGAAACCTGACCATGTTAGAATCGCACCGAGATATTAATAACCAGTTTATGTTCTGTATCATGTCCCCAGTGGGATTTAATCCAGCATAAGACGTAGCAGGGACTAGTGTTTTAGTTAAATTAAGTTATTTTTAAAGTAATAAAGTATTATAAAATTAATAGAATTGCCATACAATTGAGTGGGTGTTGGCATGTTTTTTTAATACATTTATTCATCCTATTTCAACCCTTTAATTTGCACTTTATCTATGTGAAGGTTTTTTATTAGTTTTAACATTGACCCATCAATTTTTTTATTTCAATGTGTGATACATACAAATAAAATGTTTTATTATGATTATGAAACGATCAGATGTGTGGCCTTATAGGTCACAGCAGGGAAACAGTCCTTGTTAGCAAAACCCTCCTCATATTAAAAATGATTTAGTTCAAAATCAGATTCAAGCTGACATTTAAAATAAAGTTAAATGAGATATTTCTGCAGAAAAACATATCCCTGATGAGGAATGAACAACGTGGCCAAAGTAAGTAAATCCTCGTCTCTGATTGGCTGTTCCTGACGAGCGTATTATGACTAATCACTCACAGATATTACTCTTACGTTTAATCTGCCGTCTTCCACTCTGCACTTAAAGTTCTGAAGGATAATGAGTACGCAGCGTTTCCAAGTCGACCTTAATTGTCGGAGGAACATCCTCTGCCGCCGAGCTGGATCGGCTCCAGGCGTTTTGCAACAGCGTTGATGATGAAATGCTTGTTCCAGCGCAACGGTTGCTCCAAGGAAAAGGGCTTTAAAAGCCGCAGTGAATAACAACCCTTATGCGCCAACACTTACACGAGGCCTGTGGCTGCTGTTACAGCTCTCGGTTGGCCAAGACACCGACGTGGTGTTGACAGTCAGCCAGCAGCGAGTTGGCTCCAGGTAAACTGACAGTAACATTTACAGGTATCCATTTTTATCATCTCTTTAATGTTTTTACTAAGTGCTTTAAAGATATACAGTCTGTCATGTGTTTACAACTCATCCAACTAAAGTGCAGTTTGTTAGCAGGAAATATGTTATGTGTTATATGTTAAATAATCAAAACAATCAAATTTAAAAAGGATCTTAAATCATCAGGTCTTCCTGCATAAATAAAGGATAAATACATAATCCTTTATCGCCTCATCTGACCCAGGCAACACTTTACACCAAATTAATTCAACTTCATTGTTGTTGGATGGTACGGAGTCCCAGAACGGACAAAAGCCAGCAAAACCGCTAGCTAGCGCACCCCTCGATCTGTGCTGGGAGTAAAACGTCCAGCAGCTCTGGAGACCGACCTTAAGATGTAGCATCCTGACCTGAAGATGTAGCATCTTTACCTGAAGATGTAACATCTTGACCTGAAGATGTAGCATCCTGACCTGAAGATGTAGCATCTTGACCTTAAGCTTTAGCATTTTGACCTTAAGATGTAGCATCTTGACCTGAAGATGTAACATCTTGACCTGAAGATGTAGCATCCTGACCTGAAGATGTAGCATCCTGACCTGAAGATGTAGCATCTTGACCTGAAGATGTAGCATCTTGACCTGAAGATGTAGCATCTTGACCTGAAGATGTAACATCTTGACCTGAAGATGTAACATCTTGACCTGAAGATGTAGTATCTTGACCTGAAGATGTAACATCTTGACCTGAAGATGTAGCATCCTGACCTGAAGATGTAGCATCTTGACCTTAAGCTTTAGCATTTTGACCTTAAGATGTAGCATCTTGACCTGAAGATGTAACATCTTGACCTGAAGATGTAGCATCTTTACCTGAAGATGTAGCATCTTTACCTGAAGATGTAGCATCTTGACCTGAAGATGTAGCATCTTGACCTGAAGATGTAGCATCCTGACCTGAAGATGTAGCATCTTGACCTTAAGCTGTAGAATCTTGACCTTAAGATGTAACATCTTGACCTTAAGCTTTAGCATTTTGACCTTAAGATGTAGCATCTTGACCTGAAGATGTAGCATCTTGACCTGAAGATGTAACATCTTGACCTGAAGATGTAGCATCCTGACCTGAAGATGTAGCATCTTGACCTTAAGCTGTAGAATCTTGACCTTAAGATGTAACATCTTGACCTGAAGATGTAGAATCTTGACCTGAAGATGTAACATCTTGACCTGAAGATGTAACATCTTGACCTGAAGATGTAGCATTTTGACCTTAAGATGTAGCATCTTGACCTGAAGATGTAACATCTTGACCTGAAGATGTAGCATCTTTACCTGAAGATGTAGCATCCTGACCTGAAGATGTAGCATCTTGACCTTAAGCTGTAGAATCTTGACCTTAAGATGTAACATCTTGACCTTAAGCTTTAGCATTTTGACCTTAAGATGTAGCATCTTGACCTGAAGATGTAACATCTTGACCTGAAGATGTAGCATCTTTACCTGAAGATGTAGCATCTTGACCTGAAGATGTAGCATCCTGACCTGAAGATGTAGCATCTTGACCTTAAGCTGTAGAATCTTGACCTTAAGATGTAACATCTTGACCTGAAGATGTAGCATCTTGACCTTAAGCTGTAGAATCTTGACCTTAAGATGTAACATCTTGACCTGAAGATGTAACATCTTGACCTGAAGATGTAGCATCTTGACCTGAAGATGTAACATCTTGACCTGAAGATGTAGCATCTTGACCTGAAGATCTAACATCTTGACCTTAAGCTGTAGCATTTTGACCTGAAGATGTAACATCTTGACCTTAAGCTGTAGCATTTTGACCTGAAGATGTAGCATCTTGACCTGAAGATGTAGCATCTTAACCTTGACGGCAGCAACTGAAAGATTGCTGGAAGAACATTGACCTGATTTTATTTGCTGTTGTTTTTTTACGTTTCTGCATAACTGCATGATCTTTCAGGTTGGAAGAGACAAGTGAGACAAAGTGAAAATAAATGAGAAGAACTTTAACAGACATCTTCCAGTAAACCAGTCCAGAGTTCTGCCAAGTACAGACCAGGGTTTGGTGTTTTCTTAGGAAAGGAGCTTTTGTTTCTTTTGTTTTTTTTGCAACGATGAGTCAGCCGTTTAGAACATAACGATATGATATCAACCTCCAGGAGCCAAGGAAGATCAGGTGATCAGAGAAATCATTCCTGTATATGCAGAAAAAAGCCAGCCCTTCCTGTTTTTAAAACGTTTTGCTTGTGGTGACTTGGGCTGTGTGAGATATTTTTGGATGGAAAGGATGTGCAATGTTGCCAATTTAGTCAAACATGTCACGTTGTTTTTTTTTCCTGCTTCATACAAAGAAATACTCCTGTGATTCTTATCTTCTAAGACTAATCTGGCTTCTAGTATTACGATATCAAGTGGTATTAGGCAGAGCACAATGTTGTTCATAGCTCTAATTTAACTCTCAAAATCCATCAAATTGATGCATTTTACCTAAAAATGTATAAAATATAGGGTCCTAAATTCTTGTTTTATTTCATATCACAGGAAATCTACACAGAAAAAAATTTTGCAATGTCAGCATTGTTCCGATATTGGGCAGCCCTAGTGGTGACAATGCAGACTAACTGCTGTTGTGGTCTTGGGCCTTATGTGGTTTTTTATTATGAATAAAGTCTACTTGGAGTCACACCTAGTGCTTTTATTCTGTCAGCTCATTTCTGGTCTGACCGCATCATAAAACCTTGGAGTGCTGTTAAGTGACACATCGTTCAGTGTGAGCGGAATAAACTTTGTTTAGGTTTTTCCAGTGTGGCTCTGTGTTTAACACGTCTGGTGTGTTTGTAATACGGCAGAACTCTAAATGAATAAGAGCTGAATACATTTAGGCTTGACCAAGGACACCAAAGTAAATAGAAATTATACAAAATCAAACCACAGAAAGCAGAGCTGAATTAATGCTAATATATGTTATTAAAAATGGACACTCGCAGACGTGACATTCATGTCGCAGGGACCGCCGTGGACGTGGAAAGTATGAATGGGCCTTTTGAATCGTAACAAGTGGCACTGTGTAATTCCTGGTTCTGGATCCCAACTGTTAGCCTTTGCTCCGATTGAGTGTACCAGGCTGTTAAAGGATTAGTGCAGAGAGGAGCGGTGTCTGAGGAGCGCACACCTACTTATTACCGAGTGGGAAAACCATTTCCTTGGAACTTCTCGGTCCGTTAACACTCGTGCTTTGTTGGACGGCGGTGCGAAAACAAATCTTAAAATGGCTCAGCGAGAATTGAGTGGCTGAGTAATCACAAGAAGGACCAGGAAACGCAGGAAAATATCCTCCTGGTGTTCGCTATGCAGCGTTGTTCCATCGTGACACAAGAACACACACACACTCTTTCTGGACCAGAACCAGCTGTGACCCTTGTATACACACCAGATCTGCAGCTCCACACAACACACAGTGGTGTCTTTGAGAGACACTAACGCTCTAACCATCCCCTCTACAAATGGACAGCATGTCTCTCCAAATGTCTTTCACAAGCCCCAACCCTTAACCTAAACCTGGAAACAACCCAGAGAGATGATGTAACCTCAAAATCAAATCTCAACCTTCAGACAGAGGAGTGTCCTCTCAAATCAGAAATGTCCTCAGCAGGCATAAGCGTCCTCACTCTGAAGGAATGTCCTCGCAATGCAGAAATGTCTTCTATTACATAATTGTAAGCTTGTATTCAGGTGTTTCCTTTTTCTATTTCCATCCAGATGTCAGGTGAATTTTACATAATCCTGCAAACTGTTGGGGAAAAACTACTGTGAATGTGTTTCCATCAGTTGGGGTGGCATACATTCCTGAACGTCCAAAGTTTTTTTGTTTTCCAGTTTGCAAATGTCAGTATGTTTTAGCAAGAACGGTTACTGGTGTTCTTTAGCATCAGGAGTTATTCTTCTCTTCCAACTCATAGTCTTGATTCATAACAAACACATGTTAAGAAAATAACTGGTATTGTTCATGTGAATAATCTGAATTATATTTTTCCCTTTTTTGAAATAGTGATCTGCTTTAAAGTATTGATTAACATCGATGAACTCTACCTTCCTCAGTGCTGTCAAGTTGCTGCACACATCCAACAATTTAACCTACATTCAGTTCCAATTTGTAGACTTGGAAATATTTTGGGGCTTTTGGCTGCAGTGTGTTGAGGACCGGCCAAGCATGCTCCACGATTTATTTCTATTTTTATAGTGGGTTATATAAAGAGACATTTACAGTAACTACATTTTCATATTACTTTTTGAAACGTATCAAAGCAGAAAAATAAGCAGCGATAATGTTGTTTGGGACAAAACCCTCAGACTTACGTCACGTTAATGCTAATAAAGAGTGATGTCTCTGATAAAAGCCTCGTCTTCAAGGGGAAAATAGAGGGATGCTATGAAACAAAAACCCTTATCAAGGGTTGCTGTGGTTTTCACCACTGCTCTAGGCTGTGGATTTATTAAAATAAAGCTAATAAAAAAGAATAACTGATCCAGAATCTTAGTTGAGAGAAATAGCTAATTGTCTTATTTTCTTGCAGTAAAATACATATCCTGATGCTGGAGTGTTATTTACTACTTCTTTGTTATTTAATGCCATCTTGCATCTTATACATCCATTTAACAAATGTTCAGCACTTAGCATTCAATTTATTTTATTGAGCCCAAGATAGTTAGAAACTGAGCGCTTCAACAAACCAAACAAACATTATGCTTTTCAAAAACATCCTCTTAAAAACGTCTGTTTTTTTTTTTATGACTGTGGTTTGGTTGTTTTTTTGCTTTAATATTCTTTTCTTCATATTTTATGTGTATTGTGTGAAGACAAGGGATGCACGATATCGGAAGAAAACTGACATTGCAATAAAAAAACAACTACAATATTTATTGCAATATGAAAAAATACAGGAATTTTCTCAAATGCTGAACTAGAGACTTCAACACTGGAGTCCACAAAGCACAAAGGGTGACATCACTATGACTGCGTCCACTTATATGCTTCAACCCGGGTCTTTCCAAGCCGACCTTATACCTAATACCTAAAATGGGAGTTTTCCCTTGTATCGAGAATAATAGTTGTAGCGTGACGTGTTTGACTTAATTTGCCAACATCTCACTGTAATGTGACTGAATGGTCGGTCCGTTTGGTGCATTCAAGCCAGGTTTTTCCCCATAAGGCCTGCTTTACTGATCCACCTGTCTGGTCTCTTTTACAGATGACGCCTCGGCAGACGGCAGCGCCGAGTTCCCCGAGCGAGCCTCCATGATGGAGGTGCGTCTGCAGGCCCAGGAGGATGAGATCACGCTGCTGAAGTCCTCGCTGGCTGACGCTCTGCGCAGGATTCGTCTCCATGATCAGCTCTTGCCGTTACTGAAGCAGCAGCTCATTGCAGGTGAGGGATCGCCAACGTTACCGAGCCCCGTGAGATAGTACAAATACATTTTAAATACAAGAAACTTTCATCCTACCCAGTGAACCCTGGTGCTGCACGAGTGTTGAACCAAGTGTGCTGCTCAGACGGTTGCACAGGCAGCAAACGCCTGTCCTCCACCTCAGGCGTCGATGGGATCCGCCACCCTGCTTCCAGGTACTGGTTCTACTCGCTCCGGGCCCAGAAGGACGGGAGGGGCGATCATTGTTTTATTTCATAGCCATATTGTCTGCTAGTTCAGAGGCATGGTTGTCCAATTGTTTATTTAATGTCATTTCTTGGATGCTCCTTCCATGTTGACCTCAACCTTTGAACTATCTCTAGCCAACTGTCAGACAGCATGGTGACCCATGCGAACGGCCACATAGGAGGCCCAGTGTCCATGAAGCCGGGACCCAAACCAGCAACACTGGACAGGTCAACCCAGACGGAGCCCGCCCTCCTGGGGCAGGACAATGGGCAGGACACGGTCCCCCTCCCCAGGCGGGTCCAGAGCCTGCAATTAGAGGACGCCCTCCCTCCAGCAGAGGGGACGCGGGCCAAGCTCCACCGCGTCCCCGGCTTGGAAGAGGAGGACGAGGAGCAGGAGGAAGACGAAGAAGAAGGTGGGGCGGAGCAGGAAAAGGAGCTGAGTTGGACGTCGTCGGTGGAGGAGCCCATTCAGCCCACCACGATCAGAAGCCTCCAGAGGGAGGACTTCCAGGACAGAAGCTGCTCCCCAGAAGAGCCGGGCTCCGCCTCGGCTTCGCCCAGGACCTCAGACCAGAACCTCAACTCGCGCTCCGGCCCCTTGGCCGCCATCCAGGAAGGAGAGAAGAAACTGCTGTGCGTCATCTCGCCACCCCCCCCCTCTCCATAATCATCTTAACCCTTGAGACTGATTGCATGGCTTTAAGGGACCAATCATGATTCTAACTTGTGTGACTGCAAACCCCAGATGCGCTTAAACCCCCGTATGAAACAGTCAGCCTCAGGCCGCCATGGTGTTGGAGCAAACCCGATGGGGGATGACATCTTCTGTCGTCATGCCTCCATGTGCTTTCTCCTCCATGTGTTTGAGGGGGGGCGGGGGGAAACATAAAGCCGTAGCGGAACATAATGGCCGCACTCGTCCACACTGAGTGACACATCCAAGATTAGCTTCACGGCACACAGAGATTTGGGCCCGGTGGAAAATGTGACGAGGGCAATTGAACACAGCATAATGTACAAGAAGGGTTAGGTCTGCCGTATGTATACACTTAAACAGAACCAGAAAGGTCAGGGGGTTTGCCCGACGGCACAGATGTAACCTTTCAAGGACAGGAAATGTTTTGAAATGGCATAGCTGCCCAAAACAGCATCCGTCCGAGTTAATATCCATCAAGGGAACCTCCAGAGAGGTCCGCTCCATTACAACTTCACTGTAGCCACAACGGATTAAAGTTGATGGTTCTGTAAGATGATGCAGATGTGCCGAGTTGTCACAGCGCCACTCGGGATCTGACTGGGTTTTGCAGAAGCACAAAAACTGCCTTAAATCTTAATCGGTTTGAATGCATCGCTGCTCTTTTAACATCGTCTTTCTGAAACAAATCAAGGAATTCTCGCATGCTGTGATTTGTTCTCAACCAATCGCCCTTGAAGTGATTACTTGTTAACTTGTTTATGTGCTTGTGCATGTATGTGGCCTGTGTCCGTCGTCCTTGTTGTGGCTTCTTAATGGGTATTACTGGTGATGGGTAACATGTGCTCTAGTCCCTCAGCTCTGCCATGCCCCTCCATGGAAACCTGAGGTACTGGGGAAGTCACGCTCATTCAGCATTTTATTTTAGATTAGTAGTAGAGATTTGGGAGGAGCTGGATGCTTGTTTGAGTTTCATTTCCTCGAGGCCAGAGTCGTAGATAATGTAACACTTCCTGCTGGTACAACGGCATGTCATCAGGAAACCAGCGGGGGGAAATCCACAGAGACAATGTCCTCAAATTCAGTCCTCTCCACTAATACGATACAATCGTTTTAGGCCTGAAATTAAAGGGTAATTCCAGTTTTGGCCAACACGTCTACCAGTGGTGGTGACATTGAACTCACCACATACTTTGCTGAGATCTGGGAACTTGATGACATTTCTAAGAGGTTAGACGAGGTGAGAAACACGATCAGACAGATTGTAAACAAACCTTAGCTGACTCCACCTTGTGGGTTTAGAGGTGATGTGAGGTGAAATGTACCTGAGATATTGTTGCCAAACACTTGAGTTTATCCTGTGAACGTTTTGCCTCAGACCTGTCTTTGGGGTTAATGTTAATTAGCTAGCTAGCTAGCTAGCTAGCTATAGCCACAGATGCACTGTCACATGAGATGACGCCAATGCACCAATGGTATACTCTTTTATACACTGGTACACACCTGTATCCTAAGTATGCATGATGTTTTTTTTATTTTCTTTTACTACTATTATATATTTAAACAGCTAACAGACATTTAGCATTGTGAAAGTTAGTGAGTTGGGTGTTCAGGAACAGTAGATGATGTTAGCTCAAAACCTGTACACAGTTTGGCTAATGTTAGCGCTAACCTGCTAACGTTACCAGAGTGATGGGACAGTATCAGCGGAAAGAAGAGATATCTATGTTGCCAGATCTCATGAAAGTGTGTCAACAGTCCTCTCTGTTGACTGTTGGCTCAAGTCCCCAAACGGCAGTGGCAAGTTCTACGTGACGCAGACAGGAAATGACCCTCGAGTGCAGCATCTCCATTCTCAACCGTCTCTCATGCTGATCTAATCTGTTGTAATTGTTGTCTTTTTACACAGCAAAATTGACGGTTGCCTGCTAGAAATAAGAAGATTTTGTCTTTTTTTTTAAAAAAGGACCACAAAATCCAATAAATTCACCATTATCATTGTAAACCTAAATATTTGCTGGAAAAAAAACCCCACAATAAGTATTGTTGTTATTACGGAGCGTTATAGTGGCCAAAACTAGAAAATAATTTTTGGAAGGTTGGGGATTTAATCAAATAACAATTTCATTGCAAGACCAACATGCATGTTTGTGTAATATTTATACGTGCAAAATATGTGTAAACGTACATTTTGCATGCATGGGAAAACTGCATGCATCTGCATGGCATTTAGTGTCACAGTGTTTATTCCTTGAAATCGAACCTGACTTCTGTCCTCTGGTTCCTGTTCTCAGGGTCCGTAGGAACAGCGAGAAACTGGGGAACCCGGAGAGACAAAGGAAACGTCTGGACAAGAAGGCGGCGTCCTCGGCCAACCTCCTCACCCGCTCCTCCAGCCTGGAGAAGTGAGCCACGCCGCCATCACTCACAGCTGTCACCACAGGGTCGCACAGCTCACTTTTTCCTACGGCCGCTGCAGCCTCACATATCTCATCAAGGAGACACTTCCTGGAACACCGATGGCCCCTATGAATAATATTAAAATTCCATTCCCATGAAAACCTTAGAGTATGTGACGCTGCAGCGGAGGACTGATGTATAAAACGTACTCGCTTCTTAAATTGTGTCGTATATCTGTCTCACGCGGTCGTTTTCTGTCTCCACAGCCGAGCGAAGGAGCTGGTCGCCGGTGCAGGTGATGTATCGACTCTTCTGTCACGTCTTTAATCCTGAAACTGAGATCACATGCTTGATTTTCCAAATGGCCATGGTATTAAAATTGCCACATTATTTAAGGCTTGAAGGCTTCAACCTGTAGCCAATAAAATCAAACAAATTCAGACTTTACTCCTTCACCTGATGCGATGCCGGTAGATGTGGTAAGAACGGACAAAAGGTTCATATTAGTGGTTTCTAATTACGATGAACTATATATTCTTTTCAGTATGTCATGAACCCAAAACCAGCTTTTTCTAGTCTTTTCCCCCTCCTCCTCATCCAACAGCAGAGCTCCACGTCTGCTTTCATCCCCTGTGTTTTTCAAGCAGCTGCACCTGTTGCAATATTGCACCAGATTGTGTGGTTTTACGGCCAATTGGGGTTAACTTTGATGATGAATTGTAGAATTGATTCCAGCAACAACAAATTCCTCTCCTCCAGTAAGAATACATTGGCATTGATGGGACGTCACTGTGTCCAGTCGTCTGACGATGAGCAAACCGCCTTTTCAGTTTATTACAACTCACGTTGCTGTCTTGTCCAGTAAAAATAGGTCAACATTGACGTGGTTTAACATGGGACATGGACAGTGGCCTCCTGGGTGAAAGTCCTGTCTTTGTTTGACTCATTAAACCTCACTTCCCACCCGCCCTACTCAGACTTTCCCACTCTAAACTATACTAAAAATGGCCATGTGTTTACATTGGAGTTAGTTTAAGTCCAGTGCATCTCATCCAGCCTCTAAAGGGGGCCTCGCTGCATCAGTACCACACATTAGTTTGCATATGTTAGCATCACTTCCTGGTTCCAGAAACGTGAATAAACCTTTGCCCTGTACTGTTGTGTAGCAGTCAGTCAAACAAAGAAAACTATGCTGCACAGCATACATGCAGTGATGAACGGAAAAGTTTGATAAACTTGCAGACAAACAGGATCTTAGGTCCTGCCAGAGTCGTGTAAACAAGCAGCTCAATAACCACAGTCATGCTTTTGGCCTGCTTTTCATAAGCATTCTGCCTGCCAGACATTGACTATAGCTGTAACATCAAAGGACAGTCTCCATGAACCCAGCGCCCTTTAATTGACAGGTGGACTTTTTAATCTGCAGTGCAATGCAAGAATAGCAGTGTTTTCCCCCATGAATGCTCCTGTTCACAAGTATAATCCTTACGGGAACAAATAAAGACACGCTGCATGGATTTACTTCTAATCAGGGACTTTTTGCAAGTTTTCCCAGCCTTAGTGTTGGCATGGCCGGAGTTGAACTACACTTCAGTGCTTGTGCCGATGCAACTTCTCGCTGGTTCACACATGTAGTCATTTGTGCAAAAAGAAATTCCCAACCAACCACACTTGTGGTTAGCGTAGCTTTTTATGAGTGTTGGCGTTCAGTCCGGTTACGGCTTGTCCCATTTTTTAGGACTCATTCCTGCACTACAGTGCGATGGAGGACACTGGTTCTCACTCACTCTCTCACATTGGTTGTGAAAGTTGAGCAAAAGAAGGATTCTGTAAGATGTCAGTGGAAGATTTGGATGTGGATGAGATTGTTTCAGCTGCACACGATGTTACATGTTGAATTGCGTAACTATTTCTTAGATTGACCATAGAAATAGGTCTTAGCAACCACTGTGTTGACAGGACTGACTGTGCTCTTGGGCAAAATAGTCACTGTTCAAAATTAAATTTACCTCTCAAATAAGGGAAAAACATAAATATTGATCTGATCTGTAATTACGAGGAAAAACTCAGTTAATTCATAACCAATAATACACCCTGTTTTATTTAATTCAAAAGTGAAATAGCCTCACTTTAAAGGTGCAATGTGCAACATCGGGGCCACATGCTCCAAACAGCATTTCACCTCTATTACTGGGTCAATACTATCTAAATTTGCAGTCATTGGTTACCATATTACCGTATGTATATTAAAAAGACAGCTCTAACCCTCATGGTGCAAAGGCATCATGAAAGCGTTGCACAGTTCTAGTACATTTTGTCCTCCCCGGGATGAACATTTCGGTACATCTGTGCTCCCCGTGAACGTGTGACGTGTGCGAATGGCCTTTAAATGCAGCAATAACGCCGATGATGACAGGAAAGCATGGGGAGCCTGCACTCCTCCCTGAGGAACACCTGCCGAGATAACTCTCGACATAAAACTCCAGCTTGACATCCAGCTGAAAGCACCAGGTCGTTTAGAGGCTACCTTTCTAGCTTAGCACGCCCTGTGAGCACCAGAAGTATCACTCAACAGGACGTCCCCCTCCCTTTTTTTTTTTAAATTGGCCAACACTTTTTTATGTGAGTTCTTGTGAAGTCAAACACGCCGGGGGCCAGCTCTGGACGTGGGCGCCGCTTGGAATCACATCCAGTGTGGTTAGCCGAGCCGCCGCACCACTCCAGCTCGCCTGACAGGATGATGAATGGCCGACTCTGCAGAGGAGGTCGGCAAAAAACATTTTTCAAGTCTTCCCCTGCTCCCGGTCTGTCTGGGTGTCTCCATAAGTCTCCTTTAATTGAGTGGAGTTGTGCTTGAAGTGAGTCCATCTTTTTTAGATTCCTGATGGTGATGAGCGGCCAAGTGTCTCTGGAGAGATATTTTTCATGTTTTCTACTGTTTTATTTTATTTGGCTATTTTTTTTAGGGGCTTAAATAATTCTTGAGCAATGAACATCAAAAACTGATCGACTTTAATTATAAAAGGAATATCCTTGCTGTCTTATTTCAATATTCCTTTCCTTTGTATCTTTACTCTAACGTGGACTGCAATCAGACATTGTTCTTATTGTCCAAAACTGGCGGATGAAACAAGAGCAAGTTTTTCTTCTTGTCCTGCCTAGGCTTGATTTATTTCTTCCTGTTTCCTCCTCAGTGACTTTTGTTGCGGCTAGAATGAGGTTCTAGTCTCTTCTCAAGGTGTCTCTCCGGCCTTTTTACCACCACTTTATGGTCAGACAGATGGATATTTTAAGACCTCGAGTCTGGGCTGTCACATTTCAGTCCGCCAGCCTTCACGCCCCCAAGTCTCGTAAAATAACCGTAACCGTTGCCAAGGGAACAGGTTAGACGTCCCGAAAAGAAATGGAAAAGGAAAATATAACCCAGCTTTAAATGTAAAGCTCATGGATCAATCCCATAAAAGAATGGGAATGGGTCCTCTGGGATCGTTAAGTCAAGGTTGGGTCGGGCTGTGGCTGGAATCGGCTGTGATTTAAAGCTAAGAGGGTCTTGGTGTTTAATTGTTTGGCTAACCTCATGCTTTTATTCTCACACAGGTTCCCCCGGATCCCGAAGAGCAACCTACAACCAAGGTAGACCTGCCGTTATGTCTTTAACCTCTTTTATGTGGAGCACCAACACGATGAGCTACCGCTGCCGTTCCTCTCCGGCTCTTTTCTTCCTGATAGTCCCTCAAGCAAATAGAGGCGGGGCTGCGGTTGCCATAGTAACACAAACGCTTCCTCCATTTCACAATCCCACCTCGCAGCACCAACGTCGTTCCTCTTTCGCTTCGCCATTGTTAACAGCTGGTCTAAGTGACGGAAGACGTAAGGGAAGGCAAGAAGAAAAATCAAACATGCTAGGCTTTCTGTTGGGAGGCGACACGGCTGTCGGCTCCTGTGACACGTTACCGGCATCAAACCATTGTTTGATGCCGGGTTGATACGGTGTACCAGGCATGTTTGCCAGATTATTAGGTACACACAGCTAAAACACACCATATAGTTTAATCCACAACTCTGGCAAAAAAAATCCTCCCTTTGTGAAGGTGTTTTTTTTTTTATAGACTGTATTTAATTCATGTAAATAAGGTGTACCTAATAAACTGGCATCAAATGTTTTTTTCAGTTAAAAGAGATATTAAAAAAACAACAGCTCTCTCTGCCCTGGCGATTAGTTGACAATATAAGATAAATGTTATTAAGAGGAAGTCAGAATTAAATCCAGGATGAAACAAACGCTAACATTTATCTACCTCTCTGTATTAGCCGCTACATTCCTGGTCTCCCGCTGTGTTTGCCTTCCAGGACAGTCCATCAAAATGTTCATCCGAGGCCGGCCGATCACCATGTACATCCCCTCCAACATCCAGAACTACGAGGACCTGAAGATGGAGCCGCCCTCTGAGAGACTGGAGCTGGACTGGGTGTATCCTTCCTAATTCCTAGATTATTCCATCACACAGGTTTCATTGTGGGGTGAACCATTCCTTTAATGAATGAAATGGACCAATAAACATGAATGTTACCTTGACCCCGTCACCCCAGCTACGGTTACCGGGGACGGGACTGCCGGGCCAACCTGTACTTCCTTCCAACGGGCGAGGCGGTGTACTTCATCGCCTGCGTCGTGGTGCTTTATCACATCAACAACCGCACTCAGCGCCACTATCGCAAACACACCGACTGCGTCCGCTGGTCAGTTGAAGACAATTCATATCATTTTCATCTCAAATAAGATCCCATTAAATACTCGAAATGCTCACAAGTTACACCGAAGCATGATGGGAATGATGGTGGTAGACGCTCAGAAAAGGTGTTGTGAAAAAGGTGATGTAGTATTAAAAGTGTGGGAATCAAACCCACGGGAACCTGTCACTTTTTTCCACTTAATTAAATGCTTTCAAGCAGTGTTTTGGCTACTTAACTCCAATACTGATCTCAAGCCAGGTCGTAGTTTTTTTCATTTTCTGTCATTTTCAATTTGCGCAACTCAAATGCAATTATTAAAAAGACAATGAGTCATTACTTATGAAACCACATTTATACCGTCAGAAAAAGGTGCTGCTTATTTCACCGTTTACACTCATTTAATTTCATATGGCTGCTGGCGACAGGTTCAGTATTTACTGCATTGGCGATCAACACGCCGACGTGTTCCCACATGCCGCTAAACCACTCGAAGCACAACACAAAATCACACTCAGGTCGATGAATAGAATATCTGATGTTTAGTTTGACAGTTGGATTAAAAGGGAAACGGGTTCATATCAGGTCTCAGAGATTGGGGACTTTCCTACAGAAGACTGATGTCTGGCATGCGAACACAATTTACGCAGCCTGCCTGTTTACTCAACAAATCACACTGAATCCTAATTCCAAACTGCAAGCCCAATTATAGAGTTTCTAAACCGATCTCAGACCAGCTACAGTCTATCTATTTATTTTCATATTCATAGTGTTTTGCACAAATTAATGAAAAGGCTTAGAGGTGTCAAATGTTACTAGTGCACATGAGAGAAGTGAAGTAAAGGGAGCAGAGGGAAAATGGATCCAACTCTTGGCTTGGACGCCTCGCCAGTCCCATGGTTTTGGCATGGACTTATGAGACTTGGAATAGATGCTTTTTTAATATTTATAAAATAATAACAATGGGGGGGCTGTGTAGAATACCATATTGCTTTGCCACCATGTATATATATCGAGGCCAGGCATATACAGTGTATTCCTAAAATAATAGGGAACTTCCAAATGGCACTTTTTAATGCCTTTTGGGTGAACTCGTTGAAATGCTCCTGCAGTAAAAACTCCTTCAGTGGTCACAGTCTTTACTTTTGGCCGTGTAGTCCAGCACATTGGAGATGAAGTGGAACAGTGAGTTAGGTTAACGTGCTGACTCTCATCTTTAATGGTTCGCTTTGTGATATTCAGGGCATTAATAAAGCAGCTTTAGCTAGATGTAGTGGAGTAACCTGAGCAGAGAATGACCTCACTGTCCCTCAGTGTGTGTTGTTATCTGAGCTTCTCTGTGAGCCCACTGGTTGGCTCATGGCCGCCGCTCTGCACCGCGCTCACACAGCAGCTGATGTCCAAACCTGCGATGTCGTCACCGAGGTTGCCCCCCCCCCCTCAGTTTAGCTGCAAACTGCTGACTCAGCTGTCGCCATGTTGGGAGTCATTATTTAGAATTCAGCACATAAAAGTGCATTTTGGGATAGCTTTATTGTCGAAATGTATAACCATATCTTTGATGTACATTTTTTTCCACTAATAACTAACTAAATACTAAATAGATTGTGCTCTTTCTGCAGTCTTACCCTCCATCCCGACAAGGTGCGAGTGGCGTCTGGTCAGACAGCAGGGGTGGATAAAGATGGCAAGGTGACTTCTGCTGTGATACCAGTCTGATGCCCTTTGATCAACCATATACAGTATATCTATATATATCTCATTGGTCTCATTGTGTGTGTTGGATTAGCCCCTGCAGCCTTGTGTTCACATCTGGGACTCCACCACCCTGGTCACCCTGCAGCACATCGGCCTGGGAACCTTCCAGAGGGGAGTGGGATCAGTTGCATTTTCCTTCTTTGTGAGTTTATTTCTATATATTATACTGTATACTGTCTGAAATTGTTATTTATAAAGGATTTACCTCAATCACAGCTCAACCAAGTTCTTTAGTTTAGACAGGCTGATGCCGTATCACAAATTACATGCATGCAATACTTGAATTTATTAAAAAATATATTATTTTATTCACTGTTTCTCCATATTATGACGCCAACTCGGCAAGTTGTGTACCAAAAATGTCTGTGATTATTCCGACATCATGAATGCAGCACCACTGATGGTAGCTCAACATAGAACAGAAAAATGTGACAACATGAGTGAATAAATGAGTGTTTCTCTGTCCTGCGTGTCGTGTTCAGGACTCGGGAGTGTTCCTGTGTGTGATCGACGACTCCAACGAACACATGCTGTCAGTGTGGGACTGCAACAAGGGGACCAAGCATGCAGAGGTCAAGGTAACAGGAAATGAAGAGAATACTTACTATCACCAGTAGAAATACTGTGAACTATCCTCATGTCGCGTATTAAAAAGAAAACAAAAAATTATATTTGGAAGGCACACTAATAAAACGGATGCTACGATAATGAATTTTACTAAAGAAGGCAAGTTAAAGCTTCTTCATCTCAATCTTGAAACGGGACGTTTGAGCTGTGTGCATTTACAGGAGGAATTTAAATCAAATCCTTCGCATTTGATTGGAAAACTTAAAAAGTGGGCGGGCCGAGAATTTAACGCTCCATACACAACCTCCCTTTTATTGATTGATGGTCGTCATGGTGATTAGTACCAGTCATTGGTCATTTCTTTGCATATGTTATTAAATAGATGCGATAAAAAAGGTTTTAAAAGGCATATTCACTTAATCTCGACTTTAACAATCAAGATGAAAAAAAACGCATGAAACTCTCACATAAAATGACATTAAAACACAAACAAATCCGTGAATAAATAAGAGCAGGCGTGCTAAACGTAGCGAGGCCTGCTTGGCCTGGTTTAAAACTGATCTCGCCGTGGGAATGAAACACTTCTGGCCAGAGGTGCTGAGCAGCAGCTGCCTGGTGGGAGCAGCTGAAAGGAAGTGGAGGAGTCGGCTGGTGCCGGTGATTTTGGTTGCATCATCCTTGATGGTTCCATGTTTTTGTTTTTTCTTGCTTTTCTCTGTGAGGAAGTTGTAGCAGCAGTATGATGAGGTACACTGGTGTTATAACATGTCTGAGGTTAAAACCATTCAGACACCTTGGTAGCTGGGTAGTTACAGTGCATGCCGTATAACTGTTTACCATGTAAAGCCTCTGGTTCAATACCGGCACTCTCTCCCCTTTTCTATGCGATCCTCTGTCATGTAAAGGCAGACATGGGAAAAAATAACTAAACATTTTGCATCCGGTGCAACACAGCTCTTTGGTCTTGTAGAAGCAGACTATGGTTTCCACATACAGGCGGTTTGTGGACTGGGACCACCACCAAGGTCATTTCATCAGCATATTTGACCCCCTTTGTTGAGAGGCAGGGGTCGGGGACAGTGATTGTTTGGGGGTAGATTATAACAAACGTTATGATGGAGGTACATGTTGACCGCCCCCAATTTATATTGGGTCTCATGAGCAGCAATGTTGTGTTTAAAACCATTTGTTACATAGATTTGGTGCTAAATTTCACAGTTTTTTAAAAGAATTGATCAAAAAGGATTGCACTACTGCTATTCCGGAAACTGTTCATAAACCTCCTCATTGTCAATGAAAGGGAAACATCACCTGAATGTCCTCGGCCTCTAGTTTGTGATTGGACGAGGAGGTGATCATCCTAGAGGTCACATTGGCTCATTTTATCGGACATTTCCCAAATGTTCAGTCAGCGCCGAGGGATCGGTAATCCCCACAGAAACAATGAGACCCTTCCAGAGTGGAGGCATGAGATCCTGCCAGGCTGCTCCACGCGGCGACAGATGCCCAGCGTGGCTGCATGCTGGATGCGTCGGCGCTCTTTAGAAAGTCTGTTTGGAGAGATTAAAGGGGGGGGAAAGATGGCGGCGGTGACTCTGCTATGCTTTTATGGGCTTTTATCCCAAAAACGCCTCAACCTCCCTGAGAGCAATTTCAGCACGGCTGTCATGGCAACCGTGTAAATATTTCATGCAGCAGATTTGTCCAGCTGCATGTATGTATGTGTATGCGTGTGTGCTCTAATGCGGCAGTGGGAACGTATAGGCTTGTGTTGTATATCATGAATTTAATGGGCTCCTGCAAAAGCGTGTGTTTTGTGTGTGGTGGCATCCAGAGTGCGTGGTTCAGTGTGGGAAGGCCGTGCTGACCCATACTGTACAAACATACCAGTTCATCCAACAGGAACCAGATAATTATGCCCCCCCTCCTCTCCCCGCAGCAGTGGAATAGTCCATATGCCACTTTACAGCACGGCCATGAATGGAGCTTTTTGTGTAGGAATGATGCTTCTGTACTTTCTGTACTCTCCGTCGACGTGATGACCAAAGGCATCTGTGCCTGGTGGAAAAAATCACGTGCATATGTCCATATGACAATAAGCAAATCTAACTGCTATGTGGTGTGTTTGTATGAGGTACTGCATATTGACAGTATTTTGTTTTAAGGGGCCACTCATTATGCTAAACACGTGTCTGTGTTTCCAGAGTACCAACGAGGCCGTGTTCGCCGTGGAGTTCAACCCCAGCGACAGCACCAACATCATCACCTGCGGCAAATCCCACGTCTACTTCTGGACGCTCACCGCGGGACAGTTCACCAAGAAGCAAGGCATCTTCGGAGTAAGACACAGTCAGTTTCTCCCCGTAGACAAACGTGGCGATGATTTAGTATCGCTTCTGTTCACCTCACTTCCCTTATTGAGTACAAGTGAAATATAGTTTGCAGCTTCTTCAGTCTGAGGCTAAAAATGGGAAGTAATGAACGTCATCGAAGAGAAGTGAAAATGAAGCCGTGTAGATTCTTCAGAGTGAAAATATAATCTTATCACAGTCTACGGTGTAAATCTGATTTAAATTGCTGCAATTGTGGTATAGCAAAGCAAATATACATTTTGTATACACCTGTACTAACAACGTATCACCTTATTGTTCT
Source organism: Chelidonichthys spinosus (assembly GCA_029853015.1). Classification (NCBI taxonomy): domain Eukaryota; kingdom Metazoa; phylum Chordata; class Actinopteri; order Perciformes; family Triglidae; genus Chelidonichthys; species Chelidonichthys spinosus. The sequence goes on along the minus strand of CM056843.1, from coordinate 5,983,775 downwards.
AAAAACAATCTTTTCAGAAATACAAGAAGCCCAAGTTCATCCAGTGCTTTGTGTTCAGTCTGACTGGAGATGTTCTGACCGGAGACTCCGAGGGAAACATCCTGACGTGGGGGAAATCAGCTGCAGATGTCAAAACGCTCGGTAAAGGAGCCAAAGGTCAGTGCTGTCATCCAAATACACTCCAAATGAAATGTCAATATGAGGATTGTCAGTTTGAATGAGAAAAGAACCCCTGAAGAAAAGTTGTGATATATAAATGATGATGAACAATAATACGGCGAGCACGCGCTGATTACCCGGCTTAATCCCCCACAGAGACCTTCCAGATCATGAAACAGACCAGAGCCCACGAAGGCAGCGTGTTCACCCTGTGCACCCTGCAGGGCGGCGCTCTGCTCAGCGGAGGAGGGAAGGACCGTAGGATCATCCGCTGGAGCGCTGACCTGGCCCCCGAGAGAGAGTGTGAGGTGAACCTCAGCTGTATGTGTGTGTGTGTGTGGGAGACGCTGCATTCACACGGGAGGGAGAGGCTCCTTCATTCATGTGATTCTGTGTCCAGATTCCAGAGAGTTACGGAGCGGTCCGTACCATTGCGGATGTGGATGGGGAGGAACTGCTAGTTGGTACGACCCGTAATGCAATCCTCAGAGGCACCTTCTCAGACGGATTCGTGGCCATACTGCAGGTACGCGAGTAATGTACTTGTACGTGAAGTTTTTTTGGTAACAACAAGTGCAGTTTAAAGGTACAATGAGTCGGATTTGTCCGTAGCGGTTTGTAAACACAACATTCAAAGTTGGCTCCTCCCCCCCAACCCAAAGCCAGTTTAGAGATTAGTATTTACAACTCACTGGGGTTGTGTCTGGAATCACTCACTCGTTCACTCCTCCCTGCTCACTATCCAGGGACTTCCATATAGGACTATGTCAAGGACTATATAGAGTAATATGTCATGAGCTCAAAATGAAAAAACACTCTTCAAAAAAATCAGTGGCTGGTGGACCATCCATAATAAATACAGACATCAGTTTTTTTTATAAATACTTATTGTTATCTAATTTGTTATAAGTTCCCCTCATAGCCAGTGATGCCACGTATTTATGTATAGGGCTTTTATTGTGAAAGGTAAGGACAAAAGGAGTGGTGTACACTGCCATCGTCAATGTGGAGGCAATAATTTTATTTTCCCAAATTAATACATAAATAAATAAAAGTATGTTTGTCTGTTTGTTTTGTGATGCTTTGCTCACATTAAATATAGTATTTTTGCACCACAACTCTTGGATTTGTCCATCAGGGGGCGACTCCTCTGGTTGCAAAAATAAGTCTCTGAGAAAATGACCCTACTTCTCCCTTTATTATCTCAGTAAACATTGTAAACATGAGTTTATGGTCTCAATCTCTAGTTTTAAGTCTTCCTCAACTCAGCATGAAGTTCATTTAATAAATGATGTTCCATTTAGAGTCAAATAGACCAGAAACCAGGGGATGCTTTAGGGCGGGGCTACCTTGTGATTGACAGGTCGCTACCATGCTACCAATGCAGTAAGCTACTAAAATGACTTTAACACTTGACCTTGGATTATGAAGCTAGTAAGGTTGTGTTCATCAGATCCACCCGTCACTCCTCCACAGTCCAAATATGGTCACTTCCTGGTTGCAAAAAAATCCAAGATGGTGAAGGCCAAAATGTCAGATTCGAACTTCAAAACCGTAATCTGCAAACCAATAGGTGACATCACGATGTCTACGTCCACTTCGTAAACACAGTCTGCATGTTCACTGCTTGTCAAAATGAATTGTGGGATACTTTGAGTCCACTAAGGTATAACTATTCTCACTACACATTCGGGACGGCATTACAACATGATGGGAGAATTTAGCGGAGCTTCTGTCCTGCTGGGCGTTAACATTCAGTCATTCCATCCACACTCTGCCCGTCTGACAGCAGCAGCTCCCGGGGAGCCGAGTGAACCGCTAACCTGTTTCCACCAGGCTGACTGACAGCTGCACTGATCATCTATGTAGATACGGTTAATACATTCAAAACCAAACACACTGGAATACGTCTGTGATTTAAGCAGCTGTCAATGCGAATTTCGCTTCACCAAACGTGAATATATTGTTTTGTTATTCAAAAAAAATCCCATTCGTTGTACCTTTTTAATCTACCCTGATTTCATGCTGCACACGGCTGACACATTACACACTGATCCGCTGATGTTTTGCGGATGCGTTTTTAATGAATGACCGCACTAACCAGCAACACAGAAATCCATAACAAATACAGCACGGCTGCTTCGTCCCAATTAAAGCCAACCAGATTTTTTTGTTGTTGCCACATGAACGCTTTTAATGTGAAGCAGCAGCAGAATGTTCTGTTCTCTTTGCTCCCATGTGATGTAACGTGAGATAAGATCACACACAGTAACGCAGGATCATGCTACATACATGCTGCATTGTTCTCAAGCCATTTGAATTAAAGGGATAGTTCGGAATATTTCTAGTGTTTTAATTGATTTGCCTCGGGTGGGAGTGGGCAAGACTATTTTTAATGCCATGCTAACTAGAACCATTGACTTGCGCTAGCCACAGCACAAGCGAACTCGGCAACTAGAAGAACTGAATGAAATGTCTTGAACACATCTCCAGACGTCTCAAACACACCGGCTGAGCTGGAAAATAGGTCTTATGTCCAAAATTCCGAACTATCCCTTTAAATGCGGAAATGGTGGACTCATCCACTGTCAATGAAAAATACTACAGAGAGAGGTAATTATGGCTATGGGTGAACAATGCTGACCGAAAACTTAAAAGATTGTAACATCAAAGCAAGTCCTGCATTTTCACCTCATTCAAACTCTGGATGGGACCGGGACTGGGACTGGGACTGGGACTGGGACTGGGACCGGGAGGCTAATTTTTGTCCCTTTGGTCCTCTAACGCGTTAATTCAGCCTCGAGTATCTTTTATCCACGTTTATTCAATCTCTTCAGATCCAACAGATTACAGTCAACCGCTGGCATCCGAATGCATTTTAGCAACGTCTCAACTGACCACTGGAATTTGGCGTCGTGCTCTCATTCGATTTTCATCGGTGGGAAACTGAAACCTCTTCCAGACAGAAAAACCAACATCTAAAGCCCCGCTGGTGGAATCTGGAAGCTACAGACAAACACTGATTTAATCAGTGGATCTGTAAAACTGAGTTTTCCCACAAAGAATAAACAAAAGTATCGTTTGAGATGTCATCTTTTTTTTTTTTTGTAAATAAGCCATCCAGCACGGAAAAATGACTGATCAACTGAAGAAATCTTTGTTGACGAAAACCAAAGCTACCAATTAGTCGACTAATCATCCACACCTGCTGAAGGCACGCTTTGACCATGTGACCATAAACTGTATACACATGCTATAACATGTGGCTTCAAGGGGAACTCTGCTCTGTGTGCGTCTCAGGGTCACGTGGATGAGATGTGGGGTCTGGCCACGCACCCGGCTCAGAACATCTTCCTCACCTCCGGCCACGACCGGCAGGTGTGTGTGTGGAACACGGAGGAGCACAAGCTGGACTGGAGCATCACGCTGGAGGTAGGAGGACACACCCCATCCCTTCAGTATTTTATTTGAATAAAAGATGTTCCTTCCAGCGTTGACTCGTCCTGTGTGTCTGACAGGAGTACGGGTTGTGTGCTGATTTCTGCCCTAATGGATCCGTGGTTTCAGTCGGCCTCAACACAGGAAGGTAAAACGTCCCGGCATGACGGAGAGACTAAGTCACGCCTCTTCCAGTGTTCCCCATGAAGCTTTACTTTGTCTCTCGTCATCGTCTAACATACATATTTTTATCAAAATAAGGTCCCATGGTGGTCCACCTCTCCCTTTTATTCTAAGAGCAAAAATAATAAGTATAAATAATAACCAAAACATTTGAAAGGAATAGTTTTGGGAAATAAAAGTGAGATGGTACTGTGGGACTTCACATTATACATTTCATCATAATCTTATCTAATCGTACTGATGTCTCTACCTGCGTCCGTCCACACTAACAGGTGGATGGTCCTGGACCTGCTGACCAGGGAGGTGGTCTCCGAGTTCACCGATGGGAACGAGCAGCTGTCTGTCATGAGATACTCACCAGGTCAGACCTCAGCGCTCTGTTGTCAGACTCATTGGACATATTGTCTATCTGTTTTTTCTTCCTTTCTATATGGATGTTTCTTGATTCCTTGCAGTACTTGCTTTTCTTTATGTTGACGTGATATAACCTACTTGACAATATTCTGATTCTGAAGAAGACTTTGTGGAAACTCCCTTGAACTGCATGAATGGCCTCTTGTGTTCTCAGACGGCAGCTTTTTAGCCGTCGGATCTCATGACAACTTCATCTACATCTACAATGTGACGGAGAGCGGCCGGCGTTACGCCCGCTTCGGGAAATGTAACGTGAGTTGTTCTTTATCGAATTTGAGTCTTTTTGTTTTTGTCCATTTCCTGTTTGGAAGAAGTACTCAGTTCTTCTTCTTGAACAAAGCAGACTACCGCATACCACAGATTTAAGGTATGAGTCTGGTGATATTCTCTAATTTTCTTGTTATCAACAAACCAAAAAGAATATATATTATCTGTGTATGAAAGCCTTATATATTGTCAAATTGAAATGAATTAATACACATGAATGAGCCACACTGTTGCTCTTGGTGACTTTCATAACCAAGAACTCAATCCCACGTACAAATACATACAAAAGCACCAGATATGGATTAATCCGCCAATGAAAATAGTCCCCGACAAATACACTATTTCCTCTGTGATAGTCGGTAGTGACGCTTCCTCTGCTTATCTGTCCAATCAGGGTCACTCCAGCTTCATAACTCACCTGGATTGGTCTAAAGATGGAAAGTACATCATGTCCAACTCGGGCGACTATGAGATCCTTTACTGTAAGTAAACATCACGCACATTAAATCCTCAGACGATCCGTAGAGCGTCGTAACCGTGGCGATGAATGTTCTCTGACAGGGGACATCGCGGCGGGGTGTAAACTGTTGAGGAATCGCTTTGAAAGCAAAGACAGAGAGTGGGCCTCCTACACCTGCGTGCTGGGCTTCCATGTCATGGGTGAGATACCGAACACCGACGCGCAGGCCGTTATTGTGTGGCGTCAGGCTGCTGACTTGCTGTGGCGTTGCAGGTGTGTGGTTGGAGGGCTCGGACGGCACGGACATCAACGCCCTGTGTCGCTCCCACAGCGAGAGGCTGGTGGCCGTGGCCGACGACTTCTGTAAAGTGCATCTCTTCCAGTACCCCTGTCCTAAACCCAAGGTACGGCTCCCACGCCTCACTGAACAAGCCGGCCGCTCTGGCTGCCTTCACATGAAAAGCAAATATTTTTTTCTTTAACTGCTTCCGTGAAGAGGGAAAACCTGTTTGGCTTATGTGTTAACAACCTTCAGTAAATTGTGATTACCAGGACCTGAATGACTGAGAACCTTCACAGACCGCTAGCTACTAAGATGACTTCAACACTTAGCTAATGAAGCTAACTTCATTGTTAACAGCTTCACACCAGAATCCAGAAAGCCAAACTCCCTGCTTCAAAACCGTAGTCCACAAGCTAATGGGTGACATCACGATGACTGTGCACCTCGGCCTATGAATAAAACATGCAATATATTCCTCTGGGTTATGTTTCCTCCCTAATGGTGGTCATAAAGAGACTCTTCTTTCCTCTCCAGGCGCCGAGCCACAAGTACGAGGGCCACGGCAGCCACGTCACCAACGTCCGCTTCACCCACAGCGACTCCCACCTCCTCTCCATGGGTGGGAAGGACACCTGCATCCTCCAGTGGAGGGTGATGGGAGGTGGCGGGGCGGGCGGCAGCAGGGAGAGACTCGCCTCGGCCTCGGCCTCGTCCACCTCCACCTCCACCAGCTCTCCGGAACCCGCCGCCTGCTAGGAAGGACGTTATGAACAAGGAGGGGACGTGTTGACACGCAGCCGGGGGAGGCTGGTTAGTCGGCGGGCCGCAGCCACAGTTTTGGGCTCTGCGGTGCCACCGCTGCATCAGTTTCATACGCGACATGTAGAGGAATCCTCTCCAGGAGGATCGTCCACATTACATTTACACTTGCACGCCTCCACGGTCATGTGAAACTGGGCAGAATGTTTGTCATTCTGTTGGCTAAGCGGTGGAGGTCATTAGAGATGGTCGTGTGTGTTTGCTGAATCAGAACATGACTTGACTTGTATGGTGACTTTGGTTTCAACATTCCTGTGTTGCAGTCCATCTCGTTTTATCAAACTTACCGAAGTGCCATTGAGCCCATTAAGATGTGCGCGTAATGTTTTAACCTATTGTTAATATTCGGTTGACATCTCGGCTAATACTGATGCTGTTTTTATACGCTTGCATCAGACAGACGGAGACAAACCTGCTCCAGTGAAGTCGACTCTCAGCATTTCTGACTAATTAATTAAAACAAATCAAGTACACTTGAGAACGATAACTTTAGCTCAGTTTTATATATTTAAGAGAACATTGGGAATACTGTGATTTTGTATCCGTCAAGTTCCCAATAAAGAACTGAAGACTGGAAGGTGTATTGTGTGTGAAGTGTCACTAGTGGGCAGTGTTGCTCCGGGAATCGTGGGCCATGTTGAGGAAATGCATGTTTCCAAACACTGAACCCCTAAAGAACATTAGAATCATGGTCTTCTAATTCAGTTCAGCTAATAAAACGTTTCTGATAAAAGTATTTTCAAAGGAGAAAAAACAGCGTAAGTCAGGATGTACTCCTGAAAAAATACCACAAGGTTCAAAGTTAAAATCATAAAATACTAAGTATTACTAAGTATTATGAACAAAATATATGTTGACTAACAAAATGACAAATATGATGCATAGTGGCCACTTTTAGTTGAATATATAATATACAACAGGATTCTTATTATTACAGATGCATTAACATGCAAGTCTTTTCATGGTGTATCTGAATGAGATGAGGCTGATGTTGCTCTTAGTTTATCAAAGTGCACTTTTTTGTCCTAAATATGTGATGTAATCCTGAATGTTGCTCAAATTAAATTGGTGAGAAGCTATTGATGAGAATGCAACACAGAATATGATCCTATCTGTGATTGGCAGAGTAAACACTTTTGTGACTGTATCAAAAAAATGTCATTTCTCTCTCAAAGTTTGCAGATATTGATATCTGTGTTTTTTAAGAAGCTGAAGACAATGATTTTTGAATTTATTTTGGGTTATATATGAAATATAAAGGTTATCAAAAAGATTTCAGGCCTAATCTGGTCTGGGTGTTCCAGTATTTAAAGAATACTATTGGGCAGCTAATGTTAGGACATTGGCAAACTGACAAGTGGTTCTCCAGATGATGAATCACTCAATTCTGCCCCCATCTGGCTAAAATGTGAGTTTATGTCCATAGTAAAATCATATGCCTCACTTACAACCCTTTATATTTATATATTCATTGTTTTATGTTTATTTCTGTGTTACTGTTCTGTTCTGGTATATACTCCTATTTCTGATGGGATGGTTTAACAACCAGATGGATAATACTTTTGCTATTGACACTTGGAAGAGGAACTCCTCTTCCCTGGTGTGTTTTTTGCATTGATTTTTGTGTTTCATATGTTGTAATCAAAAATATGTCAATAAAAAATATATATTTTAAGGAGATTTATACAGGATCGGAGCATTTCTGTCTCTCGTGACTTTTCAACATGGTGACGGCTGAGCCGGCAGCTCGCAGCTAACAGTGCAAATAACAGCAAATGACTCAAGATTGTATTTAAATACAATACTTGATTGAATGTAGTTAGTTACTTTCCTACATGCGAGGTTGAGTGATGAGAAACTGTTCAGGGAAAAGCTATTTTATTCTGTCTTGTGTTAGTCTGACCTGTTCAGTATGGAAGCCAAGAAAATAAAATTATGAATGGAAACTTAATAATAAATAATGCAATTAATAACAGTGAGTCAAAGTGATCAGATACACAATTACAATTGTGACTATAAGTCATATTTATAAGACTATGATTCATGAAAATTGTGTAATGATGACCAAAATAAGCAGTTTAATCTTTTAGGATACACAACCTATCTGAAGGCAATAAGGAATGATGATCATACACTTTTAAACTTGTTACATAAAATAAATAAATAAATAAAAAATGACAAAATTACTTGAGTTTTTAACTTAATATGACTTCCAAAACTTTGACTTCCAGTATTTACTACCTTAAATTTTAAATATAAAAAGTCATGACTCAGCAGTAACGGGCTTCCGTACATAAAACGCACATACAACTTTCGTGTGTGTGTGTGTGTGTGTGTGTGTGAGTTCATATTTCATAATCTTAACAGGTTGCTTCTTAAACCGAGCCCAGTGAAAAAGTTGATTGTGACATACCGGAGATTGTCGACGATCTCCGAAGATGACGATGTGCGCACGAGCGAAGGGGGCCAGTGAGTGTGTGTTTTCTGTGTGCTGCGAGAGTGTGTGTTGAACTGAGCGGAGGTGAAGAAGAGGAGGATGAAGCTGGGAGCGGAGGATGGGAGGAAGAGTGGAGTAAGAGACAGGCTAGCTGTGTGTGAATGAGTGAGTGCGTGAGGAAGAGGAGAGGAAGGTCGTCGGAGGGACCGAAAACAAAGACTTCAACATTTTGGGGATAACCTCCGGAACATTACTAACGGAAACTTTCAACTTTTTACCCGCCACATCTCGGCTTGTTGTGTCCGGAGCCGGCTTTGTTTCACGGCGGGGGTGTCTACGATAAATGAAGGAATAAAATAGATCCCCATCGACCTTTTTCTATCCAAGCAGGGAATACCCTGGGACTGCTTTTGATAAAGGTTACAAGAGAATGGCGGCCAACATGTACCGAGTGGGAGGTAAGGAATGTTTTACATTTTTAAGACACCCCCCCCACAACGTGATTGTTCGTTTCGACAGCAAGGTGGCTAGCTAGCCGCTAGCTGTCTGTTCGGTTAGCCGCTAACTAATGCTAGCTCTTTCATAGCGTCTGTACGTGCGTCCACTCTTGCATGGAAGAACGTCAAATCTATTAAAAACCTCCAACAATTAGCTAATGATTACATTTAAATAACTCCAACAATATTACTTAGTTTCTGCTCGGTTGTAATTAGCAATTGCACACTCATACATTCTGAATAAATATAGTACACAAAGCAGTATTCGTTTTTTTTATTTTTTTAAGAAAATATCAACTTTTAAAACAGATTGGCGTGATATCCCGACCAGTGCCCACCAAGATACGTTACCCCACGGCGGGCGGCTACAAAGCACCGTGAACCGGTTGTGAAAGTTGGTATATAATTTGAAATAAATGCACCCCGGTGAGACTAGAGTTTGCCCAATCGTGTTTGTAGTTTCAAGTAAGAGACGCGGCCGTAATTTGTCACATTTTGGTCGAGGAGTTTTTACATATGGTAACGTCTTGGAAGTGAACACAATGCTAGTTAGCATAAACCGCTAAATTAACGTTAGCTGTTGAGAGGTCAGCATCCAGTTCTGGCGACGTCTGGGGTAGCTAATGCTAGCTAAAGCTGGTCGGCTTGCTTTGTCGGTTGGATGGCTTAATTTCATTATTCCCTCCGCCATATCACTTCATATGCAACGGAGAGCGTTAGCCGTGCTAGCTAACTTTGATTGCTAAGTTTTGTTAGCTTGGCACCACGTACTGTATGCGGTTAGCGATATGCCTTAGACGGTGTGATTGCTTCTTGAAATAGTAACTTTAGCATGTAGCTGTTAAGTGAGTTGTTTATTAAGAGCAGCTACGTCGACTCATACCGTACATCAGTAGTTATAACGAAACGCCGGCATGTGAAATGCGGTACAAAGTTAGCTAACACTAACTTGCTACCAGTGCAACAACGTCTGTCGAGGAGACTTCTCGTTTCATTTTGTAGTTGCCGCTGCTTTGCCACTGGATGGAAACTAGCATCCCAGCAAAGTTAAATTAGGATATAACATTAACGTTCAGAGCAAGACGATAAATAAGAATGTTGCAAGGTGCCTTATTAAGATTTGTATCACAGTCGTTTGCTAACGCCGGGTTTCCAAACGTCACCATTATTGTGGAGAGAAACGAAACGCCGGTAGCGGCGGCTAACTGCCAGCGATATTACCTCCACTGTATCCCCCCTCTCTTCAGTTTCCTCGATCCTGATATATATACGAGTGTATCTGTAACGTACTCTACAGCGGATGATCGGTAGCCTCGTCGTTACAATGCTAACGTGTATTGTCTGTGGTCACTAATAATCGCGTTTGGACTCGGTGTACCTTATCTGTTTTTAGTGGGGGTTAGATGGTTGACTTGACAGTATGACAGTCTTACTGCTGTGTAAGGTCGCTAAGGTCACACAGTAGTCTGTGGGCTATTTAGGTCATGCTGATTAAACACTACGCTGCAAAATATGCTGTGTACTTCCGAGCTTAATATCAGCACTAGGTGTTTTGTCTTTTGTCTTGTCTTGTTTAGTGTGATGCAATTGAGTCTCGAATATATTCACAGCAGATGGCAAGATCATGTCTCGTCTGTGTTAATGGCAGACTGGTAGAATGTTGGGCTTTTATGAAATGTCAGGTATTGATTGGTCAGACAATTGTTTTTTTAATTCTTTATTCAAGGTGCCCTTTGAGTTCCTATCTCTAATGTTTAGTTCCCTATTCTAACAAAGGATAGTTTCAGGTGCACTGTGGTGGTGCACACGTTACCATTATGTGTCTGCATGACACATGTAAAGATGGGCAGATACGGAGGCTTGCTGCTCTGAGATGTTTTCAAACCATTAAGGACTTGTGATGTGTCTGTCTTTGTACAGTCAACAGGCATTCTGAGGGGACTTTGCTTAGTGGTGTAGAGCTGCCGGGTGTCAGGCCAATTTGCACTTTTTGTCAGCCTGCTGGATCATGAGTGTGCTGTGAAATTTCTACAGTAGGAATGCAGTGTGGTGTGGCGATTAAAGTTAAAAATGGTTTTGAAAATGTTACAATACTAGTCTAGCCCATTCCATGGTGCGGTTAGCAGCACGCATGTGATTATGTAATGACTTGGAATTTTAATTTTTCTCGTAGCCCTATAGAAACCAGGTCAACTTGTTTGGCTGTATAACGTAGAAGCAATAAAAAACAAATGGATTTGATATTGGCATTGCTGTCAATGTTGTTAGAATGAGTTCCTATATAAATGAAGCAGGTGTCCATGTGTTGTGCATCCCATAAGGATTTTCTTGTGTTGCAGCTGACTGCTGCAGGCAGTTATGTATGAGCAAAAGCCTATATTACCAGTCCTCTAGAAGCACACAATGTTCAGGCTGCATGTAAGATCATTATCTTCCCTAGAGATTAGTCAAAGGGCTTCCTCCTCTTCATTCACCCTCAAGAAGCCGCCATACTGCGCCACTCCAGCCGCATACATCCACAACAAACACCTATGGCTGCCTCAGCAGATGCTTTGTTATTTTTTTTTAGATCTTTTTCTTTTCTTCTACACACCATTACTTACATACACACATCAACATAAAACCACCAGCTGATCCGTGAATCCCTGCTGTGATCATGCTGAACTGCAGGTTCAGCTGAGATGTGTCTTTTCCTGAAGGATAGATGGTGTGGACCCTCTGAAGTCCGGTGGGGTTTTTTTTTTTTTTTTTTGAGGATCATTGATCCATCAGCCCCCTCGCTCATTGATGCACTAAGCTGCCCTCAGTGCTGGTTGAACTGGATGATTCTTTAATTTGTCCCACAGGGCATGAAGTAGAGACGGAGGGCTGGAATATAAAAAATGAAATGATCTACGTTCCCCATCACTTCAGAGCTAAACTCAGGCATGTCAGACACATGGGAGTGCACATCCCATTTTTGTTGCTTCAGCCAGTGTTATGTAATTTGCTGCTGTTGTGTTCCTTCACTGTGAACAAGGAGGTGATGCTTTTCTGGTCGGGCTCCTCATCAGCGTGTTTAGTAGAGCAAGAAATCCTCTCCCTGTCTGAATCCTTCCTTCTCCATCTCTGCTTGTGATGATGCATCAGAAACCCACTGATATCCTCCCGAGGCTCTCTGTCCCTGCTCGTGGGAGGACCAGATGGAGCTTGACGTGAAGCCACACTGCTGTGCAGAACTGCATCAAACACTACAAGGAGGCTCTGTGTCTGTGGTAGTTGTAGGCTGAATGAATGGTAGGCTTGATCAATATTTTAAAGGCTAACATCTCTCAGTTAAAGCTGTCAGCAACTGTTAACAGCTGGTGTTTTGCAAGATATTTAATATAATTAAATCTGAACATATTTACAAAAATAATAAAAACAATCCAGTAATTACAAGTCGTTAACAAAGTAAATTGACCACTTTTGGATGGAAAACTGATTTAGCAGCTGATTAGCATAAATTACTGACTAATGGCTGCCAGATATGATTAAAATTATAAATGCAACACCTTGATGTAGTTTCACATTAAAGTGTTACATGGATAATGTGAAGCTGTTTGAAGGTGGTTGTTTATGTGTGGGCATCTGTCTGTGTCTTGTAGAGTTGGGCAAACAAAAGGAGTTCAGTTTGATAGCAGTTTTCCCTTGAATGTTGTCTTTATTTAAAATAAATTTGAACATCGGAATGCTTATTTTTTATTTATTTATTGTTTCATGACAGATAGTGACTCAGATCTTTAACTGTTGACCGACAAGATTAGTGCAAGCTGAATGCATTTGTTAAAGGATCCAACAGGTGCAATGATATGCCTGTTCTCCAAACTCCGCTTTGTCATTAAAACACATCATTTTTTAGTGCTTTCCCCTCTATTCCTTACTGTTAAAACCAACGAAAATATTACGTTTTTACAACAGTCGTTGTCCATATAACATGTTTTTTCGAGTGCCTGTAGTATTTCCCCTATGTAGATCAACCACTGTGTTTAATAATGTAAAAATTACAGGCTTACAGTATACCCTGTAGTTTGTATATTGACATCTGATTGGGTCAGGACCTTGGCATTTACACCTGGTATTGATTGTTCTTATCTTAATTCTGCCTGCACTGTCACTAATATGCAAACTAGATAGGCAGAGCTGGAGGACTTGTCAGTAAACATGGCGTGTCTCAAGTCAAGGGAAGTGACGCTGCTGTCTGTGCTCTACTCAGTTTTGCTTTGAGGGAGGAGGCTTCATCTGTAGCTCAGACAGCTTGAGTCAGTAGGAGGAGCTGGAGTTATATGGCCAGTTTGGTTCAGCTTGTTGGCCAGATGTCATTACACCTTGTTGAGATGTGATCACAATGTAAGCCAGACGGTCTAGGAGTAGTATGGCCTGCATTCTGTGGTCGCGGTCCACTCTGTTTGCACTTACATGAGTTTTTGCAGTTTCAGATTGAATATTCAGATACGAATGTCATGTTGGTACCAGGGATCTTCATTGTGGCCTCTTTGTTAGATTTCTTCAGTAAGTGCCCTGACTGAGTCATCTCCTCAGCCCAGCAGGTTTCGTTTAGCAGTGTCACAACAGGCTTCGCCCACTGTTTGTTGACTTGATACCTGTAGCATTTCACGATCACAGGATTTATCTTATTACACCTGCCTGCCTCCAGGTTTTCTCTGTCCTTCCCTGTGTCCTTTAAGTTCATGTAAGTTGTAACATAGGCAGGGAATTTACTACATTAACATCTGAATGTAGCAAAATAATTTCAGCTGCTGGATTTGATCCATCTCTGGCACAATTGGTGCTATCAGTATAAGTCCTTTCTGTGATTTCTGTGTACATTATATTTTAACCACATTCCACTTGATCTTTTCCACCCCCAGCCACATTCATTTCAGTGGTAATAACTGCCTAGTTGAAGTATAAGCCGGGTTCAGTGCTGTGTGTGGGAAGGATTACTTGTGGTAAGCAGAACGGGCTGTGAAGAGCTCTGGATTCGATGGAGGAGGCTGAAACCAGCACACATTTCCACATACAGATTATTGGTGAATTCATAGAACCGGTGTTTCCCACAGGATTGTGTGATACTATGGTGGTAGGACCTGACACCCTCTAGGGTGGTCTGGGTTCATGCTTATCCGGTCGAAGACTTTTGTACATTTTAAAGAGAAATGCCTCAATCCGATAAACTTTTAGAGAATAAAGAGGCTAGATGCGAGGAACTTTGTGCTCTTGTTCTAGCAGTGGTGGTCAGTAACTAACATACATCAGGCTACTCCTGTACTGTACTTAAGTAAAATTAACTTGTATGTAGTTGTACTTTAGGTTCTTGTAGCCTACTTTACGTGAGTATTTTCATCTTATTTAACTATACTCCTAGTCCACTACATATTAGAGAGAAATATTGTTCTTTTAATTTCACTACATTTATTTGATTGTATAAGTTACTAGTAAGGCTACTTTGCAAATTCAGAATGGGGCACAGCGAGCACAGTTCACAGCCGCCAAAAACCACAACGGTGACGGGTGCTGAGCCGAACGAGAGCCGTCTCTGCCCATCGCTACGAAGGAAATGTGCACAACAAAGGCCAGCTAGCCCACCTGTTGAAAAGTGTAAAAATATCTTCGGCTCATTATGAAACTGGCGGGCCGCCACAGTCTAGGTAATTAATGGCAAACATTATGCAGACTGATCTCTCAATGAGGGAGACACTAAATACAGGCTACTCTCTCAAGGCTGTTGCTAATATTTGCTTTGAGTGAATGTGGAGAAAGTAGATTGACAAGTTTACACACTAGGGATGCTAATTTTGAAAAAAAAAACTGACTGACAAGCAACCCTCATTAAACGATCATTAACTGTTAACAGACAGGATTAGTGCCTTGCGTGCAGGGGTGCTGTGGTTGGAGTGCCTAACAAGAGACGCCCAGCTGTGACGATAAAAGCACAAGCGGGTTAAATTCATAATTTGCCAACAGCTGCGGTGTCGTGCAGAACAGGAAACGGAGTCCCCAGTTCACACGTCTCTGTGAGTTAGCAGCCACCATGTTGGGTGCACGGTGCATACAGCAACTTTTCCAGTAAGTCTCCACCGCATTAGTTAGTTTAGCTATACGGTTGTCAGCTATGTCTCTGCCGGGCTTATTCATGTCAAGGTTTCCGTCTGGGTATCGCAACCCCAGTGGTCTGCCATGTGCGTGATGAGTATGAAATCCAGTGTCCAGTTTATTTGTTAGAGAATAAATGCTACAATTACTCAAAACCCAAGTGAAGTTCCTCTATCTGGTCCTAAAGTGAAGGGGGTTAGTAGCTAAGGTGAGCTGACCTTAAAGGAGACTAGTTGCTAATGGAAGTTAGCTCCCCTGAGTGATTCTCAGCTCTTGTCAAAATTCTTATTGTTTATGGGTAAAGGGTTCATTTTTACCATCCCTATTTGCTAACCCAGAACACTACCCAAAGAAGTTGCATGGATACTTTTCACAAAATTAGGATTTTTATAGCGGAAAATCAATCCAAGAGCATGAAATCCAGACAAAGAATTTAGCATGCTCTCATTTCTCAAGTAGTAGTCAAGAGTATCGGCATACTCAATAAAGAAATTGGGGGAAAAAAAAGAGTATCGGCATGATTAAGGGACATTATTTTAAATGTCACGTTTATTTCGTAATATCTATATATTTATTTTTTATCAAATCAATATAATGGTAGGGAAAACGCTAAGAATGGAAGCTTGGGCTGAAGACAAAATCTAAAATTCAAATATATATTGGTTTTGTAAAATTATGAAAATTAATATTTTATTGTGCAATAATTCAACATCAACCATGATGATGGCGGCACAGAACTCCGCCACATAGAGAGACAACGTGTCCTAACAGCAAGCGCTAGGTTACATCATGTAAACAAAGCACATACCTATCAGCTGTGAGCTCAAGATCAGACTGGACATGTATCCACCTAACAGATGGCTGAGTAATACTTGATATCTTCCAACGTTTGTACTTTTTAAACAGAAAACACATGTTTCATATTGTGCTATTTATTAGAAATGGCATACAATATAGCCACCAGCAAGTAGGGATCTCCCTCTGGCCGGCTGCCACCTCATTCAGGTTTTTTCTTGTGAAATGAGGAGGTATCCTATAGATAACTTCTCAATTCAACTTCACCAATCAGCTGCTCCTCATCCGCTTGCAAAGTGAGCAACAGGAATCAATATAACAGGGCATCTGACAAAACGGTGTGCTCTGCTGCATTGCTCATATGCTCAAATAGATTATGCGACAACATAGAAATAAATATTTTCCAGGAGCTAACTGGCAGTAGTATTACTACCAGGCACTGAAACATGTGAACATGTGTGACACGTTCAGTCCAAGTAGTTATTCTACTACTGTCAGTCATCAAACAATGGCACCAGTATCCACCGAATACCGCAGCATTTTATATGGGACGTTATATTGCCGTCATGCTTGGCATCTTCAAACTTCCAGTCAAATAATATTTCTGCATTCTGTGGCTGTGCAGTTTCCCATTTATTAATCCATGAAATCTGTTGTGGATATTCATGGTCCCCAGAGAAATATTCCTAATGCTTTTGGTAACATCAACATAGTAGCCTCTGGAACCTGCAAGGAGGGTTAGATTTTAGTGGTTTCATGCTCCTGCTTCAGCCACTTCAGACCATGATTACCTCACCAAACAGATGGTATTCCAGTAGTACCAAGACTGTCATAGTCTGTGTTTCTATCTTGTTTTAAAGGTGGATATTACAATCCCAACTTCTAGAAAGTATATTTGAATGGAAAGATGCATAAAAATGAAAAGGAACATGGCCATACTTGGTGGTGCAAATATACAAATCTGACTACAGCTACATGCGTTGGATTACACCCTACAGCAGTTATCCCTTTATAATTTGGAGGGGAGGAGCACTGTTGCCTCACAGCAAGAGGGACCCAGGTTTGAATCCGGGTTTGGGTTCAGTTTGCATGTCCTCCCTGTGTTAGTGTGTTGAATGAATGAATGACTGTATGTCTCTGTGTCAGTCCTGTAATAGACTGGCAACCTGTCCAGGGTGTGTCTTGCCATCACCCAATTTCAGCTGGGATTGGCTCCAACAGGACCGCTACCCTGAACAGGATAATCGGTGATTGATAATGGCTGGATGTAAAGGATTTAGGGGGGGATAAAACATGCCATTATAGCCACACAACGGTTTTGGTGTGTTTCCTGACCTGAACAAGACCTTAAAAATCAGAAGACAAACCTAAGATGTGTTTGTGGCTGATGTGAAATGTATTCTTGTGGAATATTTACTGAGTATTTATTTTGTGAGGTGACACGTATCAATGTAAATATTGCCCTATGACATGAATCTAATCGTTTGCTCTGTTGTTTCTTCCAGATTACGTGTACTTTGAGAACTCCTCCAGCAACCCTTACCTGATCCGTAGAATAGAAGAGCTTAACAAGGTTGGTTCTTTCTCTTTCTACCTTCAACCCTGTATGTTTCTATTGAAAAGTTGTTTCTGTAATACAAGGGTTGGGAGCGTTTCACATTTGAGCCAGTACCAAACAGAAGCTTTTTTTTGGTTCTTTAGTAGTACGAATCCAAACTTCTCAGCCTTTCAGTCTGTCACCAGGGCTCAGTGTGAGAACACGGCCATGTATATCAGAGGAAGCACGTGTGAGACGTGTTACCCTGATTACAAATATTGCAGCGTACGTTGTCTCCGTCGGGTTATGAAAAGTGTAACCCCTGGCTGACTCCTTTCAGCTCGGCTGCAGAAAAAAAATTAAGTGGGGGGCATTATATTCTTTCAGGGGGGCAAACGTTTTCAACCTACATTTTATGTGCTTCAGGCTGAACAATGGCTCTGTGACCACTCCTACAGTGCGGAGAAATAATTTTCCTCTTACTAAAAAGGGGCAATTCATCCCAAAATCTAAAAAACAAACAAACAAACAAAATAGTGTAGTGCTGTGTCCATTTATTCAACTCAAGCATTTATTCAAGAAGACCAGCAACAAGGTTTGTGGCATTCAGATAGCACCATACAGCCTCATTTCTACTGGAAACGTCAGCACTGATGTCAACCTGAACACTGAAGTTAACATTCATACTAGGAGAGGTAGCTGCAGCAGCTAGGGAGCTACCTCTCCTAGCATGAATGTTTACTCCAGTGTTACTGTTGACTCCAGTGCTGACGTTTCCAGTAGAAGTGTATATCACTGCTTCCTCCGCTCTCGTCGTCACTTCTTGTCCGCATATTTTTTGGGGAAAAATACGGATATCCATTCCAAACAACACAGCTAACTAGCGACTCTATGAGCAACTGCAACCATGGACGTCAAGTACTAACAGCGTTACCCTCTCATGAGTATGACTCAGTGACCCGCCCCCCAACACCTGTAATTGGCCAGCACATTGCCTTTGTTCGTTGGTTGGATCCGAGGTAAAAAGCAAAACCCAAATAAAATAAACAGCTTCCAGCCCAGGGCGGGCACGACTGACTCTTGTGGGCGGGTACGTCCCGCCAACGCCCGCCCATGCCACCGGGACTGGCTGCAGCCCATCTAGAGATTCGGCATGTCGTCTGTATTTTCTGTGACTCGCATGGTTCTCAGCAAAAATAGAAAGTGAAAATGGTCTATTGATGGTCATATTTCTGGTGGAAATTGGTTTATGATCACCTGATGAGAAATAAGAATACAACTCCTAACAGAGCTTTTAGTAATTTATTCTATAAAGTGTCCACAAACAGGCTAGCAGTTGCAACAGACAGACTGTAAACAGACAAAGTCTAATAAGTCAAAGCCCTCGCAAACAGGGTGTCCAAGCGGACCACATCACCGACATACAGCTTCAGAGCAAACTATCTGGCAAGATATAGGGGAAGACTCCTTAAGAGTCTGACCAAGTCTTCAGTCTTGAGAAGTGACGTGTCATCAGAGAAGCATTGTTCCGTTGTTTGTGTAGATGGAGAACTTTGTTCAGAAGTGGTGTTTGAACCACTCGTCAGTGTCCATAGATCCATATTGACTTGCCAGCTGTGCTGGTGTCACAAGATGCATTTTACAACTCATGTAACACATGACATAAGTGTAGAATACAGGTAACCTCATGTCACATGGAATAGTATGAGTTAAAACTATTCAACCTTCTAATTAACCTATAATAAACCACTAAATGAAAGATTCCCATCACAATATTGACATCATACCAGCAACATAACACCTTTCACTACAATTTCAATGCCTATATCTGTAGGATATGTCAGAGACATGGGATACATCTACATCTATGTCTGTCTGTCTCTGTCTATCTATATATGTCTCTCAATATATATCAATAAAAGAGAGAGGGATGTATTTTTAAATGCATTTGTTCAGTAAATACAGCAATACAGTGGACAAAATCCCCTAATTTCTGTGTTTGCGGGATTGTGTTGTGGAAAATGATGTGATTGCACGGCTCCGTAAATCTAGTACTAGCTATAATTCTGTTATATTAATAAGTTGAGTCAAGTTGTCTATTATTAAAGGCAAACTAGATCGAAGATAAGGCTGGCAGGCAGCTCTGCAGCAACACTGTCCGTCTGGAAGCCTCTCGTGTGTGAGCCACAGCAGTTCAGTGAGGTAGCATCCTCTCTCTCTCTCTCTATACTCTTAGAGCCTGTCCACACGAAAATGTTTTCAGTGCGTAAATGCAGAAGTTTTGTGGTTTCGCGATGCTGTCCATACGGATACGGCGTTTTCGTGGCCTGAAAACGCACTTTTTTTAAAACTAGCTCTCAGGGTGGAAAAGAAAAAAACGGCACCCCTCCATTTCGTGTTCGTTTCCGTGTAGACAGCGAAAACCAATACGCTGACGTCATCGCCCCGTCCCTTGACCCTCAAGCCTGACTGCTTCCCCCGCGACGTCTCATAACAACAACAATAACGGCGGCCTACGTGCTCATAGCAGATATTCTGCTCATCTGTACGTCGGTGTATCAGGGCCACTGTATGGGGGGAAAAACCGGAGCCGAGAGAGGGGGGCGATATTCCGGGGAAAAAGTTGCAGATATGCTACTTTATTACGATGCTAACAAACAACCGCTAGCTAACTTCCCATGAATGTAGGCATTTATTTGTCTAATTAATCCATCCCAACGTGTGACAACGCCTCGTCAAGGTCCTTAGGGTGACGGCTTATTGTTGGTTTTATTTATACGGGCCAAATTGTCATCTATGGGTGTTTTATTGATTGGGTGGTCGGGCGGAGATTAGCCGTAACTCTCAACGTGTTGCCATAGCAATGGCAAACATCCGGTCAAGCTCCGTCTCTTCTTCTGCGTTTTTGTAGCAGAAACAGCACAGCATAAGGGCCCGGAATATGTACTACAGCGCGCTGAGTCGTTTTCAGTGGATTCGTCTGGACGCAGATTTTCTTGAAACGATGCCAAGGCAAAACGGAGAGAAAAAAAGATTTGTTTTGCTTCGTCTGGACAGGGCATTAGTTACTCCCATCCAGATGTGCTCTCAGGTACTTAAACTTGGTACCCGGTACTTGGTAGTACTGATGTAATCCGATTGAATTCACTCGGTTTTCACAGCTCATAAAGCATAGATGCAGAATATGTGATCGACCAGCTGGTGTGTTAAAATCACAAATTATGACACCTCAAATATGGTTTCAGTCAACAACAACACAACATTTCTCCTGGTCTTTCCTGGACACTGCTCATAGTCGACCATGGTTACTGTAATCACAGGACACTGGTACAGGAGCCACTTATATAACAGCAGCAGCATATGACACAGGCCTGTTTCCCAGTCAAAGGATTAAGCTCATTTATGTAACACTCTTACATTGAAGGGCTTGTGCTGAGCACCAGGAGGACTGCATCGTCCTGAGTGCTAATGGCTGCTGAGCACAATGAATGGATAGTGAGAGAGTGGCCGGCTCCCCAGCTCCAGGCTGGAATGTGGAGGGAAGCACTGTTAATGTGCTGCTGATGTGTTCCCTGCTCTTATGATCACAGTCAATCCTGTGAGAATGAAACCTCATCATCTTTCAAACCTGAAGTACTGCTACCAAGGGGGGCCATATCACAGCCTTCATATTATACCAGTATAAATCTGAATGTGAATTACAATTTGTCATACCATGATACGAACTGTGGAGGAATTGGTTCCATAAAAAGGAACAACTGCAGCATTGTGGCAGCGGTTTGGTGACATTAACCTTCAGAGAAAAGAGCATGGGGGCTACATCACACACCGAACACACATCAGCATCTGCTAACTAATAGGACCTGTGTGAGGAAAATGATTGCAGAAAAGGGAGTACTCAAAGAGCAGGCTGAAGTTAGTTTGACATCACCATCTGGACACCCAAAGTGGTCTGCATCCAGTGACTTTAAAATATCGAGTCCAGCTGGTCAATACTTAAAGTGATCCACTAACACAGGGGTCACCAACCTTTTTGAGACTGACAGATACCAAAACAGATGGAAATAATGGACAAAGCTGTCATTGAAGTGCAACAGACTTGATCACTAATCTGCACAGAGCCAATGAGATCACAGACTACCTGTGGGGATCGTTGATTGTGATCAGTGAGTGGTTGGTATAGATATGGTGGGCGTTACACCCTGTGGAATCCTTCTGCTGCTGATAATTACGGAGTTTTTTTACCTGCAATGTATTTTTGGCCTGCGTCAATTAGATACCGGCGTGCATTGAAAGTACTACACTAATTTAGCATGAGAAGTGAATGAAACCATGGCCGTTTTTACTACCATAATCCCGGAAATATCGATTGATCCTGGCGGTGGACCTAATACGTCTTCACCTTCTGTTCCGGCTTCCCGGCTCTCCATTCTCAAAGAGGACGTCTGTAGCTTTTACAATAATGGAGAAAAGGAGGGATACTTCCACAATGAAACGGCAGTGTTATAGGGGCTTATGTCAATATGGCTGAAGACAGAGAAATAAACGGCTCATACATACAAGTGAAGAAGCTACACCAGTGCTTTATTTTTTACAAAGCCAGCTTCTAACCACTGACTCTCCACTTACAGACAGCCAATGGGAATGTGGAGGCGAAGGTGGTGTGTCTGTTCAGGAGGCGAGACATCTCAGGAAACCTCAACAACCTGGCTGACAGCAATGCAAGTGAGTATCAAGCACAGAGCCCAAACCTCCTCTCGGCTCCCCTCTTGTTTTCTACAGGTATGATATGGCTCGCTGCCTTTAATGAACCTGTTCCCCATTGTGTTTCACACAAAAGCCTCAAAGCACCTCTTCAGCTTTTATGTTGTAAATTTCACCAAAGCCTGCTTCTGGTGTTAAAGTAAGACCACCGCTTTTGTGTTGCTGAAGAATAGTTAATGGGACAGCTGTGACTATCTGTTCATTCCACACATGTTGGGTATTACAATTTAGTCAGATTATTTTTTTTCTTTGTACAAATCAATATGCATCAAAAAAGTGCTACTTTTAAAGTATTAAAAAGTACTCATAGATCTTAAAAGCACACAGACAAGCTGCCTAAACATACTGTGTGCTTACAGGGCTTCATGTTGTATTGATTAGTTAAATTTTGCCAGCTATTATTAGATCTAGTCTTGGTCCTGGGATCAAAGGTCCATGTTAGTTTTTGGCATATGTAGTGAGCCCCATCCCTTTTTTATTCAACCAAAACTCTGGACACTTTAGAGGTCATCTTAGTCAAAGAAAACCATGAAAAATATCTATTTTTCATCATCAAGATTTTGCTGCCAACAATTTGAAAATGTGAGTCTAGTTTTGGTGAAGACCAAGAATGAGCAGGCTTCAGAGAGAGAGATCAAACTGCAGAAATTGCCTTTCAAATAAGATGTCTTCCAACTTTAGGCTAAACGAAGAGATACAGTAGGTGTTATGATGAAGAATGCAGCTTTGCAGAGAGACTGTCTGGTCTAATTGAATCAATTTAAGCAAAGCTCGTTCTGATTTGCATATTTACTTTGTTCCATTCATTTGTTGGATTGTGTCGGTTCATACTGTCTTTACAAAAGACAGAATGTTCCCGACAACAACAGCAGACGATCAACACTAGTCTTGATTTGAATTCTTCAGACATTTATAGGCCTGGGAACCGCAGGGTTTCTTCCTGATAGTAACATTACTGCACACGTTCTCTCCGGCGTTACATTTAAAGTAGGCCCAGATGTCGAGATGGCGAATGTTGAAATGTTAAAGGCGATGGCAACAAAATCGAACTCACCAGAAGGGTCTTGGCACTGTTCCAGCTGACAGCAACTCTGGTTTCGTCAAATAGAACCCTTAATTTACTGAGTCACATGTGAAAATATCCTTGCTCTAAATACTGTTTTCCCGGCTGCCTCTCTCTGTCTCTCACTTGCTCTTTGGCAGACCAGTACATTTGCTAAATAAAACGATAAAAAATAGTGCAGTAAACAGAACCAGCTATGTACTCCGCCAGTAGCTGATATATTTGTCCAGTTGC
This sequence comes from Chelidonichthys spinosus, assembly GCA_029853015.1. NCBI lineage: Eukaryota > Metazoa > Chordata > Actinopteri > Perciformes > Triglidae > Chelidonichthys > Chelidonichthys spinosus. Next base: position 5,960,311 of record CM056843.1, on the reverse strand, counting down.
CCAACCCTACCACCCAATGAGGAGATTTGAATGACATGTTTAAAAACAGTCCTTGTAATTTTGGTTCCTCTTTTCGTCAGCGAAAATTAATTCAATTTTTTGTCAACTCAGTTTTTGTTGCATGATATTTCATCAATGATAGTGTATTGAGATGTATCCAGTTATTGTTAAATGAAGCCCGTTCCGTCTAATCTACGTCTTTATTGTTGTAAAAGGGCATTTTTTCTCAGTGAAATTAACACTATTATTTACTGCTCTGTTAGATTACAAGTGCGCTCCCTGATTAAACATTTAATGTCACCCAGATCCCAAAATATTCTCCCATCTTCATGTTTTGAAAGTCATTCAAGACTCAGTGGTCACCATAAAATGTTATTTAGGATCTGATACACATTTTTCATTGGTGATGTTTTTTGCATATGTAGAAGTATTATATTTGAATGACAAAGCCTCAAAAACAAGTGCTATCCTTCAATTACAGTTACAGTCTCAAAAGACTGAACCTTTAAAATCATGTTGGTGCCGCCCACCACTACTGAAAACCTCTAAAGGTGTCCAGCAGTGTTGAGAAAGGTCTGCTACTGTGGTCTGCTGTGGTTTGCCCACCTCAGCCGGCTAGCGTTGCAAAGCAACTCCTCTATCATCTAACAGCCGAGTGCGAGCATTTCTCTGCATATGTGAGTGGGAATTAGATGGTGTGAATGTGAAAAGTGATTTGGTCGCAGCGGTGACTCTGAATTCTGACACCTAGGTTAGCAAAATATACGACAGCTGGCTGAACTCCGGCACTAAAGAGTCTTTTCGCTCTATCTCTATCACGTCGGCAGAGATTAGTGGACGAAACATTCTGCTTGCATTTTTAACGGGCAATGACCGTCACTTTCACTGGTTAACATGACAAACGTCTCCAGCGGCATATCGGCACACATTAATTCTATGAGTAACTTGATGACGGAGCGAAATAAATCTCGAATGTTGCCAGGTTAGTGAGCTCTGTGCGGAAGGTGTCTTTATTCTGCCAAAGATGTTTTGTGAGAGAAGAGCCTCCCCTCTGTAACACCACCGTTCAACCACCAGTGGTTCCCATCTCAAGCAGGCCGTGTTGCATCAATTTCCGGTTAAATGAATCACATTGAATCAATAAATGTAACCGATCACTTTTCAGTTAGGACGTTTGTGGGGGGAAAAAAGGTTTGTGAAGTAATTTGTTGAAATATAATCCTCATTTCATGTATTCTGCTCAGCTCAATTCAAGGAAGTGGCGGGAGGCAGCTGTCACCTCAGGTTGTGCAGACACTGCTGAATGAAATTATATGGCAGTAAAATGATTCCGCACCCCGCTGGAGTTATTTTCTCTGGCGTGACATCATACTAATAATAAGAATGATGATGTCTAACTATAATTTTCCTTGGTATCGTCTCAGTGTGTGTTGTCTGCCCCGCCCCCATCCACCCCACCCCACCCCACCCCGATCCAGCCTCTGAGCCCAGTCTCTGTCTTGTGTGTGTGATCAGAGAGCCAAGGAGGTGGGAGGGTGGAGGTAGTGGGGTGGTGCTAATGGCATGCAGACTACTGAAGCCTGATCACATTCACTCATTACCCCGACACCAACACCAGCTCCCCCTCCCTCCTCCTGGGCCGCAGTGCTCCACACAAAGACATCCACATCCCCACACACACACACACACACACACACACACACACACCTCAAAATGGATGCATAAATGCTGTTTTCTTGTTGTGTGTAAAGTCGGATGCTATTGGTTTGTTCACTGGTCCTGCGTGGACAAGACTGAGATGTGACAAAATACAATTGAGGGTCATTTCATCATGCCTCGTGTCTGTTGGCAACCTGCATTCTTTGTAAAGGTTTTTATTCTTTTAGAGAGGCTGAGCCGTCCACCTTTCAAATGTGGCTTTGCCTAATTAGATTTAATAGGTGTTACAGTGACAGAGTTGAACCACACCAGTGCAAAATGAACTTAACAGACATGTATGCTGATGTTTGTCTCTATTTTAATGCAGCTTTTCTTAAAAGCAAAGCGGGAAGTCTCCAACAAAAGCAAATGGCCCATTCTAACCTTTTCCGTAATCTGAGACGGGTGGTTATAAAAAGGTTGCTTTGGTTATAATTGACAATCCTATCATAACACTAGCCATTTACTATTATTCGTTTTTTTTTCTTTTCTGCTGTATACGGTTACTGAAAGCATCATTAGTTGTTTTCAAACCATTTATTATGTTTCATGGTGGTTTGAATCTTGAAATGTCTTGGTTTAGAAATGTAAAATGTGTCCACTGCTTTGGCAAAGCTGCTTCTAGTATAGTCTGTAATAAACCCCTGAAGGTGACTGGCTAAAACCATATGTTCAGACCGGAAACAGCCCCCCTGGACTATTGGCTGTATTGGTGGTGGGTCCGTGCTATTTAAGGGTTGTGATTCTCACTGCTGATTCTTTACCGCGTCATTCATTTAACAAATTTTAAATTTTAATTCGATAACAATTCATAGATTACATTGTAATTCAACATATCTATAACTATTGGAATCTGAGAGATATGAAAGAGTATCCTAAATCCAAGGTTTGGCGATTTTAATATTTTGTTTTTTAATGAACAACAAAAAAATAAATCATAGAATCGTCTAATGTAACTGAATTTTCCACAGGGATAAAAAAGTACTACATTGTAGCGGCTCAAAGACTCGGATCATATGCTTTAATTCTGTATTTTATATGATAGTTTGGTCGCATATACTTATTAATAAACACTACAGCCTTAGTTATTACTTAAAGTAAAAGTTCGGAATTTTGGACATAGGCCCTCATTACCCACAACTTACCCGAGGTGATATAGGTCGGTGGAGACCGTTTTCAGCACAATTGGTCCAGTCCTTATAGTTGCAGAAGTCACTGTTGCTAAACTGGTGTTGAGCTAGCGCAAGTCAACGGTAACATCTAGCCTGTCTCTAAAAACAGCTTTAACTGCTCCGCAAAACACCCGAGACAAATGTATTATGACGTCGGACTATCGATGTACATGTCAGTGTTGGTAGAATAATTTTAGAAATTAAACCAACCTTGCATTTTCAATGATAAAACATTTTGAGGGAGTAGTTTCTCAGCAGCAGCGGAATTTTACTTTGCGTGCTAGTAGTAGTGCGTAAAAACGAAACCTAAGCGCCCTACAGTCGTGACAGCTAGTACTTGTAGCAGCGTTATAAAAATGGTGCTTCAGTGTGCGTTCCTGTTATCCTGATTCCTTCCCGCTAGCATAGGACTGACAGCAGCTGAATAAACTCGCGTGATTGTCAGCGAAACCGAAAACGTCTTCCTCTGTAGCCTCACTAGCCCGGAGATATCAATCCGCCGCTGGCGTAGCCTTAGCAACAACAGGGAACAAAGTATAAGCTATTCCAATGCCATGCAAGGTTGGTTTAATTTTTTTAATTATTCTACCAACACTGACATGTACATCAATAGTCCGACGTTATAATACATTTGTCTCGGGTGTTCTGCGGAGCAGTTAAAGCTGTTTTTAGAGACAGGCTAGATGTTACCGTTGACTTGCGCTAGCTCAACACCAGTTTAGCAACAGTGACTTGTGAAACTATAAGGACTGGACCAATTGTGCTGAAAACGGTCTCCACCGACCTATATCACCTCGGGTAAGTTGTAAATGAGGGCCTATGTCCAAAATTCCGAACTTTTCCTTTAAGGACTCGCCCGCCACATTCAAGTGATGCCGTTGTAAATTAAATGTCTGAAATGTATCCACAGACTAACCTGACTTTAGTTAAACAGGGTCCGCACACAGTTTGGTGGTCCATTGAGAATAATTAAATGGGCTAAACCAGCTAGCATGCTACAACTAACAACAACTAGTGCACTGTCATAACTTTCTGAGTAGAACTCCAGAATTTTGGTTCCGCATGTCCGCGTTGTTTGGGTCACGGAGTACCATAAGGATGTTGCATACCGAACGTCCTGTACTGAACATTTCCAGTCCGTTTCATGAAGCGTTGGACCTCTAGAAGCATCATGGACATGCCATTGAAGGGAAAAACATTGACCAGCAGAGTGATGAAGCTAGAAACTATAGTGTGAACAGAAGAAGGACTGAGGCCCCATCAAAACCAGAACCGAGTCCTTTTGCAAAATTACTCACCATGTGAATGCAAATAGAACAAGTCTCTTTTCTGTTGGTCCAAATTAATAGGACTGAGCTTCGACTATGTGATAACACCCTAACTGAGCATGCTGGTGGTCTGGCTCCATTTGGCACGTTGTGATCGCATAATAGTGATGAAGTGTACCAGCTCCTTCTGTCTGCCGCTGCTCATTTGTACTAAACCATGCTTTATCTGCCTCACTTTTTTCCCATCAATGCTCCCGTCCTCTTCCTCGCCATTTACACACACACACGCACACACACACACACACACACACACACACACACACCCTCTTCCTCGTCATTTACGCACAACACACACACACACACACACGCACACATGCACACACACACACACACACACCCTCTTCCTCGTCATTTACGCACAAACACACGCACACACACACACATGCACACACACACCCTCTTCCTCGTCATTTATGCACAAACACACGCGCACACACACACACACAGACACCCTCTTCCTCATCATTTACACACACAAACGCACACACACACCCTCTTCCTCATCATTCTCACACACACACACACACACCAATTCTCTGTGCAGAACAAAAGGCCCTTCATCTGTCCCTGAGGGCCACGGCACACAACTGGTTAATTTTTACTTGCCTTCTGTCTTTGTCAGAGCAAGGAAATTGTGTGTGTGTGTGTGTGTGTGTGTGTGTGTGTGTGTGTGTGTGTGTGTGTGTGTGTGTGTGTGTGTGTGTGTGTGTGTGTGTGTGTGTGTGTGTGTGTGTGTGTGTGCGCGCACGCGTGTGTGTCTGTAGGAGTGTGTTACTGTTATGCTGTGTGTGTGCTTTAAGTGCCTGTCGTTCCTTCTGTGTATGTGTGGTTTCGTCTTCGTGATTGTGTGTGTGTGTGTGTGTGTGTGCGTGTGTGGAGGGAGTTGGGGATACATGTTGGGGGGGATGGGCGCCTCAGGTTTGGTACACAGGGTTTCCTACTTTGTCTGGCAGGGACTAGCTGGACAGGAGGAGGAGGGGGGAGGGGGGTTGAGAGGTTAACAGAAAAGGGGTGTGGCTTAAGGTACCGTCCCTCTTGCTCACTATCTCTCAGTCTCTCTCTCTCTCTCTCTCTCTCCCTCTCCCTTGCCCTCACTGACAGGGTTTCCTGTGGCTGAGTGCAGGGGCGGAGTCCACGGAGATGGAGCGATATAGTCCCTCCCCCCCAGCTTGCAACAAATTACTCACCCGCTTGAAATTAGGAATGCGCAATCTAGTGGCCGAACACACACACACTTTTGCACACCCACTCAGCTGCCTATGGGTTCATTTTTTTCATATCTCACTTGCTGGAAACATGGGTGTCACATGGGTTTGGTCATGTGAAACAGTCGCATTGTTTTACAGTAAGTCCATTAATAACAGTGTCTGTGGGCCTGCACATTATAATGGATGGCAAAGATCAAGTACACTGTTTCAAATTCTTACATTTCTTTTAGATGTCTTAATTCACACCATTGAACACTCGGGACCAATTTTCTCTAACCGGATAATTTGATGACCTTTGAGCTCCAATAAAGTGCTTTAAAGAGGATTAACAAAATATTAACTGCTGCAGTAGGAAGCAAATGCAATAAAAGCAAAGTAAAATCAAAAATAACTCGGAGGACAAAAAAGTAAAAGATGATTACATAAGAGTGTCTAATTCCACGGCGGCCAAGTACTGGAAGACAGCGTCATAGACGGCGTCCTTATTCATAAAAATAAATCTACAACAACATATTTTTGGTTGTATTTCATACAATATATTGCCATATCGCACAAACCTGACTTGCTATTGTTGACACATTAGATAAAATAACTGGCACTGTAGTTACATTCCAGAAGTGTAAAGTCTCATAGTAGTTTTGGAGTCAATAATTCCTCAAAATCATCCAATAGATCCAAGATGAAACTGACAGAAAGGCAGGGGTCAGAGAAAAAGTCCCAATTACAAATTTGCTACTTCAGAACCAAGGACAGCGCCGTCGATTTATCAATACACAGCACAGTTTGGCTACTGATATTAAAGAGTCGTGGTCCGGGTCATAGATTCTAACCTGCTTGAAACTCAGTCAGATAAAGGATGGATGAGTCGGGCAGACTAACATATTCTGCCCCTGCACTCTCTATGCTACTTAGCGATGGAGAGGAGGGTGGCAGGTTTACAAGGGCAATGCATTTTGGTCAATTTGCAATTTTAGTGGAGATCTTCAAATTGCTAGCTGATTGTCTCGCCTGCGCCTGAAGCAACAAACCCTACTATAGCAGCCCCTTGCATTTTTACGATGCAGAGACAATAATTCATTGTAAACTACTGGACCTGGCCAAATTTCCCTCTTCACACCGCATTAGTATGAACACTGGAAGAAAAAGTTACGACATGGGGTCATCATCTTTGAGACAAAGAGGAAAGAGAGCACTAAAGAGATGATTAAAAAGATCCACACAAAAATCAGCAAAGCAGAGCTCATATTAGTGACTACTGTGTGTCACATGAAGATGCTCAGGGCCCAGCAGCCACCGGGAGGCCTTTCTATAAAGATTCTGGGTACCTAGTCTTGCCTGATGCCTTCATTCAACCTCCTCTCAATGGACAACCTGCATTTCTTTTACATTCAGTTTAATGTCTCACTCTTCCTGGGGGTCCTGCCCCATAGGTTGCAGATCAGAGTCTTGGACCTCTAAGCCAGCAGGGCTAGGGAAGCGCCTGCCATCAAAGCAGAAAGTCTCACCCTATATTAAGTACTTTTATTTTAAAATTGACATGTTATGTTCCATATTCCTACTGTCTGGTTGCAGTGAATCACGGTTTACATTTCTAAAGCTTCTGGCTTGGCAGACACAAAAACAAGTATCCGGTAGAAATGTTTAGTAGCTGGTGAGGACTCAACCTAATCCCAGACCCTGAGCAGCACCCATCAGAATGTTGTAAGTCTTCTTTCAGTTACTGACCCTGTATATGATGTTTGTTTTGTAGGAGAATTTGAGGAGGAGTCGAAGCAGCCGACGCCGTCTGAACAACAGAAACACCAGCTCAAACACAGAGAACTCTTCCTGTCTCGACAGTTTGAATCCCTACCCGCTACTCACATACGGTACGTGTTTGCTAACAGGAGTTACCGACAGAGCTGCACTTACCTCTGAATCCAGACACCGTTCACAGTTGGCACTGAACTGCTGGGTAAATGCTGCTCGTTGCAGCTGTCCTCAGCTGTTATGCTAGTGATATGTTCTGTCCCTGCACCTCATTTTATATCTGTTTTTTAGGCACTTTTTGCCTATTGTTGATTAATTCATGCAAGAATTCTACATAGATATCAAGTATGGTGGAGTCGGTCGCCTTGTCTCCTGACACCACTGTGAACCTGCCACGCCAAAAGCAGCTGCACCAGCAACAGATGTCCATATTATTTACATTATTATTATATTTATATTCATGAGCAGGTTACTCACTAGGCACTCAAGGCCTACAGACATCTCAAGTCTACAAATTTTAGAATTGGATCACCAAAGTCTGATGCATCTGTAGGAGTGTTTCATCGAAAACATCTATTTTTTTATGTTTCCATGATGACAATATCTAACCACCAATGTCAGATAGACTAGGATCACCCCTTTGCTGTTTATTATCTATGTTGGCTACAATCTATTTGTTTGACATGGTTTTTACACCATGACTACCAACCAGAGGATGTTTGCTTCGTACTTTGTTTGGACGAGCTTGTCACTGTTCAGTCTGACAGCAAGGAGGAAGATCTGTGTGAGAGGGTGCCTACGCCGATGAAAGCACAACACTCACCCATAACAATTGATGTCACCCCAGCTCATTCAACCTTTGGGTCTTTGTTATGGTAGCATCTGTCTGACGGACACAGCCAGAACGTGTTGCCAGTGCTTTTCTGAAAACTTTGGAGATGTTCAGCTTGAAGCACTCAGCGACCGATTCCACACAGCTCTTTTTCTGCTCTAATTCCCACATGATGCTTTTTTTGTTGGTCAGACTTGGTACACAGCTGGAGAGCCTGAATTTCAGGGGTTGTAAAGTTGTATAAACGTTTTGTAAATGCATCCACATTCGACTCTAAGCAGTATTTCTTTAAAAAATATTAGGGTGTCAATAATTTCGTTTATTTTCTGGTTCAAAAGGAAATTTTTAGCAGTGAAATTAATAAATGTTTAGTCCAAATAGTTATTTTGCTTACAACTGTAAGCTATCATGACATTGTTTGAGCACTGATGTTTGTACACTCCTGCTGAAGGTGTTTACTTTGTTAGCATAAACCCTGATATGTCATGTCTGTGTAGGTTTGTCTTAGACATCCTGATCTCTGATTGCTCCTCTTTGTCCTTCCAGGGGGAAATGTAACGTCACCCTCCTCAATGAAACAGACGTGTTGGCCGGCTACCTGGAGAAAGAGGTAAGACACCATCTGTTCCTTAGTCATCGGCACATATTGACCATTTCACCCCTCTGTTTCCTGTTTTGCCAATACAAAAACAAAGAAGCAGTGAATGAATCGTTAGAACAAAGTGCATTTTGCAAGCGGCTGTAGTAACTTGCCATGTGTTTGTCCAGGACTGTTTCTTCTACTCGTTGGTGTTTGACCCCGTCCAGAAGACCCTGCTGGCCGACCAGGGCGAGATCCGGGTCGGCTCTAAGTACCAGGCAGAGATCCCTGACAAGCTAGCTGAGGGTGAGTAGCACATTTCCAGTTGGGATACCGTGTAAATGTTTCCTAGCAGAAACCTTCCTAAGTGGAACGTGTTTTCTCCACCTCTCAGGTGAATCAGACAACCGGATCCAGGAGAAGCTGGAGACCAAGGTGTGGGACCCCAACAACCAGCTCAAAGACCCTCAGATCGATCAGTTCCTGGTGGTGGCAAGGTAACGCTGCCCTGCCATCTGTCACTCAGTTGCATCACCATTAAATCCTGTTGCCATGACGACTTCTGACTCCCATCCACAGAACCGCTTTTCTAGAGGAAACCCATGAAATATTTGGAAATATTTGTTTGTGGCTGATACAGTATCAGACTGAAAGTGTAGTTTTATAGGACATTTGGAGGCACATTTAAAATCTGGGTATATACACATTTTCTGCGACATATGCCAAAAAACACACATGTGGCTTGATGATACTGCACCGAGTGTTTGGATGGACAGCACAGCTTTTCAAAGGAAATCTATAGGACGTTTGCTTTTGGAGGGAATCCTCCCTCTGCCCAAAAAAAAACTTGTCCACGAGCCAAACACTCCATCTAGTGTTCATTTAATGAACATCCAGCTCTACACACTTTAGGCTCGTTCAAGATCAACTGCACCTCGCCTGGAAAGTCGAGGAGATCAGGCGGCAGCAGCAGCCAGGGGGCGGTGATAAAACGCTGCGGTCATGTTGGACAGTTTCCAGCAGCCTTCAAAGAATGTACAGGAAGTCCAAGAAATAGTTGCATCCTGTGAGGTCCAACTGTAGGCTACCTGTAGTTTTATCGTTTGGATAGCTGTTAATTCTATGTGCAAATGTTTGTGTATTGTATTCCATCCTTTGTTTTTATGTTTTATGTATTGCTGGTTTTGATGAAGTGTTATTTAAATATTCTTTATTGCTATTATTAACCACACAGGAGGTGTTTGTTAACAAGTTTCTTCACTTTTATTGCACATTATGAGACTAGTAGCCTACAATCTTGCGTTATGTATTAGAATTGCACAGAAATTTGGATTTTCCTACAAAACATGTTGTTTATTGTGAAAACTGAGATCCAATCAGCTCTTTGATTAGCCATCAGCCGTTTCCCATCATGCCCTGGGTCTTGCAGTCGATGGAGACTAACTGTGGTGCCTGAGTCTAAAGACTGCAGCTGCCTCGATCTCGTGAGGTTATTGTTGACCCCGTGTGCATGACGTCAGATCAAATCAGACACAAATCTCTCTGGCATGCATTGTGCGGCCATCGCCAGTCATTGATTTTTGTGCAGGCCTGACTCACCTCGAATGAGCCCGATCGCCTCATAAATAGTACTAATGTAAAAAAGTTCCCTACTGCCAAAGTAGAGCAGATAGATCAGTGATGGTAATCAGTATGTATTTCTTTTCTCAGAGCTGTGGGGACCTTTGCTCGGGCCCTGGACTGCAGCAGCTCCATCCGCCAGCCCAGCCTCCATATGAGTGCAGCAGCAGCCTCCAGAGACATCACACTGGTGAGAACATACTGTGTGTGTGTGTGTGTGAGAGTGTGTGAGAGTGTGTGAGTGTGTGAGTGTGTGTGTGTGTGTGTGTGTGTGTGTGTGTGTGTGTGTGTGTGTGTGTGTGTGTGTGTGTGTGTGTGTGTGTGTGTGAGAGAGTGTGAGAGAGTGTGAGAGAGTGTGAGAGAGTGTGAGAGAGTGTGAGAGAGTGTGAGAGAGTGTGAGAGAGTGTGAGAGAGTGTGTGTTTGTGTTTCTCCCCACACAATTGAAATTTCCAATTAGCAGGCCTAAATGTGTCATTTTTTACATTATAGGTCTGCATTAATTAATTCTGATGGCAGACAGCTTGTTTCATTGTTAGTACACAACAGTAAAGTTTACTGTGTAAATAAACAAAGCAAGGCTGGGTTAACAACCAGCCAACTGCTCAGGTGCCCAACGTCATTAAATCTTTATGCTGCAGCCGAGGAACTTATATCTTGGGTTGCTTATGATTTGAAACTGTAAAAATGCCTCATTTTGCATGCACCATGTCGTTTACTGTTGGAAAATGTTTATGATTATGTTTGTTGCTGAGGTGCCTTGTTCCAGTTAATGGGTGCAATTGCTGATGCATCTGGTGATGTTCTTAATTTCCCATCTTTATTGGCACAGGTTTGCAGCTATCTTAAAGTTACTACAAGGAGTTTTTATCTAACGTCCCAACATGTGCCTTCTCTCTACCCTCAGTTCCACGCTATGGACACGTTGCAGAAGAACAACTATGACCTGGCCAAAGCCATGTCCACGCTGGTTCCTCAGGGCGGTCCGGTGCTCTGCCGCGATGAGATGGAGGAGTGGAGCGCCTCCGAGGCCATGCTGTTTGAGGAGGCGCTGGAGAAATACGGCAAGGACTTCAACGACATCCGTCAGGACTTTGTAAGCTCTTCTTCTCTGCTCTCCCTTATATGGATGCTTAATAGTTGGTGATATTGATGTAAAAATCCAGGTATTCACTGTTGAGCCACACATTTTAAACTTTATTGTGAACGTCTGTGAGGTGGAATTGAACTGAATTGGAGCTGCAGCTATTATTTTAGTAATTGAGTATTCTGTAGATTATTAGTATATTACTGATTATTCCATGGATTAATGGGGTAATGTGATTAAAAAAAGATACTTTTACATCATAAGTAAATATACAATTGGGTGCAAACAAAATGCAGATGCTAATAACTTGCATTGATGATTTTTAGTATTCAAGCTCCTAAAGTTTCTAAAGTAACTAAACTGAACACATATCTTCGTCCAGCTGCCCTGGAAGTCTCTCGCCAGCGTGGTCCAGTTCTACTACATGTGGAAGACGACCGACCGCTACATCCAACAGGTACAGTAAGAGGCCAAATACCAAAAAAAGCACCAGAGATTTGCGTTTGACTGCTTTTATCCTGAACCCATTCACTGTTCTCTCCGACAGAAACGACTAAAAGCAGCCGAGGCAGACAGCAAGCTGAAGCAGGTGTACATCCCCACCTAGTGAGTGTTTCTGTAAACTGCCATACCAAGTACCTTCAATGAGTTAGAACTGCTATCAGTATAACGCTCTACTTTCTTCCTCGCCAGCACCAAACCCAACCCCAACCAGATCATGGTGCCAGGCAGCAAGCCGGGTATGAACGGAGCAGCAGGCTTTCAGAAAGGACTCAGCTGTGAGAGCTGCCACAGTAAGTACTCGCTCTGCAGGAAGCGTTGGATGGGAACTCGTTCTGAGAGCTGCCCATTTTAGAGACAAAAGGAGGCCAGATCTGGTTTGTAGAAGTGAGTTGGTGGTAATATGATACCCCACGTCCGGGACTGATATCAAAACGTTTAACCACAGTCAGAAGTGAAGACCCTTCTGGGCTCAGAGAGGAAACATTTTGAGGTTTTCAGTGGCAGTCCAAATAAGAGCAACAGACTTGACTGATTCATGTTTTATTGTTATTAATCCAACTGGATTTTTAGATTTTTCAATGTTGCAGCTATTTTATTTCGTTAGATTATTTTATTATTGTTATTTATTTATTTGTGCCACTCTGGGCACCACAGCAAGCGTTTGTTCAGGTGAAATTATAAAGGTATGTAGGTATTTAGGTGTGCCAATGCCAGAGCAAGAGAGAGGCAGCATGTATACGATGTATGTTTGCTGTTGAACTAGATATTAAAATCAGCCTTAAACATGAATCTTGCCTGAATATTGGACTTCTCTTTGACGAATAGCAGCTAAAATCTCCATAAAAGGCTGCTGGGTTCAAGCTTGTCGTGGAAGCGCCACAGCTTTAGCCTGTTTAGATCTCCTAACACTGATTCTCCCTTCACCAACCCAGCGGCCCAGTCTCCCCAGTGGTACGCTTGGGGGCCTCCCAACATGCAGTGCAGGCTGTGCGCCTCCTGCTGGATCTACTGGAAGAAGTATGGAGGCCTGAAGACCCCCACACAGCTAGAGGGCGCTGCTAGAGCTGGCTCTGTAAGTCTCCTCTAACCTTTAAGTCATGGTTTCATATCAGTCAGAAGCTCTACTATTACAATGTCAGACTTGAGTTGACAGAATGTCTCGGTCCTCATGGCATCCCTTCTTCATCCAGGAGTCAGGCCCCCGCGGTCACATGACACGCCAGGAGGTCCAGGGCATGTCGCCGTTTACCCGTAATGAGGGACGGGCCAAGCTGCTGGCCAAGAACCGCCAGACGTTCATCCTGCAGACCACCAAGCTGACCCGCATCGCTCGGCGGGTGTGTGAGGACATCCTACAGCCACGCCGCGCCGCACGGCGGCCCTACGCCTCCATCAACGCCAACGCCGTCAAGGCTGAGTGTATGCACCATACTTTAGTATTCTGAATAATGCTCTTTATTTAGTATTAATGTGAACGTCCTGTTTCAAGTGTTTCATCTCAATAAACAGGTGCATCTAAATCACATCGTACATTGGTTGTTTTCAGGTATAATCAGGCTCCCCAAAGCCACAAAAACTCCTCTAAAGACCAAGTTGGTGCCTCGACAGTCGCTGGCCAACATAGTGAAGGATTTAGGTAAGAGCACGCCATGTGAACATGGTTTCTCAGCGACTCCAGCGTGTCCAGTGTGATTGGATGTTGAGGAGTGTTGTTGTGTCTCTGCAGCCATCTCAGCTCCTCTGAAACTGAAGGCGTCTAGAGGACCGCCGACCCCCATCAACAGGAATCAGGCCAGCCAGCCCCGCGTGGGACAAAGCCTGCTGGGAAAGAGAGGCTTCGACAGCGTGAGTATTACAGACCTACAGTTACCCATAACACCCTTCTGCATACGTCCACCGCCGCCTTCACTGCCTTTACTTTGACTTTTACTCAAAAATCTGAGCTAATTAAAGGTAGTTTCTAAACATGTTGCCTTCATGTTACAGGGTCCAGTGTTTCTATAAATATGGGGAGAGAGGGCACTTACAAGAAACCTTTATGATAATGTAATAAACTTTATTTATGAAGCACTTTTCAAAGTTCTTTAACCAACATTTCAACTAAAAGCAGGTAAATGAACAGAACAGTGCACTAAAGATAATCAAAGGCTGTTTTTAATAAATAAAAAAATTAGATCAGTCTTGAGAAGTGATTTGAAAAATCTTAATCTTATGGCTCCGAACCACGAGGCCACCAGACACCCAGCCTGGATTACGTTTAATAAGAGTCTTCCCTCACTTCCAAGACTGGACTCCATTACATTCACAAAGCTGAAGTCCCAGTGTAGCAGCTGAGTATGGTGAAACACTGAAACAGGCCATGTGGCCTCTGAAATGTTCAGCAGTCTAAAAGAAACCAGACGCAGCATATTTCCAACTCCCCCGAGGCTGCTGACAGGCACCGGCCTGTCTTTTGTTGTTTTGATACAAGTCTGATCCCTTGCTGGTTGCCAAACATGCTTAAATAACTGTCCCGGTCTTTCATTGGTTCACAGGCTACAGGGGTGCCCTACCCAGCCAATGGGAGGCCGTACACTTCAGGTATGAGGACCACCTCTCAGTCGGTCATCAAGCGGCAGAAGGTCAGCCAGGGGGAGGCGCCCAACCCTGTGGTGTTTGTGGCTACAAAGGACACCAGGTACTTGTCATTAAAGTCCCATCGTCTTAAAGATGAAGCAGCACTATCGTAGTAGAGTAACGCATGGACGGTTCTAGGTTCAACCCAACCCGTTCTCACTGCCAAGGCATCAAAGAATGCACCATGGGCGTCTGACGCCAACGTTTAGCACGTGAGTGTTTGGATATGACGCAGCCACCCACTGCATTATGGGTAAGCAACAGATGTAGTATAACAGAGAGCTAGTCCACTCACAGAGGGAAGGTGGACGGGTTTTGTTTCCTAAACTTAACTTCCTGTGAAGACGGCAGTTTATTTTGAAAAGCTACTATGCATGTAACAAGCGTATATTGACACTGAAACGTGCAAAAATAACCCTAGAGGGGAAAGTAGAGCTGCATTATTTGATGCATTAGAGTGAGAACGTGTTGGTTTAGCTGCATTAATGTCTGATATGTTGTGGTTGATTCAGTTCCTGTTGGTCAGAGATTAGTGAGTAACGACCATAGGGACAGCAGACGGTTTGAGGATTGAAACAGAAGTCAGACTTTCCATATTCTGTCGTCTGTCAACCAGGGCTCTGAGGAAACATCTGACCCAGTCAGAGATGCGTCGAGCAGCGAGGAAACCTCATCTCCTGGTCCGGATCAAACTGCCGCCGCCCCCGCGCTCCCTGGCCATGCCCCTGCTCCCCTCTAGCACCAGCGAACCCATCGTCCTGGAGGACTGAAGGGGAGGCGTCTTTTAACAGGACATGGGGGTCGGGTGGGAGTTGGGTCTGTGCTCAGGCCGTCAACATACCAGTAGTTTTTAATTCCCTCTTTTCTTTAGTCCTCTGTTACTTCCCAAACGTTGATGTGTCCAGCACACACACACACACACACACACACACACACACACACACACACAAGCACTTAGATGACTGTACATTTCCATCACACACACACATACATACATCAACACACACACACACACAACACCTTGGGCTTCGTAGTATTTTATTCCAGAATTATTTTGCTCCCCTTTTCAATGCCGCCTGTTTTTAAATGTGTAATTTAAATCAAGATATTTCTCATCCTGAAACAGCGTTGATAAAGCACACTTTGTTTTTCCTCCACAACGTCTCTATCTTTGTGTAAATATATGCACCATTTATGGGTTGATGCCCACCGTGTGTGAGGAGGCTTTGTGTGACCGCTGGAGCCGGCTGAAGGTCTAATTTGATTAGAGAAGTTCATTCCAGCAGAGACAAGTCTGACTGGCCTGACCTGTAGCTGACTGACGGAGCTCACGTTCGTTGGTGAAGTTGAGGAGATGCTGAGCTGCCCTCAGTCAGTGAGAACTGATCCATTTGCCCCCATTTTATTTTTCTCTCAGAGTCTAACTTTCCCCATCATCAGCCGGGAGCTGAACCCAAGCCTGTTAGAGGGGTTAATAAATCCTGACAGGCGGTGCTCCTCCCACCTCGTTCCCTCAGTGTGAGCACAAAACAACGCGAGTAGTGTGGAACTTGATGCAGAGACAAAAACAAGAATGTTTTCAATGTTTTGACAAGTCGTATCACAAGAACTATCAGTTTCAAGGCATTAGAACTTATAACTGCTGATTATATTCTTCATTACTTCATTAAAAATTCTCCAAAGCCCAAGAGCGAATCTTCAATTGGCTCTTTTTGACCGACCACTGCTCCAAAACCCAGATATCCACATCACTGTTACTTCAAGGTATAATCGGTCATTAAAGTTGTATAGTAATATGTTAATAATCACCAAATGCACCAAATTCTTATAGTTTTACAGCCTGGAACTGAAACTTACTAATCCCGACTCGACTGCTCAAATTTGTTTTGTGCTCACTTGATCGTTCATGACTTAACTTCATACCGTCTCCACCTTCGCCAGGCATCAAATAATAAAAAAAATGATCGAGGGGTTAGTTTTGCAGTCGAGCCGCGCCGTCACTCGATCGCCATGCTTTTATAGCCAATTCTAGCCGGGTTGAAGAGACGAGCTCCTGTTGTCTTGACCCCCGATGCGTTTGAACAGGCTGCCTGGAAGGGGAGAGAGTCACTGCTCCGAGGAGTCTGTAGGTTTACAGTGTAGGAGGGATCATATGTAGGTAAATCTAATGATTGTGGTTACTGTGTGACTTGACATGATGAGAGAACGCAATTTGGCTTTTGAGGTACTATGTTTGAGTCAGCGAAAGTCCAAAATGAAGCCATAATGTGCAACAAAAAAAGAAAAGAAAAAGAATTGACGTCCATTGTGGACCCTTTTAACCTGCGGTGATGTTAGTCAAGCATTTCTGATGATGTACTGTTTGAAGGAAACTGACGTAGTTATTGTCACTGGTCAGTCCATGAAGTCTGTTTAGGAAAAACAAGCAGCAATATGTAAATGTATGGAAGACAATTAGGGCCAAAAGTGAAATTCTGGAATAATGTTAAAAGTTAGGAAAAAAAGAGTCCTGCTTTGTCTCCAAATAACTTTTTTCATATGGCCTTGATCCTCTTCTGCAAATGTCTTGACGATGCAGAACAGAATGATGTTTTTGATTGTGATTGGGTATGATGACGATGTGAAAGGAGTCTTCAGCTTTCATTTCATTTCTTTGTTTATTTTGGTTCCCCTGTTTGTTTCCATTATGAAAGGGTGAGTACTAAAAGTAAGTTAATTGGATGATTATAATTCCTGTGACAGCAGTGACGGCTCACACGGGTTTTATAAGCAAGTTTGGTCCCAATGTGGGCTTTGTAATATTTCTCAAAAAAGAAATTTGAAGTGTCGAGTTTGTAGCAAATACTAATCAGTGTAAAGACAAGCGGAGAACTGGCATATTTTAAACTTTTTTTACATCCAAAGTGTGTAATTCTGCTCCATTATTGTGGAGATGACTCTAATAGGCTACTGTACATGTGAAACATTGCTCTCCTTCATAGGGTGGGTGGGTGGGGGGTGGGGGGGTGATTTGAACCAGGGGCGACACTCAAAAGGGACAGGGTGCTGATTTTTGTATGATGGAGAGACAAACATGCTACAACTGAAACTTTTTCTCAAGTGTTTTTTATTCCGATGTCTCTGTATCCTTTAATGTATCTTGATAAGAAAAGAAATAAAGAATTTTTTTTTCTTCGTGGTCAGTCATGGGCTCTTTCTCGACTGTTTCTCTCAGTGTTCACCAAGTCGACCAAGCTACTGTCCTCTGTAGGGCTGGGGATCAAACTTCAGCACATCTTTGGTACAAATATTAATCAAAATAACAGACAATTGACAATAGCAGTCAGTATATTCTTTGATTAAATATTTCCTAATAGAAATAGTATATATTTTAAAATAAATAAAATACATTCATAAATAGATTTACTTGTGTGTGTGGAGGTTCAGGGGGCCTGACCTTTTTTTGCTTATAAAAAAACTTTATTTTTTAATGCCTTTAATAACTACTTTTCTTACGGTATGAGTGACAAAGTTTACTATTTAAAGTGTTTGTGGAATCTAAGGAGCCATGTGTATGATTTAGTGACATCTAGAGGTGAAGTTGCAGATTGCAACCAACTAGTTATATTGTTTGGATCTGAATTTAATTGAACAAATTAGATGTTGGAGGTCTTTGCTGGTTCAAGTTCTTTCTTCGCTGTATATGATGTCCTTTTTCGTAGTTGCAAAACATTAGTCCTTGCAAGCATAGACATAGAACACATTATGTCATAAATTAACATGGTGGACAGTTATTAATAAGATAACCGTCCTCCATCTTACCTACAACTACCACTAATGAGCAGCAGCTATGGTTGTCAGCTGTGCAGCTACTAACTGTTAAGACGACCAGGGAGGCTGGCTTCACTTTTCAGTATCAAGCAGAGAGAGATCTATTGTTTATTTTTATGTTAACAACATTGATATAGACGGATAAATTAACGTATAATCAAGCAGACTTCTTCTATGGTTTCCCTCAATGTCTCTGTGTCCTAAAATGGTATTTTGAAGGGATATTCAATCATTTTTATGAATTCTCGAGTGCTAGTAAATTCTTAAATTTAGCACCAAATCTGTGTAATAAGTTATATCGACCCAAAATTGCAGCAACAACTCATGAGACATAATACAAGATAAGGGTGGTCATCCTTTAACTTTAATTAATTAAATAAATAAATAAATAATTTAATCATTGAGAATGAGAGAGTAGGACATGTCTTGTCTCTGGATCCATATTATTGTGATTTACCCTTTCATATCATGCAGCAATATGGACATATATATATATATATATATATATATATATATAAAACCATTCAAAAAATAAAAATTACATAATGGTGACTAACTGCAGTTGCAATGCTACTGCTACATAATGTCAGACTCTGGAGTTATTAATCATATTTTGGGATGTGGTCTAAAAAGGTTTAAAACTCAACTTGACCGAAACAACTTCTCTTGATGGACTACAGTAGCCTACTGTGTGAATGTTCTTAGGTGGTGACTACTTATTATTTGATGTTTTATATTTGTTCTGTTAAATTACATTCAGTGTGATTTAAAATGGGAACACTATATATATATATTAGGGTTCCTGATTAACAAAGATTAGCCGACCTTAAGGAAATATTTGTCTATTTGTGTTCCCATCAGACGGCTTTTAATTAGAAGGTTTTTTTTAACTACTTCCGACTGAGGTGTTAATTTCGACAAACCTGTAATGAATCCGCCCTCACCTTTAACGGGGAGCTCACCAGAGGATGTTGATTGAGCTCTGTAATAAACATCCGCCGGCCCACAACTAGCCGGGGATTTCCCTTTAAGGGCAGGAAAGAATCAACGATGAGGAAATAAAACTACGAAGACCAAAAACATCATGGCGTCTCACAAACACCCCGTCTTGTATCATAAACACTGGAGCTGGAAGCGAATTCATGTCAAATGTATCACAGCACCTGCGAACCGGATTGGTCCGTCAGTAAACGCGGTCCCCGCACTAGGACGTGATTGGTCGCTCCGGGCACGCTCGTGACGTAGCCCTCTAGCACACCTGATGCTCATTTAAGGTGGAAGGCGGGAGGTGGGAGCCGGTTTAAAAGACAAACGGAGCGCAGTCGTGCTTTGCTTGTGACTCTGCATCAGAGCAGCTGTGTTCGGGTCCCTGCCTCGCGACTAACCAACCAAAGCACTAACCGACTAACCGGCCTTCTGCTACTCGGACCGGGGTCTCTGCCAGGGTTCACATCACAAGCAGCTCCATCTGTCGGCAGCCATGTTTGAGGTAAGTCTTTAAGCTAGCTTTTGTACACAACACCCGTTTGTGAACTATATTAGAAGTAACCTCACTAGACAATGCATTTATTTCCACCATGTACTTAATGTATGGGGTCAGTTCAGTCTCATTAATAATAATGCACAGAGAAGGATTCACAAATGTATTTTGTGATTTATATATAAATGACTCTTTCTCACAAATACATTTCGTTTTAAATAAATGTCATATAAATCCATAAATATATCAATTAAAAAAATATTTGCAACTTTCATCAAATGTATTTATGTTACATTTATATACAAACTGTTAAACTTGAATTTAAAAGACTCTTTTCATTTGTAAACTTGTTTGCATTTGTTTGTGGATTTTTGACACTCCTGACGCGGCTGGATTCACAAATGCGTTTTTTTCAACAAGGAACTCTCTGTAGCCAATCAGATGCCTCTCTCGTTTTCAGCCAATCACATCACTGCATTCCCACGAGTGTCAAAAATCCACAAACAAGTTCACAAATGAAAAGCGTCTTTTAAATTCAAGTTTAACAGTTTGTATATGAATGTAACAACATACAAATACATTTTTGATGAAAATTGCAAATATTTGTATATTTATGGATTTATATTACATTTATTTAAAACGAAATGTATTTGTGAGAAGAGTCATTTATATATAAATCACAAAATACATTTGTGAATCCGTCTCTGTGCATTCATTATTAATGAGACTGAACTGACCCCATATTAATGTGTATGTGTATGTGTATGGTGTCGGAATAATTAGTATTTATTTTCTTAATGTGTGGGGCTAAACAAGTTTTTCTCCATGAAATAAGGAAGACAGGAGGTGGATATAAAGGGAGGGGAAAACCCAAGTGTTTTGCATTCTATGCTGGAAAAAATGTGGACACTGTCGTAAAAACATAAAACATAAAGGCTTTGGATTTCAGAGCATGTCCTGTAGACAAATGTTTGAGTTTTTCATATGATTTTTAAAGAAACCTTGAGGGTCATTCACCTACTGCAGATGCTTAGTGAGTAGTTGGATCCTTTTCTGACACATTACATTGTGATGAAGATGGCTGGCAGAAAGTAATGCACAGGCCATGCACACTTTTTGTTCCACTCTTTAGGTTGAGGCTTCTCAAGAGCACATTCCACATGCAGAATCGGACACTAATGCACACTAGACTCGCATGTGGACAAAACTGCCAGAACCTCTTTTTCTGAACGGTCAAAGTTTAAACTTGTATATTTTTATTATATTTTCCCCCCCCCAGACCAGTAGTGATGACTTGTTCCTGCCTTCCTACCAAGATGAGGAGTTGGTTGACAACCTGCTGTCTAGTGAGGAGTCTGATGGAGGTGCTGGTGAAGGACTCTCCCTGGCTAAGGCCCTGCTCCCCCTGGTTGAGTCCTCTTCCCTGCCCCTCATCCCCTGGGTCTGCTCCACCCGCTATAAGACTGAGCTCTGCACAACCTACTCTGCTACTGGTTTCTGCAAGTACGCCGAGCGCTGCCAGTTCGCCCACGGCCTCAATGAGCTCCACGTTCCTTTCCGCCACCCAAAGTACAAGACGGAGTTGTGTCGCAGCTTCCACACAACTGGCTACTGCTACTACGGCAGCCGCTGCCTGTTTGTCCACCACAACACTGAGCAGCGTCCGGCCCTGCGTCGCCGCAGGAACGTCCCCTGTCGCACCTTCCGCTCCTTTGGCGTTTGTCCCTTTGGCACCCGCTGTAACTTCCTGCACATCGAGGGTGGGGACGTCGGCAGTGGTCTGGAGTCGCCTGATGTGAGTGTGGAGAAGCCTCTGCCTGTTTCCAGCCCCCAGCCCCAACCGCAGACCAAAGAGTGGCGGCCACGTGGCGCTTTGTGCCGCACCTTCAGCTCCTTCGGTTTCTGCCTGTACGGCACACGCTGCCGCTTCCAGCACGGCCTCCCCAACAAGATGAAACCCTCCGACCAGACCCAAGAAGGATCCTTCTACCCTCAGTCGTCCCTTGGCAGTTCAGGTTTACCTTCCCCCAGCTCCCTCTTCACCTCCAGCTCGCCCTTCTCGTCCACCTCCTCTTCGCCGCCATCAGCCTCTCCTCTCGCCACCCCTCCTGCGGAGGCCACAGCCCACAACGCCTTCACCTTCTCCAGCCAGCACCTAAGTGACCTGCTGCTGCCGCTGGCCATCCACCTGCAGCAGCTGGAGAGCAGCAAGGCCCAGGAGATCTGGGACAACAGGATGCTCTAACTGGATGTGGCGTTTGAAAATGAGCATCAGCACTGAACCACGGCTCAATTATATCTAGTTTTTGTTTTTTAAACCCTCCCTTTCCCCCAAGCACATTTATTATATTTTTTAAATTTAGGTTGTTTGACCGTGTCGGCGATCATGCAGGACTAACTGTTCAGTGCAGACCAAGCAGTTTGCGCAGGAGGTCTGTGGTCTCTCAATCGCTAGTTACTGCTATGAATGTAATTTGCAATTTGTAAATGCAATTTTTAACTATTGTACATACTTTATTAATGAACTGAGTTGATGATTGCATCAGTCATGAATAAACTAATTTTAATTAAACATGTGGTATTTTTCTTGGTTTGAACACCTGGCACTCTGGGATTTTGCTCCGTAAGGAAACCTTCAATGTGAATTACAGATGCGGTAAAACGTCTGAATGCTGACGATAACTAGCTACATGAAGGCTCCTTTGGTTCAATTGCTG
Source organism: Chelidonichthys spinosus (assembly GCA_029853015.1). Taxonomy (NCBI): domain Eukaryota; kingdom Metazoa; phylum Chordata; class Actinopteri; order Perciformes; family Triglidae; genus Chelidonichthys; species Chelidonichthys spinosus. The sequence goes on along the minus strand of CM056843.1, from coordinate 5,937,912 downwards.
GAAGTCATTATATTTTAGATAGCAGTGTTCCAACTTCAACACACTAAAACCAGCCCCATAAAGAAATGGTCTTCCCAGGTTGTGGTGCATATGAACAATGCATTTTGAGTGTAATTGCATACAGGACTATTGTAATGAAAGCAATGCAGACATAAAATTAAGACTTTAAATGCGTATTAATGCGCATGGCATGGCTATGGGGAAGTATTGCTGAGGAGGCTCCCTCCTAAAAGTGCATGTGAGACTGACCATAAGTTCATATGCTACAAAGTTATTCCACTTCTCTGGTTATCAAGCCTAGCAACCAATTTGGATCGACCAATCATTGGCCTTCTCCTCCTGGCGCGTCACTAGTATACGGAAAATATCGACATGTAACCCAGAATAAAGTTGGTCAGAATGAAACCGGATATTGTGCATTTTAGTCAAATTTCATCACTTGCATAAATATTTTATATTAAATATTAAATGTATTTGAAGTTGTACATGCTTCTGCGTAGTATATTATATTTAACCAGAGCTCCGACACACTATTTGAGTTATCCCGGGTTGCTTTATTTTGAAGGGTGTGCCGGAAGTCTCCCTGTCGTGCTTGGTAACTTGTTACCGTTAATGGGGGCGCGTAGTGTTTAGAGTAGCAACGCTGATGTAAACTTTCCCTCTTACTCGGATGAAACTCAAACTCTCAGCCGTTCTAACTAAGAAGGTAAACTCTGGTTAACATATTAAAGATGTTGCATCGTATTTCCGGTCGTTAGACGGTTAATTTCAGCTATCAACGTCTAATGTGATTGCAGCTAGCTACAACCTGTACTATAATGGCTCGGGCTAGGAACGTTATTTCGTTGTCTCACACTGTATTTCATGTACCTGAAACAACACAGTAACATAGTTTTGTGCACTAAACAATAGTTGCTTTATTTACGTTACAATAACTTTATTAAATAACTACACAGTAGTCACTTTTAAGTTGTTTGTTCCAGCTGATAGACGGAACCCAGTTCTCATGTTGTTAGCATCCTGGACACTACGCAACTTCCCATTGAAAAAGATGGTAATTGAAAAGGTTTGTCTTCCTGTCACTAGGATATAACAAGTACACCAAAAGTGAAGGCCTGCTAATAATCGAATACATGCTGTTGTAAATTCGGGGTATGGCTAATCAGCAAGTACGGTTCAATTTTAATACAATCGTCTAAATCTAAACGTCAAACAGCTGTGGGAGCGTTGGTGTACGGAAGCCCATGAAAGACCTGTCGCCCTCCGCGCCGTCTCCGTGTTTAAAGAAGATGTGAACGCCTTTATGAACGGACACAGCAAGCGTTAACGTCCGGTGCTTCCCCTTCTCAGTTTCTGAGTCGTCGCCGTGAGCATGGCGGACCGGGAGGAGCGCCGCTTCGCCGAGGTTTCCCGGGACTCCGTCAAACTCATGGCCGAGAGTGCAGGCGTGGAGCTCGGCGACGATGTGGCCGCTCTGCTGGCGGAGGACGTGTGTTACCGGCTCCGGGAGGCGACGCAGGTCAGTGTTGCCTGGGTGTCTGGAAGGGACATTAAAGTGTCAATCCACCAAAAAAAATCTTCTGAGCATGAAGCAACCATTTGGACACGAAAGGCTGTCTTTGTTTCATACTCAAAAGATACATTTTGGTGAGAAAATCCACACTTAATCAGCTGTTTACATTAGGAAGTATAGATCGTCAAGTCCCGCCCCTTCCGGTGTTTCCCTTATGTAGGAAAAAATTATGTTTTTGAATGTGATGTTTGTCTATAATTTAAAGTATAAAACAAGAAATAACAAACACCCAAACGTCGTGTTTGACATCTTTCTGCAGCTACGATGTCTGTGTGTTTGGTGCGTAAACGTAACTCATGCTAACAACAAATCCTGCTTCTTCCAGTCGCTGGATAAAACCTATCAAGTGATACTTCAACAAACTGACCACAAATTGACTTTCAAAAAGGCTCTTTTAATTGACAAACATAGGTGTAATTATGGTACTATTCAAACAAATTATCTGTCTCTCACTGTTAATAATAACACATTTTCCCCCTGAAATTAGGTCCCATGAGGAACACTGGAAGGGGCGGGGCTTAGCCTCTCCACACACACATGTACAAATCTCAAATCACATTGAAGTAACATGCAGTATTGGTTGTGTGTCGTTTTGAACCCCCACAGAGCAGCTCTCAGTTCATGAGACATGCCAAGAGGAGGAAGCTGACAGTGGAGGACTTCAACAGAGCTCTGCGCTGGAGCAACGTGGAGGTGAGAACGTTGTAATGCTCACATCAATAGTCCCTCCGGGTGTGAACAGTCACTGTGATATGACATGAGGATGCTCCGGTGATCGGTGCCTCCATCTCCTCTATCTCTGTGTGTTCATCAGGCCATATGTGGCTACGGGGCTCAGGACGCTCTTCCCTTCCGCTCAGCCAAAGAAGGAGAGCTGTTCTTCATTGAGGATCGGGACATCAACCTGGTGGAGTTGGCTCTGGCCACTAATATTCCCAAGGGCTGTGCTGAGACCATGGTGCGAGGTATGACCCTCAGCACTCTCATCAGCTGTTTATAGAGCTATCCTTCATGCTGGTCAATGAATCAGGAGGTATGGTTCACTAAGCATTTCTGCTGTTTCCTTCCCCTGTCAGTAAATGTGTCTTACCTGGATGGGAAAGGCAACCTGGAGCCTCAGGGGACAGGTAAGACTACGCCACGCCAGACACACTGGCCCAATATCACAAATCAGCCTCTGTACACATGATCAGGGCGGTACCACCTCCGTCTCATCTTGAGCCAGGAAAAACCCTGTTCCCATGACGATATTTATCTTTTTGCTGCAATAAATGCTGCCAGAGGGAGTGTTCCGGCTGTCCGACTGACTGTTGATTTGTCACAGTTCCCACAGCAGTGCAGTCTCTGTCCGATGACCTGTTGAAGTACTACCAGCAGATCACTCGGGCCATCCTGGGAGAGGACCCCCACCTCATGAAGGTGACACCAGGCAGACATTCAGTCCGACCGGACAGGCCAAACGTCCTCCATGTCTCACACTTGTCCTCTGCGTGTTTCAGGTGGCTCTGCTGGACCTCCAGTCCAACTCCAAGATCGCTGCCCTCCTGCCTTACTTTGTTTATGTCATCAGTGGGGTAGGTTTGTCCCACAAAGACCACAGCTCACCTTTAGATAAAGCTAGAATCCAAACAAAGGGAGACGGAACAAAATGTCCTGTTTATTTCAATTAAGATGTAAAATCTAACCTATTTATAAAGCAGGTCTCATCATCATCGATTGTGCATCCGTTTCTGTCCAGGTGAAGTCTGTAAGCCACGATCTGGAGCAACTCAACAGGCTCCTCCACATGGTGAAGAGCCTGGTCCAGAACCCCTACCTGTACCTGGGCTCATACGTGCGCAGCCTGGTCTCCAGCGTCATGTACTGTATCCTGGAGCCGCTGGCCGCCTCCATCAACCCGCTCAACGACCACTGGACCCTCCGGGACTACGCAGCCCTGCTCCTCAGCCACATCTTCTGGTGAGCAAACTGCTGCTGGATCCCCGAGTCCAAACCCAGTTTGTTTGACTGGTGTGAGTGTTCCCTATGTACGTTTTTATTATTGTGCTATTTCCTCTGCAGGACTCACGGTGATCTGGTGAGTGGTCTCTACCATCAGATCCTGCTGTCGCTTCAAAAGGTCCTGTCTGACCCAGTCAGGCCCCTCTGCTCCCACTATGGAGCGGTGGTGGGGCTTCACGCTCTGGGATGGAAGGTGAGTTCTTCTGTATCACAAGTAGTCTCACGTTATCATTTATATTCTATAAATAATAAATAAAATGATGTTTTAGTTTCAAATATTCTAGATCTCAGATTATACAACATTTCTGCAAATAGAATTAAAATATTTATTCGACACTGGGGATGCCATTACATGTCAGTACTTGCCGATACCGAGTACCAGTATGAGTAATTAATAATTAAATTACAATAACTATCATGGGGCCTCTGATAATTCCCTCCACTGTTAAGCTGTGTGTGTTTTTGCTAACAGGCTGTTGAGAGAGTCCTCTTTCCACACCTTCCTGCCTACTGGGCCAACCTCCAGGCAGTGCTGGACGACTACTCTGTTTCCAACGCTCAGGTGAAGGCAGATGGACATAAGGTCTACGGAGCCATCCTGGTCAGTACTGCAACCATTTGAAAGGACCCATTATGTTCCTATTTAACATCCATTGCTCTTGAAACCATGAAGCACCTCATTTATTGCACCCTGAGTTAGTTGTTCTGTGTGTCCTGCAGGTGGCAGTGGAGCGTCTGCTGAAGATGAAGGCTCTGTCTCTGTCTCAGCCAGCAGAGGGAGGCTCCAGCGGTCCGCCGGGCTCTGTGGTGGGTGCTATGGGTTTCAGGGTGAGCTCCCCCGGACTCAGCCCCCCTCCAGAGCCGATATCAGAAGCCGCCCTGGGAATCGCCAGCCACCTTCAGGCTGGCGGGGCCGGCTGTCCCTGGGAGGAGTGGACCCCGGTGCCCCTCCCTGCCATGTACTGTGAGCTCTACTCCTTCTTTGGAGACAGCCTGGCTGTCAGGTTTAGTACGGGGCCCGGGTTCGGCAGCTACCCTCCCTGCACCCCGTCCCAGCTCGCCGATGCCAGGAAGGAACCTCCCGGCCCCGCCTCCAACCCCGACACCACCCGAAAGATGCCTCAGCTGACTGCCAACCTCAACATCAGCCCCAGGCAAGACGGGAGTCCTCGCACCGATCCGCCGCCACCGAGCTTGGCGGCGACCGGATCAGGAAGGTAAAGCAGACGAATCTAACCCTTTCTCGACTCCACTTAGTGGCGTTCGGAGTACTGAATGTTGCTTTTCTCTTCAGGTCCCTGGCTCGCTCCTCTTCCTCCTCCTCTTCCTCTGTGCAGCGCTCCAGATCGTCCTCGTCACGTTCGGCCCAGCGTTCAGCGGGTCTGTCCCGGGACGTTTTCCCCAAAGCTCGCTTCACCTCCCCTCAGACGGGGATTCCAGTGTTCGCCTTCCTCATCGGCGGGCGGCAGATGGGTCGCCGCTGCCAAGGCCGCCGGCCCTTCCAGACCACTTTCGCCCCGACTCCAGCCCTTCCCGCCATCCCGCCACGCGCCTACTGCCCACAAACTGCCCGTCATCGGCAGGGTGGGCAAACCTGTACGCCGCTGGGCATGTTCCCATTACTCCCTTCATCTGCCTCTCTAGAGGAGCCGGGTCTCAGACATGAGCTTCAGACTGAACGACCACCCAGCAGGGATTGACTGCTACACATATTAACACGCCCATATTCTTTACTTCAGTTGGCAGGAGTTGCTCTTTTTTGATATTTTCATCATTTAAAATTCTCTTTATTATCAAGCTCATAAAACAACATTTGGACACAACATTAGCATATTATAATTAGAATTATTTTAGGGCTACAATTTACCATTATTCTCATTGTTTGGTTATTTTTTAAATATTTGTGAGATTAAACATTAAGTTCAGAAAGTAGTGTCCAGCCAAAGGCCAAATAAATATTTTGAAATGATATGAAGAAATGATTTGAGAAGCTAAAGCCAGAGAAAGTTTTTGGCATTTTCTAGTGTTTAAAAGATAAAAGGGCTTCTCATCGACCGTGACTAAATCCTGCAGCGCCATGTGGTGATCTGTGCTGCGGCTCAGACTAAAGTCAGCCACCAGGACAGAAACACATGGACTTACTCTCTCTGAGACCGAACGCCTGCTGAGGAGCAAACTGCCGGTACGTAGAGCTGCCGTGTGTTTGCATCTTTGTATATAGCTGCTGTTTTCACTGAATAAAACTTTCTCTGTGTAGTATTTTTTATAACTTTGTTTTTATTGTTTTGGGAAACACATTTACAAACACAAATACGTACACAGAACAAAACATTAGACAGGGTCATCTATTACAGATGAAATACTGCATATCATTCAAAGTAAATGTAGAAATAGAAAGGCTAATAAATTGAGTATATTAAGGAGGTCCATTTTAAAAGCCTTTAAGAGCGTGCTGCTAGCATGACTAAAACAGCTGTTAAGATAAGACAGAACTTTATTAATCCCCAGAGTAAAAATGGATCAGGACGTACGGCTACGTCCCACATCATGAAGAGCAGCTGACAGCGATGCATGTCCTATTAGGTATCACTTAGAACGTGCATACCACTTGGGTGCCTTTTTATTCACACTTTGTCTTTAATTAAGTATATCTGTACTGAGACGGTCACTTGAAATGCAGCATATAACTGCTGTTAAGTTCATCCTTTATTTGAAGTGATGTATAAATCAAATTAACAATCATTTGTTTAACCTTTATTTAAAAAAAATGTTGAAGTCCAGGAGGCCTCTGACACGTTTGGCCCCTGGGTTTTGGCCCCGTTAGGCCCCCAGTAATCCATCCGTGGTGACCTGCTCTACCTTTCTAAATATTTAAAGCCTATCTAGCGTCGAGTGTCTGGTTTCAGTCCGGAGAGAAACAGAACCAACAATGCCCCGGCTCGTCTCCTCTCTGGGACGGTTCTGCCGGGTCAACGCGTTCGCCTGCCTGCTGCTCTTCTACCTGCTCTTCATCCTGCTGGGAGGTCTGGTGTTCACGGCCGTGGAGAAGCCGGTGGAGGAGGCGCTGAGAGCCCAGGTGGAGGAGCTGCACCGCTCCTTCCTGCGGGAGAACCCCTGTGTGGAGGAGGGGAGGCTGAGCCAGCTGCTGGGGAAAACTCTCGCCGCTCACCAGAGTGACGTGGGCGTCCTGAAGGGCGAGGCTGATGAGAGACGCTACGACTTCTCATCATCGCTCTACTTCGTCATCGTCACTCTGACCACCGCGGGTAAGAGGCTGCCCTTATACTGCCTGTTTGAAATCCCAGCTTAAACATACATTTTTATTCTTTGGCATACATTGATCAATTGAAAATATTTGTCATTATGATTGATGTATTTGCTAAACTCCTCTGTAGACCTCCTCCCTCTCTTCCTCCTCAGGTTCTGACTCCTACACCCCCAAATCAGATGAAGCCAAGCTCTTTTGTATCTTCTACTGCACCCTGGGGATCCCCCTCACCCTCTTCCTCCTCACCCTCCTCTCCAACCTCCTCCTCCCGCTCCTCACCCACGCTCCCCTCCACCACCTGCACACTTACTGGGGTTTGACCCACACCCGGGCAGCCTTCGTCCACGTCCTCGTCTTTTCCGTGCTTGTCCTCTTCCTCCTCTTCCTCCTTCCCGCCCTCCTAGTTTGTGAGCTGGAGCCCGACTGGAGCTTCCTGGATGCTCTTTTCTTCTGCTTCGTCATCCTGAGCACCGTCGGCCAGGGAGGAGACTCTCTGGGGAGAACCTGGGGCCCAACGGCCACGGACACACTTCAAGTCCTCACCACTTGTAAGAGCCAGATCTCCTTGTTATTATTTTTTATTATAATAGCGAGTAATGGGAGCTGTTTGAGACTAGCTGGTGAACATAGTGGAGCATTTAGCAGCGAAAAGAAAGGATTTCAGGTGTTGGTGGAGACCAAAACAGAGCTAAAATAGACACTGGAAGAAATGAAATGATGTCACCTATGTGGCCACGTGGGTGAAGATGTTTTTCATTTGCATGTGATTTCTTAATTTGCAGTGTGTTGGGCTCTCAGGGCCACACTACAGAAGATTGACATTAAATTAAAATTAAATCTCCTCTCCTCACAGGTTACTTGCTGGTGGGCCTGGTGGTGATCATTACCTTCAAGGATACACTCCTGCAGGTTCCCCGGGTCTGCACGGTGATGAGGCTCTTCTCTGGTCCACAGTACGCAGAGCTGGAAGGAGTCCACCTCAGTGAACTGACACTGTGGGAAGACAACAGCGAGGAGGAGCCCCAGTACTCCCAGTCCATCTGTACCATCTCCTCCACTCCTTTAGAGTTGACCGTCCCGCACAGAGCCAGATCCTCAACTCCCAAAACCACCTGACCTTCACAGCCGGACACCAAACCGTCTACAACCCATCGGCTTCTGACTTACAGATGTTGTGTCTGATTGTTTTCGGGCTTCAATGTAACGGAACAAGCAGAAAACACAACATTTATAATATCCTTATAAAGTTAACAAACAGCGTTTATTTGGAGTTGTGTCCATCCAGGATGAACGTAAGTCCACATTCACCCTCTTTTTGCTCTGCTTTGGTCTCCACCAACTCGTCTCTCACTGCGTCTGTCTGTCTGATGTGGCCCCTTTAAGTATGTCCCCTGGTTGCAGTTACAACAACTGACCACAAGGTGTCACAACTAGCTCATGTGGGTGAGGTCTGAGGACAGACTGAGATTATTGATATGGGTTTCCCCTCCGCTGTGTTGGTATTAATGTGTTTAGATGTCCGGTCACTCTGGTGTGTTTCTAATGACGTACTTTACAACAAACTTTAAACAAATATGACTGACATGCAAAATGATCTTTAAAAAAATATCCTTATTTAATTCATGGCAGGATAAGGACAATTATTTGTCTCTTGCTGATGTGCATATTTTTTACATAACAAGGTCCCCCTTTTGGTCCACTGGAAGGGGCGGGGCTTTGCCTCTTTATGTGGACGGAAAATCCCAGCATCCTTTTTAAAAAAAAACAAATGAACTAAACTGATGAAATACAGAAATCGACCATGAAGGATGGCCTGATTACCCCCCTCACGCTCTCCACAGACCTGGTTCTGTATTTGTTACAGACTGAATGCTCCTTTTATGAACCGCTAACTAAAGGTGTTTTAATCGAGCAGCAACAGGCTTGTTGTGTGTTCTCCTACTATGGCTGTGTTTGTACAAGGCACGGAGCTACCAGGAGTCTTGTGCCCAGCACTGCCAGCTCCCGCCCCCTGGCAACACACACACACACACACACACGCTTTTACTCTTGCATGAGGTCATCAATCTTGTTAGGTCACCTCCAGGTCTTTTCAAGTGTATACTTTTATGCTATAGGCTGGAGATCCATATTTAGTAGTGTGTTATTATGCATCTTGTGTAAACATTCTTTTTACATCGACTGCTTTGTTGCAACTGTTAAAGCATTTATAAATCAGTGCAACTTTTGGGGGTTTAGTCTTTCTTATTATGAACTTTAACACTTCAAATGTTCTGGGATAAAATGTGACTTTCCAGTTGTGCATATTTATCTTTAAAATTGACTAACATATTTGTACTTCCTCTCCCCGTACATATTTATGTCGGAAGAGGCGTGGCTTAGTCAAAAAGCAGGAACTGGTGGAACATCAGTTGTTTTTTTGTTGGTGTTGTGTTTTCAGCTGAGTCACTAGTGAGTGCCCTCATTGTCATTCTGCTCAGTTAGACTAAACATTTCCAGAGCCACTTAAAAAAAATATAGGAAATAGGAAGTAAAAGCAACAGATCAGATCCCCATGGGAGACACTGGAAGGGGGCGGGACTTCACCTCTCTAAAACAACTTAAAATGCATATTTGTTGTCTCAAAATATCCTCTCCTTTCTCATCTGATTGGTTGGTTCTTCTATATGTTTTGGTGGTTCTTTACTTCCCTGTAGTGAGGAAGCAGGACATTCTGGAACATGACTTCTGACTTCAGCTGAGTCACTGTTGAAGGCCTTCATTGTCCTCCAGTCAGCGGTTTGTCGTGCTGTGCTGAGGCACAGAGAAGGCTGATAGTCATGGCAGCCTTGTGATGGCTGGTCACCGGACACATGAGCCTCCGCAGAGCCGGTCACACACCGTATCAAATACCACGACAACTGTTGTCCCCATTAGCATGCTGCCTATTGAGACGCAACCGGGTCACATGATCAACACCACGGTACCTCAACAGTGGACTGATTGACTCGGCTAACGGCAACAGAACAACTGTTAGCCTCATGCTACTCATATCACTGCTCACTTTAAAGCTGCACTAAACGGGCTCATGTAATGTAAAAATGAATCTCTTGTAGTTTATTGGGGGAAAAAAAGCTGTATTTGAACTGCAAAGTGAATTTTACTGCCATGAAAAGCACTCTATAAAATATATTATTATCTCATTATTATTATTATCATTATCTTTTGCTCAACCTAACCAAGTAGTTTTGCTTTAATTCACAACGCATTTTAAATAGCCAACGTTTCACGATATACTGGTGGATGCAGTTTGCCCATTTTGCCCCATCCGAAGCTTTATAACGGTAGTGATGACATCATCAACACCCTACCAAACCATCGCAAACACCTAGCAAACATCTGGTACCACTTTAGCAATCATCCCAATTAGTCTTGCAACAAGGAAAACACTTTGGACCACACGTTGTGTCCTTTAATGACATATGATGCCGTAGTATATCATGTAGAGTCTGCTCAAAGGTCGTACATGTGATATACCGTAGACTGTTGCATCACGCCTGCAGGGGCAGCACAATGTGACCTTATTAATATTGTGGCGCATGCTCTCGCCGCCTGTCGCCCTCTCTGTGCTCCTGACAGACAGCTCACAGGTGGTTTGGCTTAGCCAGGCTATATTTACAAAGGTCATAGATGGAACTGTGAGGCATGATATCGGCAGGGATCTGATTACTCCACCGTTGGCAGATAGATCCCAAGTACATGGTCATCCTTACCTAGAAAGACAGATTTTTGAGCTTGAGTATTATTCTCTAAGATGTTTGAGTATGCGTTGTAAAAAAAAAAAAAAAAAAAAAAACACATCATGCCGAGTAAAATATAAATAAATATACCATGAAAGTTTGAGCTCTATAGACATAGAATCTATAATGGGTGATTATGAGTGGCCAGTCCATATTAGCCTTGTATATTGGTCAAAGTATGCACTCAATTACATCGCAATGTCCTGGAAAACCTCCAAAACAGGATGCACACCAACTGGTGGCTGGCCTGCAAATAGGAAGTGGATTGTTTAGGAATGACTTCACCTCATAGTTGCCACCGTGGCCCCCCTCCCCTTTCCCATAAATCCCCAAACTGATAAAAAAAAACGACCAAGCTAAAAACAAAGCTGCTCTGTTATGTTATGTCTATTATCCGCTGGGTTCCTATATGCAGGGACATCCCCTGTTTTATGAGCGACATCCATTCATTGCCAAATCAAGAGCTGTCACTGAACCACAGGAGAGGAAATGCAATTCCCAGAATAGTTTCAGATAAACACAACCCCACCATGGTGGAGCGTTGGCAAAACACCAACTTTAAAAAACTGCTATTCCCACATGTGGAGACCCCCCTCCGCTCTTCCTTCTTACTTTATTTTTACTCGCCCAAATGCAGCTGCTTCCCAGCGAGCCTGCAGGGTAAACTGCTGGGAGACTAGGAGGGATGGAGGTGCACTGACAGGGAGGTTCAGTCTCAGAACGGAAACGCCAGGGACGAGTCCGGCAGCTGGATGAATCACTTAGCAACAGAGTGAGACTGGGACAGCGTGTGCTGGGATCAGATCATGTGGCACTCATGGAGCGTATGTCTTTTTATAAGCAGTACATCTTGAATCTTTGTCCACCTGTGGGATCAATACTCTGATACAACATTGGCTTGTTTCTTCCTTTTGTCATGTGTGTTTTTTTCGTGCACTTTTACTAAAGAAAGCCCAAATTTAAAAAAACATTAAAGCCATAGGATTAAAACATATAGTTGAACATAACCTGGGAGTTGTCCAATACCATTTTTTCTGGAGATATTTTAATGTTATGCAGATGACACCCGCTTGTATGTCAGCTAACTTACAACCTGGCAAATATAATGTTCTTTTTGATGCAAACCTTAACTTCAATTGAACAGAAATATTTGTTCAGAAATTTTGCCAAAATCCAAACAAACCACAAACAAACAAAAAGAAATCCCTTCTCCAACTAAATTCAGAGAAATTATTTCTTCAGTCTTTTTCAGAGTGGACAAATTCACGTTAATATATTTATAAGTATATAATATTTTGATGTTGTTCAATGCCCTCCATGATTTGGCTTTGCTATGTATTTCTGATATCTTAACCAAACCAAAATATTCCTGATATCATACTTTTACTGGTTAAGACTGGAACAAACTCCCCTCAGTATCAGATCAACTGACTCAGCGGCACATTTGAAAAAACTTTTTATGGCATAGTATTTTAATGTGCCTCGTAGGCCACTTTCCAAATTTGGTTTTGAAAGGCGCCATAGAAATAAAGTTAATTTCCTCCCTGATTCGATCCCTTCAGATTCTTTGAAGAAACACTTTGCAGCTCATCTCTTCTCGGTAAGTGAAATTATTTCTACGTGGAGTGTGTGTAGTCATAATTCATCCATGCATTGTTTGCAGAGTCGAGACAAGGCATGTCAAGTGGTTTGACATTCAAACAGCGTAACTGAATGCTGTGGAAATGAATGGTCATTGTGCTGTGTGATAATATCAGTATGTGCAGTGAGAAAAGCAGGGGACCCAGACAGCTTCCTTATGGAACTCCAAAACAAAAGCCATATGTCTGTGATGTATGATTACTAAGACGAAGGTAAACATTCATTCATTCATACGTACTGAATGTTTGGAACCAGATAAGAACACATTCAGAGACTGACCCTGTTCTCAAGTTCTCCGACCCCCAAAAATACTGCATCAGGGCTAATTCTTACTTCAAACTAGAAAATGATCTACTCATTTGCAAGCTTTACAATGATCATGTGACCAGTGAAAACTGGACTCATCACATGCATATGATTTAAGAAAAGCTGTGAATTCACTTTGATTTGTGTTTTTTTTAAATATTTTTGTAGATATTTGTTTTAAATTTTTGTAATATACAGTAACTTATAGATATAACAGAAACCGGTCTGATTTCAAAAGTGACAAGATTCCTCCACTCATGTAAGCTAGAGGGGTAATTCATATTTTTACAACAAATATACATCAAATGTGAGTGTGTAAATCAAATCAGACATTTTACAGACAGAAGCCTTATACCAAGAAGTAAACATCATGTGCATCCAAGGAAGTCCTTTCCATTCTGGAAACATGATAAGGACGCTGTATGAAACCAGAATATCAACGTTTGATATGAGATCATTCAGGGTGTGAACACGGTGTTTATCTGTGTGTGTGTCGCAGGCTACATTATATTCCCAGCTGCTAGGCGCCGTATTATAAATAGACTCGGGGCTAAACTGGAAAAGTCCCTCCAGCTGAGGGGACTCATGACACGGGGAAACTTTCCCTGACATGCTCGCAGGTAATTTCTATTTTGTAGTCAGTCCTCGATAACAGCCCTGAACACGTCTTCATGGGAACTCACTAATCACTGTTTGGCTCATCTCAGGACTGTTTGCGCAGGCCTGCACCTGTTACATATTGCACCCTTTGTATCATCTGAAGAAGGCTGATTCAGGCCGGGAGACATTGTTTGCATCTATTATTCATCAGCTAAGTAACCTTATTGAAAATGATCTCCAGTGGCTGTTATTTCTATTGCAGAATTACTGCATTATTTCTATGCGTAGGTGTCGTCAGTTAAAGCATCACATAACAACAACCCATTATTATTGCGTTTAGATGATCCTGCAGATTATGAAGTCATTGTGTGACTTGTAAAGTATAGTGCCTGATCTTGGCGTCAAGTCAGCCACAATAAACTACGAAACAGGAAGTATTGGCCATTAAGTAAAAAGTTAAGTTAAAAAAATAAAAAAATAAAGTTTTCCAGTTTTATATTATATACATTATTATTATTATTAATTTAGATATGAAATTAAATAGTCACTTTATAATAATTTATTTAAAATGTTAATACAAACATAATTAAAAGTATTTAATTATTCAAAGTATTAATAATTACAATAATCTAAGATGGGAAGATCTATGTATAAATAATATAGTTGAGGTCTGGTATTTAACATCTCATCACTGAACATGGACAGTTGTCACTTTGGAAGAAGAAATACAGATTTCTTTAATGTGCCATCTCAATGATGATGATGATGATTTGCTTTCTATTGTCGCTTTTACTGGGAACCAGGGGCCCTTGAGTTTCACATAAATGTGTTTTTGAAAAGTATGTATAATGTTGAAACCAGTGTTATTTTCCTTTTGGTTTTGTTTATGTATTGACAAATTATGTTCCTTTAAAAAAAAAAAAAAGTATGATAGATATCAGTGTCTTACCATGTGGGATGGGCCAAATGTTACGTAATGATAAACTACATTAGTATTAACATTCTTCAATTGATAACTGTCTGTATTTTATAAGCGACTTCCAGTAACTCTAGATTCAACATTTCAAATTAAACTTAGATGCCAACTTAATGATGAATGAATAAACACTTGTATTGCCCCGGTTTTCATTCAGGCAGTGTAGCGAGACATTTTGAGCACCATTTACACCGTTATATCGGTAAATAAAACATGAAGCCCGACTTTTCTACACACCTTAGACAACCTACGTTTAACCACGTTTTATTTTGAAATTTCTAATCTCTCGTTTCCGGCCCCACCGTGTGTAGCTTGATGCTAGCTAGCTAGGCGTGTGTTTGTTTTGTCGCCCGGCGAGGAGGGAGTTCACACGCCGCCGTGGTGGAGCTGTCAGTGAAGCAGGTGGACTTTCTCAGTCTGAGGTCCCAGCGGAGGGACGAGGTGGCGGGGATACGGGTTCCCTTCGTCCGGACATCGGTTCTTCGCGTCTTGGAGAGAATTATTTGAGCAGTTGACGATGACTTCGGTGTGGAAGCGGCTCCAGCGCGCTGGAAAGAAAGCGTCCAAGTTCCAGTTCGCTGCGTCCTTTCAAGAACTGACGGTAGAGTGCACGAAGAAATGGTAAGTAACTGTTATTACACCTGTAAATACGGGGAAATGGGCTGCGTTTGTGTGTGAGGGTGTGATAAATACATCTTAACGTGTTGTCTCCAAGTGTTAAGCGACTGACAGCTTTGGGAACAGAAAGTGATGCCAAACTCCATTCAGAAATGTTAACATTCTTCTTTTCGGCAAAGTCATGTACGCCACAGAACAAACTGGCATTAGAGGGATCAGACGCACCCCGTCCTTCAGTTTAAGACACTATACGCCAAGCAGCATGTGTGTCACTATCAGATAACCTATTATTGATTCACTTGTTACTCCATCATTGTTACTGTGCGCCACTATTTACACACAGGGACGGAAGTAAACAACCCTAAACTGTGTCTAAAAGATGAGGCTTTTAATGTGAAACTTCTTTCTTGGTTCTCGTTTCAAGTTCTGATGAAAACGCGCCTTGCTTGGTGTTTTAATACCAATGAATAGTGATGACTGAAGGGTGGGTGATATGTTTGTGTTGAAGTGTAAAACATGGTGATGCTCCTTCATTACTTCCGCGTCTGTATTCTGCCAGTGTGGTTGTTATGTGGTGGCATCGTTTTAACTCGGGCGGCCCAGAGTCGTGCTAAATAAATCACCCGGTTGGAGGAAATAGTGATCATTCCTGGAAGGTGTGCAGGCGAAGAAGGGATAATCATCCACACCATCAGAGGACTCACCGGGCTGGAGACCCCCATCGTCACCAGGGCCAGATGAACTTGTTAGTGGGCTCATTTTGCTGCCCAGTGCTGCTGTGCTGTTATATCTCAACCCAGGTGTCTGTTTAGTGGTGCAAAAATAAACAAAATAAAATCATTTTGAATCAGTACATTTTTAAAAATTTGAATTAATAAATTCAGCCACTGATTTGTGGACTACGGTTTTGAAGCCTTTTTTTTTTTGACACCACAAATGACACGAGAGGTTGAAGCTAAGTATCCGACGGAATGCTGAATGTCATTTTTAGAGCCAGAAAGTTAGAATTAACATTCATAAACGGAAAACACACTGATCCGTAGCTTCCTGTCAATCAAAAGGCAGCATCCCCGGCTTTATGGTCTGTTTGAATTAAATGTACCATAATTTACTAAATAACCATCATGTTGTATTGAAGAAGACTTGAAACTACAGATTGAGAACATAAAATGTTTACAATGTTTAATGAGATAATAAATAAAGCGAGAAGTAGGTTCATAGGCTCAGAGGAGTTGCCCCCTGATGGCCATTAGAAATAATGCAGGTTAAAGGGACTACAGCATTGATAAAGTCAGTACACAGAGATCCCTTCAAGCAAACAGCTGCAGGTTGTTTCAGGGGTGGAGATGGGCCGCCAAAGTAGCGGAACAAGTGGTGCGTTTGTTTAAATCAACAAGAGGAAGACATGCGGCGTCTTTAAGTACGATGCATGTTTTTGATCATCACTCAGTATTTTATGTTCATTACTTAGCCCTGGTCTAAAGAATGTCTCCTCCTCTTAATAGATACAATGAGGGGTCATGGTCACGTCACGGAGTCAAAGAAGAACAATCATACGTTGTTAGTGTTTGAGCTGTTGCTCTGAGTGCTTCAGTCTTCTTGGCACTGAAGGAGCTGCTGTAATTCCATTAACATTACTCACGGCGCAGTCAGCATGTGCAATCCTCCAGCCCTGGCTTGTATAGTGGCCCACCTTCCTGTCACTCTGTTCTGTGTTATCACACACACACACACACACACACACACACACACCAGTATGAACATGCTTCTGTCCACGGTGGATCCCGTCATAGAGGGCGTTTATCCACACAGAGGATTGATACACTTGTTCTGTGCTCCACTTATGTTCTCCCCTTATAAGGCACACAGCAATACCTTCTATTACACACGCCATGTTTATTGAAACAAGAGCAGAGTGAATGAAAGATGATGTGAAAGTGTGGGTTTATAAACAGGGTGGGGATCTTTGAGATAACAGTCCTGAGGTGACTTTGGTGGTTTGTTAAGTTGCTTTCAAGGACAGATGGTAGCAAAGACAAAGACTGTGATACTCATGGTGAGTCACATTATGACTAATGAATTCAAGGTTGTGAATAGATAAAAAAAAATATAATATAATAAGTATAATTTACTCACTCATTTCTTTGATTTGAATTATTCTGACATACTGAGTTTTTGTGTTTTTAAGTCAAAATCACGAAAGTAACTTCAAATATTACTTCTCTTAATTTGTACCCCAAACTCTAAATCCATACTTTCTGCTTAAGGTCGACCAATAAATTGTCATATCAGCCGATATTAGTTTGTTGCAGATATATTGGTGGATAGCATGTTTATTTTTCTACTGTAAAATGTCCTGCCCAGTAAGTACATTTCTTATTTTTCTTTAGTTTTAACTTACTGTCTCATATTTATGACTTATCATGAGTATTGTGTCAGCCCTTATCAGGTTTTTTTCTTGTCTTGGCAGAAATGGGCTTTCGTGATTTTGCAATGCTTGGCTTTACTAGAAATGATACCATCATGGTGTCCCAGGGCTTGATGACAAGTCCAGACTTGCAAGACCAGCTGGTTGTATGTGGCGGTTTGATAAATGTTTCGATAACACTCTCAGCCTTATGGTGTGAGTACATCCTTAACCTCTTTACCAACGTAAACCAGAGCGGCTGCTGTTAAAGCTGCGTCTGTATGTTCACACCTTATATAACACCACGTCACGCTCTGAAAGCACAGGACGCAGCTGTGAACCTACACATCATGCGTGTCATTTCATTATGTCTTGTTCATACCAAAACCAGAGTTTCTGCGGGTCACTCGTTTTCTATTCGCGTCACTGGCACTAGAGGCGGGGCTTACCTCCACGTAGACACCAACACTGTGGACTGGATGGTTGCTTCTCATCACTCTGATAACAATAATAAAGATGTTAGGGTGCTTTAGACTCACCTCGACTTGTGAAATATTATCATTTGCTCTCACGATATCGGATATCCATGTCATTTTCACGTCTGTATGTTTAGAGTTGGAGTCTAGCCTAGCTTAGCATAACAACTGGAAGCAGGTGGAAACAGCTAGCCTGGTTTCCTGGTGGCTGGATGTCACAGTGAGGGTGCCAGTAGCTTCTAAAGATGTTTTAGTGGTTTTAGGAGGAGTTGTGTGCCGTAGCTGTCGGCCACAGTGACTTCCTGAAGCCTCGTCATCACAGTGAGAGGGCCAGCTTCGCACCACGTAGAGACCACAACCTGTGGTCGCTAACCGTATCTGGCGACCAGCACTATAGCCACGACCACAGTGTCGCTGTTCCACACTCCCAATGCAAATAGCCACTAATATTACTTCAACACCTAGCTGTAAAGTTGACCTTGAATTCTGAAGTTAACGTTGTTAACAGCTTCACACCACAAACCAGATGGATGCAGATCCAGTTAGGTTGCTGATCTGCAGCTTGTTATGGGGATATGGTTGGAGAACAGGAGTGTGTACCGCTCCTTTCATTCTTACCTTTCACAATAAAATCCCTAGACATGTTCAGCATCACTGCTTACCATAGGGGACTTAAATGACAAGAAATTAGCTCAGAATTTGTATTTATTCCCCCAAAAATGTCTATTTATTATGAATGGTCCTCCAGCGTCCGTTGATCTGGGTCGTTTTGTTTCATGTTTCATTTGTATTATATATAGAACTCCCTGGATATGTAGGGAGGAGTGAATGAGTGATTTCGGACACAACCCTGGTCTGTACGCACTCACAGTGTCCTCATCATGCTAAATCATTAAAAACGTGTGGATGTGGAGGGACTTTAAAGATTAGCAAGAAATCAAGTCACAGAACGTGCATGAAAAGAATGTGTAAAATGTGGATCAACTCGATGGGCCGTCTCCCTGAACTGACTGGCAGAAGCCACCTACAATGAAGTAAGAGTGTTTATACAGCCTGGGAAAGCTATTTAAAAAGAGTATGATCAACAACTTCCCTCACACCAACCAGCATTCCCTCATATGGTGAAGCTCCGACGCCGTCGTACTTCAAAGCGACGGCAACAAACACTTAATGTGTGTTCCGTCTGTATGCTGCCTTGAGAAGCTTTACTTTGCAAATCACTGTAATCCAGACTACCGGAGGCCAAAAACACTATTGTCCATTTGTAGGTCAGCCTGTTGCAACAGCAACGTGCCTGTGATAAATAGTGCAGCAGGTGGAGGATCGCTATTAAGCCTCTGTGAAGTTCAGCACGGCGGACGTCTATTTCTGTTTTCTCTCTTCCACAACCTTTCTCACCAATCCTCACTTCAGTCATGGGAGTCAAGCAACACGAGGAGGAGGTGCAGCCTTTCAACGCCAACACTGGCGTTATGGATTCATGGATTCTTTTTGGATTGAAGCTGCCACTAGTTGATCATGTGGTCATGGCGTTTTGTTCTCACCGCTCAGTGGTTTTGTTTCTTATTCTGGTTTATTGCAATCTCTCATTTTCTATCCGTTATGATGAAATCGCCTACCGGGTCAAGAAACATGAAGTCAGACAATCAGATGATTTGGAAACAAACCAGCAGTTATATAGAGCGGAGTGTTTGCAGGTCAAACAGAAAGTGAAAACACTTGAAATGATACAATCCGTCATTGCTCAGCAGCTTAATGTTGAAGCAGGAAGTCAGCGTGTAAACTGTGATGGATGTTTACAACAGACTGTTTGGGTAAAAGGTGGAGGATGATAGAAAGTTATGATGTTCCTGACAGCCACACTTAACGGCTGTCATAAGTCAAGTTTCCATCCAAATGTGGTGTAAATTTTCACTGACTTTACAGAAAATCTGCAAATGTTCCAAAGTTTCCATCCACTTCCTCTGTTATTTTTCTTTCTTCACTTTATCGTAATAGTCCCTCAAGGAAACATCAAAGAGTCTGGGCTGTTGTTGCCATAGTAACATATCTTTCCTCTATTTACACCACCTCGCAGCAACAACATTGTTCCTCTTTCGCTTCGCCGTTGTTTACAGTTGTTTACAGTTGTTTACTGCGCTCCTATTGGTCAAAATGACAGCCGTCACGGAACACGTCCTGGAAGGAAAAAACAAAAAAACAGTCGGGACATCATGAGGCGTCCAAGTCACGGCATCAGCTGTTGTTAACTATGACGCGCTACACGGTATAAAACAACCAATTATTGTGTAGAAAACCATTTGAATCATAGAACGTTAGTCTATGCTATCTTGTCAAACGTAGCTGGTCGCTAGGTGAGCGGAGTGACAAGGGTAGGGGTGAGAAATCCTCCGTCCAACAGTCTCATTGTGGAGAACGCTGGTTCGTGGTCCGATGTAGGCCACGAAGGCTGCGTCCTACGAAGGATGCGGCTGCGGAATTGGGACACAACTCATGTTAGAGGCTGTGTTTGCCAACCATGGTAGTCATGGGAGGTATGTCAGCTGATTCGGTTCACCTGGGCCCTTAGGCCAGTGGTTCTCCACCTGGGGGTCCCGACCTCTATGGGGGGTGGCGAGGTCATTTCTGGGCTTTGCCAGATGGTTGTAGAGAAAAAAATCAAATCATTGCCTGTATTTATTTTATTTACTTACCTTTATTTATATTTATTAATCAGAGCATTCCCAATAATCTCTCAAATCTGTCCACGCCGGCGTGCATTTCTCTCCCCGTCTCCCTGCCTTCAGTAAATAGCTTTAACAGGAGGAACATGGAATTAGGGTTGAAAAGTTGACCGTGAAAAGCAAGCAGGCTGAGAGGTTTAATCAACGATGTTGCTTTGAAGTGAATCCTTTGCGTGGACTCCCTCCTTACATTCCTTGTGACACACATGCTCGCATATTCCCCTGCGTCAGATACATGATATCACATCCTTTTTCAGGGCCAAGTGCGCTGAAAAAAAAATCGTTGAACAGAAACGTAATGTGGCCTCAAGCCATATTGTGTTCGCAGCCATGGCTTCATCCATGTTTTTGCTCTAAAGTCTCACAGTGGAGTCAGATGGGAGGCCTCCCACCCATCATATAGCATGACTGTTCACAGGCTCACGTCCAATCACAGCAGTCTATCCTCAGGGGACTTCCGCTCTGTCACGGAGTTCTTGCTCACACAGTCACAAGGTTCCCCTCCACCTCAGATGGCCATGTGTGCACGTGGCAGTCTACGTTATTAGATTACATGAAATCAGATCACGGTTTATCCAAACAACATTACATGGATCGCCTTAAAATGATGGGAAATTACTTGTTGTATGTTTCGTCTGTTTATGTTGTCATTAATGGCGTGCCGACGTTCGCATTCAGCCAAAAGCAACGCGGCCCCTGTGTGCAGCCAGACAGAGCCACTAATGTGTTCAGATGCATCTGAAAAGACTTCCTGTTTGCTCCCCAGTACGTGATATTTAATCAGATGCTCCTGGATGTCAGCAGGACTACACACAAAAACAGTGGCCGCCTCTATTCTCCAGAGCAGCCGACCGATTCGTATAAAAACTGCCCAGAAAACAGAATCATCTAAATGTCCTCTTCTCATTAGCATTTTAATTAATTTTAGCCTTCTGCTGCATTTCTTTTTTATTCCTATTTTGTGCACATTCTGTGTCGGGTTTTCTTCTCTACTTATAGTTGTTTGCTTTGTATTTATCTGCATGGTATTTATGATTGTGCTATTTATTTACACGTCAAACTGAAAATGGACCATAAACATCCTTTCAGAAACGAAGCATATCTAAGTTGGTGTGTTGTATGTACCATTCATGCTGGTGTGGATAGATAGTGGTGGAGGAAACACGGTGCCAATAACGTGTTATCTGTGCTCCGCTGCTGCAGGCAACCAGACAAACTGAGAGTGGTGTGGATCAGGAGAAACCGGCGTCACAGCACAAAGGTAATAACGCAGAGAGGAGATGCGAGATGAGATTCACCGGGAATCACTCAGACGTAGTCTTGTATTTAGAGTGTGCTCATCCCCTGTTTGTGTTTCTGTTACAGCTCCACAGCTGGCAGCCGGGGATCAAAAACCCCTACCGAGGCATGGTGCTCTGGCAGCTTCCAGAGAGTTTAGACATCACCGTCACGCTCTTCAAGGTACGAGCTCAGGCCTCTACGCAGCTGATAGATTATATTGATCACAGCTGGTAAATGCATAGCTTCACGTATTTGTCTGCCAACAGGAACCCACTGCAGATGAGTTTGAAGACAAAGACTGGACGTTTGTCATTGAAAATGTGAGTCTCCGTCAATCTTCTCACATTTTTTTTTAGGGTTTTTCCTCTCCTTTTTGATAAAATGCAATCCCGTGGGGTTTTTACTATCCTTCATATCTGTGAATACAATTTAATATGGTTCTGTGATTTCTTGTGTAATTGGAAATGAGCCACGATGTGCTGAACATATAATCCTTAACTCAATAAAAAAATATTGTGTGTGGGATCTGCGTTATCCTTAGTGATTACATTTAATTGAGTTTTTAATTTAAACTCAGGAAGAAGGATTTTGTCCGAGTTCAATCTTAACTTCTTGTCTGTTTTTTTTTTATTCATCAGGAGACAAAAGGCCGTAGGAAGGTGCTGGCGTCGGTGGACGTCAACATGAAGAAGTTTGCCAGTGCCACGCCGGCCCAGTACGACGTAACGCTGAAGCTCAAACCCATGTCGGTCAAAGTGGTGGAAGCCACGCTGAAACTCAACTTGTCTTGTGTCTTTCTCAAAGAGGGCAAGGCCACGTAAGTCCTCAAGTCAGCAGCATATCAACATCATGTACCGAAGGCAGGAAATCCGTACATCTGATACATCCATCCTTTCTTCTCCCCACAGAGATGAGGACATGCAGAGTCTGGCAAGTCTCCTGAGTATGAAGCAGAGTGACATTGGGAACCTGGATGACTTTATTGACAGTGATGAAGAAGGCGGGGAGGAGAGGAGGGCCAGCTTTGGACCGGTTACTCCTGTTACTGGTAAGACTGGGGACACACTTGTGGATCACTGGGATGATTGGTTCAGGAGCTGCTTGATCCAAATACTAAAACTATAAAGTTGATAAGCTTGTATTAATGACACGACCAGATAGAGAGAAGACTGGAACCACAGCAACTCAGTCCACGATGTGCAGCGGTGTTACAGAGTGGCGTTTATCCCCTCACACATGGTCTTTGCTGAGTGTGCAAATCTACAGAAGCCCTGAGGGGCAAATCAGAGAAAACAATTCTGGTGATCCAGTTTCTAAATCTCATCAAAATAGTTTTCTCTACTGTGTTCAGGACTTAAAAAAAAAGGTTTTAACAGGTCGGCTTGGGCTGTTTCTGTATTTTCACACCTTCCTGACATTTCACTGTGTTTATACGGTATATATGATGGGGGCGGGGCAGACACCTTAAAAACCAGAAAAGCCTTAACACTGCAATAACAATATAACACTATAATATGACTGATAATTTAATATTTCCTCCCTCTCTCTCTCGCTCTGTTTTGACTAGTTAAGGTCTTGATGCTCCTGATCCGTGTAAATTCTGTAGGAATATTGAATATTGACATTTTGATGCTGGTAACAGTTTAAATTCAATCTTTAAAGCGTGCTACGTTGTCTGGATGGACGGGGCAAGACGCCAGTTTTGTTGCCAACATGTGCAAACATATTTTTCTAATGATGTTGGCTGTGAAAAGGTCTATATAGAACGTGGAGGAGTGGTACACCTAAGCCTCTTATGGCCAAATTGAGTATTACATCAACAAAGACAACATATCCTGACAAAGATGGAGCAGTTTTCACAGATCAAATAAAGAGGAACTTAGTGAAATGATCCCGGAAGGAGGGATTTATCTCACTTGCATCTCAGGGCTTCTGTTCAAACCCGACAACAGCTAAGTCGAATCATTCTTAGGGTTAATTATCCACAGCTGATATTATTGGCAGCGTTTGTCATTATAAACTGGAAAGGCTGGTCAACGCCCGCTAAATATGAGAAGTGTGTAAATGTACACACCTCCAGCTTTTAAAGAGCCTACTGTACTAACTCTCTTTGTGTACTTTCTACTTTCTTTGAGGTAGCTATTATCAGTGATATAAGACCCAAAGCATATTTATATCAGTTATGATATTGTGCTTTGGTAAACGGCCACATTTAATTATTATAATGCTTTATTTTCATTATAATTTCAACATCTCGTAGACACCAGCTCTACCCTCCACAAGCTTCCAAACTAATCTGTTCTAAATGAAGTGTTGCCGCTCTGGATTTAGCCGCTGTCAGCTCTATTTGCTGTGAGAGTTCCCGTCTCACCTTTCATTTCTCTTTGAACTGTTTTTTCTCAAACTGCTGCTTCGTCTTTTGTTTTCCTTCTCAAATCTCAGTTCCCCTTTTTCACTTCAACCTCTCTCTGCCGTCCCTTTCTCTCTCTCTCTAACAGCCTCGGCCTCCTCGGCCATGAGAGTGCATGACCTGGCTTGGAGGCCTGTGACTCAATCAGGCCACACAGGTAACTGTGTTCTGCTGCTTCCTGCTTCCACCTTTCACACATTGCAGCGTTCCATCTTTAGCGTTCGTTATGTGTTCATACGTCATTCATATTCACCAAAGTAGCCCGGCATAGTATTTGTGACATGAAACGCATATCTGAGTGTTATCAGTGTCCGTTTCAAACCTCCACTCTTTTCCTCGTTCCTCTTTTCACTTCCTCTCCTCTGTGTTTCATCGATAAGTCTCTGTTCTGCTTCTCCCGTCTTCTCTGCTTCTTCTTCAAACCTTCATCTAATCCCTTTCTTCTCCCCATCCTCTCTCCACCGTGTCCTTCCATTCTACACATCTCTTATCTTTCACCCAGTCACCTCAGAGATGGATTGGAAAGCGTCCTCTGGCATTTCCTCCACCATCTCGGTCCCATCTCGTCCCACGCTGCCTGAACCCCCAGACCCCCATGTTGCATCCTTTTTAAGCACACGACCGCCAAGTATTACCCAGCAGGCTCGGCCCTCCCCCTATGCCTACTCATTGCCAGCCTTTACACGTGCTCACCCGCCTGCACTTCCCAAAATCTTCCAGCCCGCTGCCGGATCAGGTACCGGTCAACAGATGCTCCTCATCCTGTGTGGTCTCTTTCCACTTGATTTTGAAACATTTTGTATTTATTTAGAAAAGGATTTTTACATTTGTCCCACTGTATGGTTGCCAAGAATATTTTACGTATTTGATACTGATTTCCAAGAAGTTTAGATCCATGATTCAAGATTTCTTCTCTGCTCGATGCTGAATAGTTTTTCCCCTCAAAGAAATCGGTGCATCTGTTAAATATAAAAACCCTTTGTTCCTATCACTTTAAATCATGTGAGCTAGAGTTATGTAATATGTTATACATTTTTAATTGTTCTGAGGAAGCTCCTGCTGTGTTGATAAGTCTGAATACCATTATTTTGAATTTGAGGCTTACACGGCCCTTTAATCATTTACTCCATCAGTATCCATTTGAATTGTCCTGTTGTGTTCGGCCTTAAGAAAGCTTGTCTATTATGTAGCGATACTGTTCAGCAATGAGGGATTTTCTATCAGGGTAGGACTAATGTTGATTTGAACTGACATGATATAGTCCTCTTCTTCAGCAAACACATTGATGACTCATGAAACTATATTTTACTTCATGACCCTTGGGACGACTTCCGGGATTAACGCACTATGAGCCCAAATAATGATGGTTTCCTCAACCGGTTGTACATAAACCTAACAAAGTAGTTTTGAGGCCTAAACCTAGCCGAACTGTGATGTTTTGAGGGCGTGCCATGTAGTAGGTGTGTCCCGTCATACTGTGGACCCACAGATAAACCTACTTATATATTTCTGGAGTGCCGGTGTGAGCGGAGAGACAGCGGCTATGACCGCTAATTAATTAAGATAATTAAAAGCTAAATCATTGTGGGTTGACAGTGTGTTCCTCCTCTTTTGCCCTCCACAAGCAATCAATACTACTTGGACTACAAATGGAAACCTGAACACTTCCGATACCAAAGTCTTGTCCCGTGGCCTACAGATTCTGCATGTCTATAGCGATTAGGTTAGCTGTAAACATTCTGTCTTTCGAGGTTCGCTCACCTGTTTTCTGTCTTTTCCTCCTACTTTTCCTGTCACTTCCTGTCCGTCCTTTCCTGTCCTTTCAGTGCCCATTTCAGCTACAAAAAGGCCCCATAGCTTCCACAGCGACTCCTCTCCAGCCGAGGGCTCGGAGGCTTTCGCTACCTTCAACCCTTCCAAAGCCATCTCCACCTCTTCCCTCTCCCCCTCTGATCCATCTCTCCGTACTCCCGCTTTCTCTGATACCTCACAAACAGGTATTACGCAATTCAAGGTGGCGATTAGTTTCTAATAGACATGACCGTAATAGGAGTGTGCATGTAAACGTAGTCATTGTTCATGCAGCATTAGCTTCTGTTGCACCATTTTTCATCACTACTTTCTTCTTCCCGTCCTCCTCTCTCAGCGTGTCCCAGTGACTGGAGAGTTCCCTTTCCTTCCATGTCCTCCTCCTCTGCTCCTCTCAGCTCCTTCCCTCCTTTACCTCCGCCGCCTGCTGCTTCCAGACAACCCAAAGCTTGTTTCACCTCTATGTTGGAGCCAGGCTCCGCCCTCACCAGGCCCACCAGCCTGCCGTCCGCCCCCGAGACAGGTACAGGGGTCGATCCTGAGGCTAGTTCACACCTTTCCACTTTGTATGCCTTTACTTGTGTTTCTCCCTCCACCCGTCCATGTCTGTTTTCCCCTTCTCCTTATTTTTTCCAGCTTCGTGGCAGAGTGAATGGAGGCCTCCTAAATCTCAGGCCCCTCTAGCACAGCCTGCCTACTCTCCCAAGTTTCTGCCTCTCTCTGCCAAAGATCCTGGACAGCCTGCAGCGCTGCAGGGAAAGCAGATAGAGACGCCATGTAATGCTGCCCGTCCTTTAACCCAACTCAATCCCCTTAATCAGCCTCAGCCTCCCTGCTGTGTGTTCTTATCTAAACCTAAACATTTAATGTACTAATACGTGGCTTTCATTCATTCTCTTTTCATTTGCTTAAGCATTTAGATGAGTATAGGATATAGAAGTCCACTGCCTAGTTAGTGCATCAGTGCCCAAACGCAGTTAAAGATGTCAAGACATCGATGACTCACTGGATTCAGACTCGCTCAGATGCTGCATGTAAATTATTTAATTGCATTTTATAGACTGATCCATGAGGAACAATCTGGTGACACTTTTCTGCAGAGCCAAACCGACAATGCATTAACCTACTAACACATATTGTATGTCACATCATTCAAATCAGACTTCATTTATTTGGATGGCACATTTAAAAGCTAAAAGGATGGATATAGAACTGGCGTTTCAGCTTGACTTTAAGCAGTGAGGCTCATGTTTTAAGGGCTTACAGATGAAGAATGTTTCTACTGCTTGTGTCCAAATCTTTGCTATCTACTCTGCTGCCTCTGTAACCCCTGATCTGTGTCTACCACATGCCTTTTGCTGTGCAGTGTTTTTGCTTCTGCCTCTTCATGTGGTCCTTTCCCATGAACTGCCCTACCTGCTCTCTCTCACCTCTCTGCCACAAGAACTAACGCTGGAGAAAATGCCTGCAGAGCTGATTTTGGAAAGCATCATTTAGTTATGTGTCATTGATATTCCACCCTCCATCCCCTCTACTCTTCTCCTCCTTCCCATCATCCCTCTCTACATGTTTCCCCTCCGTCAGCTTCATTCTCTCTGACCGCTGGTCAGTCTTTGGAGCAGAAACCTCAGGGAGGGTCTGGATTTGTTCCTTCCTGGAGACCTCAGGTCGCCCCTACTGTAGAGACGCCCTCACCTTCTCCCTTAAGTCCTTCCTCTGCCCTTGTGCTCTGTGGGCCTCCTCCTCCTCCTCTTCCTTCTCAGCCTCATGTATCCCAAACTGCCACAGACTCCCACACTGACCAAGATGCAGGTACAGAATGAAAAAGGAAGCGTGTTCTTCCTGCTTGATTAGATTAGCATCAACACTGAGTGACCAAACGCCCGCCAATATACAAGCACACGTCTCCCCCTGCTGGTTGTTTTCATTTTAGCAGGTTAGGTTAAAATATACACATCAACTTTGATCTTATTATGTATAATCTCCTCTCTGCTTTTCCTTTCGTTTTAGAATTCAAAAGACAGCTGAGTACGCTGAGTGAAGAGGACAACCAGGTTACAACTCCTACATGTGAGCATGAACACACGATAAGAAGATTAATAGACACCTATATGCAATGACAGCGTAGCTAACAGGATGTTACTTCATGATCGTTCAGCTCCTGATCCCAGAGCGCCGGCCAGCTGGAGGCCAGAGTCATCCAGGACGTCAGAGTGGAAAAGAGATGCACAATTTGGAGTCGAGGTTGTAAAGGCAACAGCAGGGTGAGTAAATATAAAATGTTTCCTTTTATGCATGGTTGGCTTGGCTGTAAAGGTATGAGCCACCCTCGGATACTCCAACACTGTTAATAGCATCGATTTGTGGTGTCAGATGTATTAAATGAGTTGTCGACTGAGGATGCTCTGAATAGAGATCATCATGAGAAAACTAAACATTGAAGAACGTGATAAGGTTGAAAGAGTTGAAACATGCTCATAAGAGGACCTTGATTTGCTGTTGTTTTTGTCAAAGTTCTGTGTTATTTGCAAAGCATTTCTCAAAAAAAAAAAAGTAAAAAAATTGCTTCACAATATCATCAAACACAAATTTACCAGCAGAGCAATAAAAAAGAATGAAGAGAAACAACAACCCACTAAGGAGCACTGGATGTCTTTTCAACCTCGCCTCTGAGCTTTGGCTCTCATATTCACCAAGATTTACAAGGCTAAGTACAGCCTGTATTTACACCATATTATGAAAACATCATTAAAAATGCATAAGATGTGGAAGCACCATGGAGAGTCATTTCAAAGATAAGAGGAAGAGCAAATATTCTGCCTCTTTATTTTACTCTTCATTGTACTACAGAGGGCCTTCCCCATGTTGTGCCTGTTGGGAGAAATATGTTCAACAATCCCTATGAACACTTGGCTGGTTGCTTCTGGTATGTTTCCTTATAAACAGTGGACAAAAACATGAATACATTTCCATGTGTGAACATTAACTACACGGATGGAAACTTTACTTATTTGTCTTGCCAACTGATTGCTGTTATTGATGAGTTGAACAAATTGTCACACCAGAATATGAAATGTCATTAAATGCAACGAAATGCAAAACACAGTGCTGATACGCTTGTTTAACGGTGTTAGGGTATTTGGGGGTAGATTTTCCTTTTTGTAATATGATTTCCATCTTACGTTAATCGCACTGCACGTGTGTTACTACTAACACCTTTTGCCTTGTTATCAAACATGGCAATCATTTGCACAGTGCATAGGATATTGTGTTTTGTTCCATATTCCCATTTGGCAACTGAAGGACATGGGTCTATATTTTTATTCAAAGCCAAAGGAGGTTTGCTCTGACTGATTATGAAGTTTGTTGAGAGATATGTTATGTTGCTAGACCCTACACTGAGTTATTAGCTGTATTATAATGGTGATTTGTGTGGTTCTAAGATGGAGCGGGTAGCCCACAGTATGTGGTCTTCCTCTTTTAGCAGACTGCAGTGTGAGAGGGATGTCAGCCTCAAGCTCTTTAAGCTCTTTGTCTGCCAAGGAATGGCTCTGAATCTGAGGTTGAGTTAAGTTTTGGGTTAGATGAGGTTTTTTTTAATCATGATTCATTCCAGTATTTGCAGGTATGATCAAGGATCTTAGTCAGGACTTTAGTCCAGCAAAAAATACTTTGCACAGGCAAGGATTGTACTGATGATTGTCAGGCAAATGTATTTCCTGAGGTTTGGTTTAAATGTTAAGACTACAAATACAAGATTGTCAGGCTGCAATATTTTTTATATGATCATAGAATCAAATGACTCCCTGTACTGTGAAAGGATGGTTAGTAACCCTACTCTGCAGCTTTGTGCAGTTTCCAGGAAATTGTTTTAGTTTTTTTGTTGTATAAATTGATTCCATACAGCTACCCTTATTGTATAAGCACATAGTTATGTTCGCTGACCAGTGCCAAACAGTGGAGGTTAAAGTGAATGAGTGGTTGGTGAAGAGCCAAATATTATTTTCAAAATTTAACAGACTGAAAATGTTTGACTTGCACTTGACATTTAGCAAAAGTAAAGGAATACTTGAAACCTTATGGGAATGTTTGAAATACTTCTAGGATAAATTGAGAACACTGTTGAACTCAAAGGTAGGTTTGCCCAGTCACGTTGCCAAAAATGAAGCTGCCGGTGCCCTCTGTTGAGCATCTTCTACTGCTTTAAATCTTGTGGCAAAGAAATCGCTTATCGCTCTGCCTGTGCAGCTGCATGTGAAATTGCCTAGAATATGGGTTTTTTAAAAGTGACTCATTTTACATTGAAATTTAAACAAAAGCAATTTAGTCAACGTCTTGTTGATGGAGCATGTGCCAAGTGATTGGCATTGTTTTTCAATGTATTGCTTAGGCACTGCTAGGCAAGACCTAATCATTCCTTCTGTGATTTATCACAAAAAGCTTGTTTGGTTCTTGACTCTGGTTTGAATCTCCTGTTCCATGTCATATTGGTCATTTGCTTGTGTGCTATTCAGTGGAATTTTGCGAATATAGCCTTGATATGGGCTGCTTTACTGCAGTGGAGACTCCTTACGTCATAACTCTAATCTTCATTTGTTTGTCCCTCAGACTTGAGAGCATGGCCTCACTTCTGCCCCTTAGCTCCAGAACGCCCACAGCCCCAGGGCTTAAATATTTTGAGATGCCAAAAACACAGATGAATCAAACAGAATCAAGGCCAACAAAGACATTCCCGAACATCCAGCCAACACTTCCTCCCTACACTTCTGCACCTAAGCAAAACCCTGATTTTCAAGATTACACATCTGCTTCAGCCAAAGAGCAGCTGGTTAAACCAAGAAGTCACTTGTCCAAAGTGTCCATACATTTAGGAGATTCTCCTATTGACCCCCAACCTATTTCAAGATCACTCCAGGGACCTTTGTTGCACTTTCCTCAAATTGCTACAACCTCTGACACAAAACCAATAGGAAGAATAGGACTGGCCCATACAAAAGAAGCTGTAACAATGGATTCGGGGTAAGTGTAGCATGGTGCTCTGTCACTCAAATCACCACGTTCAATGTTAACACTCGCATTGCAAAAGTAAATCATGATGTATAAAGATACATTGAATTTAGTTCTTTCTAAAGCATCCCAGCATTTTTGTTCTGACATCAATCTTTGGTATATTTTACTCCTTCAGAAATGAGAGCATTGCTGCTCAGTCTGAAGAATGGTCTATTGGGAAAAACTCACAGTGGGACAGGCCACAAAGAGTCACTCAAAAAATAAGCCCTGCTGTTCCAATACCCATTATGGAAACCATATGCAACATGACTGCCTCAGATCAAGTCACTTCAAGATTGGACTCTTTTGGGTTACTCTCAGCTCCCACAACAGACAATTTATTAAATGAAAGAGAAGAATATAAAGTGGATTTTGCATCATCTTCCACAAAAAGCTGTGATGTGCTTGGTTTGGACCCGAAACTTTGTATGGAGACAGGGAGAACTGAAACTGTGGCTTGGCCCATGGATAAAAGGCCATTGTGTGAATGGAATAGGAGCATGACACAGGAACTTGTGTTACCAAGCTCTGCACTCACTATAGAAGAAAAGTGTGTGTACATATCTGAGGTGGAACTTGTTCCATTATGTACAACAGGAAGTTCTATTTCCCATTCTCCATCCACTTTACAGCCTAAAATTCAGACTGAAGGAGGGGCTCCAACTATGATAAAGTTACAATCAAGCTGCCCACAATATTCCAAGATTCCTGGCATGCCCTCTTTACATCAGTCACAAGTTATAGCTTCATCTGTTGATAGAAGCTTATTGATTCAGAAGTTACCCAGCAGCATACATCCTTTACTCCCGCATTCAGATTATGTTAGTTCCCTTTATGAGGGCAGTACAGGAATCGTAAAAATGGTGGACATAACACCGTCCTGCTCCAGGTCTGCCAGTGTTCCTGGATTCCCATCTGCTTTGAAACGTGAGCCAAATATGACTTCTCTTTTACCTATATGTACCAGAATTAGCAGGATCCCAGGTATAGCTTCTACTGGATCAGAGACTGGATTTGGAAATAATGTTTGGGACAGATCCTCTCTGTGGAAGAAACCATTGCAGATAAAAGAAGAATTTGTTTCGCACATGTCTTGTGTTCAAGAGCAAGCTGTTAGTAATAATATGGTTAATGTCATGGTGGCCATGTTGCCAACATGTTCTAGAAACGCCAGTGTTCCAGGGTTTCCTTCTGCACCATTGCGGGAGGCCTCAAATACTCCATGTATGGCCAGCCTGCTCCCTACATGCCCCAAACAGACAATGGTTGCAGGTATGCCAGGTAGACAACAAACTGTGGCATTTAATGACAGCTGGCATATTTTGAAGGAATTCAATTTAGATATACCAATGAGAAGTCATCATATTCTGATTCAGGAAAAGTCACACAAGGTTAAAGAACATATAAAAGATATGGTAGATATGTTACCATCTTGTCCCAGGAAGGAAACCATCCCTGGTTTACCGTCTGTGCCAAGAAAAGAACAAAGTGTGCCTGGTGTTCCATTTGCACCAAGCCAAGATGCTAACCTGGCAGACTGTTTGCCTACTTGCCCAATAAAAAGCAAAATCATTGCTTTACCCTCTAAGGAGCCAGTCTGTGAGGGTTTAGATATAACTGCGAACATTTTGATGGAGAAGCCCTTGAGTAAATGTGAAGTCTTTGTTCTAGATAGTTCCCCAGATGCTGTTCAGGATCTAGACAAAATAGAAATATTTAGTTCAATGGCAATGTTGCCCTCATCCCCTGTGAGAATGGGAATGCCCACAGGATCCCAGGAGCTGTTACAAAATGTTGTCAGTCTTGCGCCTATATATTCTACACAGACCCAAACTCCTGGTATGCCATGTCGGGATCAAAGCAATTCAGAGAACAAAGATTGGCATGCCTGGAGTCGAATAATTAATAACATACCAGAGAAGAAAACACAAGCTTATATTGTTCAGTGGGTACCAAAAGACACAGAAATCCATAAAGATATGGTAGCTATGTTGATAAGTTGCCCACAAAAAGCAAACGTTTGGGGCTTACCCTCTGCTCCACCACAAGAACCCAGTATGGTTAATGTAAAGCCTTCATGTCCCATACATAGTAGTGTCCCTGGTTGGCCTTCAAAGACTGGACAAAAATGTTTGTCTAGCTGCAATGAATGGATTGCTTCTAAAACTTTACAGTGGGAAAGTCCATTTATCAAAAAGGAAGTGCAGATTCTAAATGCAGTTTTGTGTTTTGATAAGAACACTGCTGAAAGTATGAGTGCAATATCACCCTCTTGCCCTAAGAATGCTAGTGTCCCTGGGTTTCCTTCCACTTTGACACCGACATTAGCAGATGGCCCAACTATGGTGAATTTATTGCCTAGTTGTACAAAGGAATCTAGAATTCCCGGAATGCCACTTCGAGACACCACTAAACAATTGGAGTGGTTACTGGAAACTAATTCGCTGCTACTCCCTAGGGAGAAGTCTGCAATTACATTACATTTAGAGGATGTTAATGTGATCTGTTCTGATTGTGATATGATCATAGATATGGTATCAATATTGCCCTCCTGCCCACGGACAGCCTGTTTACCAGGCTTTCCATCAGTACCATGCCAGGTGTTAGCAGATATACCTAGTATGATCAATCTGTTGCCTACTTGTCCAAGACATTCCAGAGTATTTGGAATACCCTCTAGATATCACAGTGATTCTGATGAGGCGGGATCGAGTTTAGACAAAAGGCCAGTATGGGAAAGGCCATTAGGAAATCCAGGGAGACTGTCATTAATACATGACCATAAGATTTATTTCAGAGAGAAGGGAGTGGTTAAAATTATGATATCAATGTTGCCACCCTGTCCAAAACACTCAAATATTCCTGGAATTCCCTCTAAAGCAGACACACCAGTGAAAGTTGTGATGAAAGAGACTCTCAGCATGTTAAAATCCATAGCTACTTTCCCAAAACAAAGTGAAATTCTAGGACTACCTTCAAAGAATAGTGCAAAAGATTCTTATGGTTGGTATGTGGACAAGGATGTAGTTTGGAAAAACCCATTCAATCGAAGGTTTGGAGTTGTCCACCACGATTTTACAGTTAAAGACACATCACATAAGGACAAAGAATTCATGCTTAGTATGCTTCCATCGTGTCCACGACGAGCCCTGAATCCTGGATTTCCATCTGTCCCACGTCCCCCAGATGTTGATTCCATTGTGGAAAACCCCCCAGACATGGTACAGTTGGTCCCATGTTGCCCACAACAGTCACGTATCATTGGATTCCCCTCAAGAGTGTCAATTATTTCTGATTTTGAAGTAGGGGGCTGGCCAGGTGAGGTGATAAATACACAGGGCTGCTGTTCATTTTACACCAAGTATAGTTCTCTTTACAATGATATAATAATGGCAAGTCTTTCTCTTGAACCGTCATATCACAACATTGCTCTTAGTTCAGGCTTTACAGCAGTTCCACCACCTGGCATAGACAGTCTTCCGAATATGGTAAATATTGTACCATCTTGCCCAAAGAAAGCTTCTGTTCTTGGGATACCATCAACACATGTGCACCATTCAGAACAGCAGTGGCCAGGAACAAAAATAATTGGAAAGGAAAGAGAAAACCTTATGAGTCAACAGCTGGAAGAGCATTACTTTTGTGAGGTTCCTGTCAAAGAAGGATCCATACAGTTTACACTCCCTAGCCAAGATGTACCAGAGGATATACAACAAAAAATAATATTTGAGTCATCAACCTGTCTCATCGAGACCACTGTCAAAGACTTACCATCATCAAATTCTGAAAAGCAAGTGGACCAGCCATCCTCCAGAGTTAATGAGATTAAGATGTTAGGGGATGAGCCCAGTCCAACCAAATTATGTCTTGACATAAAGAAAAAAAAATCGGATGTGCGCTCAACTTTGGAGAGACAAAACGATGAACAAGGCTTTTGGAGACCGATTGAGGCTGAAGAAATAGCTGTTCTAGAAAAAGGGTGAGTTGGAGAGTTGGAGTTCTCTCTGTGATGTCAGCGGGGTTAGTTTTTTAAATATCTGCTTTTCAATTCTGTTTTCAGAAATTTGCATTGCAGAATGTGGCACTCCAATCCTGACATGCCACTTTTCTTGAGTGTTAGGAAGAGGTGGGTTGCCTTGGTTTGCACAATGATGCAATGATATGATGCAATTCCACAATACTGCATCCGCTTTATCTCAACACAATCTGACTGCAAAATTTGCATTTGTTTTGTGTCATACTTTCTGTAGCTTTGAGTTATTCTGCGGTTCACAAAATTTATAGTTTTTCCCTCTTGTCACTTGTCATTTCTTCAGCACCTGTGGTCAAAAGGATATTCAAGAAACACACATCTCAATGTATGAGAAGTGCAAAGAAGCAGAGACTGTGGAGGGTCATGGCTTCATGCCCTTAGAAGAGTCAGATAAAACTTTGTTAGTAGAGTCAATGAATGTCATTACTACCCGTTATGACACTGTGGATCAAGGGTGCATTACATACTCTGAGAGTGGGTAAGTTTGAGAGAGCCAAATACACAGCTTCTGCCCTTATCAGTTTGATATTGGTGTAGTGATGTGTGTTGCATGGTTTTAATTCATACTGTCCTTATGAGGTAGGCTTTATTTTCTTGACATTTGTAATTGAATGTAGCTGGTGAAAAAAAATATTTACCATAAAACAAAACAGCCAAATACAAGTGCATGTCAGTTTGGAAATCCATCCATAAATAAATAACAGATAAACCAACCAAGACACCATGGGGCCAAATGTAGAAGTCAAGCGTCAACAGAAATGTTTGATAATTAGATGTAGTTCTAAATATCCATGTATCTTGAGGCAATAACAACATCCAAGACATATTTGTGAGTGAAATTCTTAAATTTAAGAAATACAAAATGATTTCCATGGACAGGTACACTTCATTATTGACTTTCAGGTACTTTGCTTTTTGTATTTTGTATATATTGTGTATTTTGTATATACTCTAAGTAGAGGGATATACTGTGAGGAATACTGCTGTTAAATCATTTGAATTAATCCTTCACTCAGTAATAATGCTGGCTTTAGTGCATGGGCTGTTATAACTGTAGTTGTTGAATTGACCTGAGCAAATGCTGTGTCATGTTGTTTTGTTTGCAATGCAGCTTTTAAGCTGGAGTGGAGGGTTGTTTTAATACAGGATGTTTGGAGTGAATATTATATGATGAAATTGCACGCATTTGAGTGAAATACCTATCTAAGGAATGATAATGAGTTGTAATATAACATTTTATTTCCAACTTGGCTATAATGTGTAAATTAGTTGTAATTTTACAGATTTATTTTAACACTAACCGATTGAGGTATCAGTCTTGCATTGTACGAAAATATGTAGAATTACAATGTAGCCTATGGGAAGTTTGTTATACATTATTATTTTTATTTGGCATCTTTCAACAGTAAATTTTGTTTACCTTCTCTTTAGACATGAAAAAATGGTTTCACTACATCCATCATGCCCAACACAACCCCCATCCCAAACCCCAATAAGTAATGCTGACCAGCAGTTACAAAAACATCCCACAAACAGGACCATACAATGGGAGGAGCTACCAAAGGCGCCTACAGTAAGATACCCTGAAGACAAGACCATAATATGGGAGGAACTACCAAAGGTGACCAAAGAGGTAAAAAGAAACGCATCAGATGAAGAAATGGAAATGATAAAAGAAATCTCTCCTATGATGTCAGACACTGGTGAAGACATGAAGACAAATACAGAAGCTGGGATGTCAGATCTATTGCCAATATGCCCAACAGGGAGTGCCATATTTGAAGTCACTGCTACTGCTAAACCCAGGATACCTGGTTCACCATCTATCACTGAAGCCAATAACAGATCGTGGGTATCTCAACAGGAACCACTTTTGGAGAAGAAAATGAAAACTGAACTTGTTGTATTGACAGCATCACCAAAAGAGAAGGATGAGATTAAACTAATGGGAGCTTTGGTACCAACTTGCACAAGACAATCTTACATACCAGCCCTCCCCTCAATTCCACCAGCTACTATAGCACATCCTGGATCAGATATGATGAGCCTTTTAAGTTCCTGCCCCGAAACATCTAAAATTGAAGGAATGCCATCATTAATGGAACATTTGAGCAAAAGTTGGATCACAGATTTCAAACCCTTGAGGATATCACAGCCCAAAATGAGGGGGTTTAATGAGGTGTCATCGATTGGCAGATGTGAAGGAGATAAGAGAGCAATGAAAGCAATGGTTTCTCTTCTAACGTCCTGTCCAAAAGAGGCACGGACGCCAGGATTTCCTTCTAATCCAAATTCCAGAACCTTGTATAGTGAACCAGATATGATCAGCCTTTTAACACAGTGTGCACAAGTTTCCAAAATTCCTGGATTCTCATCAGTTGATGGGGATATGGGTATAGGATGGCCAACAGAAATGGGTTCATTGCTGAAGAGCCTTCCAAAGAAGACCATCATATTGGACACACCAAATGACAACAAAAAGATAATGAAGAATATGGTTCTCTGCGTGCCATCCTGCCCTAAAGTGTCAATTGTCCCAGGTTTCCCATCTATTCCAAATTCCAAAATGGTCTATCATGGTGTAAATGTAGTCAACCTCCTTCCTTTGTGCCCCCTAGTTTCTAGTATACCTGGATTTCCATCAGTTGAAGAACGCAATGAAGAAGGATGGTGTGCTGAACTGGGTTCCTTGACGCAAAGAGCACAAAAGAACATTCAGTTTAGGATTAATAGCTCACCGATTAACATAGACAAACCCAAAAACATGCATGCTTTGGTACCTTCTTGTCCAAGAGCATCGAAGATTCCAGGCTTCCCATCTATTCCCCAATACAATATGCTGAGTCTTGTACCTGTTTGTTCCAAACTATCCAATCTCCCTGGATTTCCATTCTTTGAAGAGGACTCAAAATTCCAGTGGCATTTTGATCCACACACTTTGTGTCATAAAACAGAAAAGGAGGCAATCGTTATCATAAATAATCCAAATCAAGATAGAGAAACTGCAAAGACAATGTTGGCTTTAGCCCCATCTTGTCCAGAAGCATCCAGAATCCCTGGATTCCCTTCTGCATCTCGAACCAAATCCAAGATTCAACCCAGTATGATAAGCTTTGTACATTGCTGTGCCAGTGCTTCAAGTCTCAAAGGCTTTGCATCCATTATTATAATCCCAAGTACCGGGTGGCTAAATGAAACAAAACCAATTTTGATAAAGCCTCAGATGAAGTGGGCAGAAATGACTTTGCCACTTGCTGGACAGGACCAGCTATCTTGCTACAGCATGAAAAGCATGGTGAGATTGGTGACATCATGTCCAAAAGAGGCACGGATGCCAGGATTTCCTTCTAATCCAAATTCCAGAACCTTGTATAGTGTACCAGATATGACCAGCTTTTTAACACAGTGCTCGCAAGTTTCCAAGATTCCTGGATTCTCATCAGTTGATGGGGATATGGGTATAGGATGGGTAACAGAAATGGGTTCATTGCTGAAGAGCCTTCCAAAGAAGACGGTCATATTTGACACACCAAATGACAACAAAAAGATAATGAAGAATATGGTTTTCTGTGTGCCATCCTGCCCTAAAATGTCAATTGTCCCAGGTTTCCCATCTGTTCCAAATTCCAAAATGGTGTATTATGGCGTAAATGTAGTCAACCTCCTTCCTTTGTGCCCCCTAGTTTCTAGCATACCTGGATTTCCATCAGTTAAGGAATGCAATGAAGAAGGATGGTGTGCTGAACCGGGTTCCTTGATGCAAAGAGCACAAAAGAACATTCAGTGTAGGATCAACAGCTCACCAATGAACATAGACAAACCCAACAACATGCCTGCCTTGGTACCTTCTTGTCCAAGAGCATCAAAGATTCCAGGCTTCCCATCTATTCCCCAATACAATATGCTGAGTCTTGTACCTGTTTGTTCCAAACTATCCAATCTCCCTGGATTTCCATCCTTTGAAGAGGACTCAAAATACCAATGGCCTTTTGATTCACACACTTTGTGTCATAAGACAGAAAAGGAGGCAATTGTTATCATAAATAATCCAAATCAAGATAGAGAAACTGCAAAGACAATGTTGGCCTTAGCCCCGTCTTGTCCAGAAGCATCCAGAATCCCTGGATTCCCCTCTGCACCTCGAACCAAATCCAAGATTCAACCCAGTATGATAAGCTTTGTACCTTGCTGTGCCCGTGCTTCAAGTCTCAAAGGCTTTGCATCCATTACTATAATCCCAAGTACAGGGTGGCTAAATGAAACAAAACCAATTTTGATAAAGCCTCAGGTGAAGTGGGCAGAAATGACTTTGCCACTTACTGGACAGGACCAGCTATCTTGCTACAGCATGAAAAGCATGGTGAGATTAGTGACATCATGTCCAAAAGAGGCACGGATGCCAGGATTTCCTTCTAATCCAAATTCCAGAACCTTGTATCGTGCACCAGATATGATCAGCCTTTTAACACTGTGCTCACAAGTTTCCAAAATTCCTGGATTCTCATCAGTTGATGGGGATATGAGTATAGGATGGGTAACAGAAATGGGTTCATTGCTGAAGAGCCTTCCAAAGAAGACGGTCATATTTGACACACAAAATGACAACAAAAAGATAACGAAGAATATGGTTTTCTGCGTGCCATCCTGCCCTAAAGTGTCAATTGTCCCAGGTTTCCCATCTATTCCCAATTCCAAAATGGTTATTATGGCGTAAATGTAGTCAACCTCCTTCCTTTGTGCCCCCTAGTTTCTAGCATACCTGGATTTCCATCAGTTAAGGAATGCAATGAAGAAGGATGGTGTGCTGAACCGGGTTCCTTGATGCAAAGAGCACAAAAGAACATTCAGTGTAGGATCAACAGCTCACCAATGAACATAGACAAACCCAACAACATGCCTGCCTTGGTACCTTCTTGTCCAAGAGCATCAAAGATTCCAGGCTTCCCATCTATTCCCCAATACAATATGCTGAGTCTTGTACCTGTTTGTTCCAAACTATCCAATCTCCCTGGATTTCCATCCTTTGAAGAGGACTCAAAATACCAATGGCCTTTTGATTCACACACTTTGTGTCATAAGACAGAAAAGGAGGCAATTGTTATCATAAATAATCCAAATCAAGATAGAGAAACTGCAAAGACAATGTTGGCCTTAGCCCCGTCTTGTCCAGAAGCATCCAGAATCCCTGGATTCCCCTCTGCACCTCGAACCAAATCCAAGATTCAACCCAGTATGATAAGCTTTGTACCTTGCTGTGCCCGTGCTTCAAGTCTCAAAGGCTTTGCATCCATTACTATAATCCCAAGTACAGGGTGGCTAAATGAAACAAAACCAATTTTGATAAAGCCTCAGGTGAAGTGGGCAGAAATGACTTTGCCACTTACTGGACAGGACCAGCTATCTTGCTACAGCATGAAAAGCATGGTGAGATTAGTGACATCATGTCCAAAAGAGGCACGGATGCCAGGATTTCCTTCTAATCCAAATTCCAGAACCTTGTATCGTGCACCAGATATGATCAGCCTTTTAACACTGTGCTCACAAGTTTCCAAAATTCCTGGATTCTCATCAGTTGATGGGGATATGAGTATAGGATGGGTAACAGAAATGGGTTCATTGCTGAAGAGCCTTCCAAAGAAGACGGTCATATTTGACACACAAAATGACAACAAAAAGATAACGAAGAATATGGTTTTCTGCGTGCCATCCTGCCCTAAAGTGTCAATTGTCCCAGGTTTCCCATCTATTCCCAATTCCAAAATGGTCTATCATGGTGTAAATGTAGTCAACCTCCTTCCTTTGTGCCCCCTAGTTTCTAGCATACCTGGATTTCCATCAGTTGAAGAACGCAATGAAGAAGGATGGTGTGCTGAACCGGGTTCCTTGATGCAAAGAGCACAAAAGAACATTCAGTTTAGGATCAACAGCTCACCAATTAACATAGACAAACCCAACAATATGTCTGCTTTGGTTCCATCTTGCCCAAGAGCATCAAAGATTCCAGGCTTCCCATCTGTCCCCCAATATAA
Source organism: Chelidonichthys spinosus (assembly GCA_029853015.1). NCBI lineage: Eukaryota > Metazoa > Chordata > Actinopteri > Perciformes > Triglidae > Chelidonichthys > Chelidonichthys spinosus. The sequence goes on along the minus strand of CM056843.1, from coordinate 5,896,933 downwards.
TATGCTGAGTCTTGTGCCAGTTTGTTCCAAAGTATCCAGTCTCCCGGGATTGGCATCCTTTGAAGGAGACTCTAAATTCCAGTGGCTTTGTGATCAACATACTTTGTGTGATAAGCCAAAAAAGGAGGCAGTTTTTATCATAAACCACCAAAATCAAGACGGTGAGCCTGCAAAGACAATGTTGGCCATAGCATCGTCTTGCCCAGAAGCATCCAGAATCCCTGGATTCCCCTCTGCACCTCGAACCAGATACAAGATGAAACCCAGTATGATAAGCTTTGTACCTTGCTGTGCCAGTGCTTCAAGTCTCAAAGGCTTTGCATCCATGAATACAATCCCAAGCACAGAGTGGCTAAATGAAACCAAACCAATTTTAATGAAGCCTCAGGTGAAGTGGGCAGAAATGACTTTGTCACTTGATGAACAGGACCAGCTATCTTGTTATTGCATGAAAAGCATGGTGAGATTAGTGACATCCTGTCCAAAAGAAGCCAGAATATGTGGTTTCCCTTCTGCTCAAGTTGTAAACAGGCCACCAAACATGGTCAGCTTATACACATCTGCTCCATGTGTTTCATGTATCCCAGGTTTCCCATCAGCAAGGACGCTTAGCTATGAATGTATAAATATACAAACTAGGACAACACACATTGAGCCCCTGTTTGAGAAGCTGCAGAATGAGAAGATTTTTGTCATTGCAAAAGATAAACATCAACAAAATGAACTTAAGGACATCATAGCAATGGCTCCATCATGTCCACATTTCACTCAAATCCCTGGACTCCCCAGCATTTCACAATGTAATCCAACAGAGAAACAAACAATGACTATTCCAGTCCCATCTTCTACTGAGAAGGATACACCACAACAATCACTTAATGCACAGTCAACCCAGTCATATCTCAAAGACCCAAGAACGCCTGGTGTTCCTTCCACATCTCTTAGCCTCCCCAGCACAGAACTTGCATATGGTGAGACATTCACAGTGTGAAGATTGAGGTCACATACATTTTCTTTGTCTTGTTTCTTTTTGTGTATTTTACTATGTTTGCTTTTATGACAGAGGAGAAATTCAAAGGCGGTGCAAAGCAAAACATAGACCTTTGTGTAGATAATGGGTAAGTAGAAGAGCCCAGTGCTCTTGCATTGTTTGCTGTGAAAGGGGTCAGATTAGTGCTTGCCTAACATGGACTGTTTGGACCTCTAGACTAAAGCTCTAGTAACTTGATAAGACAGTGCATGGTTCATTTTATCATCTCTGTGAAGGCTGTATTTCATTACATATTTTTATTGCATTGGTGCCTGTGAATCACCTTCAACTGTTGTATCTGGGTCCTCAGAAAATCACACATTGAGAGGAGAGTAGCAGAGGAAGCCCACACAAAGGGGAAGAACCCATTGGACACATCAGAGCCAGTGGGAGTCTTGGGTTGGGAATTATTGGAAGCAGAGGGAACAATTATGGAAAAACAGGCAGAAACCTCTATGTCAGCAAAAGAGGAAGATGGTTTAGTAAAGGCTATTGTGGGTGTTTTCCACAAAGGGTAAGTGTAAGCCTGGCCTGAAACTAATAGTGTGAAGCATGCAACATAGCATCATCATTGGTAACCCTAAATGGAGATATTTCACCATCCACTTTACTCATACAGTAAGCTCATTCTATTTTCAAATTCAGATTTTGACATTTTCAAATTTTGGGGTAAAGTAAAATCTGGACTGCCTTTGCATGGGGATTTATTCTTACTTTCTCCAATACTCACTGGTTTCTATAATTAGTTACATGTTTAATTGAAACCATTGTTTTTGCATGGTTCCAGGTTTCACTCACTCACTCCAGTATCCATGTCTCACAGTTATGAAACAGTAGCATCCATTGTGGGGCCATCTAGTTCTACTTTAGCTGAAGTGGAGCACCAACCCAAGGCTTCCTCATCTATTGATCTGAAAGACAAGACAAGCCCTTCAGATGAGTTTTCAGCACATTTTGCGGACAATACTACTATACAGGACATAGAGGGCCAGTTTGAAGACATTCACACCAAACTTAACATTGAATATCCGAGTGCTGAGCCTTACATGCTGGACACTCCATCAGCAACTACCGACAGTGATGATGGGTTTTTGGTTTGCGCAAGCATGAAGAAATGGCCACCGCTGACAGAGGCAGATATCACGGAAATATCAAAGGAGGATAGTGAACAAGTAGTGGAACAAGAGGCCTCTCTTGATCAATGGAATACAAAGGAGAGGTCACTCATAGGCCTGGAGTCTGTGTGCTTTGAAAATGTTTTAGCAAGGCACCAAACTGAGACAGAACAGGATGAGGTTAGAACATTGTCAACTTCTTCACAGCTGGATAAAGGGTGAGTGCTGGGGGACAATGACCCAATTGCACGGTGTGATAGTGTATATGTTCTGCATTTTTGGTGATAACATTGTCTTTTGTACTGCTTTATGAGCGCTTACTACTCAGGAAGTTGTGATGGTCAACCACTTACGATGGCCGTTATGTTGGCATTGTTATGTGAAATGGTAATGTTGGCTTTTTTGTAGTGATTTACGTAGGTGTTGTTCGGGCAACTTTTTCTTGACGTTCTGTGATGTCCTTTATGTGCTGCTGTGTTGTTCCAATGACAGTGTGCATGTACATAAGTGAGAAGAATATTGTAAATGACGGTCAGTGTTGTTTTACAGTGTATCATTAGATTTTGTTGCTGCCTTTCTTTTGGGCAGATTCATTGGTTGGAGATGCATGGTACAACTATATGACAAGTAAAGAACAGCACATTCTGAAGCTTGTTCTTTCTTTTCCTTAAGACCCCAACAAACAATCATCGAAGGAATATCTGCCACTTCCCTGCAGCCTGAGTCATTGACAGATGCCAAAGCACATAGAGAGATACTCATGGACAAACCCTCATATATTCAGGACATTAGTCCTGTTGCACCACAAGCTGACATTACTGTCCCTCAGCGAGGCAGAAAGCCCAAGAAAAAAGTTGCTGAACCTCAACAGAAAAGGTTAGATAAAGAAAAAAACATGGCTCCATTACGACCATTAAGACGAAAGGATAGTTTAACACCAGACCGCAAACACAGGAAAGATGCTGCTGGTAATATACAACCTGCTGCTGCTTCATCTTGCTTAAAGAAAGACGCCAGTAGCATTCCTCTTGAAGTACCTCAGAATGGTCATACCCAAGAAAGTGTTCAAGTAACATACACAAGTGACTCAAGACAAAAAGGTGAAGTTGAATCTGCGAAAATATCTGTGGATGTTGTTGCACCTCCTCGTGTGAAAAGAAGAGATGGTAGTTTGCCCCCTGAGCCTCGACAGAAAATTGTCCCTTGCAAGCCTCTAAGAAGAAAAGACAGTGTCACTAGAGAAACAACTGTACCAAAAACAAATGACCAACAGGAGAAATCCCAAAGTTCTGCTTTGAAAACTATGGATCCTGGCCCTCCTCAACCTTGTAAGAGAAGCTCTGCCTTAGGTGCACTTGAACCTTTACAGAGCATTGATAAACCCAGTCAAAAAGCCACTGTATTGATCCCATCGCAACCTGTTGGAAGAAAAGACCTAACAACCAAACAACACTCTCAAGAAACAGGTTTTGTTGGAAGTGTCTCTCTACATGCAGACACAGAACTGGTGAGCTCAAAAGATGCAGAGCAAACTTCTTGTTCTTTGGAAGGGCCCAAGGAAGACATTAACACGTCTGCCCAGGGCTCTTCTCAGGTAATTCCTCCCTTGGAAAGAAAAGGAATCGAGAGCATCATCCCAAAAGCAGAACCAGAGATATTTGATGTTGAGCAAACTGCTACTCTCTCAATCATCAAGAGGATACGTCTTCCATACCATGGCAAGAGATTTCCCTCAAGCAAATCTCGCAAAATTGACTGTGACGAGTCTGTAAAACCAGTCCAGATTGAAAACTCTGTTACGGAAGAAATAAAGCAATCAAATATTGCTGGTGACACATCTGTTGATACCATCATATCTTCTCAGAAATCGAAGGATGCATCAGAGATTTCAGAAGCAGAGAAGGACAAAACAACTCTTCGTGTCCCAAGGCCTCGCATGAGGAAACGTCTCAGTGGCTCCTTTCCAGATGACGTTACAGCTTTGGCGAACACATCCAAGGCTTCCCATGGAGAAGAGGCACAGGCAGCAAGGCAAGGTGGTCTATCATCAGTTTCCTCAACAACAAAAGAATTGTCAAAAGCTAAACACAGCAAAAGCTTCCCCCCTCTTCCTATGGGTGATCAACCATCTTCAACTACAGAAGAAGTGACACCTGTGAAGCTGAGGAAAAGCAAATTGACTATTGAGAGCAGTGATCAAGGAGAGAATGGTCATAATTTGCCTGTACCAAAACCAAGAGTAAAGAAACGTCTTAGTGGTTCGTTCCCAGATGCCACCACAATCTCTGACTCACCAGCTTCCTGCCTGCCAGACACAGTAACTGACACCACTGTTCATGAATCAGCACAACCTAATGAACAGTCAAGTTTGCCTATTCCAATGCCTCGGGCCAATAAACGTCTCAGTGCAACTTATTCAGATAGCACACCACCTGTCGACAAACCCCTAGAAATGGAATTTTCTCAGAGAAACCTGGAGGATACATCTGCCACTGGCAACGAAACTAAAGAAGGCTCAACATCGCTGTATTCAAGTGTGATCTCTGAAGGAGGTTTCGTCACAATCCAAGGAGAAGATGATGCCGCAGATTTGGAGCGGAAGGTGCTAGAAGCAATGGGAGAGGAAGCATTTCCTCAAGTAGATCCTGTAGAAGATGCTGAGAAGGGACTGGATGAAATCATCGAAGGATGGACATTTACAGAAAAGCCTGTTGGCACAGATGATCCAGAGAAGGCTGTGGAGGCAGTGTCTGAGCTACCTGACATTGAAAAAGTCCTGGGAGCAGAAGTTGATAGGTGCATTGCTTCAACTGTTGCATCTTGTCAGGATGACTGGCTGCATGTAGAGGATGATAAAGACAGTGAGCCACTGGAAGTTACCTCAAGGAAGGAAATGAGTGACGAAGAGTTGGACTTTGGCTTTGTATCCGTAGATGTAGATGCTGGTTGTTTAGAGGAAGAAAGGTAAGATTAGTCAGTACACGTTGAGGTGTGGGGGGGTATTCATGACTGACTAACTCTCTCCACAATAGACATTCTCATGTCCTTGTATTTTCTAATGATCTAACATGGTGTGGTCTCATTAGCAAAATCATTTAAAATCATATAATGATTATAACACTAATAACCAGTGATTTGTTGTCCATGGCAAACATGCTATTGAAGAAATTGGAATTTATTTCTTCCTTTGCTTTGTTTTTGTGTGTTTTTTTGTGCAAAGGGAGAAGTCACAAGTTGCTGGCGTCCACCAAGCCAATGAAGCAACAACACCTCAGAAAAGACCTGCAGATGGGGCTGCCTCTCTGGACGTATGTTAAAGCGTCACTCATCATTATTTATTTTTTAACAATGGACCAAATAACTTTATGACTCAGAAAAAACTTAGCAAGCGAATATAAAGCAATTGATACCAAAATGTTTCATTTGTATTTGAAATATGTATGGTTTATATAATAAACGATTGATACTTGTCCCTGTATCGATTCAACATTGTCATTATGTGTGTGTTGCAGAGCTTCTCGCCCTCTCCCAGCTTAGTGACATCCAGTCAGTCTCTACTGGACTGGTGTCAGGAAGTCACACAGGATCATAAGGGAGTGAGGATCACCAACTTCAGCACCTCCTGGAGGAACGGCCTTGCCTTTTGTGCCATTTTACATCACTTCCAACCAGAAAAGATGTAAGAAACAGTTCAATAGTTGGTATTTTATTCCTCTGTATTGTGTGTTTAAGTGTTTTCTTTTTTTTCTCTTTGTAGCAATTATGAAATGCTGGACCCGTATGACATCAAACACAACAACAAAAAGGTGACCTGAATTACCAACAGAATCTACACTCTTTCATGTGTTGGTTCATAATTCCTAATCTGAACTATTTCTCTACAAATTGCAGGCTTTTGACGGCTTTGCTGAACTCGGCATTTCCAGGCTCATGGAGCCTTCAGACATGGTCATGCCAGCAGTGCCTGACCGCCTCATTGTCATGACATACCTCAACCAGGTCCGCACCCATTTCATGGGCCAGGAGCTCAGTGTGCTTCACATAGAGAGGGACAGTAGCGAGTCCAGCTACGCGGTAGCAGCGGACCGGGAGACCGAAGAGTCCCCCGAGGCGACGGTTCGCTACTGCGCCCAGCGGCTGCAGGAGGAGGGTATAAGTCTGGACACTAACGGGACTGCAGGAGCAGCAGAAACGGATGGTAAAACCCAGGATGTCGTTCCGCCTCCCAGAACCAAACGGCTGCAGGTTGCTGGGGCTCAGTTCCCAGTGGCACCACCAAGGACTCATATCCTGTCCAAGACTGGTTTCTCTCACGTCAAAGACGCTGATCTGGTGAAGAAGCGGAGGTCACAGCGGAGAAGTGGGTCATTAGAAGAAGGAGAAATATCGGTGGTATGATGCCTTGCTGTCTATTCATTTGTGCATTTTAATTCTCATTTCTAAAATGTGATACATGAGGAACCTTTTTTTGTTTGCAGGTGGTTGCAGGACAAGAAGACAGTGTTATTACCCGGAGGAAGTCAGAAACTGGTTAGATATAACTTTATAAACCTGTAAACACATTTTCTGGTTGACTTAATTGAACACGGTGATTTGGAATGTTTTTTTCTACCGTTGCTTCATTCATATGAGCAGTAATGTTCATTTGTGTTGGTCTCACAGAGAGAACAGAGTCTGTGGAAGAGGAGGGGAGACCAGAAGGACAGGTCGGTTCCCATGTTTTAGTTTGCAGGGTGGAATATCTACAACTGAGCCCAACTGTCTGTCGCTAACTGTGTTTGTTTGTGTGTGTTAACGTATCCAGGACCCCAGCCAGTATGTGCTGAGTCAGATAGAAGCCCTGGAAGCAGAACAAAATCATATTGATAACAGAGCAGGTGTGGTGGAGAGGAAACTCCGAACACTACTGGAAACAGGTAAGATCATCTTTAGAGACGGGTGCACGATGAATCTGATCGAGTCTGAGTCTGGTTGTCTTTAATAATGCCTTGATGCTGTGCCAGCCTGCTTTAGTCCAGTGTCCGTGTTCCTCATCACCTCCTGGTTTGATTTTCAGTTTTGTACCTTTTGCTATTTTTTTCTTTGCACGTTTTATTGCCTTCATTCCATCAGTTTTGTATCAGCAAAGTCATTAAAGCTCACTTTTTGCTTAGATTCAGCTGCCAGCCTCCTTTTTTTGCATTTCACTGACCCTTACATGAAATGTTGGCTTACAAAGATGCATCTAGAGGGAATAAAGTACAAGTTGTACAAATTATTACATTTAGGGAAGGAATATCGTAATAGCAAAGAATCACTTGTAAATTGAAGGCACTCATTTCTTATTTTGGGCTTGAGGACAAGATGCATGTAACTTGTCCCTCATACAATACAAAAAGCCTTCATATATACTGCATGTACATATATGTATATGCAATATTTATACGGTGGTATAAATGTGTCAGCAGTTCTGTTGTTATTTATTATTCACTGGAAGACTCCATTATCCCCGTGTAGGAGAGGAAGGATGTAACTAACAGGGTTCTAGTAATGGGATGTTTCTCCTGCAGGCAGTGACAAGGTGGAGGAGGAGAGGCTGATTCAGGAGTGGTTCACGCTGGTCAACAAGAAGAACGCTTTAATCAGGAGGCAGGATCATTTGCAGCTACTGTAAGTCATCCACAACTAGAAACACAATACAAAAGAACGGACATAGAGACCAGAGAGAGAGGGCGGTGGTGGTCGAGTGAGCTAGACAGTGAATGATGAGAGGGAGCAAATTATAGACACGAAAACATTATTTTGAGCCCAAATGAACACGCCTCCGCACAGCCTTGTGGGAAGGTGCCGGATTTAGTGTGAATGCAGCCGAAGAGCCCCCTTCATCCGGTGTGTGATAGTGATGCAACCATTGGGTGTGATGTCATCGGAATCCACGCGTACGCATAAATCAACCCACCGCCACCCACCCAGAGGAATTATTAGACCTAATACCTGCACCCACGTGGACGTTTCACTCCCCCTCTACCAATCCCTTGAGGCTAAGTGGCTTTTTAAATCATGTATTGTGTGAGGATTTATTTTATTGATGAGAGAAGCTGCTCTCCGTGCCCACATTGATGTCACGGCAGCAAATATCGTTATCAGGATATTCAACAGAGGAAACCTAACTAAACATTACACGTGTATAAATGCACTGAACGTCTCTCACTTGATGTTGTCTGAAATCGGTGCCGAAATTGAAATACACTTAAAAAAAAGGAAATCAAATAAAAACATCAAATTATAATAATAACGTGACGTCAAGTGTAAAAATGAGATAGATTGAAATTAGCGTTCATTTGCGAGCTTTCTCTGAACCTTTCAACTGCATCTAATCTTCATCGGCAGATGGAGTTTTCTCAGTTGTCATGGAAACGCCTCAGCAATTGTGTCACATGATGACAACCGTGCCATCTCCAACTGACAACTGAGAAAACGCCATCGGCCGGTTTGGCTCTGGAAACAAGCTTCTGGTAGACTTAGAGGTTTTTCCTTCCAGTGAAAACTAGTAAATACCAGAAATCTATGTCAGGCGTGTTGTAATGCATCGTGTGATCGACAGGCTGGAGGAGCAAGACTTGGAGAGGAAGTTTGAGCTGTTGAACCAGGAGCTGAGGGACATGATGGCGATTGAAGGTACGACTTTATGGCTTAACAAACGCTGCTGGCTGACACCCAACACTATGGTTACCACGACCTCCTCATGACCTCCTGTCTCTGTGCAGATGTTTTTTTATTTTATGGTTTATTTGTTTATGAACATTTTATATATTCAGTTTATTTTATTTCTTATTGTTCGTTTTATTCTACATGTTCGAAATAAACTACGGTCGTTTTTTGCCACCGTTTGATGTTTGATGGGTCGTTCTGATTTGTTTGAGGTGGGCTTCTATGGGAACTTCTCCGTTGTCAGTATTCAGTTCCTCTTCTGTAAGGGCCGTCTGTCACCAACGTAAAGAAGTGAAAATATTCTATATAATGAACTTTTAAACTGATATTGATTTGATCTAAAATACTACACAGCAGTACATTGCTTTACACGTCTACTTTAGATAATACACTTTTCCCTTTTTTTCTGTTTGCTGTGATTGTGGTGCAGAGGGACAGAAGACTCAGGTCCATAAACACAGAGAGCAGCTGCTGCTTCAGGACCTGGTTTCACTGGTCAACCAGAGAGATGAACTGGTCCACAATATGGACGCCAAAGAGAGAGGGTAAGACGCACACTTCCCCTCTGAAAAGTGAAGCCCAGGAAGAAACGCCTTAAACTTGCATTCTCTATACTGGCAGTATCAGGGGGCGACTCCTCTGGTTTCAGAAAGAAGTCTGATTGCATGGAAGTCTATGAGAAAATGACCCTAATTTTCATTAGTTTTTTTTATCACCGAAAAAGATTGTAAACATGAGTTTATGGTCTCAATCTCTAGTTTCAAATCTTCTTCAATCCAGCATGATGTTCATTTAGTACATTATGGTCCATTAAGAGTCAAACAGACCAGAAAGCAATGCTTTAGGGCGGGGCTACCTTGCCATTTTAAGAGTTTTAAGCATATTTTGATTATTAGTATAATATCGTGAAGGATAACGTGACATGATTCTTTAATATCGTCCCATGCCTACTGTGAACAGCCTGTGACCCGCATCCTCTCCTCTTTCCTCAGAGGTCTGGAGGAGGACGAGCGTCTGGAGCGAGGCCTCGAGCAGCGGAGGAGGAAGTACGCTAAGCAGCAGAAAGAGAAGTGTGTGATGCAGTGATGCTCTGGACCTCCAGCCACGAAACGCTGCGTCACCCGTCTGACAGGAAGTGGGTGAAGACCCGTTCGGTCCTCTTTCACCTGCTGTCGGACTGAGTAGGACGTTTGGCCTCAGCGAGGGTGCTTCTGAACCCATGTGAGGTGGATGTGTTTCCAATGGAGACTCGGAGCGACGCTCTGAGGAACGTCAGCTACGTTTGGGCTCGGAATCAACTTTTATTTTGGTTTAATTTCCCTTTCGAGTGTCTTAAAATGTGGCGCTAGGCTTCCATTTTATGACCAAAGGTAACTGAAGCGGGCTGTAGTTGTAATTTCCACAAATTCAATGCAATGTCCATTAATCAAACGGGATGTTTGAGCTTCTTGCATGTTTGGACTGTTTGCTTTGCAGTTTCTGTGCTGTGTTTTTCTTTTAGCGACTATCGTTACAGACTGTGACTGTGAAGTGTGTTTGGTTGAAAGTGTGTATGAGAACGTAAACGTGTGTGTTGGATAATAATAGCTGCCAAAAAAACCCAGACATTTGTGAAGCAGTACCGACACTGTGAGATCAGAGCTGCTGATAATAACCTCCATGGATTCACAGTGACAAGGATTCAGTGATTCCTGGGAACTGTTAATCATCCATACATTTGGTTTTGAATCAGCTGGAAGACTTTGTCAGTGCTTTCCATGGCCAATGATCTGGGTACGGTTTGGTTAAGTTTAGGCTCAAAACAGACTTGGTGAGGTTTACGGAAAGATTGTGGTTTGGGAAAAGGACTTAAAGGGACAGTTCACCCTAAAATCCACACTTAAATTTATTTTCCTATGTATCATTTATCAGTCTTGGAGATATCTGCCTTCTCTCCGATGTAATGAAAGATAATCAAGTTGTGAGGAGTTTCCCACATAGGAACTGTTTTCTTTTTGTCAAACTACACCCGGCAGCCGTGTCACCGCTCAGAAGGAAGCATGCATCTGCTCGTGGACAACAGGTTGGTGAAAGAGTGAGATAAAAACAAGAATGGCGTCATCCTCTGATGAGCCGTAACCGACCAGAACGGTCGAGATTGATAAATAGCACAAGATGTGAGAGGAAAATATGTTTTAATTGTGGTGAACTGTCCCTTTAAGGTTATTATAAAGCTAGGGTTGAGCAAGTCCATCAAACGTGTGTTCAAGAACTAATATTGGTCCTGAGAGGAGACAGTTGGTTACCAGAGTTGCCTTACTGAAGGATGTGCTACGCTATAAATTGCCCCCCCCCCGCCCCCGCCCTTGTGTTTGGAGATGTTTGTAGTTACAACAGCTGTTTGGAAATCTAATGCAGTCAGAGTGTGGTGTTTGAGATGTCGACAAGTTGCATGATGGGATAAAGGTGCAAATGCAATGCAAGGGCAGCCGTTTTAAATAACTTATAAGTTATTGGGTTAAATATTTATTCAAGACATATCAACTGGTAGATATCGCTGCCATATTGGATGTCATTTTAACCAAAGCTTAGAGGCCCTTTCCTGTGTTTAAGTGTTTAAACACGACTCCTGCCTTTTATTTTGAAAATACTTTTACAGCAGCAAATGTATTTTTTTTTTTTCCTGAAATGAAAATTGAAGATGTCAAAGTTTCTTCATTATAAAAGACAAATCTCTGTGAGCACTATATTAACATGGCCACCGCTTTAACAATTAAAGGACACTTCCTCCTTGTTTGTGCACTGAAAGGTTCTGTGTTTTTAAGCACGAGGACGTTGTGTAACAGTGCCTTTTTATTTTATGTGTAAAAGTTTGCAGTTCATGTTCATGTTGCCATAAGGTTTTCGAAAGGTTTGCTGTTTTTATTTGTGGTTTTTATGTTACATTTGCACTATTTGTAAAGTTTGGAAAATACAAAAGATTTGAATGCCTTCACTCATCTCATGCAAGTTTTATTTAATATTTTATTAAATTAGTAGGAATCCATGGATTCAAGGGTTTCACACACACACACACACACACACACACACACACACACGCACACACACACACACGCACACACACACACACACCTACTGCCAGATTGTTCGTCGACCTTCCCGTGTGAGACTTTCAAGCACTTTTCTCTGGTTCCCTGTTGTCAACCTGCCTTGAAATCCTGGACATCTCCTCAGTCTTCTGTCCTGGACCTTGATATTTGCCTCTGCACTCCTGGTTTCATTGCTGTTTGGTGTACGGAGTACTCACCTGAGGGCCGCTAACAACTAACTAAAAGTGTGAGTAAAATACACAATCTTTGAATTACTGCCCGATGAGACATTAGTGTTGACTTCATTCTGTTTGATCCCAGCTACACTTTAAAAAGACAAATACAGAACAGAATAACAACCAATCATTGTTAAATTACCTCTGGTGCCAGCATCATCAGCTGTTACTTAAATGGAAAATACATCTAAAAAAAAAATGCTCTGGTGGAAGATGGTAGAGGAAATCGTGCTTCGGCCCGGTTGGGCCTGGAGCAATGTGAGTGCAAGCCGTCGGGGGACTGGGGAGGAGGGGCAACTGGTGTGTGAGAACCACTGGTATGGTCCTTTAAGTAGACCAACAAATGACATTCACATGTTGATTCCTTCATTGCTTCATTTATAGACACGATACAAAATGACACAGTCTCTATAATGATAAGAGGACGCTGCATCTTGGCAGTCTGCCCTTCTTCTCCTTCTTGTATCTGGTGTTTTCCCCCTTCCTTTTTGTCTGTTTGGTTGTTAATCACCAGGGTGTGGTTGGATTGTATATCCGGTCCTGGCCGTTCACCAGATCCCTGTCGGCGTCCTGCTAAGTCCTGCCAGCGCTGCCTCTGAACTAGAGACTCTAATTCACCATTAGGCTTAAACACTAAGTGTTTGGTCACCCTGAGACAAGTGAGAGAGTTGAGTATCAAACATGCAACTTTAAAAATATAAAACAACAAGGGAACTAACTTAACTAATAGTGTCAAATGAACATGCAGTGTTGTGAGGCGGTACTGGGTTTTAAAGCCAAGTTTCTTAATAATAGCAACCTCCCAGTTCGTCATGTGACCCCGCTGGGCCCAAAAAGACTTGTCACATAGACTAACATTGGGAAACAGATGCTTGTAACTCAGCTGATGTTTTTTTTTTAGGTAAATCGATCTAACATTACGATGACATGAAGCCCTTATATAAATCATTGGGTCCTAAGTTGTAAATTGCACTCGTAAGTGAACCCAGATTTAGTTTCCTCCCTCCGTTCATGTGAAACAGGCCGGCGGCTGAAGGAAACGCAAGTGAGCGATAAGAGCAAACAACTACAATCCACATAATTCTGAACCTGAGGCGTCTTCTCAACCGTGGGTGAATAATGCTCTTTAAAACAGAGAACAATTCCCAGACATCAGCATTTCTAAATGATGATGATGATGATGATGATGATAGAAATAGAACGAGGAAGTGAGAAAGTGTTGCCCAATATTAGACTGAGAGAGTTTTGGGTGGAAAAACAAACCAAAATACAAAAGAACACACAGTAGATAATTTGGAATTGGTTGCATCAACTGGAATTTTAACCCTTTAATGCATTAACATCTCCAACCTAGTTTAGATTTGAGCCAGACTCATTGTGAACTCATCTTTGAGTTTAGTCCTCGCTTAACCTGCTTTAATGTCAGCCCTATTGTGAACATGAACACTTAAAAAAAAAAAAAAGTCAATCGGGTTTAATAATCAAATCGAGGAAATGGTCTTCTAATGTTCTACTGTCAGCTAGTCTCTTAACTAAAAGCAACAGCAATTTGACTCTAAATGGACCAAAATTTACAAAATGAACATCAAGCTGGATTGAAGAAGACTAGAGATTGAGATCATAAACTCATGTTTAGAATGTTTACTGAGATAATAAATGCAAAGAGAAGTAGCACCATTTTCTGATAGCCTTCTATACAATCAGACTTCTTTTTGCAACCAGAGGAGTCGCCCCCTCATGGCCAGCAGAGAGAATGCAGATTTTAGGCACTTCAGCCTTGGTTTAACTTCAGAACCGTACATATAATTATAATTTAATTTGTGTAAGTGTGCAGTACCGCTTTAAGCTTAATCCTTTTAGGCAAATTTAAGAAAGGGGTATTTTCATAATTTTTGAATGACAGAAAATTTACTATTTTCTTTTCAAAATAAAGCTAAACATTGAGCACTTATTGTTACTTATAAATGTTTTCTTTCCTAACATTTCTTATAGTTGTGCCAGAGTTCTGTTCAGTGTGTTGTTAGTGATAATATTGCTATATTTTGTGTGTTCTGGAGTACATTGTTTTCATTGTGTCCTCGAAAGCAGCAACAGCAACAGCACATAATCAGGAACTGGAAAGGCCCATAGAGGGGAGGGCTGTGTTCCGGAGGAGGAAGGCTCATTGCAGACTTTAAATTATGACATTCCTCTGAGTTTAATCACATCGCAGATGTAAACACAGACATCACTCACTTTACTGACCCCCCCGAAGAGCTAACTGACAGACCGGCAGCGGTGGATTATGATGCACATTTGTTGAAATGAGTTGAAAACATGGCTGTTTGTAACACTACACTGTGGTGTGTCTGGCCTACTTTAATCCTACTGTGGAGCTGGATGTGGCAAGCTGGCTGTGACATGCGATACCGAACGGAGGAGGGTGAGTGTTCAGGTGTTTGTTTTCGCTAAAACTCATATTGTACATTAAAAAAAAAAAACTTGCAAGATTTACTTGATACTACTTTTAACACACTTACACTTTTAAAGCAAATTGTACTGCCATCATAATATCATGTACAACTCACTATCAAGTAAAATTAAACTGAACATTTATGTAGATATTAAGTAGATGTTCATTATGTTTATGTGAAAAGTAATATTTATTTACAATTATTAAGTTAATTGAATTCAAGTTTTTCAATCATCACTTTCATCAAAAATATTAAGTAAATCTTACATATCTGTATTATTCATAGTTAAAGTATAAAAGTAGATTTTTTCTTTGTTCAAAATGTTCAATTACAAAGTTTGAATTATGTAAATAATGCTAATTTTCTTTTGCTAAATGTTACCAAAACACAACGTTTTATGCACAAAATTACAGTATCAAACCGTTTTTGTTCACATTAAGCACCAATCAATGAATGTTCAAACCTGTTTGTAGAGAGTATTAAAGTTGCATTCGATACATCTGATTATTTGGACTGACAACCAGGCAGAATCGTACAATTTGACTATGTAATATCTATACGTGAGCATTTGACCGCTGCATGATGACGATCATTGAAACCCGCCAAGCTGTTGACTTGTCCTCAGAGCCGGGTGACCCACACAATTTATCTTATCAAGAGTCAAGACAATGATCAAAATACACAAATTACAACATAAACAATATTATACCACGCATATGTAGTTTTCCCTGAATGGGCTAAATGTTGCGGTGTTAGACCAGTCCCTCCTCCAGTGCTCTTCTGTTTCCTGTTGATTGAAACATGGTTCTAAGACTTGTTTTAACTAACAAGTTACAGATGAATTTCCACTTGTTTGAGTCAAAGAAATGCTTAAATTGACAAGGCATAACATATTTAGTGAAAATAATCAGTCCAGCATTATTAAAGGGAATAACAAAGTTCACTTTCTCTTTCTTTTTCATTTGCTAGTGGAGATTTTCCATTCTGATAAGCAGACCAGGCTGAGCTGGAATTCAGACCCACCCAGACAAGTAAGTGGCTTTGCCAAGTGACAAGTTTTCATTTTTGAATAAGGCAGGTATTATGAAAAAACACTTGTTTAATTAATGACGCTACAACTGTATGAACATATGTCATTGTTTTTACTTTATTTTATGTTGTAACTGTGTACTTTGGTACGTTGCAAACACATGATCCATTAATTCCAGCAAATAAATGGCATTTCATCCAATTTAAATTATGATATGGAAGTTGCCTGTAACTTGATTTTGTAAGAACAACTATCTCCCAATTCTAATTCTAATTATATTATAATTATAAAAATAACAATATGGCTGATATGCAGTTTAATTATCATATGATGTCAACCTTATTATTAAAAGGCTACTAATAGGGAGATGTGACGTTTGTGACGTGTTTTTCTCAACGTTACCGAGAGGTTTTGTTGCCTAAACCTAACTTTCATTTTTAACGTAATGTTTCCCGTTTGACAGAAATAAATGTCAGCGTTCGCTCAGCACAAAACCCATAGATTACATTTGGTGATTGTTTCAGGATCTGCCGTGAGACTGTGTCGGCTATTCCACAGGGGTTAGTCATGAGTCTCATAAGGGCTTCTTTTGCATCTTCTATCATCCTAGTGGAGTGAAGTTCCACTCAGACTGGGTGCACAGAGCCCGGTACCCCTCCTCCAGGCTTGTGGATCGCGCATGACGAGATCTATTTTGAGCCAGTGGATGGAGCGGAAAGATGCCCACTACCTACTGATGGATATCTCATTTGCCCAAGAAGAGGAGCCATCCGGTCAGCTCGGCCAGCTCCAAGTTCACCTTTTTGACTCAGGCACACCAAGTAAAAGACTTCCAAATCGTTGGACAGTCCTGAACCTTCAGACCTCCAACCCGTTCCCTACCACAGTTCCTCTTAACCAAATCTCCAGCCACCTGAACCGCAGCCTGGCTCTGAGCCTCGGCTCCGTCAGCCGCCTCGGCTTCCAGCTGGCCTTCTCCTACTCGGGGACATGTGTGCTGATCTCATCCATCAGACTGTACTACAGGAGGTGCCCCGACTCCGTGGCTCAGCTGGCCTTGTTCAAGGGCACGGGGGCCGGGTCGGGTCCCGTGGCGGGTTCCTGTGTGAGGAGAGCTGTGGAGGGTTTTCCACCTGTCCGAGAGTGTGATGTGGATGGAGTTTGGGGTCCACCGCAGGGGGGGTGCACCTGTGAACCCGGGCATCAAGTCGTGAATGACACCTGTCAAGGTAATGATTTGTTGGATCATCTAGTGCCTCTTAATCTCTAGCTGTTGTAATATTTTTATCTTTGCAGATATATTTTTTATTATTCCTAACATTGGAAGGGAAGGCGACTCAATTAAGAACAGGGTTCTTCATTATGATCAGGTGTCTATGAACTGTCACAGGTGTCACCACGACCACATTTTATTTTTATTCAATGTTTCTGCTCCAGCTGGAAGCGAAACAAGTAAGTCACACACTGACACAAACATGTATCCGGACAAAAATAATCTTTCACATCCTCTTCACCAACAACTTCTTCCTTCTCAAGTTGACATTTGTTTTTCCATTGCTCCTTGTTCAAATTTCTTTGGAACAGTGACAATGTGAATAAAGTATACAAAGTCAGTAATTGCATTATTTGACATAAGTGCCAACCTTTTCCTGATGCTGTAGCTGGAGAACACGGCGAGTCAAAGCTCTAAAGCCTCAAAGTCTGACACTACGTTTCCCTCTACTCTCACTTTTGTACTCTAGTTACATGCCAGTGTCTTTTAAAAATAAACTCCTGTCTTCACAGGAAGTGAGGTTTGGACAACAAAACCATTTAGTTAAGTTTCGATTGACGTTAACTCAATGACTCATGTGACTTTTGACATGTTACTAATTCACGATGTGACAAAACGCCAACTTCCCGTTTAAATTCATACGGGACAAGAACAGCAGTGTCCCGTGCGAAAACCCTGTATGTTGCAACCATGAAAATACCATGAACCTTTTACAAACAGTGCCAAGATCAGCATCACTATTTCTATTTCACCAGCATGTCGGATCGGCTACTACAAATCAGCCAATGAGAGTGGAGAATGCCGGCTGTGCCCACCCAATAGCAGGACGCGTGGGGAGGGATCGGAGCGGTGCGACTGTTCAGAAGGTTTCAGCCGCCTGCCAGCTGACCCCGCTGACCTCGGCTGCACCAGTAAGAAACACTCAGTGGCTTTATTGGAAATGTTACAAAATATAGAAAGTGTAATGATGTTTGGCTTCCCCTTGTTGTCCTCCAGAGCCGCCCTCTGCCCCTGTGAACCTAACAGGCCATCACCAGAATGACACCTTGCTGATAATGACATGGGACCCTCCTCATGACCGGGGTGGCAGACAGGAAGTGAAGTATAATGTCAAGTGTGAGAGGGTAGCAGATTCTGGCCATCTGGAGGTGTGTGGGGAGGATGTGGTTTTCCTGCCAGACTCAGCTGGACTGACCGAACCGTCAGTCAGCGTCACGCGCCTCAACCCACACCGCGACTACAGACTCTCAGTGCAAGCCTGGAACGATATATCCACCCTGCAGGGGGCGCCGCCTACATCCACTGCTACATTAACGATGCATAGATGTAAGTAATCCTGATTAGATGATGTCATCACTTTGGTGGGACGTGAACATGCTCTCAGGGTTCAGCGCTGGTTTCAGTTCCCAAGTATTATATTTGCCTCCGACTGTGAATGACTGAGCAGGACTATGTAACTCTTGAAAGAAAAAATTCTTCCTCTTACAAAAGAAAAGTTGGAGTCATAAGCAGGAAAACACACTCTTGCTCAATTCAGTCCATTAAGAGGCTTCACAATGGCGTATTTCTTAATCCCGGACAAAGACAGAGCACACCAGATCGGGATATTATGAATCCTACTGTGGTGAAGGCAAGACCCCATGTCTGCATCTGATTGGCTTACCTTAACTAATGTTTAGTGTCTTTGGGTACCAAAAACAGTGCTATATAAGTCCTATGTATTATTATTATTATCATTATTATTATTATTACTGTATTCTTACCCTAACCAGTCTCACTCCTCATGCCTAAACCTTACCAACACAACCACAAAGCCAACATGTACTGGCCAATCAGAAGCAATGTAAAGTGGGTCAGGGTCCACTCCTTCTGTTCTTACCTTTCACAATAAAAGCCCTAGAAATTAACACTGTAACTGTGAGGGAAGAGGAGTATCCAAAAACTCAGAATTCCACAGAAATGTAATCCAAAATGATCCAAGTGTATATAGTTGACATCATACCTGTAGAAAGTTTGCCACATCCAGTTCTGCAGTCACAGAATCTGATGGATTACAGGATTTGGTGCAACACTAGTATGGATTGTTTTGATGTGAAATATTCACAGCTGAGTATCTCACACTTTTGTGTTATTATTCGTCCCTCCTCTGGTGTGTAAAGGCTTTTGGTCTGTTATGACCATGATGATTAGATAGATATTACTTTGTGATACTGAGTCAGTTTGCTGACTTTATGACTGTTGTTCCAATGTAACAATTCTGTACTGTAATTGCTGCTTGTTGCCACTTTGGATGTTGTTAAGGCTTGCTTTAAAGTATCATTGGTGCAATCACAAATTGTTTTAGGGTAAATAGATAACCTTAACTACTGTAAACACTTGTGTTTTCTCACAGGGAAAGTTCCAGCTGTGGTGATCACGGTGGCCCCGGGTGTAAACAGCTCAGAGCAGCAAATAGCGCCAACTCCTCAGCACCAGAGTCGCTTCTCCCTGTGGGTGACAATCGGTGTTTTATTCGGCGTCCTGCTGCTGGTAGCTGTAGTCCCCATTGTTGTGTGCGTCCTGCGCAGCAACTACACTAAACTCAGGTAAAGTGACCTTCATGCTTTGTGGGTCTAATGCTTCAAACTGTGTGTGTGCTCGTTGTGTGTTAGATAATAATCCAAATAACTGCAGAGCATAAAGAAAGTGAACTCTGGTGACACGCAGGGAGGAGAGAACATACCAGGAGGACTGAGAGCTTACGAGGAGATCAATGTGAGGTTTTTGTGCCAAATCACAAAAGTGATGGGTAGAAATGTTCAATATCGCAATAACATTCGTATATTACGATTTATTATTTTCTAAACTGCAAATTATGCGGTTTGTCAACATCTGTTTAATCTAATTACACACTTCCTCTCAGTTCATCTGACTTCAATACTTTTTAGTGCAGCAAACACACACTTTGTTTTGACCAACTTCCTGTCACTCCCGTTGTCGTTGCCATGACCACACCAGATAATACTCAGCACCATCTAGAGGACGGAAACGTTATTACCAAAAACTTTAACTTGCGTTTGCATTATTAATAGTTCTATAATAAAAGATCCATACTTATCTTCCGTTTATTGATATAAAATTGTCATGCAAAATATTGTATACAGCTGGTAGAGCTGATGGCTGACGGCTTTGCTTGGAAAATGGTTCATTTTGTTCAAGATTTTATTTTTCAAAGAAAATAAAGTGCAGACTCTTTTTCATAATCCCGTAAATAACTCATGAAATTAAAGTTGATTATGAGTGGTCTTTCGCCAATCATTGGCATATATAATGCAATTTTCCTACAGGTCTGACCAGGAAGTGGAGCTTTTACCGATGAACGTTGAATTTTCCTACCGACGTCCACAGGAAGCGGAGGCTGCACCCGAGTCGGCCAACAGTAAGTTGGCCATTCTTTTGTCTGCTTAATACTTTTGACACAAATCTAATCACATACAAACACTTTTTTATCCACATCCCAAGATTCATTGCGCGCTGGTGAAATATATCATGAAGCATAACTTCTATCATAATATGAAAACTTGAAAAGTTGCCCAGATTTCAATATGCAGGTGCCTTTTGCTATGTTTATTCCAGTGGTGGAGGGTGTGGTCCAGCTGTTGGAGGGGCTCAGTGGCAGGCTGCTGGACAGCCTTCAGGAGGTCCTGGTAGAGAGAAGCAAACTCACCCTGGGAAAGGAGCTTGGCAAAGGTCAGTTCACGATTCGTCACAACAATAATCCCATTTTAGCCTCATAATGCAGGAAATCGTTTTGCAAATGTTTAAATAGAATGAATGTCTTTAAACCTTCCTACATCACTCCTGATTGGTCAAAGCAGCACCGTTGACTTTCATGCTGGAGGGCAGAGGTCATGTCCTGTCACAGTGCAGCAGTGAATGTTTTGTTTAAAAAATAATTAACTATAGAGATAACATTGAGTGCTATTTTCACTGCTGCAGGAGAGTTTGGCTCCGTCTATGAAGGGGTCTTTACACCGGACGAAGGAGTGGACATCAAGGTGGCCGTGAAGACCATGAGAGGTGAGGTCGCTGGGTCCACCTGACACGGACAAGCTAACTAGCTAACTAGCTAACTAGCCAACTAGCCAGACATCCGGCTCCGGAGCTGCGTCCACTCTCTTCCAACGCCAACGCTGACTCATGTAGTCAACATAACTACAACTCACAACAATCTTTTGTAGCCTACTAATGAAATCACCTCTGAAAACACTTCAACGTCCGTTCTACTCCTATTTCTGTGACTCTGCTACGTCTTATATTTTGTCATTTTTCTCCTTCCCACACGTCTAGTTGGAATCCACAGCCAGGGAGACTTACATGAGTTTCTGAGAGAGGCCGAGATCATGAAGAACTTTGATCATGAAAACGTGGTCAGACTACTTGGTGAGATGTAATTCACTACCAGAACGCTGTACCATTCAGCTATTTCCCTTAAGCACTGCGTAGGACACATCCACTGTGATACATCCCAGAATCCATTGCATCCTGGTGGTTTAATTTTGGAGTGAGTTGGCATTTGCATTGAAAGGCAGTTTCCTGGAAAGGTAATTGCGAATGTAATTGAGTTGGAAGGGAACCTAATTTTGTGTTGTCCTGCTGATAGGAGATCAGACAACGCCTCATGTGCTTCACCATTCGGTGGGTAAATCAATAGCTCATTAGATTAGCCATTGGTGCATTTTACAACAAGGTCGACATTTTGACCCAACAGCTTCACTTGTATTGCAGCTCCACAGTAATACTTTGGTCTTGACTTCATATAATAACTTCTTATACCGAATGCTCAAATATTAAAAACCCAGATTTGGGTAAAGTTCAGTAAATGTGACACGGTTTGTGTGGGTGGGGATGTAAATGTTGTTATTGTACCCCCAGACTCAGTTTAGGCTTCTCTCCTCCATGACAGCAGCAGTCTTTGTGACAGATGTGTTTGTCCTGCAGGGGTTACGTTACAGAGAGAGCAGGACGCTCCTCTGCCTGTTCCTCTGCTCATCCTGCCGTACATGAAACACGGAGACCTGCGCCGCTTCCTCATTGCTGCACGATATGGAGATATACCCATGGTGAGATCACACAAGGACATTTGACTCGATAGAAGAAGTGGTTCGCTCCTTCATGATAAAGAGCCACCATGCCATCCTTTCTATCTGTTATAATTACATAACTAACTGCTAAAATAAAGTCCAGCAAGGCAAGAAACAATCAGACAGCTAATGTTAACGTAGCATAAACACGGACGCGGAATTTTCTTTCAGTTGGCCATATTTAATGTTTATTTCTCATCTACAGTTTATGTTAGGTTATGTTTAGCTGGTCGTCCGGAGATAAAGCAGTAATTAAGTGAGCCTGGCGATAAATGAGTCTGTAACCATGGTAACTAGCATGTAGGCTTCACATTAAGGATCCTGGCAGCACCGGTTTCAGGATGTTTGAGACATTAAAACACAAAACACAACTGTCTTTAAAGGTCTATTGTGCAGGATTTATGGTGATCAATTAGCAGAAATGGAATATAATATTCACACTGTTTTAATTTGTATAATAACCTGAATAACCTTTTGTTGGCTTAGAATGAGGGATCAGGTCCTCTTCACGGAGTCTGCCATGTTTCTACAGTAGCCCAGAACACGGTCTCTAGAGAGACCCTTTCACGTTTTTACATAAGTAGTACAGTAGTTCTCTGACACGCTTGGATGGGGAGGGGTGAGCGAAGGGGTATGCAGTTGGTTGCGATCTGCATCCTCATCACTAGATGCCACTAAATCCTAAACACTGCTCCTGTGTTAAATGTTGAACAGTAAAGATAATGTGACTTTCTTTTCACCACACCGTCACCGAAACATGCTGACTCTGCACATTCTCAATGGCAGTTTGTGAAATAGTCACAAAATTGAAATCTACTGACTGTACTCGTGTACATGGACAAAAGTCCTGTGTTTGTTTGACCCCCTCCCACCATAAGTAGTCTTTCTCAATATTTAATACCAAGTCACTCGCTCTGGCTGTTGCATAGTCACATGGATGCGTTTAACTTGTATGTCCACCGCGAAAAAGGAATCTAATCCACTTTCTATTGGGGTTGTTTTCGTGCTCAGGGATACGAGAACAATGGACAATTTGTGTCCCTGTACACAAGACAAAAAGATTGCATTTTGTGACAATTCCACGACCTTGCCGTGAGACTGGGCTGGCTTCACAAATGTCAACATAAATCACATAATCCACCCTCCTCTACCTCCTCTGCCAGTCTGTGCCCCATCAGAGTGTCCTGCGCTTCATGATTGACGTTGCAGCAGGGATGGACTATCTGAGCTCAAAAGGGTTCCTGCATCGAGACCTGGCTGCACGCAACTGCATGTGAGTCCATCGGAGGGAGGCGTGGAGAGAGAGGGGGAGCTCAAATGAAGGACTCCTTGTTCATATATGAGTGCGTCTCTGTCCTCCACCATTGGTATTCCACCATGGCGTGTATCTGGGAAGGAAACTGCTTAAAATGTCAATAAAGCAAACCCAGGGCCTCAGAGGAGACGGGACAAAATACAACAGAACTCTCAATCTGTTATTGAAAACATTGCCTTCCTTTACCCGTGCTGGTTATGCAATATGCATCTTGTCGATGTGCTTCTCATCCACAGGCTGGGCGATGACCTCAGGGTGTGTGTGGCTGACTTCGGCCTGTCCAAACAAATCTACAGCGGCAATTATTATCGTCAAAAAGTAGCGACCCGTCTGCCGATCAAGTGGATGTCCATGGAGAGCCTGTCCGAGTCCGTCTACACCACCAAAAGTGACGTGGTGCGTTCGGTCTCCGTCATATGATCAGAAGTCGACTCGTTTCTGGATTGTGACATTGACTGAATGTAAAACTATTGACTTCTTGTCTCTGTCCGCTCAGTGGTCCTTCGGGGTCACCATGTGGGAGATCGTGTCCCGGGGGAGGACTCCCTATCCTGGGGTTCACAACCACGAGCTGCTGGAGCTGCTGCTGTCCGGACACAGGCTCAAACCTCCCGAGGACTGCGACCGAAGGCTGTGAGTTCCTGTGTTCGTGACCTGGACCTTCCTCATTTTATATTTTGATGAGCCTTTTTAAATATTATGAGGTGCTGGAGGATATAGAAGTAAATGAATGTTGTTTATGTGTAATACTAATAATAGAAGGCATTAGGCGGACATCTCACAAAAGCATACAGTAAGTCCTAGTTTACAGGTATAATATGCCTCACCCTGCCCACTTCATCTTGCTTTGTCATCTCACCCCAAACACAGTTATGAAGTGATGCACAGCTGCTGGGATAAGGAGCCGAGCCGCAGGCCTGGCTTCAGGGAACTGGGCGAGACACTGAAAGGTCTTCTGTCTGAACTGCCGGTGCTGGAGGCCGGCCAAGAGGCCCTCTACATGAACCACAGCCTGGAGGTAGCTGCTGCCGCTGCTGCTGCTGGTGCTGGTGCCTCTCAGGATCCAGAGACAGATTCTGGGGGAAGATGGGAAAATGTCTACCTGCCTGCTCCTGTGGGCGCTGCTGCAGCCAAAGACGAGGATGTGGAAATAGAGGATGGATACCTTAAGTATGTTTCTGGATCAGCAGATAAGAGGGAGGATAATCTCTCAAAATGACTTTTTATGAGTTACAAAATGTAACTATATCAAAGTGGACCTCTCATGAACTGTGTGTGAGAGAGAGGCAGAGATATAGAGTCTGTGTGTATAAACAGCTTGTGGCGTTCGTTACAGGCTCCGCTCCTCTGATCTAACCATGGGTGCCCCAGGGAACGGGAACTGGGTGCCCCCCTTACTAAATATGGAAGCTGATGGAGAGTGAGAGACAGAAACAAAAATGTATTTTTGCACTTTTTAAATGTTTTGTATATCCGTATGGTATATCTGATTCCAGAGAGTATATGTTACAAGAAAATGTCCACATGTTTATGGAAGACAATTCCTTTATTTTGTGAAATAAATGAAAAGACAACAAATTGACATGATGGCACAAACAAGAGTTTAACTGTTTACTTGTGGTTTTAAAGGCGAGGTGAAACAGCATTTCCAGAGTATCTATCTTCCGTTTGATGACGCATTTCTGAGTGAAACAGGACAGACAGGCGGGACGTAATGCTGGGAGGAATTTGATGGTTGAAAAGATTAGCTCACCACCTTCTCTAGCTCGGGCAGCAAAAGGGTGCAGACTGATGGATTGATGTTGTGATTGTTTATATTGGTTTTTACAAGCTGATGGAAGCATGCATCATATTTATTTAAAAAAATGTTTGTGGCATATATTTTTAAAAAGGTGCACAATATGGGAAAGGATTGTATCTAATAGGGCCTATGTTTAAAAAAGGGGGGGGGAGCATTTTTAATTTATTTAAATACTTTAAATAATTCAGTATCTTGGCTCATCATGGCTGTTGATAATTATGGTAATATTAATTGTGTTTACATCATCAGCGCCTAGCAGCTGAAAAAAAGCCCTTTTGTTGTGAATACAGTATATCCTGTTGTCCTCAGTGAGCAGGGTACAGTGTAGTCTGTCACGTAACGTCAGTTGTTGTTCTGTTATGATAAACTACAAATCCCAGCACCACTCTAATTCTCGGTTCGTCCTGGTTTCTGAGTAGCGACACGTCACCTCACGTCACTACCGCACCTGCGCAGCCATCTTGAGCCTTTAGCAAGCAACGGACACAGAAAGGCAGAAAAATAGGAGTAAAAAACAGCAGCCTAGCCCGAGGAAACAGGGATATGTCCGCTAGAACCGAGGATATATGAAACGATAAAGGCCGAACACAGCGGAACGACTACGGGACAGCAACGAAGCCGGTATTTACAGCCATCTAAGTGCCTCGGATAGCCGGACCTACAAGTCATCTTTTCTGCCGGAGTAGGAAGGAAGAGCCGAGTCGCCGACAGAAAAACATCCAGAGTGAAACCATGAATCCCGAATAGTGAGTTACATTTAACCCGCTCCGCTGTAACACGGCCGCTCTCGCGTTCAGTTAGAAATAATAATCGTGTTATGTTGTTTGTGGTGTACCCTTATACAAATAATGCAGGCTAATTGTTCTGTCGATACACGTATTGTTAAACATTAGCTAGCTGGCTCGCGTGAACAGGGCGCGGACGGCTTCTTTTAATGTTTCTCGCGAGCGTGTTTCCTTTAAACGTCAGCTGACAGTTAGCTCGTGCCTCGCCGTGTCGGTGGTGGCACGCGACCCTTTTCACGGGGCTAAATAAGCGGAAACCCCGGTGTGCGAAACCAGAGTGAAAACGTTCAGAGTGAACGTAGTTTAATCGAGAATCTAGCTGGACAGAAACGTTACGTCAAATAACGAACAGGTTGACCAGTAGCCCCGATAAACAGCCGTTAAACGTTAGCTTATTGTTGCCCCCTAATTTGATTATACGTTTAAGTTCGTTGTGTTTGTGGACACGAGCATGACGACAACTTAAATTTACGTAATTCAGACGTCTGGTAACGTGACTCTAAAATCGCCATACATGCTACAGACAGGTTTCTACTTTGCTCATTTCAGCCTGTAGACATTGCTTCCTTTTAACTACAAGGCTAGCAGAGTCGACGTGTCGTGTTGTTATTCTTTTCATGTATTTAACCACCATTTGTAGTTCTAACTATTTAGTTGATGCCGAATTAAAAACGTGGCGATCTTGAATGCTGTCGTACCTGCTATGGGTGTTAATTTCGCACGTAAAAGCCTCTCTCCGCAGCCTAGCGCGTCGAGGCTAACGCCCGATGATATGGCAGCAGGTAGCCGGCGCCTGACACCGGACCTGCAGCCCTGAAATGAATCTGCCTCGGTGCTGAAACAGCGGCTGTCCCGGAGCCGACAGCAGAAGCTTCCCTTTGACTAACGAAGGAGCCCCGTGTAATTAGCTTAGCCAACACCTCCACACCCTTAGCAGACAACCTTTATTTCTCTACATGTTTACACATGCTGTATAACTTTGTGGGTGTTAGATATGCCTTAATATTTACTAATGCTTCATACTACGGAAGTCATGAGAATCTATCAATACCATCTTTTGGGTAATCGGGTTGTAAACAAAATCAATTTGATCAGCATTTGAACTCCTCCAACATGACACTGGCTTTGTATTTTTAAGTCCCTCATATGTGGAAACCCCTCTCCAATGCATCGTTTGCATCTCAATGCATCTCAAAACTCGTCAAAAAGCTGCAGATGAACTGGATAACGATCCAATTATTAACATATTATTAACACTGACTTGATAGGTTATTATAAAAACCATTTATTCCAAACTCATTAACATTTTTTTGTGTTGCAAATGTGTCTTACATCGCTAAATATATATTGTACATAAGCCATCTTTATTGAATGCATCAGTGTGTAATGTTGTCTCCACATGACGGTTGAGAGTTTAGTATAACTGTATAATAGATGATCAAGTGATGTCTGATCAGAGAGTGAAAACTGTCGGAGCATTTGATGGTAATCTTAAGTAGTGTTTGGTGTTTCATACAGACCAATTAAGTAATGAGGTGCCGCTTGCCCAGTGACACATCTTTGACAGCCTACAACAGTGTGTTTATCACAGTATGGCCCTGCTTATTTACTTTTTGGTGCCGACCAAAATCTGTCCTTGAAAGCTGGCTTCAAATCTTGGGTCAGATTCCTAATCGTATTTATGTAATCTTTTATCAGTTCTAGATTTAAATGATAATTTTTCCAATTCCAATTTTATTTGTTCCTTTATGCTGGAGTCAGCTCTAACTTTAAAAATAATTAGCCAGGCCGAAACTCTAGTGTGACGGCTTCATTTGCTTCATCATTGTCTGTAAAACAGATGCCTGAGCAAACACACCAACGCACGTGGAGCACTGTCTGGTTCTGACTGTGACAGCAGTGCCGTTGCTGTCTCTATTTATTTAGGTGAAAAAGTTGATGCCACTGATGGCAAACTATGGACTAGAATTGGTTGCTAATTTATCAAAATGGTTGCTAGTGGTAACCTGGCAACCCTTACTGTTGCTGTATTATATGTTAATTTGTTGTTATTTTTTTAAATTTTGGAGAAAACATTCACAGGCAGGATCAGTTATATATAATGCTATGCACATAACATGGTCTTTGGATTACTTGTTGCAATGAATGATAACTGATCAACCAGTCCTGGTGGCCCTCAGCATCAGTGCACATCAACACAAGCTGCAACCATGTCGAAAGGTGAACTGGGCTGATTGCAACAGTGCTGTTGATCCACGGTTTGTGAGACACCGCCAGATGTATCAGTGTCAGGCTGTGATACAGGTCTCAGTTTCCTATGACACAAGAATAGCAGTGGCATTGGGCAATTCTCTACAGCTGTCTGCGCTGTGTGTCAAATTCATGTGATGTTGTTTTCCTCGCAGTGATTGGGTGAAGTGGAGGGTGGGGGATGTTGTTCTGTGATTTTGGGAGAACTCGCTAGTAGTAGGAGCGAGTTTCACACCCCAACAGTAAAAGATAAACATTTAGAAATGTTTTTTAAAAGTATTGTTTAGGTATCAGTGCTGCAGGTCAGGTATGGGTGTGTCCATGATACCCGGTCCTAATTCCAGGGCTGGATTAACCTGCTGGAGGGGCCCAGGGTACGATGTGTATTTGGTCCCTTTTAACCCTCCCATTTCTCCATCGGATTACTACCTGGCCATTTATTTATTATTGATCTGCAAAGTAGTTGGACTAAATTTAATACTCAAGGTCCTCTCACTAGTTTTTTCTGGAGCTTTCAACCTCAACAACTGAGATGCGGTTGACAGCTTCAGAAAATACTATAAAGGGGACCTTTTGAGTAAACTTTTTTTTGTTAAAACACAAAATTTGTATGCCACATAAAAGTTAACACCAATGTCAATCTGAATTATTTATATCGGGGCTGATTGGGGCATATTTCACTTCATCTGTAATTGCAAAAATAAGGCAGATTAATATCCAATCCTTACTTTCTGTACTCTTTGCTGCACCGACCTTCGTTTTCACTGGTTGAAATGATAAATTTCACCGGCGGCAGATTGTATCAGCCGTCACTAATTCATTTTAATTATGTGAGTGACTTGATGATGGAACAAAATCAAACTTGGCTGATGTCTGGTTGAGAGCTCTCTGCAGCCGTAGTGTGCCTGTACTTGTAGTTTCAGCAACCCTCACAGTCAAACGTCTTCTCTAGTAAAAAGATCCGCTCATCAGAGGTTTCATGAGTCATATCCTCTCAGTTTCACTTTCATTCATATCATATCAACCATCACATTGAAGATTAGAAATGTACTTGTTTTGAACCAGGGCCATCAGTATTTAGATTGAGGTGCTTGTGAAAAAATAGCTGTTATTTGAAAGTGATACATATGTATTTAATTAACAATTAGTTAGACGCAGTATTGTGTTGAGACTCTGTATTGGCAAACACATGATCTAGATCTTGATTCATAATAGAAGGATCAAGGACTCCCATCATGTTTCCTTACATAAAATGATTCCAGTGAGGTCTACACCATAATGTCTGCAGATTTAAGACTAAAAGAGAACAGTGTATCAGATTGGTAACTGGAATCCTCAGCTTTAGTTGAGGATTCAGAATCTGGATTGAGGATATGAAAAGTCGGATTGGTGCATCCCTACCTGAGGTACATTTTTTATCACAGTGTAAGGCTGCATGATTAATTGTTTCTGCATCAACATCGTGATGTGCGCATGCATTGTAGTCACATCGCCGGATGTGTGATGTTGGCAAATTAAGTCATGTCATGCTACAACTATTATCTACCGGATACAAAGGAAAACTCCCATGATTCTCATTTTTCATGGATAATCCAGTATTTCTGATTTATGACATGCAGCCTGGGTCGGCCCGCCACAGTTTCATGATGAACTCTCTATATTTACACTTTTTACACCGGCTGTTCTGTGTGGGAGGAGCCTCTCCCCAGCGAGTGTATTTCCCCGTAGCAATGCACCGCGACTGGGGATGTTAGGTCGGCATGGAAAGGCTGGGTTGAAGGTGGCTCGCGGATACGACTGTGAGCATTACAGCAGCCCTCACCTTGACCTCGCTTTACTCTCCTTTCATGCAAGAAGAGCCAAAACCAACAATGAATACATAGTAACAAACAGTATTGTGTGCATGCATACCAGATCTCGGTGGGTCTTCTTCCTCTGAGCCAAAAACACATCAAGAAAAAACTGCTGATCAGTTGATTCAAGGAGACTTGGAGCTTTTGTTGTTACTCTGTTGCTGGATGAGGAGGGAGGAAAAAGGAGTTTTGGTATCATGGCATACTGAAAAAAGATAAAGTTAATCATAATTTAAAAACCACTAATGTCAGCTTTTCGTCTGTGTGTGCCGTCTTCTGTTCTACCACATCTACTGGCATCAAAACAGGAAGGTTCTAATCTGGATTGTTTTTCTTTCAGTGACTATCTGTTCAAGCTCCTGCTCATCGGAGACTCTGGAGTCGGAAAGTCCTGTCTTCTGCTGCGCTTTGCTGTAAGTAGTCCTGTCTCACTCTTTAAAACATGGGTGTCTGTCCCCGCTGGCCTTTGCTCTCTGCTCATCCTGCTGTCGGCCTGAGCCCTGTTGTCCCTCTCCGCAGGATGACACCTACACAGAGAGCTACATCAGCACCATCGGGGTGGACTTTAAGATCCGCACCATCGAGCTGGACGGCAAGACCATCAAACTGCAGATTGTGAGTATTCACACACACACACAACACCCTCTGTAAACCTCACCTGAGCTCAGGCTTACATCCAGCCATTGTGTGTGTGTGTGTCGAGCTGTAACTGGATCCTGTGTTAATTAAGGAAACAGGCTTTGCCATCCCAAAGACATCCATACAGTGGCTCAAACAAACACAAACACACACACACACACACATGAAAAGCACACTACACTGTGCCCCGAGCACCTGGCCGACGCAGAGTCACTGGTAGAGTTTGTTTTTCCTGAGACCAGCGTATTTTTGAATAGTGTTTACACTATGCTACAAACATCACCAGCGTGATGAGGCGCTGCACGTTTGGTGTTTTAATCTGGGTGCCGAGAGTTTGAAAATGCTCAACTTTGAATTGCGTTCATCAATGGTACTTTTCTACCAAGTCTTCCAATCAAAGAGGAGGAGGGTGGGACAAATACCATGTAAAAACCCCCATGGACCTCCCTCCCATACATGCTTAAGGCTTCCCTTCATGCGGAGCGAGAGCCAGAGCAAGTAGGCCAACTCAACCTTGTACTTGGCTGAAAAAACCCCCCAAAAAACCCACTGCATCTCCAAAGTGCTTTCAGCTGGGTGTTTTCAGACACAAAATGTGACGTGAACATTTTAAATCATATGAAACAGAAAGCATTATACTTGCATGTTTAAAAATAGATATAGATATGAAGATATGTGTTTTCCTATGATCACTTGGTAAAACATGAATTATGATTGTGAGGAATCACCAACAGTAATCAGTGAACATAGACACACAGTCTCCTACTATATGTAGCCTCTTAAATGCACAGTATTCATTATTTAAAGCTTAATCAAGCAAATTGATGTTATTCAGGAAGCTGATATCAAACACGTAGCCACTCTCTACTCTGCAGGTAGCTCTCAGTCTCAAAAAGGTTAGTGACCCGTGAGCTGAACACTCCTGCAGATAAATGGAGTTACTGTAACTGGTCCTGTTGTGATGGTGAGTCATTCAGCAATTTGCCCCTGTCGAAATTGAACATGCAGTAACCTGGAGCTTCCTGTCACCTAAAGGACCGTGTCAGGCTATGTTACTAGGTTATTCTTTGTGTTTACAAACTGGTACATTTCAGATTTACGTCATAAAAAGTTCTCTTATACATTGGCGCCAACGTCCAACATTTAAAAACCATATGTTTTGTGATTTGCTCCTTTGTCTGCATTGTGATCCTCAAACGTTCTATACATTTTTGTTTTGGTCTGGGTTCTATCTTTTTGTTGACTGCAGCTCCCCCTGCATATGTTTTTAAAGTACTGGTTGACCTGTTCCTTGCAGAGGCAAGACTAAAATGTTTGAGCCCCAAAACGTACTGAGCACTTGGATTTAGTATTACTTCCTAAGCAGCGTTCAGATTTATTTCCAGGAACTCGCCTCCAAAGAGGGCGGACAGTGGAAACAAGAGCCGAGCCCCTGACAATGACTACACATCACGTTTCATTGTGCTGTGCAGCGGAAAGGACCAGTTATGAGCATTCAGGGCTGTCGGTTTTAAATAAGCTTTATTCAGGTTGTTTATTTTGATGTACAAAGTCTGAGGTCACCATCCGGTTATTAGAGCAGGACTCTGGCTTTGATATGTTTTACTAAACCAAGTGTTAATCAGGTTTGTGCTGTCAGATGATGTGCCTGCTCCCATGCATTCAGAGCAAAGGAAAAGACTACAAAACATCCAGTGTGCCCTTCACAGGCACAGAAATAGAGCTGATAATGTTAGAATCTGGCGTTCACCTGCAGACTCGCAGTCAACCGCCGACTTCATCAAAGCACAAGTTTGTTTTTTTCCTTTTCCATAAATACTTTAAATGAAACACGG
This sequence comes from Chelidonichthys spinosus, assembly GCA_029853015.1. Lineage (NCBI taxonomy): Eukaryota > Metazoa > Chordata > Actinopteri > Perciformes > Triglidae > Chelidonichthys > Chelidonichthys spinosus. Next base: position 5,864,437 of record CM056843.1, on the reverse strand, counting down.
TTACTTCTCAAGTGAAAGCCAGTCTTCAAATACTTGCCGAGTGTTGCGGCGAGCAGGAACAAAGAAATGTTGCTCATGAAAACATGGAAATCAGAGCTGTGCTCTATTAGCTCGTAAATGAATATGTTAAACTCATGTGCATTTACACATCAGACAAACACGAGATCTTGAGATTGTCTCAAGGGTTCTGAGGAGGGATGGGTTATTAATTAATTTATTCAGTTTTTGTTTGTATAAATAGTGTGTTATTGCTAATATTGTCTCCCATTTTCTGTGTCTCCCAGTGGGACACTGCTGGTCAGGAGAGGTTTCGTACCATCACCTCCAGTTACTACCGCGGAGCCCACGGCATCATAGTTGTATACGATGTGACAGACCAGGTGGGTCAGACTGAATCCTCAAATACTTGTGATATATGATGGCGTACTTTTGTTTTGTTAATTTGAGTATTCCTCCTGTACAAATGAAAGGTTTTGTGTTCCAGTTTAAATGTGTTAATGTGAGCTTTCCATTGAAACATAACATTTCAGTTGCAAGACATTTTTTTTTGTGTGTGTTTGATTCAACACAATCCAAAGGGATTCTGGTCCCACCTTGACACACATAGAGCTAATTCATGATCAGTACATTAATTAAAATGTGATTTTAGCTTTTAGAAATCAACTACAGGTAAAACTACATATCTTTCCTCTAACCTGGATTACTATTTATCAATCTAGAAAGAGTTTTTGTGTGAGTTGCTGAGTGTTGGAGAGATGGACCGTAGAGAAGTCTGACTTCAATCTAATGAGACTAGATGACGGTTGGGATCCGCTCCAGCCCCCCGTGACCCAAACAGGATGAGCAGTGATTGATAATGGATGGATGACAAAGTGCCAAAAAATACATTTGGAAAAAATCAACAGCAATGTCTTTGTCCAGGAATCATGAACTCATTTCCAAGCTAATCCGCAGACGATGTTGTAAGCAGTTTCATGGAGGAACTATTTTCTATTCTTTTTTTACGCCTGCCAACCATATCACGCTACAGAAGGAAGAGTGTATCTCCTCGAGAGGCTCGTGCTCATGAGAAAGTGAGATATAATCCTCAGCTTAGCTGTAACGTTAGCTACCTCAGCGGTGCTGTGTGAGCTAGCAGAGGGTTAGCAGTTGCATGCTTCCTTCTGCTCAGTGATTCAGTTGGCAGGTGTAGTTCAGTAGAAAGAAAATCCTAAATGACTACTCACAACGTCTGTGGATCATCTCGAGTAACCAGGTCACGACACATAAACTGTCTAGAGTGATGGATAGGAAAAAGGAGGAACAATATTAGTATATAATATTTTGCTTTTATGGTAAACTATCTTCATAGACGGTCAGTGCTCATAATTAGGACAAAATAAAACCTTATAATTAACTCTTAAATGCAGCCTATATTATTATATATTAGGGCAGGTCTTCTTATTGGATTACATATATTGTGCAGGTGTCTAAATGTGTAACTAAATACCACTGCCCAGTCATAGCCCAGTTACCACCAATGCTTTTCCTGCTCACATTCTTGTCATTGTGCAGGAGTCTTATAACAACGTCAAGCAGTGGCTCCAGGAAATCGACCGCTACGCCAGCGAAAATGTCAACAAGCTTCTGGTGGGCAACAAGTGTGACCTGACCACTAAGAAAGTAGTGGACTACACAACAGCCAAGGTACGGCTGCTTTTTAACACCTTGTTATTGGACTCCATCAGGAAGGGATGCACATTTCATACAGTTCTCTTAGTCACTTAATCAGTTCATGACCATGTCAACATTAATGAAAACTTCCAATAGAATTATGTATTTGAGTAATGGCTTTGGTGAGCAATGAAGTAAATAAAGACAACAACGAGGTGATTTCAATTATTTTACTTTAATTCAGTATAATGTACATGAACCGTCATACTGATCACCCTGCTGAAAACACTACCTTTTTATATATTAGTAAAGAAATGATGACTTGTTTAACTTCTTTAGATAATCACATGGAAATTAGTACATCTTTTTTTCAACAAATGTTTACATTTGGAATTAGTGAAGTCGGAAACAATCCGATGCAGCCACCACTGGAATCTAATTCTACAATTAGTATATTACTAATAATATTAATGTTGCCTCGTCTTTATCTGCAAAGGCGCACAAATACAGACTTTAAACACAATGAATAGACAAAAAGCTGCATTCAAATGTTGATTTAGTATTGGAACTTGTTATGAATGAAGCTTTGAAGCTTCCAACGATCAGGTACCGCCCTAAATGTGTCTGTCAGACTGGACAAGCAAGTGAGACGGCATTCTTTGTATTACAAGCTTTCTGGACCTGTTTTTAGATGCTAATGAGGCATTGTTGTTATTAAATATGTGCATAAATTTCTAGAACATGAATATGAAAGGTCAAAGGTTTTTACAGAGGGCATGTCGGATATCTCTTTGTATCATTCCATAAATAAAAAATTACTGTCACCAGCCATTAAAAAAATCTATTTTGCCATGTTTCTATTAATAAAATGTTGTATAATCATATATCAACAACCTTTAAAAACTTTCAGAATGATATGTGAAATATCGCAGTCATCCATGTTGTCAGCACAACAGGGGACTAAAATATCTAGAACCACTGTTAGGCCTTGGTATGTTTCACTATAAATGTCCTCCTTTTTTCCCGGCAGGAGTTCGCCGACTCTTTGGCCATCCCCTTCCTGGAGACGAGCGCCAAGAACGCCACCAATGTAGAGCAGGCTTTCATGACCATGGCCGCCGAGATCAAAAAGCGCATGGGCCCCGGGGCCACGGCCGCCGGCGACAAGCCCAACCTAAAAATCGAGAGCACCCCGGTCAGGCAGTCTGGAGGGGGCTGCTGTTAAACAACCCCTCACCGACACCACCGCCGACCATCACCTCCACCATTCCCCCCCCCCCCTTTGTTCTCCTTCTGTGTTCCCACCCATCACGTCCGCCTCTCCCACACCCCCACTCCATAGCACCCTGGAACCCACCCAGCTCCCTGACTCGCCTCCTACCAGGAGATCTGGGGACGGTTGGAGTAAACTGTAAGAGTGTTGAGATCAGGAAACCGATTGAAATCTTACGAGTGTTCATTCAGGCCCGCCACCCATCAAAGGAGCGAGAGAGGGGAGCGAACGGCCTGTGAGGGAGGGACAGAAACAGACACAGAGGCCACTTTTACTTTCTGCCAAGACGACAGAAAGAAAACGGATACGGGGGAGATTGCTATTGATTTAGAGTGGAATGGGGGCAGTGGAAGATTAGGTTTAGATACCAGTGAGCTTATCTCACACACACACACACACACACACACACACACACACACACACACTGTAGTGGAGTGGAATAGGTTAAAAGAGATTTAAGCCTCTTGGCCGAACACTTTTCTCCTCAGGCTGTCTGTCTTTGCTGATCTCATCTTAGGTCTTACCAAACTTTTCATCCCTGGTATGATTTCACACACACACACACACACACACACACACACACACACACAGTGTTCCCAAACAGTGACTCATCATTGCCATTTTACTGATGAAGATTGAGGTAAAGCCCTTCTCCCTCCGTCTGTCCTCCTCTCCTCCTCCTCCTCCTCCTCCTCCACAGCTTCCACTCTCTTTCTTCAGGTGTGTTCAGACCGAAAGCGGAGGGAATTTGCCTTTTTGTCGTTCACGTGAAATTGCCCCACACAGTTTAACACCGCTGATAATCTGACTGGGCACGTACCTGCCCTCCTCAGCTTGTGCCGTATTGCTCAAGTCTTCATTTGTATGCGCTGTCGGTTTGAAGGAAATACCAACTCCTGCCAGCTGCCTGCAAATGATGACAACAGTACTTGGCAAATAGCCAATCAAATTGCAGCGGGGAAACAGGCAATCCCCGATCTCACTTGGCATCCAATTTGTGCTTTCATTGCCAAAGGCTTTGCGTATTGTTATTTTCCCCATAGCCCAGACCCCGATCAGTTCAGACTATGCTATCCATCCACTGGCCTTAAACTGTAGAATAATAATGGAAGGAGGGGTTTTTTTATGTCATGCATTCATTATAACACCACAAAACCCACACAAGTTTCACCGCTGTCTGAACACACCTTTTTAAGCTTCTGTACACGGATGAGGGAGGTAGTCATGTGGCACATATAGCCAATAGCCACACAAGTTAGCAAGCCAGCTAGCTTGGTTGCTAATAGTAAGTTATTAGTTGACCTAATAGAGGAATTTGCTTGACTCCTGTCTGCAAACCTAGTGTCTTTGTGAGGAATGTTTCTATTTAAGTGGATGCTGCAACACAGCTAAGACGATAGCCTGCACCAGTTTGATTCTCTCGCTCCCACTGACGCTAGAACTTGAGACCTATGATGAGATCACATGCAGGAGAGGCATCGGCATGCAAAGACGGACCGTAGTTAGATTTGAGGGAAGCATTAACCAAACTCCTCGCTCAATACTGGGGGAGAAGAGGACCACAGTTGACTCCACACATAGGCGTCGGAGCTGGGTTGGCGGTGGGGGTCGTGAGAACTGGAATGTGTGTTGTAAGTTTTTATTTTTTAGTCTTCATTTCATATATAAAAGAAAGCAATGTGACAAAATGCTGTAACATTTGGCTTCCTGGAGTGACACTAAATATTACAGTCCAATGGCAGATAACACGGTGAGGGGGGGGACGCACACACTCAGAAGCAATTGGCAATACTCTGCATTGATCTTACAATGACTGTTTTATTGTTGTCGTGGTTTTTATTATTATTTGTTCTGTTTTTCTCATTGATGCTCCTACTAGAAACACGTTGTACATGTAGCCGAAGCTCTCGTGTTGAGTTTGTGACGGACTAGGTTTTAGGATGTCATTCCATCGTTGCTTGTTTGCAGATGAAGCTGAGGTGGAGATGTGGCGTGGGTGTGTCTGTTGGGCCCTTTAAAACGGCTGCCGTTCCTTCCCTGAGATCCTCCTGTTTGTCAAACATCACCATGTCTCCGTTTGGTCACGTGGTTCACACCTTTTTGTGCGTTCAGCTTCCTAATCGGATCTAATCTTGTGTAATTCTTCTGTTTACATTATGAGTCTTTTCCATTAATTACTGAGTACACTTCAGACCAACTAGGCTGCATGTTTGTTGTGTCAGGCGCTGTTAGGGGATTGGACAACGCTTCATTTGAAGTATGCTGAGGCCTTTATATTCAACACATTTAACACACCTGTCTGCAGTTGGTCACCCGAAGACTTCTCCTGTCGTTTTGAAACTTCTAAACACATCTTGACAAACCTGTTTAGGTTGTGATTCATGATCTGTCATAGTCTTTCAGAGTCATTCGAGTGTAATTGACTGTCTTTATGATGTGATTACTTGAGAGGAGCCAACTGGAGATAGCAGGTGATTTATGTGAATGGATCCGACGTGTTTGGATCGGACGTGGGCCGGGCATCGTGGACCGCAAACGGTTGGCGTAGTAACGGTGAAATCAGTGTCAGGGTGAGGCTGTCTATGTGCCTGGAGCTCTGAGCAGCTCTGCTTCTCATAGCGGCGTCAGGTCTCAGCTGTATTTCCAGGGCAACTGGGAGGAATGTGAGGGGAAGAACGCCACCCTTATAGAGGGGCCTCCAGTAAAACCCTCATCAATCTGAGCCACAACTTTTCTACCCCCGTTTTACAAAGAACTGGAGAATACTAGTGAAGTTCTTCTGAGAACTCTGTTTTATTTGTTTCTGTAATCTGAGGTCCGTCTTACAGCGGGGAGATCCAGACCATAGTCAGTTCTTGTTGTGTTTGGGGGGGCGTCTGGAGGTTCAGGGACTGACTGGTCTTGGTTTGCTGACCGGATATGAACTCCCACCTCTCACCCTCCAGCCAACTATGTCACTGATGAATTCCTTAAGATCCTCCCTGACTGGCCCCTCCGCTGAGATGAGGGAGTCCCGCCCAGGCTTCGGTCACCCTCCTGGTTCTCCCTCTAAGAAAACCCTGTGAGGTTCAACAACACCAACACGGTTCCCCTGAAACCTGAATATACACGAGTCCGCATGGCGTCGAGAACAACAGCCTCATCACTGATTGATGCTCGGTCCGAAAACGTCACTTCTTTGGGTGATGGGAGTGACGCACTGATGTGTCGACGGCATCACTTGGAGATGAGTTGTGTGTTTGTGTGTGTGCGAGCATGTGTGTGCACGTGTGTGTGATGGTGGCAACGTTTTCACCAGATGTATTTTTAGCCTTGTTTTTCAGCCCTGTCCATGCAGGACTGGAATATGACATTCAGGGGGAGGGAAGGAACCAGGAGTAACTGTTTGTGTGTGTTAGTTTGTGCGTGTGTGTGTGTGTGTTAGTTTGTGTGTGTGTGTGTGTGTGTGTGTGTGTGTGTGTGTGTGTTAGTTTGTGTGTGTGTGGTACCAGGGCACGGTCATGGTGTAACATTCCTGAGCGTTCTGGACACATGTTGACATCCTAGCAACACACCAGTCTCACTTGAGTAGATGCAAAACAAGCAATCATCTGAAACTCAACACTCAAATCTCTCTCTCTCTCACACACACACACACACACACACACACACACACACATATATGGTTACACTGGTTGTTTTGGGTTTGATGACTGATTTTTTTGTTTGTTTTTTAAATCTTTGTTTCAACAAGTCTTGATATCCTACTGATTTCACTGTATTCATTGAATACTATTGTGTGTCGTCTCGTCCACGGACGTATGAGGGGACGCTGGGTAGGGCGGGGTGTCTGATGAGGGCGGGGTTAAACAGACACGGGGCGGGGGCTTTTGCTTATGAATGTGATTCTGATGAAACAACACTTGACTTCTTTTAAGTTCACTTCTCTGTCCGTTTGGTTTTAAATGGGGGTATTTTCCACGTCATTTGCACACTCGTCCATCGCTGTTCAATGGCTTAATAAAGGCACTCACTAGGTGTTGTTTGTTAATAAAAAGCACCGCAGGAGCTCAACTGTCAGTCACCTTCTGTCTTCTTTTCTGTTTGGCTTGTTCACTTTGGTGCTGTCTCTTCGCTGAGTTTGATCATGTTTTTTTCTGTACATATTATAAATATATATATAATAAAATGATGAAAAAGATCAATGTCAACATGAGAGGTGGTCTGGTATTGTTACTTAACAGTGTCCTTATCACAAGTTCATCAACACTGAGGGACTGTACAAAACTGGAATGGGACTGAGATTTACTTTATATTCGGGTTGTCCGTCCAGTTCCTTCTTGTTATCGACAAATTTCAAGAACGCCAAGAGGGAATTTGTTTCTATTTTTCCATTTCTATTTCAATCTCTTAACTGATAAAAATACTCCTGGTTATGTCTTTGAAATGACACAATAATTAACAAAAATATTTAACAATAGCAATTCTTATCAAAAAGGTTACCGACCCCTGATCTACACCATTCTTAGGCATGTTGGCTGTCTCCATCTTGGACCTTGGCTATAGCTTGGGAATGTTGCAACCAGTGACCTGAAGTGACCATAGTTGGACTGTGGAGGATCGACTGGTGGATCTGAGGAACACGAGCAGCAGAGCGACACCCAGAGCAGCAATCTTACTGGATCTGGATCCATCTGGATTCTCGTAAGAAGCTGTTAACAAAGTAAGCGTCACAATTCAAGTTAAACTTTACAGCTCAGTGTAAAAGTCATCTGAGTAGGGAACTGTATTGACGCCATGGAAGCGACCTGAAAAATCAGACTCAAGAAATTGCGGCCTGAATGCTGAAAAGCTGACACTGCACTTACTTGCTGGTCTAAACCAGATGGCAACCTCCGGGTCTGAAAAGTCAAGTCAAGTCTGAAGTGTCTTAAAGTTTCATTCTCCCTGCTGGCCAACAGGGGGCGTCTCCTCTGGTTGTAAAAAGAAATTCAGTTGCATTGAAATCTGAGAAAATTAGAAACATTAAGAATTCATAGTATTAATCTCTAGTTTCAAGTCATAATAAAATATGGTCCATTTAGAACAAATGGAGCATTTAGAGCAGGGTCTGATTTAGGGTGTGGCTACCTTGTGATTGACAGGTGGCTACCACGACATTGTTACCGGGCCTGGCTACTGATGTTACCATGCCACCATACCACCATGAACCAAAAAAAAACAAAAAAACGTTAAAAAAACGGTATTATGTTGCCACATGTATCAATGTGGGAAATAGCGTAGCAAAGTAGAGACAATGTTTATAGTTTTGCTAGAAGTGTGTTGTGTTACTGTGAAGTGATTTTAAGCCTGAACAGACGTGCAAAGTAAAGTTGTAGGATTTGAACATTTTGGCGACTCCTAGTGGTCGCATTAAAAAATACAACTTGGCTGCTGCCTCACATGAAATGTACCAGCAACTATGTACAGGAAACATTTAGGATTGAGCTTTTAATGGACTGTAATGACTCGTGTCAGCTTTCTATGTCAGTCTGGCCTGCACTTGTTGAGATATTTTAGCTCTGAATACATGAATATTGTCATCACCAGGCCTGAAATGCAAATTATTATTCATTACATCAGGCACTTTGACTAATGCATCTAAATGGTCATGATACTCAATAGGGCTTTTTTTTTTTTTTACACATACACATACAGTACAGGCTCTCTGTAGAAGGACCTGGCTACCACTCTGTAGATCTCTGCTGCCTGTCAGCCTCATGGCAGCCGCCCTTGATTTGTACCCCTTCCTCTCCCTGTGGGCCTTTTAAATAACACACACACACACACGGCCGATCATCAGGAGTTGCAGGCGACTCAGCTGTAGTACATCACTGTGTCACACAGAAACGTTGGAAGGGCAAACGAAGAGATGCCTGACATTGAATATTGCCAGTTGTTGTTCAGGCTCTGATATAAAAACCCTGCGGCAGCTCGGGGTGGGATTGCAGCTGCCCTCTGCAGCCGCAGCTTTTCAGCAGATACTCCATGATCAGCAAGCAATATCAGCCACAATCCCCAAAATACCACCTTTACCTACATCTGGTTGGGATATGCGTGAAAGTGCAGCTTGTGGAGTTCTTGAATCTGGACAAATTGAAGGCTTCGTCATCATTTCCTTCGGCGTTGAAAAGGTGATGAAGCTGCCTCTCTCTCTTTCTCCCTCTCTCTCCTGGTGAGGAGGCACGGGGTGCTTGGTGACCTTGAGTTATTTTTAGCACAATGGGGGCGTTGCAAACTGGAAGCAAGGCTCCACAGTGTCATCTGGGTGCTACTACAGCAGGGAGAGGTGATGGTATCCATCCAGCAGCCTTGATGGAATCATGTAAAGCAGCCGCGCTACTAGAGTTTTGCAGCTGTGTGGCTAAACTTTGAGGATAATATCTTTTTACAACTTTGATCCTATTTTCAAAATTGTAGCAGTTCTACCAACACTGCGTCTGATGCAAGAATCACTTTATTAAGTGCTTGAACTTGCCACTTTGTAGAATTTTCTTTTAGGTATGAAGAAGAAGAAGACTTGAAACTAGAGATTGAGACCATAAACTCATGTTTACAATGTTTACTGAGATAATAAATCAAGAGAGAAGTAGGATTATTTTATCATAGACTTCCTTGCAATCAGACTTCTTTTTGCAACCACAGGAGTCACCCCCTGATGGCCAGTAGAGAGAATGCATGTCTTAGGCACTTCAGGTTTGGCTTCACTTTTCACAACTGGAGTTTGCCATCTGGTTGTCACCCAAGAAAACTGTGTGCCACATCAAGAACGGTTGATGTAGTTGAAATGGTCTGAAGCAGGAAGTTGGTCTGTAAGGGCTGTAACATGCTTCTGCACCGACTTGCAAGACAACAACTTTAATACTCGTACTTCTGAATCCACCTTGGATCAACCAATCAGCTTGTTTATCGCACAAAGCCGAAAGGTTACGTCTTTCTTGGTGAAGATGTTTTATTAGCTTACGCATTATGTTTATCTGGTGCACACAAACACACAAGTCCTACCAGTGGGTTCAAACTATTCCACTGATCAACAGGTGGTGCTAAAACACTAGATAGAGCTATAGTATTATATGCCAAGACAGTGAAGAAGAGGACTGCAAGTCCATTTCCAAAGCTGGACTTAAAATACCCAAATATTTGCTTTGTAACTGTTTTATGTGGAAGGAAATATGCGACTTTGATGAGTAGCACTGAATGTGAACATCATTTTGTTTGTTTACAAGATGTAATGAATCTTATCATTTTGCCATTCGCCCTTATTTTCACCTTCGTTTAAGCTCGACTAACCTCGGGGCCGGCGTCCAACATGACTGATCGTCTTGCTTCTGTACCCTTGCCTTTGGTGTTGCTGTCCTGCTCCCATTTGCATGATGAAACGGACTAAGCAGGGGAACAAAAGATCACTCGACGGCTTCTCATTTCAACACAATTTATTTACATATTCTCCGTACACCTCATATTCCACGTGACGCCTTGGCAATCTACTATTGCATGGCACTTTCAGTTCATCATCGACAGTCCTTTTCCTGTAGTTGTTCATCGGTGTTTTCTCTTTCATCCCGACACTTGAGTGTTCAGATTTTGTTGCTCAAGCACACAGTCTTTCCTCCGCCCAGTCCACCATCACCACTGTGTGGCTCCCAGGTCTGGGCTTCAGTCGACAGGGCCTTGGAAGATGAGTTTGATGTGGCCCTGCTCCCCTGTCAACCAGGTACCACAGAAGGGGCAGGCAGCATGGAAGGCGTGGGTGCCGTGGGGTAACGGGATCTGGCTCCACCCCACCACTGTCTTTTCTGAGCATACGTGGCCGCAGGGGCAGAAAGCGTGAGTGGGCGGCCCGGCATCCAGATACAATCCGCCCTCACAGCCCAGCCACAGTGGCACATAGGGTCCCACTCGCCGGCACATGGGGCACTCCCTCTCCCCGGTGCTGGCCGGTGCTGTGCCCCCCGGGCCCGCAGGACCCTTCTCCTTGCGGTAGCCCCAATTGTGGTAGCCGTGTACGTGGCCGCAGTTGACGTAGACCCATGGCTGCTTCTTGTCAACGATCTCGCGCTGGGCTAGACTCGGGAAGGCCAAAGTGTTGAAGCCCACCGGACACTGGGGACGGGCAGCATTCAACTCCTGGCGAAGGGACTCCAGCTGTTTGAGGGTGGGGGTGTGGCGCAGTCCAGCGGGGGTCCTCCAAAGCAGGGTAGCCCCACATAGATCGATCAGAGAACCATCCTGGAGGGTGTTTGACTCATTTTCCACCTCGAGAGGAGAACAGGAAGTGGAAATGTAGCATGGGAGAGAGAAGAACGGAGGGTCATTACCAATGACAGAGTAAACATGGATCTCTTCTTGGTCTTACTGGTGGGGTTTGGTAAACTGCATTGGCAAGGTAACATAGAAATGAAATAGGAGTAGAGAGGACACTGAACTCATTGGTCATTTGGTCATTTGACTGTAAAAGAGGATTGTTCTTGGTTGTGATGGTGACAACACGAGTTGATGGGCATGAAAGAAAGTGTTGTCAGCTTACCAGGAAGAAAGTCTATGCCACTCTAGTGATGGATTTCTGGCTAGTTAGCCAGTTAGCTAGGTAGCTTGTCCTTGAGAGGAGTGAGGTGGAAGCACCGTTAGACCCAACACTGCTGCTGTTGCATTGGCAATGGTACATGTAAAAAAGGCCGTCGCTCTGACCATCCTGCTATGTTGATTTGAATGCGAATGTCTGTTCTACTCCTATTTTATTTCTATGCTTGGTACACTCTGTATCATGGAATCCTGTAGCATTCCACATGATGGTGCTGCGCTGCACTAGTTACCACCATCACCAGAAATGCATCATACATTCAACAAATAGTGCTGCAGACTCTTGGGAAAGAATTATAAAGTGGCAAGTCTTTGCGACAACAATGCTGAGGAGACGACTTTTCTTTTTTAGTCAATCCCAATTTTTTTTTTTTATGATGCAATCCACATGTTCACGGTGTGTGGTTGACAAAACCTCGGGTCAGGAAATGCCTGGACAAAGTGGTGCAAATTGACCGTTCCCTCAGGCCAAGCTGTCAGAGCTACCATGGAGGCCACACTGTCACCAACTGCACTCCCTGAGATGATCTATTTAAAAGCAGCAGACGGAACCGTCTAACGTGTTTGGAGGATAATTCCAAGATGTCAAATGGAACGGCAGTGAAAACAGGTTAAAAGATAAAGACAAATGCTGAAGATGCAGTGAAATAACACTGCATCTGTAATTTATTAAAAAGCAAAAACCGCATGTATACATACACAACCAGTAGCTAGCATAGCGTAGAAGTGCTAACGCTAGTTATGGCTACGCTACACTATGATTGGCCATGTGGGGTGGGACTGAGCAAAGGGTGAATTTGCAGTGAAAAAATTGCATGCCAGGAGTTACTGCCCCCTTGTCAAGTTAAAACCAGTAAGAAAAATGGACATGATTCTATTGTTTAAGTTGATATTGCATTATACGGGACTCATTTTTTTTTAAGTCGAGCTGATACGGCATTTCAAGAGTATCTAGCTTCTGTATCAGGACATATTTCCAAATGAAACGGAAATGAAATAGGCGAGCGGGACATAACGTTGAAATAACAATTTCATTTGGTTGTTGAAAAGATCATTGAGAGAGCCGAGGTTGCAGATGGATGATATTATTGGTTCATATTGTCATATTCTGTTTTCCAGGCTGAACATTTTTGGGGCTCATTGAACTCATTTTCCCATCAACGCCTTTATCTTACCAGTTTTCCCCTCTGTTGGGCCGAGCGGGTCTCCCTCAGGGCAAAGACGTTTCCACAAACCGAGATTTCCCTCCAGACGCCCGGAGCCGGCTCAGACACAAACTCCCCCGCCGGGTGCATCACCAGCACGCCGTTGGTGGTCAGGCCGTCCATCAGGCCATCCGACGTCCTCCACTTGGCAGCCCGCTCCTGAGAGACACACAGATGTAAAGGTGAGAGGATTATTGGGGAGGCACAGAGGGATGATAGTGGAGGTTGATGTCAGAGGTGGCTGGCTAGAAAAACAGCCAACGGTGCTCTTCTCTGCTGCTATATTTAGCCCGGTACAGAATGACTACTGTACTGACTAAAGCACAACCACGCTTAAGAATGAACCCACCCAAACGATGTTATCAACACAAATTAGCCTGGATGGAATGAAACAGCACATTTCTGGTGTGTGTAACTTCATTAAAAAAAGCTTTTGTAGGGAAAGGCAGTTTAAAAATAGTCTGGAGATTTAGTTTGAGGCTGATCTGGAGGAAAGAATGACTTCACTGGATGAGTTAGACATTAATTTCTAAGGCCAAAGAACCATAGTTTTTAAACGTAAAGGTCCGGGGTGTCAGAATTATGGGGATCTATTTTTTGACATCCTATATTGTGACTTCTTATTTTACATATTGCACTATGACATGAATTTGAGGATTATGTTTACATAACCTGTGCAACCGTAGTTCTCGAACACGCTTGGAGAGGGAGGGGTCAGCCGTGGGATATTCATTTGGTTGCAAACTGCCACTAAATCTTACATACTGTTCCTTTCAAGCTGCACTTATTAAAGCCATATAAACAATGAGTCAAATAATGAATCCATAAAGAGAAATCCTCTTTAGGAGGACCTGAGTCTCCTAAGCAGATAGTGTCCTCTCTGTCCCCTTTTTTAAAAAGCGCCTTTAAGTTGTCCAACCAATTCAGTACATTGTTCAGATGAACACCCATGTATTAATTTAAGCATATATTTTGTCAGTATACGTCGTGAACCCAAAACCTTCTAAGAGCTCCACGTCTGTTTGAAATCCACATTCGACCGCCTGGTTGATCACGCCCGCCGGCTTCACACGTCAGCCATATTTAATCTTTTAACTTTTAATGTGTCCAGTTCGTTTTGCTGCCCCGAAGTGGCCAAAAAAATCCTCATATATGTCTACCCGTGAAGCTTTGGTGTACATTTATTCAACCAAATGATTCTATTTTTGGGTGACAAACTAAAGTAGGGATCTAGTTGTGAAACCCCTTGTGATAGCATCAAAGAAGGTACTATGGCGGACAGCTGGGCACGTTGCCTGGAGCTGTTGCTGTGTCTGAAATAAACCAGAAGAAGAGCAACTGGAGTATCTGTTTAGAAATAAGGCAAACAAATCTTGCTGAGAGGATTAATGTCAAGTCATGTTTAGCTTCAATAAAGATTAAAGACCTCAGTATGCTTCGAATCAACTAGATCTCTGCGTAAAGGGAGTTGGACTAGCTGTGTTTCAGAGAGTTGAAAAATGTTTTGGATGTTACATATGCTTTATCACGCTTTATCTTTTTAAAAGCCCTCAGGATTACAAACATGCTTTTTTTCATCCAATAACAAATATAAATACAGAATCCAGAATCAGAATCCTTAAAAATGACTTTAAATGGTGAAAAATAAATATACAAAGTATATAACATTTTTAATATATTTGAGTGTATTTGCAGACACACTAATCATGTTTACTTGGAACAACTAGTTATGTAAGTGTATTTAACGTGAATTTATTTTAGGTGATAAAATGGAACAATGTCAAGTATACTGAGTACATCTAAGTGGCTGTGTATTGAAATTAAAGTTGTTTGTGTTACGAGTAAGTTAAAAATGCAATATACAATATTATATATTATATTATATTATATATAACCAATATACCATTAATATTTTCTTCCTATAGTAGTAGTATGCTCAATCATACATCTGGCTTATTCCAATGAATTCATATTTTTTTTAAAAATATGGTTCCAGTGCATTGTTATAATTGTAATGTAGAGTTTACATTTTAAAAATATACAAAAATATATTTTGACAACAAAGCCGATGTAAGTACACTTAAGCAATTACACGTAACTTTACATTCATATGCCATTAAAATATACTACAACTTGAGGGTATAAAAATGTATATTTAAGAGAACAACTTTTCTTTCCTTCATATAGTTTTTTGTGCATGTAAAAGGAGTGACTCTCCCCCAATGAAACGCTGCTTCTGAACAGCCTTGGAATTGTGCCTTTTCTTCTGTAAATTATAGTAATAATAATTCATAGGACTTTTAACGTGCTTTTATGGATACTC
This sequence comes from Chelidonichthys spinosus, assembly GCA_029853015.1. Taxonomy (NCBI): domain Eukaryota; kingdom Metazoa; phylum Chordata; class Actinopteri; order Perciformes; family Triglidae; genus Chelidonichthys; species Chelidonichthys spinosus. Next base: position 5,849,385 of record CM056843.1, on the reverse strand, counting down.
AAAGACACTTTTAGAGGTGAGTAACACACCTGCCGAGCCGCTAGTTTTGCACGCCCTCAAACAAAGCTATAGTGCAAAACAGCGTAATCTGAAATGGGTAGTGGTCGCCATGTCGACAAGATGCTGTGTTCTGCTTTGCGAAAAGTAAAATGTCCTTTGTATTGATTTCCAAAGGATGGTAAATTAATTTTTAACACTATTTCCTGCACCAACTTATTCTGTTGACAGCATACCGAGGACAGCGTCCTGTAGGGGGCACACTTTACAGACATCACTTCCTGTAAGTTCTAGAAAGGGTCCAATGGATTAGATGGGCCTGAGCCTGGAGCTCCGCACCTAACCCTTGGACTGGACCATCAGCAACAATGAGAACTACGCTACTATACAGAAAGGTAATTTAATTGCGTAAATATATTTAACTACCTTTGCTGAAAACACGCTGTCCATAAATAGTATCAAAAAACAGAGTCTGATATAATGCAATTTTAGGGTTTTGCAACTTTAAGGTCTCATGCATTATTAATCAATGATACAATAACAAACTTCACATCCATCAGCCAGTTGTGAACCACAGAGCCTGACTTTTAATATAAGCACAATATTTGTCCTGTGCATCGTTGTAAATGTAGTCCTGATGGCTGGGGGAGTTATACAAGTCGTGATGTTTGTGTGTTGAGCGCTGGCTGCTGACGTTATCTCTCTGACTGGTGGCCTAGTTGTCGGGGGTCCTGATGAATCTTGCATGGGATGAAGTCATGCTGTTATGAGAAAGGGCTATTATTGCTTAACATGACGTTGGTGCACCTTGATGCCACGTTTTAGACCGCCCCACCCCAGCAGCTTCTGCAGTGGTTTGGAAGCTTTCACAAGTTTGGAATAGGTGGAAAACTGACTATTGTCTGGTTAGTTATTTTGAAAAAAATGACGTTAGTGTTGAGGTATCATAATTAGCTGTGTTTATGATGATATAGTACTCTTCAAACTGGGAGCTGAGATCTCAGAGCATTGCTAAAAATAGTTCCACCAGGGTGAGAAATGAGCGAGCAGGTTGTAAACAAGCCAACTGCAAACCCCTAATTCCCAGATCCCAATTATCTAATTCTGTCAGGACAATATGATCATAACTGAGACGAATTATGGCCCAAACTAAGGAGTGTAAGTTAAAAAGCTCAACTAAAATGATTTGATCTATCACCTGTAGCAGCATATAAACAGTGTACAGTATGTACTGACGTACTGTATGTTATGTTGTACGTTCACTGACTGGTTATGTAACCAAAAATATATCTCTCCAACAAGAAGCAGTACATTAGTCAACACACACACACATCCCTGTACTTCTGTACTTGTGGGGACCCTCATTGGCATAATGCATTTTACCTAAACCATCACAATCTGCTGTCTTTGTGAGGACCACCATTGACTTAATGCCTGACCCCAACTCAAACCCTTACCCTTAACTAAACTAAACTCCAACCTGAACCTCAAAACCAAGTATTAACCCTCAAACAGTTGGAAGGAGTTACTGCCCAAAATGTTCTCACTTTCCAAAAATGTCCTCACTTGGTTTGTTAAAAACGTTCGGTCCTTGCTATGTTGCAAGTACGAGAACACAACAACACTGCTCCTTTCTCTCCCGATGCTTCCTCGAGATGGTCACGTACAATGACAACCATCCTCACAGCTATGATGTCACACGTGGGCAGCCATGTCCCTGGTGTTTCTTTCACTACGGTTGCTGTGGTTACCAGTCCCCTGTGCAGTTTTACCAGGAGAAGCCTGGCACCCACGAGGGAGAGAGCACTCACCCCTAGGAAGATGTTCTTGGAGGAGTCGAAGCCGGCGGCGTAAATACGGGCCGTGTAGGGAGCGCTGCGTTCACACATGATGCGGCAGGCGTAGCGGGAGATGGTGCTCTGGGCTGACTGGCCTCCGCCGCCACCCTCCCCCGCCGCGCCGCCTCCCTGCCCGCTGCCACTGCCCGCCGTGTCCGTCACCACGAAATCGATCATGCTCTCTGTGGACCGGCCAATCTGAAAGAACCAAGACAGAGGAATCAATTTCATAAAATCATGACAAAGGGCTCAGAACTTAAGGGTTAGTTCACCCAAATGACATTAATCCTATTTTCTCACTTCTAGTGGTAGTTAACCATGCAAGTATTATCTGCCTGGGGTTTCAGAGATCTGTCTCAGATTTTTCCACCCTGGAATGCTAAATCATCTCTGTCACTGCCCGAATCAGTTAATTTTTACTTTGTAGCTCCCAATAGTGAATATAAGCACCATAATGTGTCGCAGTGTTGCCAGATTGAGTGGTTTCCCACCCATTTGGACTACTTATAAAACATATTATTTGAGTGGGTAAAAATGGTTTCGGGCTGTTTGAGACCCTCTTTGCACGATTTGTACCAGTTTCTCCTGATGAAAAGTTAACGACTTCAATCCAATGAATCTCTTACCTCCTAAAATTAGTAAAAGTATGATTGAGATCGACAGGGATGCCATCACTGATTCTTATACCGGTACAAACGAGGCCAATAAAACCTGAAGTCATTTCATTACAACAAGGCTGAAACATTTATTGGGTTTTCTTTTCTCTGCACATGTTGAAGCAGCAACAGATTGAATGTCTGACTGAACTGAAGAAAGGAAGACATTGATGTAATTTTCCAATAATATGAGCAGCACTCTATCAATTCCATTTGCCTTCATTGTATCTAGCAAATACCTATAAACATGGACAGAAGAATCCATGTGGGTGAAGTGGCCTTTTTAACACAGCAGACGTGGATAGATCATGTCTGCTGGTGTCCACGCTTCATATGAAGCTCCTTGATGGTGGGAAGGTGGTTGGAAAATAACTGTGAGTTACTGAGAGCAGACAGATTCTGACTCATCTTCTCACACATCTCAGTCTTTTGTCTTCCCTCCTTCTGCTCGATAGTTTACCGCTTCCTCCTCATTCCCGATGCCCTCACTACTTCGCTGTTCTTTGTTAAATATTAACGTCTGGAAGACACCTTAAAGGAATAGTGAGTGTGTTTATTTGCTTTGTTTCTGAAGCGTGAAATATGGATATAAATCTTATGCCAGATCACGCTGTCAGAGTTACCATGGAGCCCACACTGTCTCTAACTGCAATCCCTGAAGAAAATCTCTTTTTTGGAAAAAAAACAAAAAGTGATTTCAGAGAGAAGAAGACGGACTGATTCAGTAGTGAAAACAGGTTAAAAAGACAGGAGCTGCAACTTTCCTGACTAGCAAAATTGTCTTTTACACACACACACACTGCTATGCGACGATTGGCCAATATGTGATTGAGGGGCGGGACTTATCAAAAGGTAAATTTGCTTTCCCCAGCATGAACTTTACCTGCCACCTATAGTGTCAAAATGTCCAGAGAAGCTTCTCAAACCACTTTTGTAGCGTGATCCACACGTACATTAAGGAAACGATCGCTGTGGTTTGTCGGCCTGGTTGGAAGGACACAACCTACTTTTACGGTAGGTCACTCAGCCAAAATGTTGAGTTGCCATAGCACATGTGTGTGTGTGTGCGCGTGTGTGTGTGTGTGTGTGTGTGTGTGTGTGTGTTTGTGTGTGTGTGTGAGACACTGACCTGGAACATGTCTGTGTTGGTGTCGTGGGTGTACTCCACAATGACAGAGTGGCTCCGTGACAGTGTGTAGGAGATGCTGTGCTGGCTTTTGTTGCTGAGTGCCTGCCAATGGAAAAGACATTATCCAGGTCACATGACAAGGAGAGCTGAAGGTCTGGCCCTCCAGCAAAATCGACCCGGAGGACATATCCTGTTCTGGAGGTCCAGCCAGCTCGAATTAAAATGACTGATATGATTTCATCAGCTGCTTTATTATTATTATGATGAAGAGAGATAATCTAATGTTAAGGTACTCTGTGACACAATACAATATATGGACATATATACGATACATTATATTTACAATATACACATACAATACAATACACGGCACGGCATTGAGCTAAATGCTAACTTCAATCATATGCTGACATGCTCACATTCTAACACTTTTACCATTTACTGGTAAAATATCTTTAAATATATGCAGTTTTCAAACTATTATTCATGAAAGAGAACATGTTTTAAGGTTTGTTTCCTTCTTAATTTAATATATAAATATATTTTTGAACATGTAAAATTAATATGTATTTGTTATTTTCCCTAAAATAACAAATAAATATCAGTTCACAGTTCACTCTAAAATCTAAAATACCAATTTTTTTCCACTTACCTGTAGTTATTGATCAGTTTAGATTGCTTTGGTATGAGTTTCATTCATTACAGTTCTAAATAACGTGTTGTTGTTAGAGAACTAATGGACACTTTCACTACAGATGTACTTTATATATAAATGTTTGTTGTGTCCGTGAATAGAGAATCTTGTTTCTGGAAACACTTCTCAAGTTTGAATGACAACCTAGACTGTACTGATCAGTGCTGTGATCTCACCTTTGACACCAGAGGGGTTGAGACATTGTGGATAACATCAGGTTTGACCCCGTTGGCTTTCGGTCTCTTATAGAGGGCCAGGCGACTTCTCCTGCGACCCTTGTCCCCATTGGCCAGTGACCCATTGTGCCTGTGGAGCATAACAAGCACATTTACTTAATTGTAATAATAATGTTCATTATGTGTTTCCTGTGTGTCCAGATACTAAGTCTCATTTGTTATATAATATATAGTGGCGTCAAAACTCCAACGATAAATCTAAAAATGTGGTTTGAACTACTTTTTGCTAAAGCTCCCACGATAAAATGCTCAGCCTTTGGTAGATATGTTAAGTGCTGTTATCCAACACCGGTCAGTGATTATTACATGATGACTCCCACTGATGATTCATAAGTGTACAAAATCTGAATTCACTTATCATGAGTATTTACTATTTCCCAATGATGAACGATGCAGATTATTGAGTGAAGTTTCAGAATAAATCAAGTTAAATTAAGTCAAATCATGTGATGTTATGCAGAAAAGTGAGGCATGGCATAAAGCAGTAAGCAGGTATTGTTCCAATAAACATGAAATACATTTTCAAGAAAAACATTTATATCAGTAACAAAACATTTTTTCATGATTCACATAACATTTTCTTGCAACTAACATTAACAATTGCTAGCTTTGATTCCCGGCTCAGCCAGGCTGCATGTAGGAGTGTCCTTGGCCAAGATACTGAACCGCGAACAGCTTCCCTAAAACCATTGAGTAGTCGGAGGATGCGAAAGACGTTAATGTAAGACCATTTATCATTTAGAAATTTTAGACAGGCGACTTTGGGAGAACTTTTTTAATTGACAGAAGGCAAAATCTCATCACCATCAACTGTATATATCATATCATTAACATAAATTAGGAAGAGTAAGGTTCCTAAAATCGATCCCTGTGGAACATACTCAATTTTATGCAATATGTATTGCATTGATTAACTGCTCTTTGAAGGTCAACTGTCCATCTTGAACCTGATTCTATCAGCGAGGTCTGATGCCCTGGAATATGAATTCCTGATTACTTGTGTTAAATAGACACCAAACTCTCAAATGTTGATGAAGCCACAAGAAAAGAAATAATGTATATCAGATAACTTGAGTTGTCCAGTCTTACCAGCCCAAATGCTTCCATATTATGCTGCATTTATAAGGACCAACACTCTCCCCGGTCATGTTCTACACACAGGGACCATTGGATGGACGCTGTAAGTGTTGGTGGCAGGTAATCTCCCCCTTCTCTCTGAGATCACATTGACAGTGAACCGAGCCATTCTCATCATCCATCAAGTGTTCATCACTCAGCACATGGATCAATAGGTCGACGAGTGGAAGCATACGCCACAGTGTCTGCCTGGAATAGCACCCTCCCATGCCTATGGGAGAGAGATCCTCCTCTCATGTCTACCTGTTGGCTGTTTCTCATGGAGGTTTAAGTCACGGCACTTCAAGAGTGTCTCGCTTCCACATTGTGGCGTATTTCCGAGTGAAACAGGATAAGCATGGGACATAACTTTGGGAGGAATTTGAAAGATTAACAGTAGCTCACAACCCTCTCTAACAAGCTCTTATGGATGTTGTGGTGTTATTGCTTTGAATTCGGTACAGGCTGATGTCAACGCGGATTATATATTTTTTTGTTATATAGGTACGCATTTTTCATTTCAACTCAAATTTGAAGGCCAAACGCACCAATAGTGTTTGACGTACTCGTTTTGAAGTGCACCTATAGCCTTTTTAAATGGTTGCACAATGGTTGCTGCTTTTGTCACGTCGACCCTTTGACACAACCTTGTTTTGATTCTGGAGCGTCTAATGACAAACCAGAGTCACTTTGTAACACCACCGCACAACAGCTGAGTGTTCTGTAGTCCCAACAACTCTTGGGGTTTTGGACGTTTTATGAAATACTGCTGGTTGTGAGGTGCTGACGTTTCAAATCTGATGCCCACAGTGAGCTACAGGAGCACCAATTGACGTGCATCAAATGATGGAATTATTGCGTTCAGTGCAATTGTGGCTCAGTGTGTGAATGGCGCCTCTGCATGGAATCAAATGAGCTGCTTTCCCTCTTTCCAACGGTTGTTAACTGTTCATTAAGGGTCTGATTGGGCATATGGTTTCATTCACCAGCTCCCAGCCAACAGAAGCACTGCTGAAAGAAATGCAGTTTTGTGAGTAAATATCATACTAATCCAAAACAAACATCTATGCCTAAGTTGATTTGTTTCATATAGAAGGAAGTTAGCATTGTGACAAAAAGCCTATTTTTCCATTGGGTTTTGGATTATTGGAGAAAATACGTTCAAACATGTATTATAGCGTTAATGCAATCACCAGCAGTAAAAAGCTACTTTTAAGGCTATGAACGAACTACAACACCATCGCATGACTTCACGTCAACACCACTAAGCTAAAGGCAGAATAGTGTTCGGCGTTATAACATTTAGTTGTCTTAACACCTTTTTAAGACACGTGAAAGCTTTAAAATTCACGATAGTGGCATTTACTGATATATTTCAAGCAAAACGTTAAAATCTCTTAACCTTGTGCTAACCAGATATCAGACATCTAACCAAAAACCCATAGACTTTGAGACAAAGTGAAATGCCAACTTAGATTTAGGACACGCATATAGAAAGGCGCTGGACCACCATAGGACCTCAATTTGAAAAAAAAAAATGTAGTCAATGGCGAGAGACAACTACCCAAATAATTTCTGATGAAAAGATGTTGGTGACTGACTCCATATAGTCGCCTGACTCCAAATCAGCCCAATAGCAACATCTAATTGCAATAAATGGGTTTCAACCAATAGAGGGCAGTCCCATATTTTTAACACAATATGTAGAATTCAAATACTTACTCAAAGGCCAAGATTTGGAACTGAATCAATGAACAACACATTGAAACATTGATTTTTAGCTGGAAAACGTGGTTTGGGGGTTCAGTTGCTTTTTAAAAGAAACACTCACACTTGAGGTCCAAAACCAAAGGACACACATAGTCGTGGACCCAACAATGTGACCCTGCTGTACCCAATCAGACTGAATATGTACAGCTCCAGTCGGGTCCTGTAGCTCACACATGCTTATCACATACTCGGCCACAGGCCGACATCAGCGGAGGTGGCACTTTAATATCTCACCCTAAGACGATGAGCTCGCCGTACTTGACGGGCTCCTTGTCCTCGGGGAAGACTCCGTCGTGGGGTTGCGAGCTTGAGCTCAGAGGAGGCGAGGGCTGGCTCTTGTTGCAGGACGGGCGCAGCTCCAGAGATGGGGGGGGACACAGCGCCTCTGAGCTACCCTCCAAAACCATGCCCACCGGCCACAGCTGGGGCTCGCTGCTGGGGAGGGGAGGATGGGGGTTCAGAGAGAGAGAGAGAGACAGAGGGAGAGTCAGAAAATGTTTTGTTACTGATGAAGAAACTCAATTTAATTTCAGAATAACATGACAATAAACAACTGGGTGATACCTGAAAGAAGAAAAGGGTACTAGTACCTTTCTATGTAGAAACTATTTCAGCATTAGATTGTAAGCATCATTAGTAATTACAACCATAGACATCGACATCAACAACATGAATCAACAGGTACTTTTTGTCACGGTCTTCGGTCTTGTTTAGTGAATTTCTTGTTTTATTTGGCAGTTCCCTGTCCTTTGTTTGTTTGACTTCCTGTCTTTGTGGTTCCCCCTCCTTTGTTCATGTTGTTTCAGTCTCACCAGCCTGGCTGTGTTCCCTTTATGTCCGCTTATCAGTTTTCAGCCTGCCCTCATGTCTGCCCACCTGTGTCATGTCTTCTCATTTGTTTCTTAGTCCATGCATTTCCCTGTGTCACTGCTTTGGTCCGACACATTTTTGGTATCAGATTTGGTTATTGAAGATGATACCTGTCTATGAACCCCTGCAAATACTTTATGAAGGCTGATGATTTGCTCTTTGTGACTTGGTGAGTGATTAGAGTTCTGTTCTGAGGTCTGAGTTTTATTACACTGGCATTTCAGTGCTTTTGACTGCAGTCCCTTCAAGTCACACTAAGGGGCTTGATGTGAAAACACCTTGAACTCAACATACAATTTTGAGAAAACAGAAAACAGAAATCCATCCTCATACACCAACAAAACAATGACAAGCATTTAAATATCTGGCAAGAGAGTAGAGCAAATGTGAATATTATGCTGAAAAGAGTGGGTTCATTTCTACCACATACAGTATGAGTCAATATGTGGACACTTTGACATTCGTTTTTACACAAGTCAAACAAAGCTCAATCCCCGTCTCTAAGCCAGTTCTTCAAGCTCAAGCCTATTATTAATCAGAAGTGGGCGAGACCACCTACACGCTCCAAAGCGAGTGGTGCAAAAGCATGACAAAGCCCTACAAGCTTTGTTCTCCCTTTGAGCAGATTAGATAATCATCCTGGGAACGTGAACGTAATAAAACTGAAAATACTATCCCATGTTTGGACGCTTCCTTTCCTGTTTGATTTGTCCATGTCAGCATTAAGGAATGGCCTTTTTAGATCGCACAATACTAAACCACTACGCTAACATTGAGTGGACTGCATGGCCCTTATTAGATGTGATTGAGTTTTGGCCATCTAATGGGGCCCGATGAGAAGAATACCTCCTCATAATCAGATGATGGATGGCAGAAGGCAGATCCAGGCAGCCATTGGCCATTTCATTACCCAGGCTCTCTATTGCCCTGGCTGGATATTGAGCGATGGAAGCGATGAAGAGGTGGAGGCAGAGAGGGCTCGGGGGAGGCTTGGTGGACAGAAGTAAATGAGGGGAGAGGAAGAGATCGAGAATAGAGCGGAAATAGAAAAGGGGGCTCTCTCTGGGTGCTGTATTGATTGTGGGAAACTTCCAGGGACCTTTAGATGCTCACAAAAGAAGTATACATGTAATTATAGCCACAAAATGATTCATCTAAAATTCTCAACTTCCCAAAACCAATGACGTTTTGTCTGCATTGGGAAAATTAGAGATTAGGGAGTCACCGTTGCCATAATACTAATTCCTCTTCCGATATGGTGATGTAGATTGGTCATCTATCCAATCCAACAATACCCATCTGAAGATCAGATTAATGCATCCTAAACTGAAAATAGAGCCAGTGATTTATTAATGCACCTTGCTAACCAAGCTAGCTGGCTGGCGTTACCTATTGGCCCTCACTGTACCTTGCTCCTTGCCAGCTCCACCCTTTTGTCCAAATATTGTCACCTTTGGCTCTAAAAAACCAAGATGGCGACGCCCAAAGTACCAAACTCAAGGCTTCAAAAGACTAGCCCATAACCACAAAAACAGTGATGTCATGGTGACTACATCCACTTCTATTATACTGTCTATGCTCAAGGTTAAGATCACGGATAACATAAACCAATGTTATCAAAGTATCCATGAGACTCTTGTGGTTCTATTTGAAATGGGACTTTAGAAAAGTAGAAATCACCACGGCGTTATGTGAGAGGTTAATAAATATTTAACTGCATAAGAGCCGCCCTTCTTCTTTTGTTCATCTCCCAGTCACTGCACTGTAAATGATCCAACTGGGCAGAATTATTACGAGGATCTCTAAAAGCAAAAGAGGCGTGACTGCCATGTGTGGATGAGCGGATCTAGACGAGGAAGAGGTGGGAGTCAGAGGAAGAGGAGTGGGTTTGAAGGGCGAGGGGAGGTGAAGGAAAGAAACGAAAGGAGGGGCAGATGCTGGTGCGATCTGTGTGGATGATGAAGGGAGGAGGGAAATGAGGAAGAGGAGCGAGCGCATGCGCGGAAGTGGCGTGCTTTTGGCAGGGTGATGGATTGCCTGTTCTGTGCCACGCATTTTCTAATCAACCCACAGCCACATCCTGGGGGTAGAGAGAGGGAGAGAGAGAGGGAGAGAGAGAGGGAGAGACGCTGTCTAACAAAGGAAGACAAAGGAAGGAGAGAATAATAGATAAAGGGAATGCAGTCCATATGAACAGAGTGGAGAGGCTGGAGGGTTTGTGGGTAGGAATGATGCTCCGGCTGAACACAGTCACACACAGTGTTACACAACAAACACACTGCAAATAACACCGGCCTGTGAATCACACAACATTACAACACCGCTACACATAGTGTTGAGCTTACGATTCAATACAGTGTGATGTAATACAAACAAACCCTGAACAACACAATGCAACAATACACACGATACATCAAGGCCAAAACTAATAGGCTTATGGTTATTTATGAGTTAAATATTCTTTCAATATAAATGAGCATGTTTAATGAGGATCCCTTACTGTCGAGCTGAAATGTAAAATGCCTTTTTAACCCCTTTAGATCACATCCCAAGTCATATTATGCACCTATTTAACAATATCTGCAGAAAAACTATGTTCTTTGTATCAAAATCCCTTTAATTTTCTCTTCCTGGTAAACAAAACATCATGCTTGCTTACATCATCTAGTACCAACCAATATAAACCAATAATACCATGACTTCCACTCATCAATCTGCAACTTTTAGGGCCCTAGTTTCGTAGACCGGCGCAGGGTGGCGCAGCCGGCGCAGTGCAAGTTTCGACCCGCGCAGCCTTGCGCACCGTCAGTTTGGCAGTTTGGTGGATCGCCTGCGCCAAGATGTGTGTCGGCGCAGCAGGGGGAGGCGTCACAGATTCAGCTTGGCGTAGCGGAAGTTTCGTGGCAAAAAGCCTCGCCGAGACTGCGCTGAAAGCTCGCCAGCTCCGACCTGGTCTACTTTCAGCGCAAGGCACAAGGCGTAAATAAAGTCCATTGATTCAATGCGAATCACAGCTGGCGGATCGGAAGTTTGGTGGACCGGCGCGCAGTGCGCACACGTCACCGAGACCTCACAGGCAGGTTTCCACAGTTCCAGGCACATTTAAATGCAATACATAATCACAACAAACACTATTTAATGCAACTAATTGAATCAACACGTGAATTTATATCTATATAGATTGTCCCGTCACATCTGACGTCAGATCAAAGGCGGATGGCACGTAACGTAAACTCAGCCTCTCGGACCAAAACATCTCCCTCTCTCTCTCCTGTTTCTTATAATATGGACATTGTTATTATTATGATACGCGCGCACAGCGCGTGATGCGCGTGGTGAGAGCGGCGGCGCTGCTTCTGTCATCGGGTTGTCAAGTGACGGATCTTGCACTGAACCTCCCCTAACGCATTAAAGGAGAGGAGCTCATTTGATTGGTGAAGATCTGAATCGGCTGTATTAATCCCAGTCCACGCCTCGTCTCCTCCTCGTCTCCCACTCACGCCTTCTTCTCCTCCCCCTTTCCCACTTGCGCCGGTGGGCGAGACCGGAGGTGTGCCTGCGCGAGCCTGCGCGGTGCACGAAACTTGCAAAGTCCAGGCGGACACACCCCGTCGGCGCGGCGCAGGTGCGCTGAAAGCTGACTGCGCCTGGTCTACGAAACTAGGGCCCTTAGTGTTTTGTTTTCATTGCTAATTAGCCAACTGTAGCATGCTAACACGCTAAACTCCCACAGAGAATTATCCCCAATCCTGCAGCTTCAGTGTAGTGATTTTTTCTTGGTTTTACAGAACATAATGACGCATTTAGCAGCTAAAGAGAAAGATATATTTCTCAGGAGTTGGTGGAGAACAAACCAGAGCCAAAAGGAGAGTGAATGTATACAAATCAATTAGGTGAACAAAAACACAAGTTGTGTTTGTTGTGCTAACTGTAGCTTGTGTAGTGTTTGCTAACACATTCACCACTTCAGCTCTATCGTGTAAAGCCATAACTAACATTATGTTCAGCTGAACCAGTGCAGCCAAAAAACAAAAATCAGGTCATGCAGTATTTCAGAATCCAGAGTCCAAAAAAAGTAGCGGGCAGGACATTTTACAGTGTAAAAATAATCTTGTCACGCTCTCTAGTGGATAAACTAAAGAAAAAAACAAAGAAAAATAAATAAATAAATAAAAAATTACATCAATTATCAATCATTTACTAGTTTTACCACAGTATGCTAACCAACAAGCTAGGGGAGCTAAAATAATGTTGATGATATAAACCAATTGTGGATGTATCGACTTCACTTTATAGTCGAAGCAATGTATCATAAAACAAAAGACGCAATGTAACAGAAGACTGCTGAAGTCCTGACATCACTTCCTGTCTAGCCTCTGTTCTACAAGCTGCTAATATCGCAATTATTTAATTAAAAAATGTGTTTATCACATAAACCATGAAGATATCCATGATGAAGTTTACATTTTGATGCATAGAAATTATGAAAATACAGAATATGAGCACCAATTTAAAGCAACCAACAGGTCTTTTTTTCAGTGTCAGTTGCAAAACGCCATGCTTTTGGCTACTTTAGCCTGCTTTGGTGATACAAATTCCACGCGTCTTTGGTAGCAGGGCCATTTTAGGACGTAAAATTTCATATTATTATTGGTATTAATATTGTGGCTCAACATTCCCACCCCGTCCATCCTGTTTTTCTTGGACATTTGTTGTTACTTTTTCTGGCTTCCCTCTCTCCTTCACTCCCAGCGTTCACTCTCTCGCCGCCTACTGCAGGGGAAGGGCGAGTGTGTGTGGGAGAGAGAGAGAAAGACGGAAGAGAGAAAGAAAGGCAGAGTCAAACTTGTCTCATCCAGAAACAAATGAACAGAGAGCTAAATATACTCCGGTTGACAAATGAACTCTGCAGTGAGTTATGGCCTCACGACAAAACTCGTCACACTATTTTCTCCTCTTCAACCTGTTTTAAATAAAGATCGGCCCGTATTCTTAGTCGCTGGAACCGGTTGGTCAGCTATAAAGAGAGTCTGATTGCATCTCATCAAAATGATGAATGCGTTTTTTTAATTAAATGTATAACGGTGTGAAAAAGCAATCGTACACAGATTGTTTGTTTTCATATTTGAAAGCACGACTGAGTCAGAGAGCATGTCTGCTCCACATTATGCAACACTTTAGACAAATCCTTCAAGCCGGTGTTACGAACGATTCGGTTATCCTCCCCCACGACCAAATCCAGCCTCCACTTTTACTTTTCTCTTCCTGCTTATGGGTTCCTCTCATTTAAAAAACATTTTTAATTCACTTATTCTATATTAATGGGGTAAAAAGGTCTATAATAATGGTGCGACATGTGAATAAAATTGATGAAACAGAGGCTGATATTTTATCACCTGGATCCTACATGCCCCATAATGCAACGTGATATGGTCATTTATAGAGAGACTCATCCGGTGCTTTGGATCTTATTCTAGAAAAAAATTGTACGGTAGTCAACGGAGAGACAAATCATTTTTTTAACTACTAATTCGATATTTGTCAGTTTAAAAATATAATTTTGCAAGTGAGTTTGAATCTGATGTCATCAGTGTTTGAATTGGTATGTGGTCATACAGTATTAGACAAAATGTAAATATTATAATTCCTTATTTACATCCCATAGCATCTTGGTAATAGATTATGAAACGCACTTCATTTTGCGCACAAACTCTGTTTTGTATGAAATCAGCACAAGTTTGTCGAGCAGAAGCATGACCAATCCACAATGCTCATTCATCAAATTTCATTATGTTGTGCGTTGTGCCCTTTAGCAGCCTGTTAGCATGTTTCATCAGTAGGCTCAATGCAAATTCACATAATCCAGAGGCTCAAAGCCCATTTAGTATTACGCATCAAGCAACGGAGACATATATTTGCGAGTGTGTGTGGCTGCAGCTTTGCTGTGATGGAGTGTGTGTCCTGCAGTCCTGTCTGCTCCTAAATAGCCCTGCTGTCTGGGATGCAGCAAGGCGGCAACGAAAGAGGGGAAAAGGAGCAAGAAAGCTGGAGAATGTGAAACGCTCTGATGGAGAGAGAGAAAGTATGCACCTGTAGCACTCATCGGCTCTATTTGAATATCAGGAGAATACTGAATGTGAAGAGTGTCACCTTTGTTCCCTCCTCCCATCATCACTCACTGCGACTCAAAAAGCAGTCAACTGGAGGCACGAAACAACTGACAGGAAAGCAGACGTAGCCCATTACCAGCCCTATAGCTCTCTGAAGGTCGCTGTTTATTATCTATGGAGGGAAGCCGCGCGGCTCAAGGGGATGCAGAGTCCATAACGGCCAGATGCTGGCATCTTAGGAGCCACAAGCTCCATATGGTTACGCAGCTTATGCGCTGCCTCGCCGTTTTTAATTCTGATGGCTGGAAATGAGTCAGCAATTTTGAACCATGCCATTCCAGAACATAAGGCACGCAAAGATGAACTGGCTGTTCATCCAGATGCAGGTGGCAGGTCAGAACCAGTGTAAATGCTGTACAGTGAATCGGATCCTAATAAAAGGCCGGTTTGTAGAAGGTTAGCACCAGCGTGGCGTCCTCAGTCGCAGCTACGTCTGACTGCTGGGCGGTCGGCGCCGATCGAGAAGGCCGAACCAAGCGCTCTCCGAAATGAGACGGATCCACAAAGGTTTTCGCCAGCTGTTCCCGCCCACAACCTTTGTTATACCCACGCCTAGCAACCAGCTAGAAGAGGTAACTAGCGTTATGTGATTAAAATGGAGCCAGTGATCATATTCTTTTATTTTATTTTATATTATGATGGAGGATATGCTTTATAACATATTCACACATGATCTGCTCGGAGACACCATGTTGATTAAAATCCAACCGCCCCCGGCACGCAATGAATCTTGGGATGAGAATCCGGGATCGAGTTGCAGGGATGATGTATTTTTAACAGGAAGCGAATAAAAAGCTAATAGGAGTCTTCCATTGGTTGTTGGATTATTGCAGAGAAATATGCTCTGTGGCAAACTGTATGATACTTATCATTTACAAATGAACACTTTTATGATTTTCGAAATGTAATTGCAATCGCCAAAAGCAAAAAGCTAACTAGGCTATAAACAACGTGGGATTATGCGACGACGCCGTGAAGGCGGACGAGTCGCTTTGATAGTCATTTGTTTGCAACCGTCCTTTTTTACACTAAAAATACTCAGAATTCACGACAGTACTGATTTTACATCGTAGAACAGAATGGTAAATATCTTCAAGCTTGTGTTAAGACCTTCATTCAGCCATCGAACCGAAAACCAACTGACTTGGAGACGACGGACCTGAGTCACTTATTCATGTATCACTCTACTGCACTTAAACGATCCCTGATGGAGTCTTCCAACCCTCAACAAACTCCTCTTCGCCACATCCACACTCATATGGCTGTGTGACCGTGTTTTAAAACCTCCAAACCGGAGATATTTTACTAACTACAGGGCTGCCTGTTTGTCTGGACAGACTTATTTTGTTCAAGACAACTACTGTGAAGTTCACAAAGAAACTCTAAACCACCAAAGTAAAAAAAAAAAAATGCTTTGTCAGGTATCACAAGGACTTCCTGCCACAGAGAACAGACGTGTGTTGACCATATATCGTCATCCTGCACGGTGCTACTGCACACAAAGTCAGTGCAAAGATGGATGCAAATTCACGAAATTCGCTTAATTTGCATCATTCAACTCAAGAGAGACATTTGTGTAAACCAAGCCTCACAGCGATGATTCTGACTGAACAAAACTGTGTGTTTAAACTGTGTATGGTACAAAAAACAACGTCGCTGCCGTATTTATGTCTAGATGACATTATTTGAAGTACTGACTGAGCAGCTACGATGTTAGCATAGCCTAGCACCGATCAATCCAGACTCCATTCAGAAAACAAGCTGGTTGCGTGTCGTCTTGCAGACAGACCTAACAAAGTATGACTTTATGCAAATCACCATCACATTGTAGTTATTTCAGCATCATTTTTATCCGTGAAATGCAATTAGATCACAGCAAAATGATCTTTGGAGTCACACTGGTGTAAACCAGCCGATGTGTCACCGAGCACCTCTGGGTGATGTTATTTACTCAGACACAACATGTGGAAAGCAGCAATAGTGGTGATTTCAGCCATGATTGATGAAACATTGAGGTAAGCCCCGCCTCCTTTCCTGCACGTCCAGTGAGAAGTTAAAAAAGTAAAAATGCGTTTTTGCATTTGGTGTGAACGCAGATTTACTGTATTAAAACATTAATATCTGACTGTTCATTGTTAAAGTAACTTAGATGTGTGAGAGAGAGATGGGGCTGTAGTAATATGTCTCTGTTTATTATAACGATAGATGTTATTGTACTTCATGTTATTATAGGAAGTACAATAACACTCTTATATATTCTGCAACCAACCACAGAGTAGAGCTTCTGCTTCCTGTTTACACCTGCATGAGCACGAACATGAACGCACTCTTTCTAAAAAAGCTCATCACTTTCAAACAAATTCTACTCCAACTCAAAGAACCGGTTCAGAACAATTCACCACCAGCTCAAACTTGTTCACTGTTATTGTAGATCTCAGCCTCACCTCCTCTCAGGTTGCCGCCACCGCCGCCGCCGCCACTGAGTTACCTCATCTCTATGCCACACAAACACACACGTATACACACACCTCGTTTCAACCTGAGCTTCTAGGAGACGGTGATTATCGGGTATTTGTGTTCTTGAAGCAGCTTTGGAATCAGATTCTTTGCACGCCGTGCGTCTGTATCTGTATCAGACATCGGGCTTACTCAACAATGGCTCACACTTTCACCCAAACTGCATCATGTCTGTTTTCCTCGAGCTTCCTGTGTTGCAGAACTTCTTAGAAACAGCTGTGTCACAATGCGTTTCGGCAGTACTGGTTTCACCTACTTTCTACTTCCTTTGAAGTACACGGCTGCTTACTGCTACTACTGTTGTAGTTACTAGTTGTATTTATTAATTTACTTGTATTTATTTTCATTGTTTAGCTGTATTTTCCTGTATTGTTGTATTTTAATTGCATTGTTAAGCACCTTGTGTTGCAATTTTGTAGGAAAGGCGCTATATAAATAAGTTTTCCAATTAATGAACCCATTATACTGTCATTATTATTCATACTCTTACTACTATACAGTTGATTTGATTAATCATGCTAATGCTACCAGTCCTGCTTCTATCACTGAGGTCAATAGTATTAAAGTACTCGTAACACCACGTATACTACTACCAGCTATCCACTGTTGTTGCTGAAACTACTACTATAGTGATACTACTACACTATTGATGCTGTTGATGTGCATGTCCTCTGCTAGCGCTACATCTTCAGACAGTATTATAGACTTCCTGTTACTGAGACCACAGACAGGAATCAGCTGCTTCACTGCCATCATCGCTAACACTGCTGGTCGTATGAGGCTGTGACGCTCAAAACAATGTTTCCAACCAATTTACAGGCATAAAACCAGCGACAGAGCTATTTTTGTAGGAAGAGGAAAACTGATTCAAAATGAATGATATCAGGAAATAAATCTCATAAATGTATCGTCGTTATGGTGGAAGATTTTATTATTATATATTATATATGATATATTATCGTTCTGTCCCTTGTCAGACCTCAAGAAAACACATTATGTTGTGGTGAGAAACACTCACTGTCAATATAACTGCTTTTCCTTTGCGTTAGCCCGACAGCGTTAGCGTTAAGAAGAGAAGATTCAAGTAACTCAGTAATGTCTGTTATATCGCACTATCGCATCTATTTAAACTTTGCTAACATTAGCCACTATAAACTACTGGTCAAACCAGATCAAGGGTGTATTGAATTGAACAAAGGTGTGTTTTTTTGTGAATTAAAACGTTTCATTTGTAAGAAAAATGTCATTTATTTTTTCCCCCCAAACTTAAATATTCTCTTTAATCCAACATCAACCTTTAAAACGCAACAACTCAAACGCTGAATTTTGAGATTCCAAATAATTGTGTTAACTTGTCAGAATAAATCCCTTCAGGTTAACAGCTGTTTGACCGATAGGCATCCATGTGGATAATCCCCACATTAAACGTGAATTCATAGCATCACACCCATTAATAAACAACGCTGACATCCGTCTGCTTTGGCACATTTTGGCCTCCATCCACGCTGACTCTCATCACAACATCCAGGATCTATGTTTAGGCCTCATTTCCCAGCCAGTTCCAAATATGAGTCATTACTCAGCAAACTATACTGTTGTTGGCTCGTGAATAACAACAAAGCACTGCTACTACTTTTTTTTGGTGTTGTGAGCCATTTTGAGTTAAACCCCCCCACCCTCCCACTCACACCAACATCCCACCAAATCCCGAGGAAGCCTCTTCAGAAGCATCTAGAAGCGGGGGAAATATTGTTAATGCACCAGAAACGCTTCATTTCGGTTCCAGATGATTCAAACATGGCCTCTACATCTCCTCTTATTATTCCTGCTCTGCGTGCGCGGATTGCAGCGGATTGCGTTTTCCCACCACCACGCTGTGTCCCCTCCTCTGTTAGACACGACGATGGAGGAACCGGATCGGATCTGACCATTAACGCGCTTTACTGGGAATAATGGGGGGGATCTATGATTTCTTCCTCGTTTTAGGCGACATAAACATCAGGCTGGGTTTATACACAGGGGGATTCCACCGCACAGACAAAACACACTATATAGGGAAGACATCCGCACGCACGCCCTCCTTACGCACAAACACGCACACAGCAGTCATGTAGTAAATAATAATACGAACCCGCTAGAACATCCCTCCCCACTTCCAACACTTTGACATCACTTACCAATCAATTTACCTCATAAAGACTCGCGTCAGCTCGAATAGAGGTGACAGTCAACAATCCACAAATAAAAAGGGGACTTTAACCTCCATCATCCCGCGAGCAGCGCGGCGTCTCCCTCTCGCGTGGACGGCCCGCTGCTGGGAGAGAGACAGGTGGTGATGATGGGGACAAATCAGATAAACAGGCCCGTACCCGCTGATGTTTGCCAACGGAGGTTCCGGGACCGGCTCGGGTCTGTGTGTAATCCCTCTCCGCCTGGGTGCGTGTGCCGGGGCGGGTGTGCGCGCGCTCGGTCAGTCAGTCCGCGTGCGGCCTGATGGGCAGCGTAGAGACGGAGGATGGGAGTGGAGATGAAGAGGAGGAGGAAGAAGAAGGAGCAGCGCAGGGCAGCGGGAGAGGGAGCATCGCTTCTCCTCCGTTCACGTTACACCGGAGACTGAGACGCGCTCATCCCTGCCGGATATAACAGCAGACAGCCCGATGTCACGCCTACGTCTCTCTCTCTCTCTCTCTCTCTCTCTCTCTCTCTCTCTCTCTCTCTCTCTCTCTCTCTCTCTTTCTCTGGCTCGAGAAAGAGAAATACAACACGAATTTCGCGTTGCCTTTAAGTGAACCTGGTAAATTCGAGGCTCCAACTCTGCTGCATTCAAGAACTCATAAATGCAACATTATACTACTTTCTAATAAATGGTTTCTATAGCTATTTTTGTCTATTTGAATTGTGCCGTGAATGACACATATGTTATACACCGATTGAAAAGATAATTTTGCAACACAAGAAATTGTAGGACAGTTATACGTGATGAGAAAGATGACACACCCAACAGTGTGGTAAGTGCCGTGTCTCTCCGAAGCTACTCACACTAACAGGTCTGACTCCTTGTTTTTGCTTCCTGGGAGATAAAAAGAATCACTGGATCAAACCAGATGGCAACCTCCCCTTCTGAAAAGTGAAGCCAAAGCTTAAGGGCTTTAAACCTGCATTCTCTCTGCTGGCCATCAGAGGGCGACTCCTCTGGTTGTAAATAGAAGTCTGTTTACATGGAAGTCTATGAGCAAATGAACTACGTCTCTCTTGATTTATAGTAAATATTGTAAAAATGAGTATGACCAGCAGGGCTTACAGTAGCAGTTGATCCAGAACATTATTAACTATATTAATTATTATCTCAGATTTGACAGAACTCCTCAAAAGCCACAGAAGATTGAGTATTTCTCATGACTTCTCCGTGTCAAATCCGAAATGTCTTTGCCAATAAAAAAAACCCCAAAAGCTTCGTCTGCCCCCAGTTTTTGAATATCAAATGAAAAGCACAATACAAAAAAAAAAAAAAAAAAAAAAAAATCCAGATTGTCACCTGTAATAAGATACTCATGTGAAAGTCACAATGAATGCAGCTACAGATACAGGATTTAAACATTCACTTTGTTGCCATCTGGTGGCAAAAGTAATTTTTTTTAACAAACAAAATCATGCATTCATCAACCACAATCACAACATAACAACTGCACATGGGCCTAATTAATTTGTGTTATTCTGCGGACAAATAATTAAAAAACAAAAAATCAAATGTGTTTCGTTAAGTCATCCTGAATGGCAGCGTATCATGCAGTCTTCTGTAAAAAAAAAAAGTTTTGATTCCATCAACAATCCCAATAAATATATTATAAAAATGCATTACTCCTGTCCTATTCAACCAAAGCTCATGATCAAAAAATAGAAAATAAATACCCATAAAATTAAACCATAAAGAACATCATTATATTATACCATAAAGACTGTGATGGACGGAGGAGGAAAAAGGATGGACCTTTAAGCAGTTTTTTTTAAAGAAGTCAGCATTTGGTGGTTTATTACAGAAATGACAAGATTATTATTAATTACAAAAAGTGTTGACTTTCACCACTGATTCAAAGTCAGATTGGGATGTAACATTGGAGAGTTATGCTTAGAGATACATTTTCTTAAACAACATTAAACCCACTTTGGATTCGATAGTTTGTCTTTTATTATTCAGTTTTTTCAATAATTGTTGAATCCAAACTAGAGACACCCTTTATTTTGGAGAGGATTCCCCATTGAATTGAAAGACCCTTCATAGTCGGAAATGTAAAGTGAATTATCTTTATAGGAGATTTTAGGAGAGTATTGGCATTGATTTTTTTATTTTGGGAGGACAAAGGGGCTGAATCACAACAAAGGACATGATCAATGACGTACTAACCCTAACCACAAGGTGGCGGTAAACTAACCACAAGAACGCTAGCTGCCGTCAATCCCTCGGAGAAGAAGAATAAAGCCTCTTATGATGACGTCTTTATAGAGCGCCGCGGAAGCTAGCACTCTAAGCTAGCAACGTTAGCTGTCGTTTTGAAAGGAGGTTCTTGACAGCTTCACACTTGATGTCGGTGGAGGTTTTATTTTGTTAAATGGTCCACCAACCGCCCCGACGCCGAGTAGTTATTTGCTTAAGTCTCGACCGGCATTCGTCATGGCGCACGAGGAGGATTTCTCACCAAACCTTCTGACAGAGGAGACGAAACACAGCAATGGCGACTTCGTCCCTCCAGACGGAATATGCTGGGTGTCAGTGCTGTCCTGTCTGCTGCTGGCGTGCTCTTATGTGGGCAGTTTGTACGTGTGGAGGAGCGACCTACCGAGGTGAGCCAGTCATACTCTCCGTGGACACAATATGACTTTATTGCTCTGTGTTTCGGCCACATTTATATCCATATGGCTCAATGGGTTTTACATGTTAGAGGACCATTAGTATACGTGCTCCCCTCACGCCGGATTTGACAGTAGCGCCGCCATGTGGCCTACAATAAAACGCTTTATGTATCTCAACCTGACCAGCAGGGCAGGATCAGAGGCTCCTACTCATAAACTGACCCCACAGTTAACCAGTTTATGCTGTAATAAGAGGTGTACCCGATGTTTAAAACAAACGCACACCGTGGAGCTCTCACAATGAGTTTATCGTGGTGAATTTATTTTCATTACAACTTAATCATATTGTTTTTATGACTCATCTTTTATGTTCACACCCCTTTTGAAAGCTTAATCCAAACAAAAACCAGAAACGATATTGCACAAGTTTACAGGTTATGTGGCAGACTATTGTTGGTTGGGAGCAGTTGCTGGGCAACCAGCATAGACCGGAAGTCACTGGTTACTTGGTACTGGCCAATAAATAGTCTGCGTTGAAGCACTGGGTGGATGGAACATAGTTGAGATAATGCTCTATATGATACGCCAGAAGCCATAAAGCATTAAAACAATACGATTTTTGAATGGAATAAAGTTCTGCACACAAACAAAGCATGTTTGGGCTGGTAAGTATGTGATGCTGTAAAGCGTTGCTGCTCTGCTGTGCAGCTTGAGTTTCGTCTCCTTTCTGATTATGTGATGTGTGATTATTGTCTCTCCTGGTCCTTTGTCAGGGATCATCCCGCTGTGATCAAGAGACGCTTCACCAGTGTGCTCGTCGTGTCGGGCCTGTCGCCGCTCTTTGTGTGGGCATGGAGAGAATTCACAGGTGTCAGGGTGAGTCCACGTCCAGGAACCACTGACCATAACACCTGAGGCAATAGCTGTTGTTTTATCAGACTGAGTCTGGCTTCTCACTTATTTGTCTTTGTTTATCAGACTGGCCCGTCGTTGCTGGCTCTCATGGGGATCCGGTTTGAAGGCCTCATACCTGCAGTCCTACTTCCTCTGATGCTCACCATGGTCAGAAACTAATCTTCTATGACAATGTTTTAATGGCTAGATTAGAAGTCGACTTCTGCTGAAGTCAAAAGCAGATTCGTCACTTTAAGGTTCTGTGCTGCAGGTCCTGTTTCTGGGCCCCCTCATGCAGTTGGCGATGGACTGTCCCTGGAGCTTCATAGACGGGATCCGGGTGGCCTTCGGTGAGACATTCCACATGCTGGATTTTCATTTTGTCTTTTATTTAGACAAAGTGTTGCAGCAGGAAAAGCCTTGTGTGAAAACCTCTCTTCGCCTGTGTGTTCCTTTTAGACCCGTGGTTCTGGATGTTGTGTTTCAGCGACATGCGCTGGTTGAGGAACCAGGTGGTGGCGCCGCTAACGGAGGAGCTGGTGTTCAGGGCCTGCATGCTGCCCATGCTGGTGCCCTGTGCTGGTCCCGTCACGGCGATCTTCACCTGTCCCCTCTTCTTTGGAGTCGGTGAGTTGTGGCTGTGGAAGATGTATTATATTCGTAATGTTCTTGTTTATGTGAATGAGTAGTAGAATTATTATCTATTTTATTTGATTTA
Organism: Chelidonichthys spinosus; assembly: GCA_029853015.1. Lineage (NCBI taxonomy): Eukaryota > Metazoa > Chordata > Actinopteri > Perciformes > Triglidae > Chelidonichthys > Chelidonichthys spinosus. Next base: position 5,825,932 of record CM056843.1, on the reverse strand, counting down.
AAAAAACAAGGACTTTACCAGTATTTTCCAAATCTTAGCAGCTTAACTGGAAGTTTGCTTTTAGACCTTTTAGGTTCAGACCGCTCTTGTGAACCAGCTGATTATACAGCGCTGCATTTCTGGTTGTGTGACTGTCGTCTCCCCTGCAGCTCACTTCCACCACGTGATTGAGCTGCTGAGGTTCAGACAGGGGACGCTGTCGGGGATCTTCCTCTCTGCAGGTGAGTGTTTATTGTGATCGTATCACACTGAGACACAGTCTTAGGAAGGAGGTGATGACGAACCATCTTTCTTTGGTCTGCCACAGTGTTCCAGTTCTCCTACACGGCGGTGTTTGGAGCCTACACGGCCTTCCTCTTCATCAGAACAGGTGAGGAGCTCAAGCTGTTTTGTTTATACTGGCCTGCTAACATTTTTCAGACACCAATGTGATCCTTAAATGTGATTGTTTTCACAACGTAACCAAAGATTACCAACTCATACTTACGAGGAAAGAAAATCTTCTGATTTATGTTGTACTTGTAGAGCACCACATTATTGGGTCTCTCTCTAAAAGCATACTTTCACACTTCAGAGGTTTTTAGCTGCAGATTTTCATGCGACTCGGCGACCCATGTCATGCAAGTGGACATATTTTTGTAAACAATGGCGTCAAATGTGTCGAGGAATCGCCTCAGTCACAGTATGGACAGTATGTGCCAGACGATATATGACTTTATTGCAGATTGTGATAAAAGACACTCCTCATAAGAAGATTGGGTGAATTTCCATTATCGGGATAATCGTCAATATCGCCACACGTGACTTTAAAAAGGTGACGAGCTGATCGTCGTGGTAGAAATGTGAAATATAGTCTGATTTGAAGAATATATGATACAAAAAAATATATTAAATATATATATCCTCTATTTATGCAGGGAGACCTTATTACTAATGATGGTCTTATTTACAACAATTTGATTGCTTTGCACGAAAAGGGATGTTCAATACAAAAAGATAAGCCCCCCCCCCCTCTACTGGTGTCCTTGTGACCTCCGACCTCCATCTCCTGTGTTGCAGGTCACCTGATGGGTCCGGTGCTCTGCCACTCCTTCTGTAACTACATGGGTTTCCCAGCTATCAGCACGGCGATGGAACACCCCCACCGCCTCACCGTCCTCTCCTCCTACCTGATGGGGGTCCTCCTCTTCCTCCTCTTCCTCTTCCCCTTCACCGACCCCTCCTACTACGGCCTCCCCACACCCGTGTGCACCCTCACCTCCTCCCCCAGCTCCCTCTGTCTCTCCTGATCCCTGCCTCCTCACACTCCTCTACTCTTCTCGTGTCTCCCCCCCGATGAAGCAGTTGAGGGTGTTTTTATTATAGTTATTTTTTTGCCAAGTTAGAGTTCAGGTCAGGTCCAGTTCGGGGCCGACAGCGCTAACAGCCATGTGGACTAAGTTGCCATGGAGAGGTGAGGAAATCTGTAGCCATTTTCTCTGGTCTATGGACCCTCGATGCATTTACATGACATACTTTAGTTAATCAGCTGTTAGAGCAGGGTCGTGTTGTTGGGAGGGAACCCCAGGATGTGGTCTCTGGTCTGCTACTGGTTTTACTTTGAGTGGTTAAAACACTGACAGATATCATCAGGGTGTGATGAAGCATCCTAATGCACCTTTCTGGTGTACTCGTCTACACTCATCTTTATAAAGGGTCATTCTGGTTTATTAAAATTAAGCAGCCGATCACATCGCGATGCGTCGCTAGAAACGTGTCACCTGCAAAAACCATTGTTTCCTGATGGAATGTTTTTCTCCCATGTCCCGCCTGGCCCAGGAGGCGGGCTTTACAACTAAGCCACTTTCCTCCTGTTTTGAAACCCGTAGATGTGGTAGGAACAGACGATGGAAAGTGCAGATGAAAGGCTGATATAAGTGGTTTTTAATCATGATTAAAAATATATTTTTTCAGTATGTCGTGAACCCAAAACGTCCAGCTTGTTTTCTCGTACTCGTCCAACAGCAGTGTAACATCAAGAGCTCCACATCTGATCACCTGGCTGATTAAGCCTGCGCCTGTTATGAAGCGTCTCGGTGTGATCGGGGCCTTAAAGTGATGGTTCGGAGTGAAATGCACCCTAGGTAATTTCCACCATGACATCCAGCCAAATACCCCCTCGGAAGCATTTTTAGCGATGGTCAGCATTGGTCAAGATGGGGCTATCAGCCGAATGGCTTAGTACTAGCGCTATGGTACAGAGGGTATATCTCGTAAATTACCCCACTAATAATGCATGGAATGTTACCAAACTTCTGCAGTAGTACACATAGGGTCTGTACTCACAAAACGAGGCATTTGAAAGTTTGTAACCAGGAGTTTATTTAAAAGAACACTTGCCTGATAGCTTCTATCCTCGGCTGCTATGCTACCGCAGCGTAGACGCCACTTCCGTGTTTACCCAGCCGATGCTGTGACGCGAGAGTATGAAGCATTTTGCTGAGTTTTTATAAATGCTTGTATTATCAGGTCAACAAGTGTTGACCTGATAATACAAGCATTTATAGAAACTTTTTCATACTCTTGGGCGAAACTCGGCTGGGTAAACACGGAAGTGGCGTCTACGCTGCGGTAGCGTTAGTTAGCGTTAGTAGCCGAGGATGGACGCTATCAGGCAAGTGTTCTTTTAAATAAACTCCTGGTGTACTTACAAACGCCTCGTTTTGTGAGTACAGACCCTATGTGTACTACTGCAGAAGTTTGGTAACATTCCATGTATTATTAGTGGGGTAATTTACGAGATATACACACTGTACCATGATAGCGCTAGTACTAAGCCATTCGGCTGATAGCCCTATCTTGACCAATGCTGACCATCGCTAAAAATGCTTCCGAAGGGGTATTTGGCTGGATGTCATGGTGGAAATTACCTAGGGTGCATTTTACTCCGAACCATCACTTTAAAGGTTGTTGTAATGCAACGGAAGTGAGGGCAACCAGAATCGCTGATACAACCTTTAAGGCTTATTTTCATCATTTTGTTGGCCATGTATATCAGAAATAATAAAATAGCCAGGTAATTTTAAAGGTTTGGAAATCATACAAAATCCACTCAGACCAGTGTAAACCGTAAAACTGGTTCCTGTTACTCATCGGAAACGGTTCCATCCCATTTGTCAGCTTTGAGGTCAGGAGGTCAAGAGAAGCATTTAAAAGGTAAAAATGATTGATATTGGCCTAATAAATCAATAAATCTCCACCATTGATCGAGCTTTAGTTGTAATGGACATTTCAGTGATGCCTCCAATGAAATGGTTGGAGAAACTGTGTGATCATCTGCCTGCTCGTGCTTCTCTTCTTTAATAGAAATAATGGCCAAAACGATGAAAATAAGAATGGAGTTGTCAACGAGGTACAAGGTCTGGGTTGTGGTCATTTTGTTGTAAAACTTGTAATAAACCAGAATTATCCCTCGATGTGTTTGGCGTCTCCGGAGTGACGCGTGGGGGCCGTTGAACAGTTTTTCTAGTGAGGACAGAGTTGCATTGTGGTCTATGGAGGCTGTTGGTCGGGGTTTCTCTCTACATGATGGTTCAATGGCAAATAAAGCTGCTGTAGCTGCACTGGAGCGCAGGAATGTTGGAGTAGGACATAAACACCAGGAACACAGTCGACATCACCTCCTTGTTTTAATGTCGCGGGCTCGTTTTTAACAGCAACGTTGGTCGGTGTTCGCGGTTATTTATATACCTCTGCATTTTTGGGTGCTGGTTGTCGGCTGGTTGGCACTAAATGAGCCTGTTTGTCACGTAAGAGTAACTTTTCTAGTTGAGCCGTTTCCTTTTAGTTTCCTTTCTTGTGTGTGTGTGTGTGTGTGTGTGTGTGTGTGTGTGTGTGTGTGTGTGTGTGTGTGTGTGTGTGTGTGTGTGTGTGTGTGTGTGTGTGTGTGTGTGTGTGTGTGTGTGTGTGTGTGTGTGTGTGTGTGTGTGTGTGTGTGTGTGTGTGTGTGTGTGTGTGTGTGTGTGTGTGTGTGTGTGTGTGTGTGGACCGCTGATTGTAGCACATCTGATGTCCACGTGTCGCTTCACCCAAAGCTTTAGGATCAGACGGGACACGTTTTCTAACGCCACAATCTGAGCTTGTGGGTTCTGAATCGTCTTCACACATAAAGCTGGAGGTAATTTCTTGTCAGAACTTTTTCTAGGATCTTTTACTTTCAGGCATTCTCCCCAATTTCAAATGAAAATCCCCGAAATCTAAATTCTCCCTCTAAGTGGTCGAGTTGTGCGACCTCAGACCAATAGTTGGTCGTTACATTTTCTGAAACTTTTCTGACCCCCATTTGATTTGAGGCGGTTGTAGGCGTGTTCACTAGACTTCTGCGTGCTCTTGTGATCTCCTTGCCGTCTAGTAAGGTGCATCACTGGCTTTTTTTTTAATTTTTAGAATGTTATTTAATGGTAGAGTGACTGATACAGTCAGCCAGTGGGCTCGCTGTAAATCTATAAGAGAGTTCCTCCGTGGGAGCCGACAGACTGACTCGTTGACCTCTCACTCCACTCGTTGAATTTATTTGTAGCTCGCACTTTGCCGATGTTTGAGGGCCGTCTGAGAGCGACTGAAATAACTCCCAAACACTCTTACTAGCTATACTGTGAAGTAGAAGTGAGCTGCTTTGGTCTTCAGCAATAACTCCTGTTCGTGGGGAGGTTTTTGGTTCCGTTTCATGTGTCCTGTGATGTGAAAGCAGTAGATTCTGTGGCTGACACATGGCCGTGTGTGTGTATTGATCGTTCTTTAAGTTTACAAACTCGGACTGGTGGAACTGCTGTGATGTTAGTTGCAGCTGACGTACCTGTAGCTGCCAGCAGAGGGCGTCGGAGCACTTTGTCAGAAGCAGAGCCGCCGTGGGCTCTTGAGGGGAAACCCTCCATTCTGTTTATCAGCCTGTCTGACACAAGTCATCCGTCACCGCGAAACCAATTCACTCTTAACGTATTTTCACTTTAGCTCCGACACGATTATTCCTCAGCAGAGGAGATTGATGCGGAGAGGAGGAGACCCGTGGTGGGAAGCTCACTGACGCTCGGCTCCAAAAGTTACTTCTGCCGCCCACATCGTGTGTTTCCTCGCTCTGCTGTACGTTTGTTACCTTTCCCTCGAGACACATAAATGGATCATCTTAGAGAGCTGGAAGTTCAGTCTGTGTTTCACTCAAAAAGTCAAAACCCTTCATGGTTTCTTACTCGTCACCCTGTTTTTATATCCATTCCACAGTGAATGTCGGCTACATTTACATGTGTTTTCCAAATATATAGGTGAAGGTTCAAATTCAATTTGATTGTATTGAGATGATGATATGAGTCAAAGCTAATTAAAGACACTATGTGTAGATTTTACCCTACATTTAATCACAGCATCGTTGAACTGATTCTGATGCCAGAAAGTTGGTTTTAGACTTTGACCTTTAGTTTGCTGGTAAACTGACAGCGACTAGTTTACATGCAATAATTCTAGTTTTTCCCTGATTCTGAAAAAGACCATATTCCTACTGAGCTACATGGCTGATGAAAATGAATATTCTACGTATATTTCTGTTTACATATTCCAATGAGTGTGCCGTTGGTTGTCCCGTCCCGGTTCTTATAGCATCGTCTGGTCCGTTTGACTGGACGTAAACAGGGAAGACGACACGTGTCACAAACCGCTGTTAAAAATCACAATTGAGACGGCGATATTATTCAGGTTTTCGGAGCATTCTTTGTACATGTATATAGCGTATTCATAATATGCGTCTCAGTTACCACAGTTGGTGACACGCGGCCTCTTTCCTGTTTACAGCTCTTTAAACACGAAGCGGCTAGCAAAAGGAAAAACCCACATTTCTGGTCTGACATTACAAAGTCATTATGTAAGTTATTTAAATGTCTTAGCCGCACCACATCTGTGTAAATCTGAGAATGCATGGAAATATTAGCAGAATATCCATTTTCATTCAGGGTTTGTTTAATTTTTTAATTCACTGCCAAGTATTTCAGGAATCTACTTGCCCAAAGGTATTTTTACTTGCCCCGCTACACATTTTTTTACTTGAAAACCACTTAAACCACATAAAACAAACGGACAAGATGCAAATCCTTATTATTGACACTTATCATTCGCCTTGAAAGCAGCTTAGTAGGAATATTTGTCTTTTTTCAGATTAAGGGCAAAAAGTGGAATATTTTGTGCATATAATTTCCATCAGTGCCATTTGCGGTCTCTTTCTTGATGCCGGCACTAGTGGGCACCAAATTCATGATGGCATGGATCAATTCTAGAAATCTCCCACAACCTCATGTGCCTATGAAGAGACCCCACCAACGAATACATGTGTGCTGTTATTTCTCCTAACAGGAACAATGGCAGCATCTATGCTCAATTATCCCCCAATCAACAAAATCCAAATATCTTTATTTGTTTCCATGAAAGAGACGCAGGTCAAGTTTCTCCCTTTGTGTTCTTTATACGTCAACGTGTGTTCATCCTAGAAACTCTCCAGATCTTATTTGCAAACAGGCTGAATACGTTTTCCTTTTGGTCTCATCTTGAGCTTTTCAGTTTTCTGCCACCAGCTTAACCTCAGACACAACCGGGAGGGGAGGGAGGGTTAGGGAAACACTCCTGTTGCATTTACAGCTGGAAAAAATCGACAAAAAGGAAAAGGAACACTTCACGTGTTCCCCAAACGCAATCCTCAGCCAACAACAACACGTCAGTATTTGCTGCTGAAGATGGTGAACCTGTATTAATATGCAGAGAACAGCAGCGAGAGACGGCGGCCTATTTTTGCAAACCTCGAGCAGCTCCGTTATTTTAATACACAACGCCCGGAGGAAGAATATTTCAAAATGTTCATTTTCAGAACTTGTAAAGAAAACCCCTGAATAGTGAGTCAGCTGGTGAAACAGAACTACACAGATGTTTATATTGAGCACTATCTTTTGTATTCAGATCTATTTTGCTGACAGGGACAGTGGACCGATACGTGCATGGATTTTATGCTCACTGTGTCACACTTCTTGTACAATTGTAAGCTAGAGAGCCGTGTTTTAGTATGACAATCTTTTACAGAAAACTTTGGAATCACTCTGTGAAATATCTATTTGTAAATAAATAATGTCATTTTTCTACGTCGCTCAGTCCGTGTTGTCATTGATGCCTCGTTTAATCCAGATGTCGCAGGGCGTATTCGGAGAATATCTGTCTCTTGATTTTATAGTGGTTCATTTTTGCTCTTTTTTTATTCTATTGTAATGCATTTTAAGGACATACGTAAATATCTTTTTGCAACACTTTCTCACTCCAATATCGTCAAATACTGATCAGTATATAAATAAATGTCCATCTTCACAGGAAACAAACACTTCCTGCTCATTACGTAGTGTCTTTTCAAAATAAACAGGAAAAGTAGTTCCTGCTCGTTACATTAATATTGTCTTTTCAAAATAAACTTTCACCGCAAAACATACAGTTTTCCATTCATCATGTAGTGTCTTTTTAATATAAATGTGTTCACAGGAAACGTGCAGTATCCTCTCATTACAGGCATTTTGCCTTTCAAAATAAACTTGCATATTCATAAGAAATGTACAGTTTCCTCTCGTTACATCATGTCTATCAAAATTAAACATGTTTACAGGAAACATACAGTTTCTGCTCGTAACATGCATAGGATCTTTTCAAAATAATCTTGTGTATCAATCTTGGAAATGTCCATTTTTTTTGTCTCATGACATTGTCTTTTCAAAATAAACTAGTTTTAATTAGCTTTTAGGTTTACTTGTACAAGAAAGACAATATTGCAGTTTGTGTTCAAACAGGTCTGTTACATAAAATTACAACCAGAAACGAGAAGCGTTTCTTCCTGCAGGCCGTCACTGATAAACACTCAGTCTGTCAACATCCTTCAGAATAAACCACTACTGATATAAAACCTACATGCTGATCCTACAGTATGTAATCACGTGTACTTACATACATACTTAAATACTGTAGTAATCCCTTGTCTGTGTATATACATCTATTATTTCTATTTGTATTGTTTACAGAACACTTGACTTGCAGATGTTTTATTCTTTATTGTATTGTTGGTCTCCTTCATATATAGTTATATTGACACCTTTTGTTCCGCCCATACTTATTGTACATAATAGTCCTGTCTATCTTTATTTGGCCAGCGTTCTTGTCCCTGTCCCTCACTGTTCTATTTCTGAGTCTAATTCCTTTTATGTGCACGCATACTTGGCCAAAAAAGCTGATTGTGAAGTGTTATTGTTAATATTGCTATTATGTATTAATCCTGTTTCCATTTGTGTGTCCAGAGGGAGCTGTGTGAAGTCTCCTCAAGTGATTTAAAGTGAATTGATGATAGTTGGCTATATGAAAACAAAACCTGATAGAAACCAGATGTGAGCAGATGTTATCAATAGCTTCTCTCTGTTAACCTCATCTCTTACTTACTAGCAAACCACTTCAAGCATTTTCTAGATGCAACAGTTTTTATTGTATCCTACAGTAAAAAAAATCCCAAACAAACAATTTTCTCATTCATTTAGACTTTTTAGGAGTGTGTCTGCTGTAGTTCTGTAAACATGATCATTCATATGGAGTCTTGTTTGTGTCCCACTGATGATTATAAGTCCAATATTCACTGTTTTTTACCTCTGGTTTGGTCTCCACCAACTCCTGGATCTCTTTAGATTATAAATGCTCCACTAGAAAGTGTAATTGTTTATTAAACCAGGTGTGGTGTAATATAATAATAATAATAATAATAATAATAATAATAATAATAATAATAAAAAAACAGGTGTGTAGGCTTAAATGTAATATTCCACACATGCACCGTCCTCTTGGTTTTTGAATTCCTCCGGGCTTCCCCTGGTAACCCCGTGTTTCATGTCACAACGCTATGAACTGTGGGTAATTCCCTCAGGCAAAGTCAGCGTCGATGCTGACTTAGGGAAAGTGGGCATAAAGGGCTCAAAAAGTCCACGAGCGAGCCCTGGTGCACTTCACGACGTGACTGTGAGACAGACCTGAAACCTCAGGCTTTGATGCGTGTTCCTGTTAAGTGCCTGAGGGCTTAGAGTTGTCCAACGGTCAAACCGTGAAGTGCATGAGGGCTCACTCTCTGTATTTTTGATCCCTTTATGCCCACTTTCCGTAAGTATGCTCACTTTGCCTGAGGGAATTACCCACAGTTGCAACATTAAACACAGGGTTTCTAAAATTATTATTATTATTATAATACACACCTGGTTTAATCATCAACCAGTTATAATTTGTTTGCTTATTGAAGCCGTTTGAACTAAAACAAATACATTATGTGACGGGTACGTCTGGTCTGAGATGATAAGATCCAGGAAGACGTTCAGATCAGGCTGTAAAATGTGAAATAAAAACGGACACTTTTAAATAACAAACTCTGTGTTATCAAAGTAAAGTGACATGCCGAGTGCTGTCCCAAGCCCTCACAGCCTCTCACACTCACCATCTACCAGGTGATGTCTGTTATGTCCCTGAGGGTTCAGGGTTTAGACCTTAGGGGGGAAACGTTGGGATTTGGTCCATGTTTCTAGTTCAGGAGTCCAGAATGGAGAAACCACACACTGGCTCTAGAGAGCACCTTTTTACGTTGCCTGAAGGCCAGAGTAGTTCTCTGACACACTTGGAGGGATATTCAGCTGATTGTAATCTGCAACCTCACCACTAGATGTCACTAAACCCTACACTCTGCTCCTTTAACTGTGTTAGGCACTGAGCAGGATTTTTCACTGAAAGCTGCTGCCTGCTGCTAGAAACATCGCTGAAGAGTGTTCGTGGACTCGAAACTGTAACCTCTGGTCCAGAGAGCAGCAGAAGGAAACATCACGTTCATTATTCTTATTCTTATTCTTATTCTTATTCTTATTCTTATTATAAGGACAAGGACACGCTTAACATTGAGAATTATTTCTGGCACTGGAGAGTAGGAGAGGGCAAAAAAAATCTATTCATGTAAAAAAAATGCAATTCTTATTTTTTATGATTCAAAATTGATTCATTACTTCCAAAAATAGTTTTATTTTTAATGAATTTTTTTTTATACTAAAAGTTTGCATTTTAGTTAAGCATGGAGTGAAGTTAAGCATGAATTAATGTCATCTTTGGTCATATTTGACTTTGTAGCTTTTTTATCTAATCTTATGCTCTCATGCCATAATTGCCACATCGCCTTTATTAGCTCACAGAGGGCTGGAGTAGATCCTGAAGCATGTATTAACTAAAAAATTCTATTTTAAATTGTGAATCATGTTGAATCGAAAAGAAACGTTGGTGGATGCAGATGTTGTATATTTTCCTGCTTTTTGGACTGTTGCCAATCCCACGCCTGTAAAATGTAGTGTAACAATAACACAAGTAGTGGTGAACTGATCCAGTTACATGGCATGTAAAGTTCTAACACATTGGCTGGTTTGTTCATCTGGTTTGAATTTCACAGCTCTTCTCATATCTCAGCTTGTGGATCTTCCCGTTAGATTTTTAAAGGCTTTCACTTGAGGAAAGGAAACTTGTGATTGACAGTTGAGCGTGGGGAAACAGAAGATTCATTTTCACGGCATTAATATATCTATATTCTGCTCCTTCCCTCCGCTGGACGGCGATCCGTCAGAGGGAAGAGTGTTACATGGTCTGTCGGCGAGAGACGGCTGTTGGCTCTGAGGGAAATCACAGTATTTTTCAGTCTAGGTGATATACTCATAATTGTAGTCATTCTGAATGATGGGTCAAAATGACTTTGCACTTAGTCTGTTGTACAAAATTGCCTCAAATTCATCCACAAATTGTGTATCAGTTAATTTTCTACAGCTGAATTCTGACAAAACAGAAGTCAGTCTTTCTGTCCCAGCTTACCAGGAGGTGATGGAAAGTTTACCAGCATTTCAAAGACAAACTGCATCTGCAAACTTTATTTTGAAGCTTTAAACTAAACGATATGACCGTACTGTGATGAAACACATCCAGCCAATCCGTTCTCACTGCCAAGACATCAAATGATGCGGCTCGGTCAGCGCTCCTTGGTATATGACAACGTTTGTATGACATACCACCTGCAGCGTTAAGGTCAGAGCAGCAGACGTAGTATAAAGACGGAGATAGTCTACAGGGAGGAGAGGTGGACAAGTCAAATTAATAGAGGACGGGACTTTCATCCAGGAGACCGCACGTGCAACACTATAACTAAAGTTGACATTTTCTCATCGTCAAGTTGGTTTCAACCACGCTCTTCCCTGGATTTACGTCATGAAATAAAAGAACGGTGCTGCCGATGACCACCTCTGGGGTAATTGGGCCGGAGGGAGAGCTGGGCTCCAAGATCAGACTGTTTAGATTGCTACCTCAGAAGTACAGCATGAAACTCAAAATGGTACCAAAAGTCATGGTTTGAATTACTTTCGTAACATAAAACTGTAGCTATCTTTAACAAAATAGATGCTAAATCTACATTAACTACACACTACAGTGTTTAAAATAACATTAAATAATAATTATTTCTTATTTTACTTTAAACTACATTTTAGGAGAATCTAGCATCCGTAAAGTTGACCTTGAATAACGGCTTCACACCAGAATCCAGATGGATCCAGATCCAGTAAGGGTGCTGCTCTGCTGCTTGTGTTCATCAGTTCCACCTGTCCAAATATGGTCACTTCCTTCATTGGCTGCAAAAATCAAAGATGGCGGCGGCCAAAATTCCAAACTCGAGGCTTCAAAATCGTAGTTCACAAACCAACGGGTGGTCACCATGACTACGATCATTCTTATATACAGTATTTATATACAGTATATGGTCAAGACTGACAGGCTGAGCACATCAGCAAGCCTTTGAACATGAAGGAGGCGTCTCTCTGATTGAAGTAAGCTTCCAGCTGGGTGTGAGGCAGAGGGACAACGAGTGTAAATCAAATCCAGTGCCATAATGTCACAGTATCTCTCATATTGAGATGGTACGTTGAGTCCTTCATCGTACGGAAGTGGGTGTGATGTCATCCTTCAATCCCTGGCCACATGTTTCCAAATGATGCAGTGGGTGGACGTAGGCTCAGACCTGGGGGTGAAGTTTCACTTTAATCGCCCGGTTCGCTGCTGTTCTTACCAGCGGAGGAACATTGGACCCATTGTGTCCGCAGCTGAATTTATTATCCAGACTTTTCGTCCCGACTACTGCAATTCTCTTTCACCTATCTTGGTAAGACGTCTCTAAATGCCAAAGGATTGACCGATCCTCCAACACGTCTCGTTTTTCTTTGTGCTGGCTTGTGTCAAAGTCAGAATCCAGTTTGAGATTCTTGTGATCACATTGAGAAACTTGCACGCTCAGACGCCTGCACACATTAAAGCTGCAGCCTAATGTCAGCAGCAGCCACTCAGATCCTCAGATCCGGGTTGGTCCTCGCTTTAGGCTCAACACCAAGGAGCTTATAGATCCCAAACCATGGAACCCTCTCTGGACATTGGACTTTAGATCTGTGGACTTTGATTGGTTTAGCTTTAAAAAAAAAAAAAAAAAAATAGATAAGCAGCACATGGCTCCTGAAACTGTCCAAATAATCTTCGATTTGAATTCCAGTTTTGAGATCGTTAACTGAGATGGAGACCTGACATCACGTCTAGACTGTAGCCTTGGTTCCACTAATCTTTGACATCAGCACTTGCTGATAAAATGTAAAAAAAAACCCAATAAAACAGTCAGAATGAGCACCCAAATGGAAAATAAGACCCAGGATGAAAAATAAACCACTGTACATTTTCTTTTTAACAGCAAATGGCTCACTGACTGCAATAAACTGCATCCGTCCACCATCCTCTCTATCATCCATCATCTTCTCTTGATTTCCTGCCCTCTTCTCTGGTTCCTCCCTCCGTTTATACCTCATTCATTTCCTCTCCATCTTTTGCTCCCTCCTTCTTTTCCCCACCATAGTCCTCCACGTCCTCCATCACAACCAATCACTCGGCTTCAGTTCAAAACAATCAAATATAAATTTAAAATGGAGGAGATTAAAAAGGCCTCAAGAGAGACTCAACAGCCAATAGAGAGGAAAGTTAAACTAGGGAAAGAGTGATTGCCAATTTCATGTCATTACGGCTCCTGGAAAGCTTCATGTTGTGGCACTTTGATATTCCCAAGCCTGGATAAGTAAGCAACTAAAATGTCCTCCTGATGATAGACTGTCTCTGTAATTGTGGAACATTCAATTTACTGTCGCTCTAGAACACAGGGTTGCACAACAACGAGTTGTCGTCCCTTTATGCTATAAAAGAAAACAATTTTTTATATGATGTAGTACAGACGATGAAGCTGCTTTGTAATTCTGAATCTCTCGCCAGACGGCAGCAGGGTGAAAATCCGTTGGTTTCTGCGCAGGCACCTCTCGTCACCGATGCTCAGTGAGAATATTCATACCATATATAGTGAAGGATCCGTCACGTGGACCCTCGGAATCATTTCAATAAATTACAGACATAAAATTTACATAAGTATGTACAAGTACAAGTGTGTACTTAAAGGAACAAAAGTGAAAGATTTGCAGAATGACACATTTCAGAATAATAAAATATCAATATATCAGTGGATTATAATTATTAAAGGTAGGGCATGGCCTTGGTGGAGGTCTGCTTTCCCATTGTGTCATAGTACGATGTTGTGCCTACCATGAAGTGTATTGGGATTGGCTGTCACTTTGACCAATAGAAACAGAGAGCCTTCTGCCAACTATAAACAATGGCGATGAGAAAAAGAGGAACGATGTTGGTGCTGTGAAATTGAGGAAACATTTATGCTACTATGGCAACAACAGCCCTGAGTAAAAGTGCATCAGAATTGTACCGTACTTGAGTTAATGTACTTAGTTTGTAAGAGCAGATTTGTTAATTAGTGTGTGTGTGTGTCATGGTCTGACTGTGATTGGTGGGTCAGTCTATATAGGGTAGGAACCTTTGAGGGTTCGTCAGGTGTTTCCAACCGGAATAGGGAAACAGTTTTTGACCGCTACACTGCGTGCGGATGAATGGATGGATGTACGTGTAGGGATGGTGTGATTTAAAGCATACGATGTCAAAATAAATGGACTTGTTTGCATCGGAACAGAAAGGCCGAACTCTCATTCATTTATCATGGAAACGTAAGAAGCGCGTCCATTAGGTTTCCCATTGAAATGCCTCAGTGGCTTAAAGCATTGGCTTAGCTTCTGCATAGTTACTTCCACCACTGTAGGATACTGTGTTGTAAGATAAAGTTTGGTGGATTGTTCCTCATGACTTAACATAACATCAGTGTCCTGTTGACCACCGTATCTGTGATTACTGGATGTGAGAGGTGGTGTAAATCTGCTCCACACTCTTGTATCTGCGAAGAATCTCCATCCCGCTGGGTTTCCTCTGTAATGAAACACCCCAGCTGTCTTCCCCTTTGTTATCTCGTCTCCCTCCGCACCCAACACATGTGGCACGCCGTCCTTCTCCCCTCCAGGTTCGCTAAATAAACCGATAGCGGCCACACAGTTTGGTTAACCCACTTCCTTCTGCCCAACTCTCTCTCTAGGTCTCAGTATGTATAGACACAAATATACACACCGGCTCTATTTAACATGTGACCGCAGGCCTCTCTGGCTTGGTGATTACATACCAGTGGGATCTCGCTGCATGCCGGGCTCACGCCTGTTATTCTATCCGCTGTGAAGGCCGATCATTCCTGCATCCGGCACACATTGTGGGACGCTGCGCTCTGAGGTGTAGCGTCTGTTGAGAATGAAAGGGACAGCAGGAATGTGCACGTGTGTGTCGGGCAGGAAAGTGATGGGTGCATTCATCTCTCGGGTCACAGTTTCATTAGACGAGGGCAGAAGGAACGCAGCATTCACACGACCCTTGTTTGTGTGGAGATAGCCATGACTCCTCTCCGCAGGATGAAAAATGTTGAAGAATGCCTGCCTGCTTGGATTAGGCCCCTCGTTCCTCCTTATGGTTCCCGGTTAAAAGCTATGTGTGCGAAAGAAACAAAGCAGGGCAGACACAGAAGGTGGATCTGATTTATCTCTATTAGGGACTTACAGTTTAGTTTACCTTCTGATGTCACACGAGAGGATCCATGCCGATCTGATTTGGAGCGCCAGACTGGGTGTCGAAGACGGGAAACAAACTGATGGACTAGTTCTTCTAAACGTTCACCTTGCCTGATGATGGATAACACTTCCTTCACTTTATGGGTGCACATGTCATATTCGTAGACTGAGGTCTCCGGTTGCATTATCAAAGCAAACAGCTCAGGGAGGTCTCCTGGAATAATAGCGTCAAGTGGTTTGGAGAGTGCGATCTGACCCATCACCCCTGTCACGACAGCAGCCAGGCCTCCCTCAATATGGACCCCCATTCAGGCTAATTCAATTTAGAGAGAATTCGTGCTCTGGTATGAGAGTAAAGATGACCTTCACCCCCTTTCTCTGGGGTTGATTCTTCTTCTTAACAGGAAGGGCCTTGGGGCTGCTAACTTGTGATATAAGGGAGGCCAAACAGTTGGAGGACTCTGTAAAATGTGTTATTCCGATGATCTCAGGAGGCTCTGAGCACATAAACGCAGTAGACGAGGCTTTCCTCAACAACCTCACAGGGTGGTAACTCAATCCACCAGGCTAAAATCTCCTACAAAGGATAGTGGAAGCTTTAATAGAGACCTAACCAGCACTGCTCTTACTGTTGTAGTACCAACACAGGATTAGCTTTTTCCTCTGTAAGTAGATACAGCATGTACCGGTGGAAACAGTGGCGGACTGAGCACATTTAGAGCCCTAGGTGAGTGCCCCCCGGCACCCCATCAAAAAACATTTAATTTTTAAATAAACAACAACAAGCAAATAAGAAATTACTTGTCTAGTAACAAACAATAATCATAAATAATCTGCTTTACTTATTCAGACACCAATCAAGCTTCAATTCTGCAAAGAAAAGTCCATAAAAGTGATCACATTTCTCAAGTGGTGTCCAAACTAGTTCTTAAAGTTCAAAAATAATCATCTCCACCACTGGGTGCGTGATAGAACAAAATAGTAATAAAATATGAAATGTCACAGGATTATATTGTGTGTTTGTGTGTGTATAATCAAAAATCAAAAATGCAAATACACTTTGTCTCAAGAACAATGTTTTTTTGAAAACCCAGACATACGGTTTAATATAGAAAATGTAAAAAACATTGTTTTGAATGTTTTTTTCCAAGCCAAATGTTGGTGCCCCCCACTGGATGGCTCCCTATGCAGCTGCCTATGTAATACACATACATCTGTTGTGATTATATAAATAGTGCAGAATTTTATTTTACAAATCATCATGCCATAATAACCAATTTATTTTTTGTATTCACTAATTTCCCTTGATTTTTTAAAATTGTGTTTATGTATTTGTTTTACTGCTCTAACACTAGATGTCGTGGAGCTCGTCTATGATTAGTCCTATTTGGAGGAGAGTAGAGGAGAAAATAAGCTGCTCTGTAGTGTTGTGGTTCTGGGGTGGGTTCTGGCTTTTATTAGACAATTGGTTCTACTTTCTGCAAGGATGGTGGCATGGACACGAACTGACACGGAACCGTGACAAGGAAACGTCTGGATCTTTTATATTCCATGTGGGCTCTCCTCACGGCAAACTGACACTCAGAAAGCTATGCCTATAACCAGTTGCAGAGAGAGGTACTCAAGTTCACCAATCAGATTCAAGGGGGAGATGGTGTTGAATGTTGAGCCGAAATCAACGAACAACATTCTGATGTATGCGTTGTCATTTTCAACACGCGTGAGGGCGGTGGATTCCTCCGGACTGTGGATCTGTTTGATGTGCTGTTGAACCAGTTTTCAAAGCACTTCATCAGAATGAGTGAGTGCCACAGGGGGGTATTCATTTAAACTGGACTTACAGACTTTTCAGGTTCAGCTATGATGGGGGCTATAGAGAAGCAGCACTGGCGTGAACTAGCTGGTTGGGGTGCCATATCATTGTTCCAAAACCTCAATATTTCAAAATATGTCCCATTCAGGCCCATTTGTCTGACAGCCCGTTATCCCAAAAACAATATCCTATTGTTCTGAAAGCCCATTGCTCCAGAAATACACTCTCTCTATGCAAGAAACAAAGGCACATGGGTAAATATTATGCAAAATTATGTCCGCAGACATTCCAGGTGGCTATATTTTTTCTCCGACTATGACAAAAGCATGACCCGCCCTTCTCCAACCCTGATTGGCATACCCTGATATTCTTAACCAAACTTCAACCAACTCAAGTGTCATATCTATGCCTTTGCAATAGTACAAAAAACAAAAAAAAAAAAAACAGGAATGTCCTATGATGTCATTCTGCATAATAATGAGCCATGGGCTTCTGTTTGTTGCAGGGAGATTGTGTATTTCAGTGCTATGTGCTTATGGAGCAATGCCTGTTTCTCGGGATAAAGGGCTGTGGGACAAATGGGTTTTCGGTCCAATGGGACTTTTGGGGATTTGTTTGACTACTGGGCTTCCAACACAATGTGGCGTCAGAACAATGGGCTGTCACAAGTCCTTAGTCCACAGCCAGGGATGTTATCAGGCCCAACAACCTCTGGAGGCCACTTTGTTGAGAAACAAATGTATTTTGCTATTGGCCTATTGTATTTTGCCTTTCTTGATCAGGTTTTTAAAAAGAGAAAGACTTCTTTGACAATGTGTGAAAATGACAAGAATACCAATTACATGACGAGACATGAATACCAATACCAATATCACAATTTTCAATTCTACATACGATAATTTTGCCCAAATCAGGAAGAGACGTTCCTTGCAGAAAATAAGCTGCCTATAGAGTTCAGTGATTGACATACTGATGCCACTGAGTGAATTTATTCTCAATATCCTGTTGGGGTCTGTCTGATAGAAGAGATGATATCAAAGAGAAATGGATGAAATTCACACTTCTGCACCTCAGTCCAAGCATTTTTCTTAAAACACATAACACAACACTTAAAACATTGGTTTCTTGATGCTTTTCCTATTTTACATGTATATTTAGCAACCCCTAAGATAATACAAAATAATAATTATAAAAATGTACATGATTATAAATAAATCAGACTCATCTATTTAGTTTTTGATTTTAATTCCCTGTTGTAATCCACAAATGATCGACAAAACTATGTATGGTGCTGTCTCCTTACCTTCCAAGCAGTCTGGCAGCCCACCAATGAAAAACATTCTTATTAACTTTATGTCCAAATTCATCTCAGTGTACAAACAGTTCATGTAATGTATTGTATTGTCAGGATTTTACGATCAGAAAAATATGGCAAACAATAATATGGGTACCAAGTATTGTGCATATTCATCCAGTAGATGTGGAGATATTTCCCTGGATAATTAAACTTAGAACTGCTGGTGGTTCTAAATGAAAAGTCTCCAACGTTATTACGATTCATCCTGTGGGTGCTATGAATGTCTGTACAGAATAATAATAAAAAAACTTCTGAACTCTGTTCAAGTGCTGACAGACATAGCTAATTTTATACATACATGAGTTTATTTTAATATAGCAGAACAGTAATATCTAACATCCCCAATGCATTTTATTTAAAGGCGCCTTTCAAAGCACTCAAGGACACATTACAAGACTTTCATTAAAACAACAGAACATCAAACAGTAAATACATCAAACAGTATAAGAAATGTTGTCAATGCATTTAATAAGGCAATAGTCAGTGTGTGACAGAGTATGCCACTCGGAATAAGTGCGTTTTCAGGCGGGATTTAAAGGTGGAGACAGAGTCTGGTGAGAGAGAATTCCACAGACCGGGGGCTGATCGGCTGAAAGCTCTTGACCCCATGGTGGATAAGTTGGCAGATGGAGCTGAGAGCTGGATGGCAGAAGAAGATCGGAGAGTGCGTGACGGTGTGTGTATGTGGATGAGCTCAGAGAGTTACACTGGTGCCAGGCTGTGGAGGATCTTGAAAGTGAGGAGTAGAATCTTAAAGTCAATGCGGGATTTGATAGGGAGAAAATGGAGTTGCAGCAGTGGCCTTAGTGGAAAGGTAGAGTTGGGTATCGTC
Organism: Chelidonichthys spinosus; assembly: GCA_029853015.1. Lineage (NCBI taxonomy): Eukaryota > Metazoa > Chordata > Actinopteri > Perciformes > Triglidae > Chelidonichthys > Chelidonichthys spinosus. Next base: position 5,806,802 of record CM056843.1, on the reverse strand, counting down.
AACCTAGCAGTGGAATTGGATATGGAATTTCCCAAGGGTGTAACCAAGAGGCAGCAGATAGATAATGAACAGGAGGGGGCAGAGGACGGAGCCCTGGGGAACACCACTGGAGACTGAAGAGGAGCTGGATCTCAGGTTCTTGATCTGGACAAAGTGTGTGCGGTCCAGGAGATAGGATCAGAACAAGGCCAGGGGGATGTCAGTGATTCCAATGGAGGCGAGCCTGATCAGGAGGATGTCATGACAGACTGTGTCGAATGAGAGGTCGAGGGGAACCAGAATGGAGAGTAGTCCAGAGTCAGATGCCATCAGGAGGTCATTGGTGATTTTCGTCAGGGCTATCTCAGTGCTTTGGAGGAGATGAAAGCCAGACTGGAATTGTTAGAAGAGATTATTGTCAGATAGACAGACAGATGGGTGTTTATCTGGGCGTCTTTCAAGTATTTAGGAGAAATGGCAGGTTTGAGATTGGACAAAAGTTTTTTTTTTTGTCATTCGGGTCTGCGCCAGGTTTCTTGAGTGTTAAGCCCAAGTTATGCTTCCGCGTTGACACAACGCAAGGAGGATTACGGACCCCTTGCGTCCTTGCGGACCCCCCTTACGTCCACCGCAAGGGCCTGACGTGCACCTCCCAAAAATCCTAGACGTGCGTCGAGGCGACACAACACCAACGCAGCGGCATTGGCTGTGATTGGTCCGGTAACCACTGGAGACCGCTTTTCCGGTAAACACCGCCATTTAAACGTTTAATACTTTTATTTTGCACCTTGTCGCTTTTGCACAAAGAAATAAAACACTGAAAAATTGTGGATGTTTAAAGCCGGAAGGTAAACAAATAGGCTATAACGAGGCTAACGACGATATACGTCAAGACGTCGGTCAGTCTTTACAAAAAACATAGCGCCCTCTACCGGTGTGGCATTGAATTGCATTTCGACACCTAAACCCAATGCAGAACCATCACGGTCTCCAAGCAACTGCGTGGCCATTGCGTGATCACTACGGGGAAGCATAACTGAGCCTTTAGAGTTATTGCAGCAGTTTTGAGTGATAACTAAAAAAAAAACACCGTAAGTCTGTGACGAATGGACAATGTTGGTTATTAAAGGGCAGGGCAGGAAGGCAGACCTTTACCAGGTGGCTAGGTAGGGGGTCTAGCTGGCAGGTGGAAGATTTGGTGATAAAACCAGTTGTTTCCAGGAGTGTTGGGAGTTTGACGCTGGCGAGTGGAGAGTCGAAGGAAAATGCAGGCAGTAAGTGTAGAGAGGATGCAGGGTTATTTGAAAATATCCACCAGACCCTGACCGCTTCAATTTGGTGTTGAAGAAGGTCATGAAGGTGTCACACTGTGTAACTGTGAGTAGGTGAGGTGGTAGAGCATCAGGTGGTTTCAGAATATTGTTGATAGTAGAGAATAGTGCTCTACTGCAAGCCGCCGCCTGAGCTGTCGCCATGTTGAAATCTGTGTGAAGGCAATAGATATGATCTGAATTTTGAATTATGCACCTTTAAGAGACATTGATGAATGTGGAACCAAACTTTGCACATACTTTGTACAGTCAACAAACAAGAAAAAAACAACATCTGACTGGAGGGGGGGTCACCTGACGTTGCATTAATAGGGGTCAGGTAATTTTGCCCCCTGGAGTTTAATGCAGTCCTGGCGATTTGTTTTTGCCACCAATCCACCTCAGTTCCATAATTACTCTCATCATGATTTGTTATTAGACGAGGAAGCCAGCAGTCATCAGCTGAATACATCTGAAAGCAGCTAAGTGTCGAGTTTTGATGTCAGGCACGAAAAGGAGCAGAGCTGTAACTTCCGCGGACAGATGGAATCTCTTTAGAAGCATCATCCTTCATGGTTATCATTCACCAGCTCCACTGCCGGCCTGTTGCAGAGCACCTCAGCCTGTAATCAGATTCATGGGAACCCATCTTGATGGAACACATCGTTCTCCGTCTGTCATTACTGATTACAGTACGGAGTGTGCGTGACTTTTATGGCAGATTGTTTGCTCGAAAAACTTCTCAACAATGCTTCTTTGTCTTCATGAGTGCGACTAAAAGGTGGATTCAGATGGATTCGAGGCCTTTCATCATCCTCATGTCATGACAGCAGGTCTCGCTTCACCACAGATTCCAGACCTGCCCGTTCCAACGTCTTATGATAGTGATAATCATTTCTCTGAAGTTTCTGAAATGCTACGTTTGTATGTAAAAACCTGTAAAGACAAATGTATACACATGGTGCTTTTTAATCATTGTAACAGTGATTAAAGACCTACCCTGCTTTACACCAACAGTTGAGTTTGTGACAGTGTGGGCACCCTAGTAGCTCTGCCAGCTTGACAGTAGCAGCTAAGCAAACGGACTGCGAATGACCCCCTCATTTATCAAAATCCTATTTTTTGTCTCCCTTATGTTTATCCTCACTGAACAAAAATCCGTCCCAAATTGTTTTGTAACGAGTTACACATAAAACGTTGACAATTCACATTTATACAGACATTTCACAAAACTGGCCTGGGACTGGGCTGAGTGAGGATGTTGGGGTGGATGGATGGGTCAACACAGGACTTTCACCAAGGAGTCCCCTGTTTGTGTCCTGTGTCAAACCAAAAGTCAACTTAACTTTAATTTATGTCCCTAAATTTAAATAACATAACCAACATTCCTACTTCAAGCTAAAACATGATGTTTTGCTGAACATAAGCAAGTCGATTGTTGCCTTAACGTCACCAAGTAATTTTGTTGTTTAAAACTATGAGTCGACTGTAATCTGTACGAATAAAAACTTCCCTCGAAACGGTTTAGTTTTATGGGAATGTATTTTGTTAGGGGACAGGGTTGAGCTTCTCCATCCCTCAAGCTCACTTTTTTTTACTCTTCGCCTTTTTTTTAATCCCACTTGTAGCTTGATGCTAACAGAAAGGCGGCGCGGCGCTGAGCCCCACATGAATGAAAATGACGTGTTTTCAGAGGTATCTGGTGGACACAGGCTCTAACAGCGTGTACATGGTCTTTATCAGCCTCCCTTTCAACTCTATCGGTGTGTTTCATCATGACTCTTGCTTTCATCTCTCCATCGCTCTGGTCTCTTATCGCCAGCCTCCTCTCTGGCTTCCCGCCTCTCCTGATATTAAATCCAGGAGAAAAAAAAGATTTATATATTGACATTTCAACAGAACATACATCACACTTCATACAGGCAGCACACTATGCATACATAAGGTGTTATCCAAACAACATTCTCATTAGGAAAGCACTTTAAGAGGCTCCGTCGCTGTGTGATTGTGAAACAACAAAGGCGTGAAAATGTGCTCTGTATTAAGTTGTAGATAAAGAAGATGGACTCACACTGTGATTTCCACGTCACCACCCTCAATCCTTCAGGTCCTTTCACCCAATGCCACAGCAGCTGCACACACTTTCTTATTCATTGCTTTATGAAAACATTTCCCCCTTTCCTGATATTACCTTGCCTGAAGAGATGTATTTGGTTGTGTTTGTATCTGAGAAAAAGAAGTGGTTATGTGTATTCTTAACAAGATAATCTCACTCAAGGTCTATTTGGTTGCAGTTTCGTTTTACAGAAACTTTCCTCACCTCCTCCCCTCAAGGCTTAGTCCATATTATGCACCTTTAAAAGCTGGACACAAAATTTCATTTGACATTGGAGGCTTCAAGTTTCCACATGACATATTGTTTCATGATTGGCTGCAAGAACACAGAATACATGCCCCTTCTTTTTGCCATTGCTTTATTTCCAAAATATTGGAGTTTGCAAAGTCTCTGAGAACGATGTTATTGTAGCATATTAATGGCATCAGTATAAAATGTCTTTTTTTCCTGAACATAAATCTGTTTCATCAAGATATTCTTCTGCCAAGGACACGCTTCAGAGGTTTGAATGTGCATATCTCTCACTCTCACATCTCCAACCACATTGTATATAGATTGCCTGTGAAGGCACTGCATTTCCATATTCAGAGTAAAATATAGGGGAAAAAACATTTCCATTTAAAGGTTGGCGGATTCAGAAGCATTCGATATAAAACAGGATGTTCAACAACAACCGGCATACGTTATGACCCTGACTCAGTCACCCCAAGTGAAACAGACCAGTGGCTGGATAAGCTTTTAATGGTCCTCCCAGTTGCAAACAGCTGGGAGCTAGCTGGGGCCCCGGCTACCAAAACAGCTGCTTCGGGCTCCTCGCTTAATAAAGGGAGCAGCAACAAGACACAATCTGCATTCATTAACTGCTGTGTTTCTGTGTTCAAAAGGCCTCCGCTCTGTCATCCATCACCGCCATTAAGCAAGCTGAGGCATTTAAGTCTTAATGACTCACACTAATGAAAGTTGATTAACCATTATGGTGAACAAAAAGCCAGGGATGGCTCCTGGGTCTGTTCCAAGGCTCTGTTAGGTAAAAACGGCACATGCTTGTTATTCTGCTGCGTAGAGCTGGTTTGATGTTTGCAATTTTCTTAGACTTTTATTGGACAACCCAAGTGGATTTAAGCTGCTTTGTACTTGTGCTGCTCTGTCATGCAAATAATGTCGATGGATCACATCTGATAAAATGCTCAATATCTCTTTACTTTCCTGCAGAGGTGAGCTGGATCTGGCTTAAAGTGATGGAGGGCTTTTATTATTCGTGTCACATTTCATGACAGAGTTTCAATAATTAAAATACAGCGTGACATTGAGAATCCTCGGCTCACAGACCCGCTTCGTGATTTTCCTCTTCTGCACCTGAAGATTAGTTCAGAGTGCTGCACCGGCCCAAGACTGAGACCAAACAGACCCATATGGTGGCGCTGACAGCACAATGTACTGAAAATGACGACAACGCAGTCAAATGGACAAAACACAAGCAAAGTAAAAACATCTTCATCGTTAGTTTCAGATAGAGAAAATACAACTAATTAGAGAAAATACAACTAAATACAGAAACATGATGCAAGTAGAGAAAACACAACTAAATAGAGAAAATACAACTACATACAGAAACATGATGCAAGTAGAGAAAACACAACTAAATAGAGAAAATACAACTACATACAGAAACATGATGCAAGTAGAGAAAACACAACTAAATAGAGAAAATACAACTAAATAGAGAAACATGATGCAAGTGGAGAAAACACAACTAAATAGAGAAAATACAACTAAATACAGAAACATGCATGCAAGTAGAGAAAACACAACTAAATACAGAAACATAATTCAAATAGAGAAAACTCAACTAAACAGAGAAAACTCAACTAAACAGGGAACCAACTAAACAGAGAAAACACAACTGAATAGAGAAAACATATCTAAATACAGAAACATAATTCAAACAGAGAAAACTCAACTAAACAGAGAAAACTCAACTAAACAGAGAAAACTCAACTAAACAGGGAAAACACAACTAAACAGAGAAAACACAACTAAATAGAGGAAACACACCTTAATAGGAAAACAAATAAATACAGAAACATGATGTGAACAGAGAAAACCGAACTGAATGGAGAAAACTTAACTAAATACAGAAACATGATGCAAATATATGACACCACTGATCTATATCATGCTAACCTTGTCCGTTTCACAATTTGAGCAAAGTGATCAGTTTCATTTTATTAATCGGCAAAATCTGCTGGCAGTTGAACTTTTTCGTGTGAATCATTTGAGTGTCATGCTGCGTTCCAGACAACTTGAAAATGTCCAACCTCCTCCCACTCAACGTTGGAGTGGCTACTTGTGAACTCAGAGCAAATCCATCCGCCCCGACGCCATAGCGACGCGGTTGTCTGAGGTCAAACAGCGATGGGAGCGCACATCGTAAACTGGCTTTAGCTTGAAGAAGAACCAACACAAAGTCTTCACTTAACATATGAAGACTGTTAAAGAGACCAATCACATACCGAGGATGCCAGAAACCATATGTTAGTGTTGATCCTCAACGGTGGCTCCGAGTCCTGTTGACAGGATCTCCATGGGATTCCGTGTTTCCCATCCTCCCCTCTGGCCCTCGGGGTGACGGATGCAGAATGTTCCCACTCGCCAGCTATTTATAGAGCGTCTAAAGGGCCCAAACATGACTACTGGTGCTGCAGAGCGGAGGAGTTCTACCCAAAAGTGGCTCAGGGAGCAAGTGAGGTCAGGTCCTTACGGGATGAAGAGGGCACCCTCATCCCTCCCTCCCGTTATCATCCCTCCTCTCCTCCCTCTCCTCCCTCCATCCGGATGATGACTACAGCTGAGAAACCGTGTCCCGTCATCCTGTTGTTTAGGCTCCTCTCCCTCAAGCGGATGAATTATCATGAAAATATCCAGCATATTTCCTCGGTGGCGACTCTGAGTCCCATGTGGCCTGAAGTGGACCAGAGGTGCAGAGAATGTGGTGGATTGGAGAGACTTGATCTTTAATCAAATAGTCTGCTTTTTTCCCATTTAAGGCTGAGGTGCAGTCATTTCTGGGAGCTCTGAGTCCAATGTTGGATACCTTTGACTGCCGATGTGGACGCCGCGATCAATCATTTGATTGAGTTCAGAGACCATGTTTGGAGAGGCAAATATAAAGCTGAGCTGATGTCACATGATATAGAAGGATTTCAGCTTTATCTCGGGGCCTGTTGAGACTACATGGGCGCAGGCCTGAGTAAGCAGCCATAAATAGAATTTCCCCGATATTGCTCTGACTCAAACTCATAACTTCTGTCTGTGTTGGAATACTGGAGGGATCGCCATTTTTAGAGATACCAGTTATGGAGAAAAGCAAGTCAACAGCATAAACTTGTTGTTGCAGTTGAGAGGAAAACAAGTCGCCATAGTTGCTGAAATCATCCAAAACTGACAAACTTACTTTGATTAATCTGCAGGTTGTAAGTTCAGTTTTTCTTCAATACAGTTTCACGGCATGAAAGTAATGAAATTGAAATCTACTGATCCCGGATAAATGTAGGACGATGAATGGGAGTTTGCTATGATGAAAGTGATCATTTTAACTACAGGATTCTCCCAGATCTATTTTGTCTGTCAAAAGGCAACAGTCTAAATGCAAAACTCCATTTTTATTTTGCTTTTAAATATTAGGTGCACATAGATAGAAAATGAAAAGCCCTTTTCAAATTCAGTATTTTCATTATGGTTTTCCCCGAGTACAGTTGGTGGAAATTTCTTGTTCATTTTTAATTAATTAACGATGCACGTTTTGACCCATTTCCTACTTCCTCCCCCTACTTCCTTGCTCGGACTGCTTGGACCACACCTAGCTCTCTGCTCATTGTGATTCCAACTACTCACCTGTAAGAGACAAACAGACAGAAATAGATTTCCTCCCACATGTTGCATTTGATGACTCACACAGGCTGACAAGGTGAAAACCAGCGCCGCAGCTGCTGATAACTTATTGAGATGCAGATTTTGCAGCTTAATGATGTTCACAGCAGGAACGAGTGTGCCTTTATGTGCCTATGTCACGTATTTGCAGTTGAGTTTTATAGGTTCGTCCATTAAAACACAGACAAGCAGATACCCTTTCATTAAATATCATTAACAGAGAGATAGCTGAGTCACTTTAAAAAGCTCCCTTCATGTGCTCTTCGTACTTCCAGTCCTCCAGACTGTCCCCAGGTTTAGAGGTCACATCCTGTCTACATGGGAGGCTGCGGATTTCAAATGGATCCTTGTTAACGAACACACTGACATTTTATCAAAACCTGTTTGCCTGCTTTCAGCGAGCTGAATGAGAAAATCAGTGTCTTTTCTGAGAGTCCGGACCGAAGAGACTGTAGGTCCTTTATTATGTCTCAGACATGTCTAAAGAATCTTGTTTGACAAAGAAAATAAAATAAAAAATAAATAAATAAAAATAATTTGCTGCTGGGCATGGATGAAGAAGCAGGGCCAAAGTTAACTTTAAAAAAATATTTATTATATTCTGTATTTTTCCAGTCCAGCATCCCAACAAAGGCCTGTTTTGGTTCTTTTAATAAAGTACGATTACTGCAGTGTTTTTACAATTTGGTTATTCACTTTGTGAATTTTCGAGTGTAAAATTCCTCTCGCTTTGGCAGGAACGCAGCGTTAGGCCCCTGTGGCAGGTTATCCTGCTGGAATTATCAGAAAATGGTTACTGTGGTCATAAGGGATGGTCGACAACAATACTCAGGGAGGAACGATGCTCATTTGTTGCTAAGGGGCCCAAAATGTGCCAAGTAAATATCCCCCAGACCATTAGCAGTGTGGAACCAGGCTTTCATGTTGTGTACGTCAATTTCTGACACGACCGTCCGAATGTGGCAGCAGAAGTCGAGACTCAGGCAACGTTTTTGTCCAATTTTGGTGAGTCCGTGTGAGTTGTACCCTCAGTTTCCTGTTAGCTGACCAAAACAAACATTTCCATCATTTTCCGTGACACCAGCAGCTTTAAAAAAAAAAAGTTCTGAGATTTTTCAACTTGAAGAACTCGGAATGGCCGCACCCAAACAAGACAAAGAGCTCTGAAAAAAAGAGGTCGGGTGGAGCGCTTTTGTCTCAAAGTGGCTGAATGCACTTTATCCTCATTAGGAACAATTGGGAAAAAAAGATGCTGATGCTCAGAAAACAACCACTAAATGGACACAGGCACTTACTAGACGTCTGGATGTTCAAAGTTGTTTTTGTCTGAACAGCCTTTGTTCATGAATGCAACGCAAAAATGCAAAATTGCCTGCTAAACGCCCAGGCAAGACTGAGTAAGATGGTAAGAATTCTCCCTCCCTAAATTGGTTCGTTTAACCTGCTTTAAAACTAATTGAATACATCACATGGAGTTAGTTTAATAGTGGCCGTTAAAACAGCTGCCCTGAGGTCTGCCAACTGCCAGGCATGTTTCTGTTCCCTGAGTTTTCTCTTCTACAAGAACAGATTATTGCTGTTTGTATTGGCCTGTTTGCACCGATAAAGATATGAAAACGTCCCTGAGGTTCAAGGCTGAGGTTGAATCTCGTTGTTATTGGTATTTATGGAACTGGATGCGAGCGGAGCCGGAGGAACGCTAAAAATACACCCGGGGATGAGAAACGGCAGCCTCTCAACGGCATATATGGCATTAGAATACTATGTCCTTTCAAATCACTCTTTGTGACTCACTCATTCAACCCCCCTACCCCCTCTGCCTGACCCCTCTTCTCATGGTCTAACCCGCTACTTCCTGTTTTATTTTGGGGAAAGCTCAGTTGGAGCGTGAGAATGCTTTCGGGACAGGCTGTCTTGACCCAGTGGTATTTGAAGCAACATACACACATATCTTCAAACAGTTCAGCCTCGTGTGAGGAAGCAGGGATTCTTTCACATTGTACCTTTTTGCCAGATTTGTATATGTGGTGCTCTGAAACCCAAACAATGGACTTATTTTACCTTCAAGTCAATTAAAAGCGGAAGAGAAAAAAGAAAACGTTCTTGTTTGCACCAATTACTTAACCATGTGAGTTTGGTTAATTGTTTCCGTGTGTACGTAGCAGCAGTCGGCGTTGTGGCTTAAAGACATGGACCAGCCGGCTCAGAGGGTCACCGGGCCGGTGAGTCATAACCGCCCGCGTACGACTCCACAGCTGCCAGTCATCATGCCGTAAGACAAATAATGCCTCCCAGAAAACAACCCGAAAAAAGGAAGCGGTTGTTGGGGGGTTGGAGGTGGGATGGCAAAGCAGACCCCAGATTGGCCAATTTAAAGTGGGATTTAATGACTGGACCTCCCTGGGGCCTTCACATGGTAAACATCTCCCAGAGTTCTCCCACAGCCCAACTGGCTCACCTCCAGCACTCCCACGCCACAGACCCACATCCCCTGCAGAGTCCTCTGCCTTCCCCGGGCTCAGCGTTACCTCGCCTCCCCTGCCAACCTCGTACAGCGTTCTTTGCAGGCTCTGGTTTGGAGCCGCCACAACGGTCTGGTTAGATTAGCGGTCGTCATGCTGACGGCGGAGCGTAGCGGTGGTCGTGTTCTGTGGGTGGCTGGAAATGGCTGGTCTCCGTTCTGTAATTTCAGTTTGGCCACAAAGACTTACACACACTTAAAAAAGGCCCTCCAACTGTTCCACATGGTGTCCTCTGTCAGAAACACTGGGCCTCAAGCAAGAAACATCGTACGAACTCAGGTGCTCGTACAAGAGAATTAGGAGAACTGGACACGTTCACCAACATTCTTGTATTTGGAATTTTCTCATAGCAATCAGTCTGCTGTTATCCAAATATGGATGGTCTGAATCATAGTACTAGACATTATCCTGTTTGACTCAAATATAATTGAAATTGTATTCATTAGTGTAACCAGGCGTCATGGCTGATTTATTAAAAGCACCTTCACATGCAGGTTTATTCTCTCCATGATGGATTCACAGCCTTGCTGCAGGGAGACAGGTTTTTTTTTCTAAAAAGCACTTTATCATATCACACCATTTCTACTTTATTTAAGTGACAATCGACATTAACAGTAACCTTAACCAAATGTAATCTGTCACACCGGTACGAGCCCTTCATACAGCTTGAAAGTTAAGATAAGAAAATGAAAATGTTGTTGCATGAGGCCCAGTGATAACACAGAGTCAAACTGATGCATTACATCCATAGATGGATAGAGGGGCCCCCGGCGCAAAGTTTCAGGGGCCCCCTGGGCTTCACTAAAAAATGTCACTCGAAGAGAAGTTTACATACCGCAAACAGACACTAAATGACCACAAAGACTCATAAAATGACTACAAAAATTATTACTTTGAGACCCAAACGACTACAAACAGCTGCAGAAGCACACAGAGAGATTCATAGTGACTTTGAAAAGGGGTGAAACAACCACACTTTTTTGTCAATGTTACTCAAAGCTTTACAAAGAGACACAGAACATCTACACGATGTGTACATCAAGGTCCTCATGTCGAGTTCCCTTAGACTGACACATCCAACTTGTCCTTTTACCTTCGCCGTTTGTGGCAAAACAATTTGCAGTCGATCAGAACTGAGTTATTCAACCATGAAATAAAAATAAAACAATAAAAGAAGAGGCAGTGAAGCAATTAACGCCTGCTGATGACATTTGTGGGAGTTGGGGACAAGGCGATGAACACAATTAACACCTCTTCACTTACTAATGTGTGAGTTTTGAAGTTTTCTAAATTGGTACCGCCATCATTGTTATGTCTTTTAGCTCTTCCGTCAGTGTGTAAATTTCCACCCGGCTCATTTGTCTCCATTTGCTTAACGCGGCTGTGAGTTTGCAAGAGCAATTAAATTTACATTTAGAAAGCCCAGCTGTTCGTCTGTCTGTGAATCCACTCAGAAAGCGGTCTTGGGTATGTACAAACAAATGTCCGCGTCTATCGCCTGAATCTTTTCTCACATTTTTCATACTTGGAGGAGTGGTAAACACGTCTGTGGATCCAGGCGTCAAATGTCCTGCGGTGGGAGTTTCCTCGATTAGACTCTTGTTGTTGTACTGTCTCTGGCCCAGATTCTGCCATCGCTCTGAGCTGACTGACTGACAATCTGCTCGTGTGTCAAAAAAAAATGCCAGCTAAAGTTGTGGATCATTTGTATGTGCATCTGTTTGAGCTTGTCCGTGTCCGATTGAAATGCAGAGATGATTTCCCCAAAGATGGCGTTTTGTGGCCATGAGGACTCTGTTGGATTTGGTTCTTATTAATTGGCTTGTTATCATGGCCGTGATGGTTACAGACCATCTGTCCTGGCTTAAGTTGTTGCATATGACAGTGTAACTGAATCACATTTTATTTGTCCTTTTGTTAATATGGAGCTGGCAAGATGTTTTGTGAGTAACGTTACATCCTGGTACCGAACACACAAACATCATAGTTTCAGGGAGAGACGCCACCTACCACACTGTTGGGTGTGTCATCACAATAACGTACAATAATGTCCTAACTTGAACAGTCATGTTGACACTTTCATCCAATCTGCCAATGTTTGGATTTACTTGGAAAAATGTAATTTCGATCCATGACTGAGAAAAGTACAATTCAATTATCAGGATCAATCTGAGTTGTCATAATATAGTTGCCTATGCCATAATTATCTCACAGAACGTGTCATAATGTAGTTCATTAAATTGTCATAAAAATGTGATATCAAATTTGGTAACAAAGTAATAAAAATGCCTCAGTATGCCATACATTAAAGTAATAGAAAGTGTCCTAGCAGTTGGAGAAGTCATAGTAATGGTAGTAGTAGTAGTATTAGTAGGAACACATGTACAGTATATGAATGTGATGAAAATTCTTATGTCGTCCTTCTCTTCTCCCCAGATGAGTGCAAAGTTTCCAAACGAACACCGATGACGGCAGGTCCTGTTCCCTAAGTGTTGGACTGACGGAAGCGTGGCTGCCATTCTCCGCCCCTGCGAACACCACCTCAAACATACAGCAGTCATACACATTCACAGGAGGCAAGCTGGGTGAAGTGTCTTGCCCAAGGACAGAACAACCATGACACAGTGACAAGGGCGGGTATTGAATCGCCGACACTCCGAACATTGGCCAACCCGCTCCTCCACCTGAGCCACAGTCGTGGCGGTGGAGGTGGTTCATGTCTCATACTACCTGGTCCTCCTCCGAGGTGGTCCTCTGGACACCAGTGTTGGACCCCAAAATTACACACATCCTCCAGCCAGACAGGAGAGCCAGCATTTGATTCACATGAGATCATTCAGCTTTTCTTGTTGAGCCACTTCAGCTCATTCTGAATTGAAGACACACATCTATGGAAACAAGTCATTTATCCCTTGAATAACTTAACACAGCTGCTAGAAAGGTTCAAAAGTGAACTGAAGCACATTTGTGAATGCTCTCCGATTGGTTGTTTCTTACAGCAACACCCTATGGGACTCTTACACTTAACCTTTTATGTTTTATGTTCATCCAAGTATTGAAAATGTCCCGACAGACAGACTGATGTTAAACGCTAACATTAAATAAGGCAAGGAATACATATATATTTATTGAGTAGATCAATTCCTTTCATTTCATGCTATAACACTCCTGTTGTTGTCCAATGTTGATTTAAGAAAATGCAATGTCTGATTGTTTTAGCTTCTTTTGTAGGATCAGTACGAATGATGAGTTTGGAGAGAACATTGTACAAAAAATATCTGGACTTAATTAAATATGTATGTATTATTTGTCACAATTGTGAATTAAACGTACTTTCTGAGTGTTTTTTTTTTTATGAGCACCGTAACATTAACATCCTGATATTAAAGCATGCAGCCTTCCAGAGTCCATTCTGACTGAAGGGAGGAGAAGAAGATGAAGACGACAATGAAGTGAGAAGCTCGTCACCATCTGGAAAATAGAAGAGCAGGATATAGAAAATTCACGAAAAGAGTCACTCCATAAAATTCATGAATTGGTATGAAAAATGAATATAAAATAAAAAAAATCCTTCGCATCGTGGGGCAAGTATAGTCTGAGTGTAGGGAGTCCAATACAACCATAATATGCCATATTCAAAATTTTCGGGAAAAAAATTGAAAAAAAAGTCATACTATAGCATGTCGAAAATTGACAAAAACAGGCACCCGACAAAATTGATGAAATATTCTAAAAAAATATTAAAAAGTCATAAAAATGTTTCGTATCGTGGGGCAAGCATAGTCTGAGTGTAGGGAGTCCAAAACAACCATAAAATGCCATATTCAAAATTTCCGGGAAAAAAATTGAAAAAAAAGTCATACTATAGCATGTCGAAAATTGAGAAAAACAGGCACCTGACAAAATTAATAAAATATTGTAAAAACAATAATAAATACTCAAGAACCCTCCAGGGAATCGAACCAGCAACCATCTTGCTGTGAGGCAATTGCCCTACACATTACACCACCATGCAGTACAAGTCATTGCAAAGTATGTCCAAAATTGACTAAAAAAAAGGCACCAACACAATAAAATATACTAAACAAATATTAAAAAGTCATAAAAATGCTTCGTATCGTGGGGCAAGCATAGCCTGAGTGTAGGGAGTCCAATACAACCACAATATGCCATATTCAAATATTTCGGAGAAAAAATTGAAAAAAAAAGTCATACTATAGTATGTTGAAAATTGACAAAAACAGGCACCCGACAAAATTAATAAAATATTGTAAAAACAATAATTAATAGGCAAGAACCCTCTAGGGAATCGAACCAACAACTCTCTTGCTGTGAGGCAACTGCCCTACACATTACACCACCATGGAGTACAAGTCATTGCAAAGTATGTCCAAAATTGACTAAAAAAAGGCACCCAACACAATTAATAAAATATACTAAAAAAATATTAAAAAGTCATAAAAATCATTCGTATCGTGGGGCAAGCATAGCCTGAGTGTATGGAGTCCAATACAACCATAAAATGCCATATTCCAAATTTTCGGCAAAAAAATTGAAAAAAAAAGTCATACTATAGCATGTCGAAAATTGACAAAAACAGGCACCCGACAAAATTAATGAAATATTCTAAAAAAATATTAAAAAGACATAAAAAATGCTTCGTATCGTGGGGCAAGCATAGCCTGAGTGTAGGGAGTCCAAAAAAAACAACATAAAATGCCATATTCGAATATTTCTGGGAAAAATTGAAAAAAAAGTCATACTATAGCATGTCCAAAATTGACTAAAAAAAGGCACCCAACAAAATTAATAAAATATTGTAAAAACAATAATAAATATGCAAGAACCCTCCAGGGAACAACCATCTTGCTGTGAGGCAATTGCCCTACACATTACACCACCATGCAATACAAGTCATTGTAAAGTATGTCCAAAATTGACTAAAAAAAGGCACCCAACACAATAAAATATACTAAAAAAATATTAAAAAGTCATAAAAATGCTTCGTATCGTGGGGAAAGCATAGCCTGAGTGTAGGGAGTCCAATACAAGCATAAAATGCCATATTCGAATTTTTCGGGAAAAAAATTGAAAAAAAAAGTCATACTATAGCATGTCGAAAATTGAGAAAACAGGCACTCGACAAAATTAATGAAATATTGTAAAAAAAATAAATAAATAGGCAAGAACCCTCCAGGGAATCGAACCAACAACCATCTTGCTGTGAGGCAACTGCCCTACACATTACACCACCATGCAGTCCAAGTCATTGCAAAGTATGTCGAAAATTGACAAAAACAGGCACCCGACAAAATTAATGAAATATTCTAAAAAAATTGTTAAATAGTCATAAAAATGCCAAATTCACATCTACAGGGAATTTGGAGTGATCAATTAACCTTTTCCCACCTGCATGTCGTTGGACTTTCGGAGGAAGTCAGAGAACCCAGAGCAAGCACTCTTCTACACAGGGAGAACATGTAAACTCCACACAGATGAAACACCAAACCATGCTGGGGAATCGAACTAATGACTCTATCGCTGTGAGGCGACAGACGTACCCACTACACCACCATGCAGCACAACTGATGCAGCACAAGTCACAGTATAGTGTGTCGAAAATGGACAAAAACAGGCACCTGACAAAATTAATGAAATATTCTAAAAAAATATTAAAAAGTCATAAAAATGCTTCGTATCGTAGGGAAAGCATAGTCTTAGTATAGGGAGTCCAAAAAAAAAACATAAAATGCCATATTCGAATATTTCGGGGAACATTTTTAAAAAAAAAGTCATACTATAGCATGTCGAAAATTGACTAAAAAAAGACACCCGACAAAATTTGTGGAATATTGTAAAAAAATTGTTAAATAGTCATAAAAAAGCCACATTCACATCTACAGGGAATTTGGAGTGATCAATTAACCTTTTCCCACCTGCATGTCGTTGGACTTTTGGAGGAAATCAGAGAACCCAGAGCAAGCACTCTTCTACACAGGGAGAACATGCAAACTCCACACAGAAGAAATACCAAACCGTGCTGGGGAATCGAACCAATGATTCTCTGGCTGTGAGGCAACAGACCTACCCACTACACCACCATGCAACACAACTGATGCAGCACAAGTCACAGTATAGTATGTCGAAAATTGACACAACCAGGCACCCGACAAAATTAATGAAATATTCTAAAAAAATATTAAAAAGTCATAAAAATCATTCGTATCGTGGGGCAAGCATAACCTGAGTGTATGGAGTCCAATACAACCATAAAATGCCATATTCCAAATTTTCGGCAAAAAAATTGAAAAAAAAAGTCATACTATAGCATGTCGAAAATTTACAAAAACAGGCACCCGACAAAATTAATGAAATATTCTAAAAAAATATTAAAAAGACATAAAAAATGCTTCGTATCGTGGGGCAAGCATAGCCTGAGTGTAGGGAGTCCAAAAAAAACAACATAAAATGCCATATTCGAATATTTCGGGGAAAAATTGAAAAAAAAGTCATACTATAGCATGTCCAAAATTGACTAAAAAAAGGCACCCGACAAAATTAATAAAATATTGTAAAAACAATAATAAATATGCAAGAACCCTCCAGGGAACAACCATCTTGCTGTGAGGCAATTGCCCTACACATTACACCACCATGCAATACAAGTCATTGTAAAGTATGTCCAAAATTGACTAAAAAAAGGCACCCAACACAATAAAATATACTAAAAAAATATTAAAAAGTCATAAAAATGCTTCATATCGTGGGGAAAGCATAGCCTGAGTGTAGGGAGTCCAATACAAGCATAAAATGCCATATTCGAATTTTTCGGGAAAAAAATTGAAAAAAAAGTCATACTATAGCATGTCGAAAATTGAGAAAACAGGCACTCGACAAAATTAACGAAATATTGTAAAAAAAATAAATAAATAGGCAAGAACCCTCCAGGGAATCGAACCAACAACCATCTTGCTGTGAGGCAACTGCCCTACACATTACACCACCATGCAGTCCAAGTCATTGCAAAGTATGTCGAAAATGGACAAAAACAGGCACTTGACAAAATTAATGAAATATTCTAAAAAAATATTAAAAAGTCATAAAAATGCTTTGTATCGTGGGGCAAGCATAGTCTTAGTGTAGGGAGTCCAAAAAAAAAACATAAAATGCCATATTCGAATATTTCGGGGAACATTTTTAAAAAAAAAGTCATACTATAGCATGTCGAAAATTGACTAAAAAAAGACACCCGACAAAATTTGTGGAATATTGTAAAAAAATTGTTAAATAGTCATAAAAAAGCCACATTCACATCTACAGGGAATTTGGAGTGATCAATTAACCTTTTCCCACCTGCATGTCGTTGGACTTTTGGAGGAAATCAGAGAACCCAGAGCAAGCACTCTTCTACACAGGGAGAACATGCAAACTCCACACAGAAGAAATACCAAACCGTGCTGGGGAATCGAACCAATGATTCTCTGGCTGTGAGGCAACAGACCTACCCACTACACCACCATGCAACACAACTGATGCAGCACAAGTCATACTATAGCATGTCGAAAATTGACAAAAACAGGCACCCGACAAAATTAATGAAATATTCTAAAAAAATATTAAAAAGTCATAAAAATCATTCGTATCGTGGGGCAAGCATAACCTGAGTGTATGGAGTCCAATACAACCATAAAATGCCATATTCCAAATTTTCGGCAAAAAAATTGAAAAAAAAAGTCATACTATAGCATGTCGAAAATTGACAAAAACAGGCACCCGACAAAATTAATGAAATATTCTAAAAAAATATTAAAAAGACATAAAAAATGCTTCGTATCGTGGGGCAAGCATAGCCTGAGTGTAGGGAGTCCAAAAAAAACAACATAAAATGCCATATTCGAATATTTCGGGGAAAAATTGAAAAAAAAGTCATACTATAGCATGTCCAAAATTGACTAAAAAAAGGCACCCGACAAAATTAATAAAATATTGTAAAAACAATAATAAATATGCAAGAACCCTCCAGGGAACAACCATCTTGCTGTGAGGCAATTGCCCTACACATTACACCACCATGCAATACAAGTCATTGTAAAGTATGTCCAAAATTGACTAAAAAAAGGCACCCAACACAATAAAATATACTAAAAAAATATTAAAAAGTCATAAAAATGCTTCATATCGTGGGGAAAGCATAGCCTGAGTGTAGGGAGTCCAATACAAGCATAAAATGCCATATTCGAATTTTTCGGGAAAAAAATTGAAAAAAAAGTCATACTATAGCATGTCGAAAATTGAGAAAACAGGCACTCGACAAAATTAACGAAATATTGTAAAAAAAATAAATAAATAGGCAAGAACCCTCCAGGGAATCGAACCAACAACCATCTTGCTGTGAGGCAACTGCCCTACACATTACACCACCATGCAGTCCAAGTCATTGCAAAGTATGTCGAAAATGGACAAAAACAGGCACTTGACAAAATTAATGAAATATTCTAAAAAAATATTAAAAAGTCATAAAAATGCTTTGTATCGTGGGGCAAGCATAGTCTTAGTGTAGGGAGTCCAAAAAAAAAACATAAAATGCCATATTCGAATATTTCGGGGAACATTTTTAAAAAAAAAGTCATACTATAGCATGTCGAAAATTGACTAAAAAAAGACACCCGACAAAATTTGTGGAATATTGTAAAAAAATTGTTAAATAGTCATAAAAAAGCCACATTCACATCTACAGGGAATTTGGAGTGATCAATTAACCTTTTCCCACCTGCATGTCGTTGGACTTTTGGAGGAAATCAGAGAACCCAGAGCAAGCACTCTTCTACACAGGGAGAACATGCAAACTCCACACAGAAGAAATACCAAACCGTGCTGGGGAATCGAACCAATGATTCTCTGGCTGTGAGGCAACAGACCTACCCACTACACCACCATGCAACACAACTGATGCAGCACAAGTCATACTATAGCATGTCGAAAATTGACAAAAACAGGCACCCGACAAAATTAATGAAATATTCTAAAAAAATATTAAAAAGTCATAAAAATGCTTCGTATCGTGGGGCAAGCATAGTCTGAGTGTAGGGAGTCCAAAACAACCATAAAAGGCCATATTCAAAATTTTCGGGAAAAAAATTGAAAAAAAAAGTCATACTATAGCATGTCGAAAATTGAGAAATACAGGCACCCGACGAAATTAATAAAATATTGTAAAAACAATAATAAATACTCAAGAACCCTCCAGGGAATGGAACCAACAACCATCTTGCTGTGAGGCAATTGCCCTACACATTACACCACCATGCAGTACAAGTCATCGCAAAGTATGTCCAAAATTGACTAAAAAAAGGCACCAACACAATAAAATATTCTAAAAAAATATTAAAAAGTCATAAAAATGCTTCGTATCGTGGGGCAAGCATAGTCTGAGTGTAGGGCGTCCAAAACAACCATAAAATGCCATATTCAAAATTTTCAGGAAAAGAATTGAAAAAAAAAGTCATACTATAGCATGTCGAAAATTGACAAAAACAGGCACCCGACAAAATGAATGAAATATTCTAAAAAAATATTAAAAAGTCATAAAAATGCTTCGTATCGTGGGGCAAGCATAGTCTGAGTGTAGGGCGTCCAAAACAACCATAAAATGCCATATTCAAAATTTTCAGCAAAAAAATTGAAAAAAAAGTCATACTATAGCATGTCGAAAATTGACAAAAACAGGCACCCGACAAAATTAATGAAATATTCTAAAAAAATATTAAAAAGTCATAAAAATGCTTCGTATCGTGGGTTAAGCATAGTCTTAGTGTAGGGAGTCCAAAAAAAACATAAAATGCCATATTCAAAATTTTCGGGAAAAAAAATGAAAAAAAAAGTCATACTATAGCATGTCGAAAATTGAGAAATACAGGCACCCGACGAAATTAATAAAATATTGTAAAAACAATAATAAATACTCAAGAACCCTCTAGGGAATGGAACCAACAACCATCTTGCTGTGAGGCAATTGCCCTACACATTACACCACCATGCAGTACAAGTCATCGCAAAGTATGTCCAAAATTGAATAAAAAAAGGCACCAACACAATAAAATATTCTAAAAAAATATTAAAAAGTCATAAAAATGCTTCGTATCGTGGGGCAAGCATAGTCTGAGTGTAGGGCGTCCAAAACAACCATAAAATGCCATATTCAAAATTTTCAGGAAAAGAATTGAAAAAAAAGTCATACTATAGCATGTCGAAAATTGACAAAAACAGGCACCCGACAAAATGAATGAAATATTCTAAAAAAATATTAAAAAGTCAGAAAAATGCTTCGTATGGGGAGATCATTCCTGGGGAATCAAACCAATGACTCTCTGGCTGTGGGGCGACAGACCTACCCACTACACCACCATGCAGCACAACTGATGCACCACAAGTCAGAGTATAGTATGTCGAAAATGGACAAAAACAGGCACCTGACAAAATTAATGAAATATTCTAAAAAAATATTAAAAAGTCATAAAAATGCTTCGTATCGTGGGGCAAGCATAGCCTGAGTGTAGGGAGTCCAAAACAACCACAAAATGCCATATTCGAATTTTTCTGGGAAAAAATTGAAAAAAAAGTCATACTATAGCATGTCGAAAATTGAGAAAAACAGGCCCCCGACAAAATTAATAAAATATTGTAAAAACAATAATAAATACGCAAGAACCCTCCAGGGAATCGAACCAACAACTCTCTTGATGTGAGGCAACTGCCCTACACATTACACCACCATGCAGTACAAGTCAGTGCAAAGTATGTCCAAAATTGACTAAAAAAAGGCACCCAACACAATTAATAAAATATACAAAAAAAATATTAAAAAGTCATAAAAATGCTTCGTATCGTGGGACAAGCATAGCCTGAGTGTAGGGAGTCCAATACAACCATAAAATGCCATATTCAAATTTTTTGGGAAAAAATAAAAGAAAAAAGTCATACTGTAGTATGTCGAAAATTGACAAAAACAGGCACCCGACAAAATTAATAAGATATTCTAAAAATATATGAAAAAGTCATAAAAATCCTTCGTATCGTAGGGCAAGCATAGTCTGAGTGTAGGGACTCCAAAAATACCATAAAATGCCATATTCAAATTTTTCGGAAAAAAATAAAATAAAAAAGTCATACTATAGCATGTCGAAAATTGAGAAAAATAGGCACCCGACAAAACTAATAAAATATTGTAGAAACAATAATAAATACCCAAGAACCCTCCAGGGAATCGAACCAACAACCATCTTGCTGTGAGGCAATTGCCCTACACATTACACCACCATGGAGTACAAGTCATCGCAAAGTATGTCCAAAATTGACAAAAACAGGCACCCGACAAAATTGATGAAATATTCTAAAAAAATATTAAAAAGTCATAAAAATGCTTCGTATCGTGGGGCAAGCATAGCCTGAGTGTAGGGAGTCAAAAAAAAAAAAACATAAAATGCCATATTCAAATATTTCGGGAAAAAAAACTGAAAAAAAAGTCATACTATAGCATGTTGAAAATTGACTAAAAAAAGGCACCCGACAATAATTAATGAAATATTCTAAAAAAATGTTTAAATAGTCATAAACATGCCAAATCCACATCTACAGGGAATTTGGAGTGATCAATTAACCTTTTCCCACCTGCATGTCGTTGGACTTTCGGAGGAAGTCAGAGAACCTAGAGCAAGCACTCTTCTACACAGGGAGAACATGTAAACTCCACACAGAAGAAACACCAAACCATGCTGGGGAATCGAACTAATGACTCTATGGCTGTGAGGCGACAGACCTACCCACTACACCACCATGCAGCACAGCACCATGCAGCACAACTGATGCAGCACAAGTCACAGTATAGTATGTCGAAAATTGAGAAAACAGGCACTCGACAAAATTAATGAAATATTGTAAAAAAAAATAAATAAATAAATAGGCAAGAACCCTACAGGGAATCGAACCAACAACCATCTTGCTGTGAGGCAACTGCCCTACACATTACACCACCATGCAGTACAAGTCATTGCAAAGTATGTCGAAAATTGAGAAAAACAGGCACCCGACAAAATTAATAAAATATTCTAAAAATATATGAAAAAGTCATAAAAATCCTTCGTATCGTAGGGCAAGCATAGTCTGAGTGTAGGGACTCCAAAAATACCATAAAATGCCATATTCAAATTTTTCGGAAAAAAATAAAATAAAAAAGTCATACTATAGCATGTCGAAAATTGAGAAAAATAGGCACCCGACAAAACTAATAAAATATTGTAGAAACAATAATAAATACCCAAGAACCCTCCAGGGAATCGAACCAACAACCATCTTGCTGTGAGGCAATTGCCCTACACATTACACCACCATGCAGTACAAGTCATTGCAAAGTATGTCCAAAATTGACTAAAAAAAGGCACCAACACAATAAAATATACTAAAAAAATATTTAAAAGTCATAAAAATGCTTTGTATCGTGAGGCAAGCATAGCCTGAGTGTAGGGAGTCCAAAACAACCATAAAATGCCATATTAAAAATTTTCGGGAAAAAAATTGAAAAAAAAAAGTCAGGCACCCGACAAACGTAATGAAATATTCAAAAAAAAAATATTAAAAAGTCATAAAAATCCTTCATATCGTGGGGCAAGCATAGTCTGAGTGTAGGGAGTCCAATATAACCATAATATGCCATATTCGAATATTTCAGCAAAAAAATAAAAAAAAAAGTCAAAGGCACCCGACAAAATTAATGAAATATTGTAAAAAAATTGTTAAATAGTCATAAAAATGCCACATTGACATCTACAGGGAATTTGGAGTGATCAATTAACCTTTTCCCACCTGCATGTCGTTGGACTTTTGGAGGAAGTCAGAGAACCCAGAGCAAGTACTCTTCTACACAGGGAGAACATGCAAACTCCACACAGAAGAAACACCAAACCGTGCTGGGGAATCAAACCAATGACTCTCTGGCTGTGGGGCGACAGACCTACCCACTACACCACCATGCAGCACAACTGATGCACCACAAGTCACAGTATAGTATGTTGAAAATGGACAAAACCAGGCACCTGACAAAATTAATGAAATATTCTAAAAAAATATTAAAAAGTCATAAAAATGCTTCGTATCGTGGGGCAAGCATAGCCTGAGTGTAGGGAGTCCAAAACAACCACAAAATGCCATATTCGAATTTTTCTGGGAAAAAATTGAAAAAAAAGTCATACTATAGCATGTCGAAAATTGAGAAAAACAGGCCCCCGACAAAATTAATAAAATATTGTAAAAACAATAATAAATACGCAAGAACCCTCCAGGGAATCGAACCAACAACTCTCTTGATGTGAGGCAACTGCCCTACACATTACACCACCATGCAGTACAAGCCAGTGCAAAGTATGTCCAAAATTGACTAAAAAAAGGCACCCAACACAATTAATAAAATATACAAAAAAAATATTAAAAAGTCATAAAAATGCTTCGTATCGTGGGACAAGCATAGCCTGAGTGTAGGGAGTCCAATACAACCATAAAATGCCATATTCAAATTTTTGGGGAAAAAATAAAAGAAAAAAGTCATACTGTAGTATGTTGAAAATTGACTTAAAAAAGGCACCCGACAAAATTAATAAAATATTCTAAAAATATATGAAAAAGTCATAAAAATCCTTCGTATCGTAGGGCAAGCATAGTCTGAGTGTAGGGACTCCAAAAATACCATAAAATGCCATATTCAAATTTTTCGGGAAAAAATAAAATAAAAAAGTCATACAAAAATTGAGAAAACAGGCACCCGACAAAATTAATGAAATATTGTAAAAAAAAAAAAAGATATATAGGCAAGAACCCTTATTGTAAGTCGCTTTGGACAAAAGCGTCTGCTAAATGACCTAAATGTAAAAATGTTAATGTAAGATCGGAGCCTCTCTTCTCCTCGCTTTCCCTTTCGGCCATGTCTATTTCTTTTTTTTTCTACTATGTGAACAATGATGTGTGATGATGATTTAACAGACATGCCCGAAATAAATAAATAAATAAATAAAATAAACACAACAGGGGGAGGCTACAAAGATCCATCAAGCCAAGCTGGAGCAGCAGAAGGTGCAGACCAGCAGGATTGCAGCAGATCTGAAAGAATCCAAAGATCTGCTTAAAAACTCACTGCTTTCAGGAGAAGTCATTGCTCCTCCAACAGCTGGATCAATCCAAGAACAACCATCTGGCCCAGCTTAATATGCAGGACGAAGATCACAACAACCTTGTGGCTGCTCTTCAGAAAAAGTTTGAAGAACAGTTGGCGAGTGAGCGCCTGGTATGGTGGCAGGAGAGAGACTCCCTGGTGAAGCAGAACATGAAAGACAAAGCTTCCAATCAGGCTCACCTCGACAAGCAGGAGCAGAGGAAGAGCCTTATTGTGGCTGCTATAGCAAAGGCCGAGCAGCAGCACAAGAGCGATCAGGAAGAGGAGTTATCTCTTCTTCAGGCCACTGAGAGCCTCAGGCAGGCTCTCCAAGAAAAACAAGAGGAGTTGAAGACCATAGAAAGATCTTTGAGGTCCCAGCTGGACGAGGCTCAGAGCCAGATCCAGAAGAAGAAGAAGACATGGTTTAAAAAGCTCTTCACGGGACATAGACACTGATGACACACACACACACACACACACACACACACACACACACACACACACACCACACACATACATGTGTGTATACTACAACTGTTCATAATACTTCTTCTCTTAATGCTACCACTACTGCTAATGCTACAACCAACACCAAATGCAGTTGGAACCAAAGGGTCTGGATGAGATTTTTGCCTAAAAACATATTCAGGCAGTTCATTCTCGCCACTGTCGCTGTAACGCTTGCCCCTGTGTGACGTTGGGACTTTGAAAATGTAGTAACTCAGGAGTGTATTTTAGTCCCGCTCAATGTGTCATCCGCGGGGTTCATAAAATATATTTGAATGTAATTGGATATATGTAATAACATTGTAATACATTTAATAAAATTGTAATACATTTAATACAATTGTAATAAAGTTTTTTCTTATCGCACAAACACTAACATCAAAATCAAAATCATGAGTATGTGGAGGTATGTATTGTTGACTGTTGACTGTAGCACTGTGATGTTTCATACTGCACACATGGCCTTTTGACATGTACATTGACTGTATACTAGATCTATTCTGAACTACACAATCTTGTCTCTCACTGTATTTCAGAGAGTTCTACAGATGGATGCTGAGGAAATCCAGCAAGAATTCATCTACATAGATGAGGCAGTGTTCAACCTCACCATAGCAAGTCGGGGAGGCAGAAACATCATTGGCCACAGGGCTATAATCAATGTCCCAGGGGGTAACATCACGTCCTCCTCCTTCATGCCAAAATTGGCCCTTACAACACACCTGACATACTCACATTTTTAGACTGATTGCACAACATAGTCACAGCAGGTAACCAAATGCACCAGACACAATGCATTGTCATCTGGGACAATGTGTCATTCCACCATGCTGCTCTGGTCCAGAACTGGTTTCAACACCATCCACAGTTCACAGTCCTGTACCTTCCACCAAACTCTCCTTTTCTTAACCCAATCAAAGAGTTTTTTCTCTGCATGGCGGTGGAAGGTTTACGATCTTCGGGCCCAGGCTCAGGTACCGCTCATTCAGGCCATGGATGATGCCTGTGACCAAGTCAACGCCGTAGCTGTGCAAGGGTGGATTAGACATTCAAGGCGGTTCTTCCAACGTTGTCTTGCCAATGAGGATATATACATATACATACAAATATACAAATACTCCCCTTTCACACTCACATGCAGATAATCCAAATAAGCTGTTGAAAGCTTTAATTATTTCAGGTTTGGTTCATTTCAATGACTCCGAAGCTACATTCATCACCAATCTACACATCGACATCATTGGAGAAGGTTCCCTTAGAAACCACACAACCTATCATGTGCTGATTACACACAGCCCTGCTTTGTTTGGTTTCTGATACACAGGATTCAACCAGGTAGGTCGTACTCTTGGAGTATGAACCGCTCCGTGCCCATACCATTTGCCCACGACAGGTTTAATTGATAGGCGCTCGGTCCTGGTGTATATGTGAGTCTGACCAATGAGGGCAACTCCCACCACTCAACACTGAACCGCCTCTACTTCATCATGGCAATGATACATCTCAGACTGACTGGAAAAACAAAGCATCGGCTCAGTCTGGGGCTTTCCACATTGCGGCAATTAAAGCAGTGTGGAAAGGGGTGGAATGACTTCCCAAGTAGACTGTGTGTGTGTGTGTGTGTGTGTGTGTGTACGTACAACAGCATCCTTATGAAGACCAAATGTTCTCACAAGGTTAGAAACAGGAGCAAAGTCCTTTAAACAGTTCATTTATTTGGTTCTCTCTCTTTAAGGAGCAATTTTGAGGCTATTATCTTCAAGATTCGTTATATCAAAGTGATACCTACTTTTTGTCTAAACTGTTTAAAGGTTTTAAAAAGCTGTTATTTTTATTCTTATTAGACAGAATTACTCTCACTCCCAGAAGCAGCAGTACATGTCTAACCATGGGGTATCGACAATATAATAATAGGGATTTTTTTTTTTTAATTCAGGAATTCTTATGGTGTGACAGAAAACCTAGAATCAGTTTGAAACTCTTCAACGCTTCAAGAGATAATGGTGGACTGTCTCCCTTAAATAGGGAATTATATAACATAGCTTTTGAGATGAGTAAACTAGTATGGCACTGGGCAAATTACGAATAAAACCCTGGGTGGGTAAAGATGGAGACGACTCTTGCAGCACCATCTGGCGTAGTGGATTTATTATCACCGAAATCTCTCAATACAAACAAAACTACTCCTCTATTCAGAACAGCCCTCTGGTCTCTCCAGGGGAAAAAGCTTTTTTATGGAATACATGGCTAAAGGGATTCATGTTATCAAGGATCTCTGTAACGGTAATTCATTTAGGTAATTTGAGGACATCAAACAACAATTTAATTTCACTGAGAAAGGGGCATTTCTTGAAAATATTTACAGCTGGGGAGCAGAACAAGGTCTGTTTTTGGACTCGCAAGAGAAGAGAAGAGGATTCAAGGGTTTCTAAATGCTTCTCATACCTCACACTCTGCCTCAATATTTTATAGAAGAATGATAAATATCTCAACAAGAATATGGCAGATAATATCAAAGGTAGGTTTGGCAGCAAAGATGCAAGAAACAAGTTTATCCACTATAACTTTTTTACATAGATATTATTTTACACCTGTGAAATTGTTTAAAAAGGGCTTAATGCAAGATACAATGTACTGCCTTTTGTGGAAGCTAGTCCTGGTAGACAACCTTTATCAGAATCACCACAACTATGTCTACTGGACAAAGTGCTTACACCACCAGGCCTCACCGAAGCAGAGGTCAGGCTGACATTGACCGCTTTTATTTTAGCAGCAGGGCTTATTCTGAAGAAATGGAAGAGCTCACACATCCATGACAGAGACGACTGGGTTAAAAATATTACATTAACATTAGTATATATTATAGCTGCATTTTGTATGTTTCTGGTTTGCTGTAATTAATTTCATTCTTTCATGTCTATGAGTTCATGTCTGTGTTATGTGTATACTGTGAAAATTATTTTTGACGGCAGCTCCCTACCAGGTGTGCTGATATGCTCGGTTACTTTTGTAGTTCCTCATAATGGAGCACAAGACACTACAAAGTAATTAGAATTGCCTCAATGGGATTTCAGGCATTTTTCATGTGTCCTCCCACTGATGGCTGATGGATGTGATGCCATAAAAGCACCCATCACATTGTGTTCTTTCCCTGGTTGAGTGCTAGCAGTGTTGTAAATAATGGATATTTGGGAACATTCAGCAGCTACACTGATGATCAGTTACAGTACCACATCCCTCAGCTATCAGTGACTGGGAGGAATCATATTGACTTGTTGTCAAGGGAACCAGAACAATGCTAATGCTGCAATCTATTGTCCTGCCTCCAATACTGAAACGTGTACTGGAGCACGTATTCAAGTTGGAATTCCAAATCGGATACCCTGGGATTTATCTAGATTAGAAGTTACGAATACTGACTTCCAAGGTTGGCCTATAAATATATGTTATACGTGGCCCACTCTAAAACATCTTTCATTTTTATTGTTCCCAGGTTGTTCTAAAGTCTTCTTCCTCTAAATTAGAACAAGTCTATGTGATGAACAGAGCTGTAGCCAGAAGTTCATAAACTCCAAGGTCAAGAGACATACTGAGTCATTTATTTATTCAAGTTTACAACATCCACCAACAAAGATGTCACACTGTGTTCTCAGACATGAACCAGCGATGTGTAGGAGCATACCACTAGTTTAATAGCAGAAGGGGAATTTCAGAAACAGACTGGCAGCTGCTTTGAATGATATTGAAATCACATTTAAGAATATGATTAATGACACAATGATGGAAGTTCTAGTAAGACAAAAAACGTTCTAAAAAGTGAAACCAAAGCTGAAGTGTCTTAAAGTTGCATTCTTTCTAACCACCATCAGGGGGCACCTCCTCTGGTTGCAAAAATAAGTCTGATTGTATGGAAGTCTAATTCTCACTTGATTTATTATAAGTTTCGTTTCATGTTTCAAATCTTCCTCAATAGAGCATTTTTGTAAATGATGGTTCCATTAAGAGTCAAATAGAAGATAAAACAGCATATGCCTTTGGGGATGTAGCTACCTTGTGATTGAAATCGAAAAAAGATACTGATTTTTTATATATATATATAGCTTGAAGTTATAGCTTTGCATGGCAGCCATTGCCATATGACAACAAACATGTCCATTCCTCCATAATTGGCTGCATTTGTTTACTGACTTTCTTATTACAATTGTGCAAATAGCTGCTGACAAAGATGGAATTACAACGTGTGCATTTAGACAGCCAGCACACATTTATGTTGTTCTCCAGAGAACCATTACAGATGAGAACATATGGGCTGTATGAAGGAATGCAGAGAAATGGGATAATGGAAAGAGAACCCATGGGATGAGAACCAGAATGGTGAACCTCAGTTAAAACAATACAGACATTTAAAGCATAAAAACGCATATATTTGAAGGGCAAGTAGTAACAAAGTATCTATCTAATATAGAGATTTCAAAAAGTCAAAATATTTTAAGAAACATTTTTATGAGAATAAAGTCAGAATTTTAAGTAAAATTACCACAAAAATGCTGTAATCGTAGATAAAAACATAATTTTCAGAATAAAGTAATAATTTTCAAGAAAAAGCAACAAAGACTTATTTGTCTTGTAATATGCTTGTATAGTAACTGAAATATTCTTCAAAGTTGTAATGTAAACATAAAAACACACAGGAGAAATCAATGCTACATTTCATTAGATCTTTGTGAGTTCAAGCATCCAAAATAGAGGGTTCAACTTCTGTGGAGCATAAATATGTTGAGTTACATCTTCCGACAAGTTAATGGTGCGAAAATAAAGTCCATCACTCTACAGAAAAGGTTAGGGAGCTTACCATAAAAGACCAACCCCGAGGAATCAAAGTGTTTGGCAACATAACTGTTAAGATATTGTACTCTTGACAAAAAGACAGTCAGACTTTGGCACATCTCCATTTGTGAGAAAAGTGAAAATCAGCAAACTGTATACAAATGCCATGAAAAGTCCAAAACCAACAAGAAATCATCTAACAAGTATGTATTAGTAATACAGCATATTCCTCCGCCATTTCTGCTGTAAATGCTCACACATGCACCAAATAGGTATTCATCGGCTGCTAAATATAGTCCCCAACAAACAGGACTTCCTCCAGTTTGAATAACATTGAATAAAACCTATATTGTCCACCTGTTTTAGGAAATTACTAAGCCTTTAAAAATATAATAATAATAATATTATATATATATATATATATATATATATTATTACTTTTACATGTCTTATAAAAAGGCGGTTGCTAACAAGCGGCTCAGTGAGACTACATAGTGTCATCATGCTGAACACTAATCCACCTTGAGCTTAGTGGTGGCTCTAGGGTCGTGGTCCCAGCAGTCCTCCATGGGCTTGGAGCCGAGAGCCTCAGACCGGGTGGACAGAGGCCCTGCAAGCTGGACGCACTGCAAATTAACAATCATGCAAATAGAATAAACAAAAGCAAACGTAGCATACGGCTTTATCACTTTGATAAGACAATCACACAGCGCTCGCTGGGTGCAGAGAGCAGTTCTAATTAAGGCTCTAGTGGTGCTGAATTATTAGTGTGACGGTCCACTGCGCTGCCTTATTATACCAGGAATATGTATCATGGATAACACAGGCAAACGCTTCCAAACAAAAGACGGATAATACTTGCTGTGTCATTGAATTGTTCTATCAGTTTTATATTGCAGTGCCAGGTTTGTGCATTTTAATTGAACAATGTGAATGATGAAATAATTTCATGTTAAACTCAAAGCAGTTTATGGTTGGGAAATCTCTTGGTCCTGGTTAAATATTGGTAAAGTAAGAAAGTGACTTGGAGCACAGGACATTAGAAGGTTGGTGTCTGAGCCATGCTGGCTGGTAACAGGGGTTCCACAGGGCTCCGTTTAGGCCCCTTTTCTTCTTAACCTAACCTCTTCTCCCTCTATACAAAAATAACAATTTTAAGATCTCACAATAATGTACACAACATACTGACTAAGGAACGATTAACAATTCAGGTCATAATTGATAATTGATGAATGATTTTTAGGTTAGTTGGTTCCCAAACAACTCTGAATAGACCTACAGTATCAGATAATGATCACACATTCATGATACATTACCAATTACTTTTGTCAGTATGAGGACTTTCCTAAAAGACAATGTACAGACTCGCCAACAAAAAGAGGTATTATTAATCTAAAAAAAAAAAACAATCATAACAAACAACTCATTGCCAAACATATCTACTCTAGGATAGGATATAGAAAATATGTTCCCTGTATTACAGGTTTAAAAGCCAATGCTGTGCTGCATGGGATTGGGTCTGCAAGGTCTGTGCACCTGTCGGCCTCAGGCCACTCGGGTCTTGCTTCCCTACGCATTTGTTTTGTTAAGGGCCGTGAACTGATTACTTCTGTTGTAGTGAGATTACATTCATTCTTGTATCCCCCTTGTTGTACTTTTCATGTTCTTCCCACCCAGGGTTTCACCCTAACCTCTTGTTGATATTATCTTGTTGGCAAACCAACGACCAGAACAATTTAAAACCTCTATGCATCATTACTTTATTTGATAAATGGGGCAAATGCTGACTTTCACCAAAAAAAAAAAAAAAAAGCAAAATTAGTTAAAAATGAAAGAACGTGGGTGCCATAATGAGGTTCTGCTGCGTTATGCCCATGATTATTTGGTATTATTCGGTCTGGGCCTAAACACTGGAGTAAGACTTACAAATAGCCCTAGGCATATACAGTAGCCATGGAAATGGGGTTAAATATTATGAAATAGGGCCCTGCGATAGACTGGCGTCCTGTCCAGGGTGAACCCTGCCTTCGCCCAATGACAGCTGGGATCGGCTCCAGCACCCCGTGACCCTGAATACAGGATAAGCGGTAGAAAATGGATGGATGGATGGATATTATGAAATAGTTCAGAAAATGAATTGCTGAGAAATCATGGGAACCTTGTTCCGGAACATAAGTAAATACAATTGTGTACTTGGAGCTCAAATCTGTTCTGGTGTATTTTTGTTTGGTGACATGATGCATGGTCACCAACCAACATTATTTTTCAACGGTGAAATCATTTCCATCAATTTCCATTCCTGCAGGGCAAGGAAATGAACTGGCTGATGCAATATATGCACAGCCCTGTACCTGTGTATGTTTATTATATTGGAACAATGACTCCCTCCCTCCTCACCCCTCAGCCTCATATTCATAGGCTGCACTGAAGTATAATGCATCTGCTCTGCAAAATAGAAAGTCTGTTGAAAGCTGTCCGTCTCTCAGTTGAGGCCTGCTTTGACAAACCCTGGGCTGCATAATTAAATCAGACCCCCAGCTCTTCAGCCTAGAGCACATCATTACCATGCCTGTCTGACCCTGCCATCTTCAGTCTGACACCCCTGACCCAGGCCTGAGGGACACAAACCGTCACATGCCACACTTTTAATTACAGCGTGACCGCATATCCCTTTTGTTTTCACATGTGTGTTTCATATCGGTAGAAATCCATTCTGCTGTACATGATGTGGATGTAATCCCATTGTAAAATAAACACTCACCGAAGACGGTGTTTAAAGGCCAATTTAAATGGAACTTTATTCCACAAAAGATAACTGGAATATAATAGTTGCATAGAAATGAGCTCACCCACTCAGGTGATGGAGCTATAGACGGGCAAACTAGAAGAAAAATATAAGCATCCTTACTGTATTTCTTCCATTCAGAGAGTTCCTTCAAGACAAACTAGGCAGCAGGTGAATGTAGGAGCATCAAAGGTTCATCACTCAATTAGCCGTAATGCAGAACACATGTGTCACTCAGCCGTGTGGCACCATGGGAGTTGTAGTCCTGAGTGTGATGGACTACAAGTTAAAGACGCAGTGTTTCAAATATAGTCAAGAAGTACAATACATATAATAGAAAGTTGTATATTTTGTGTGCACAGTACATACATGTATAATATATACACAGTATTGGATTTGTGGGAAATTGTTTGATATTGTTACATAGTTAATTTTTTCGATTGAGCTCAATCAAGTGATGTGTCTTGAACCTGTTTGCCTTGAAGAAGCTCTCTGACCGAGAACTTATGAAAAGGATATTTGCAAATTTGAGTGCTTTTTGTTGTTGTTGCTTATAATATTCTACAGGTCAAGCTTGTAACACAGGTAAACTTGCTTTCACTCTTGGTGTAACTGAACAAAGACTTTCCCAACCTTTCTTCAACCTTTCTCCTTCTTTTGATTCTATTATTTGCATTTGACCGTCTCACTGGTTCAGGTCCCTGTTTGGTTGATCTGGGACCAGTTGCAGACAGGCATTCATTCTGCTGCCAGTGTGGATAAAAGACACTCATGAATGAAAGTCAATGTCAGTCAGTCACTTGGCCGGTCGACCTTTGATCCAGTGTGAAATATCTAAACAACTATAACAAGGACTGTCCTGAAACCTTGTCATTCATGTTCCCCAGAGGATGAATCCTACTGACTTCAGTGATGTCCTGGCCTTACCCTGAGTGCTCACTTGTCGAAGATGAATGTGTTTCTAAAGTAATGAATGTGAGACTTAATGAATGAGACTTGTGTACGATTTCGTAAATGGATGTTTTGCTGTTGATTAACGCAAATTTCCTTCACATATTCAAAGTAACATGTGGTACATGAGATATGAATGCTTGTTTTGTGGGTGGAGTGTTCCATCTTGTTTTACTGCAATAACGATGTAAATGTAGGCGGTCGCGGTCCCGCAGTAAAGAACCTCATTAGAGAACATCGTGGCACTTAATCAGCTTTTTATCTTGTTTACTCCGAGGCTAATGGAGGAGCGTGGAAATGGCGTCGTTCCAGCTGCTCGCCATCAACTTTCACTGAGCAGTGTTTTTTTTTTTTTACGACTTCTTTAGATCAGGACTTTCCTTTCCTTATCACGGTCGGACCCCGCTGAACTCCGTCTCCTGGGCTGCGCTCCACCCAGAGTGCTTACAAACCTCACTGATCTAGAACGCCAGACCCCCTTCGGTGATTTCCAGTGGCCACAAGATTGTGTTTCATCTTCCAGCTCCCTCCCTCCCATCACACATTCCCAGACCCTTCAGAAAAAAAGTGAATAGCATGAAGATATGTGGCTGCAGTCGTCATGAATATTAGATTAGGAGATGAATAAGTGGAATTCTCTGAGTCGCAATCTTTGGTCTCACGCCTTTTTGTCACTTTCTCCCTAAGAAATCCCCAATAAAAGTTCTCTCTGGCTTCCAAGTGCTGCCGTTTAGCCTCCATCTTTGCTGATGTGGTCATCAAAGATGGGAATAGCTCTTTGAAAGGAGCCGGTTGTTATGTCTCTGCTCCTTTTGCTATAGCTGTTAAAGGCTCATGGGGTTTTTTAGTCATTGAAGGCAGGAGTGAAATTTGGACAACGTTCCCTTCGTCTTTTTTGTAAATGTCAAATCACTACAAACGTTGCTTTTTCAGAGAATGTATCAACAATTTTGCAGCAATAGGAACAAAACAAAGCCAGCATGAATGCCATTTAAATATGATCAAAAGCAATGTTTCTTCTCTGGGGACCCACTATTCAAAAATGACAAACCACCATGACCCAATTCTAAATAGGCCTCAGATAAACATCATGAGAAGAGTGAATGAAAAAATGATAATTCCTGATCATTTTTACCGCCCCTTCGTATCACAATATATTAATGGGGAATTCATAAACCAGCCACTTTGAAGAGATGAGTCGCACCTTAATTTTGAATTATGTGTTGAAAACAATCACATACATTACATACTTTATAAATGACAACATATAAATGCATTTAGGCATTTAATGTTAACAATCATAAGTCGGCTATAATTATCACAACAATACGAACTTTAAGTCTCTTTCATGTGGCGCAAAGGTGAACTATTTTGGTTGATTTACTTGTTTTTCTTCTTCTATTGTACTTGTTGGACCGGCTACTGCGAAAGCGCGCTGGTGTGGTTCCCATATGAATCAGGTTCACATTAGTTCCACTCCATGTCCGCCCCCCCGAGCCCCTTTCAGACATCCAATTAATGGCTGTTTGGATGTTGGGAGTGAAACGTCAGCAGAGCTCTCTGACATGCTGGGAAACTGCTACTTGCATCCTGTCTCCGAACACTTGACTCCCTTGAACCTAAACTAGAATCTCTTTCTAATACACTGAGACACATGCGTTCTGAAATTCCCTCTTTTTTGCACAATCATGCTGATTTGTTGCTTAATCATTCCAGACCTGTGAATCAGACCAACATCTCTGTTTTGTTTCGAGATTCAAATACGAGTCACGAGGTTGTTGGTTGGTAGCTGATGTCATATTTTGTTTTCCAGGTAGAAAAAAACCCATTACCATTTCATATAAGAAACACAAAGAATTTGATTTAATTGTATGTTTTTTGGCATATATTGTGCAACAGCTACAAAATATGACCAAGGATGTAATTTACTTTTGAGCTAGTGTTCCATCATCATTGTAAAAAAGTACCGCAGGTCAAAGTTGACAAGGAAAGGACTTCACTAAGACTTCATGGATGTTGATGGACAGTTTGAATGAACATCTTAACAAGTCCCCTGGTGTCAGTAATGAAGCTGATGATGGTGATGATGATGCCGTAGTGACTTATGACCCCAAACTTAAAGCAGCTGTAAAACTGACCTAACTGATTTACTGGTTTCGTGCTGCAGGGGACGTCTCTCTGGTTTTGGTAGTCTAAACACACCGCCGGACCAGATTTTAGCCAGGCCCGAGCCATGGCAGAAACCTAATTCACACACACACACACACACACACACACACACACACACACACACGCACACACACTCATTCCCACGAGGAGACGGCGTGGCTTGGCCGGCCCTGCAACAACATGATCACACATTGCCATTGGACTGTGAAACAACAATACACAGAGGAGGAGACCTCTGCAGTAGCTCTGCTGGCTGGCCATTCATCTCTCCTCCCAGCTGATGGTGTGTGTGGTCTCTGGCTTCTTTCTCTGCCCTGCGACGGCAAATGTAAAAAGACTTTCTAGCGGTCATGGAGCTCAACGGGTCACAAGGATCAACTTCAGTACGTGGGCTGTGGGAAAATGCCTGATAATTCTTATCTCTATCTACGTCCAGTGATGGAGGACGACCCCACTGGAGCCAAGACCTCAGCTTTTATCCATGACACAGTGAAGTAAACCTCCATATGTGACCTTCTGGCTCCACCATTCATCTCCCCCCGAAGCCTGAAGAGCAGAGAGAGGTTACAGATAGTGATGTGACTCGGAGTCAAATCCTTTAAGCTTGGCGTTGCTTCTCGCAGGAGCAGACAACTATTGCTGAATGTGTTTGGGAGCGTTTTGGCCTAAAATGATGGCAAGAAAATTGCTTTCCATTAGAGATGTCTCAGAGGCCTGTTGAAAGAGCAGCGTATTCAATGAGCGATGCAGAGATGTTGGATAACTTGTGAAAGTATCCACAAAGATGCAGTATACAGTGAATCCATCAAACCCACCCTTCATTATTATGTATGTACAGAACGTCCTTCCCCTTAGATGGGAGCGACAAAGTCCAAGGTGCATCAAACAAACATGGGACTTTGGCCCAGGAGACCACTGTTCCTGTCCTATGAGTAAGTTATGTTACATAATGTACAAGTTGAGATGAAACAACATTTCCAGAGTATCTTTTTTTTTTTATAAACCGGATAGGAAGTGAGACTTAACATTGGGAGCAATTTGATTTGCTTGTTGATTGATGGATGGATGGCACGATATAATTTTATTCGGTTGGTACTTGCTGATGGTAGCACACGTCATATTATGAGAAAGATACATTTAATTTTGAAAACGTTTTTTTTTTGCAATTTATTCAGCGTATATTGTTAAATAGGTGTAATGACTGTGAATGTGATCTGAAAAGGTTAAAACTGCATTTTTCATTCCAGCTTTAACTTGCTGTTGCAACATTATTCGGTCGTGTAGGTGTGAGGACATGTTGGAGTGTAGTGCCCTGATGACATCACTATGACAAAATCAGCGTTGTTGTCTCAGGCTTGCCAAAGCTTCTCCAGAGCCACAGAGGACTTTATACAAATGTTTCTGCAGGCTGAGTTCCAACTGTGGCGAGTGAACCCAACTGTATGGGTAAAATCAGTGGAGTGTCCCTTTAACAGACTGGTAACTCTCACATAGACACCAAAGCACACGTTGGAATATGATTTAGCTGTTGCCAGAATGATGGTAAAAACAACATAATGAGGCATCTTATAGCAGCACGTGCCAGCGGCTTTATGTTTTTTTAATGATGTGCAACAAAATGAGCAGTTATTGCCTCCATCAGTGAGAGAGCAGCTCTGAGGCTTGGATCCCAAATAATGAAGATGAATAAAATCAGAGGATTAGCTCGGCTGCGTTCATTAGGTACCATCAGATTTGAGCTCATATTCACCCTCTTCCTCGCTACCAAAAATCCCAACAACTCATTCCCAGACATGTCCATATCTTCATCACAAAGACTCCCAGGTCAGTAAAAGCCGGGATGTGGGTCCTGGACAGTCTCACAGCAGATCTGCAATCAGTTATGACAAAAAATCCAGATTTTGGTATACACTGACAAATATGTTCGATTTTTAGATAGTCAGCATTAAAGCAATGCTGTTGGAAAATTATTTCGGATACTTTTTCATGGTTGACACACAAATTAAACACATTTATATGATTATGCATTGGTCAGAGCTGGTGACGTAGTATTCATTATTCAAAACGACCACTTATGTCGGGGTGTGGAGACGTGGATGTGTCAGACAAACAAATCTCTAACACCATGAGCATTACTCACTGACAATAGCATTTAAACCAGATGTCTTTAAAAAGCTTTGTTCAGATGAAGCTGGATATTTTCCAGTGGAAGGTTATTTTAACGCTACTGACATGCATTGTCTACATCGCATTTATTTATGAGGCCAGATTTCTGGTTGCTTTGCATCTGCCGGGTTCCAGGAAGTATTTTGATCCCACCCGGGGAGAAAGATAAGAAGCTCCCTCCAGCTCCCTTTTCATGTGTCGGCCTAATGACCTCCTGCGTGACTCGGTCCTGGTCTGCTCCTGGTCTGGTCCAGCTGCTGCTCCGCTGTCTGAAGAGCAGACTTTACCAAACAAACCCCTCACCATTAAATGTCTACACCTTTCAGTTCAGCAGGCCTCTTGCACCAGGGGGAGTCCCCCACATGGCCATACATGAAATCCAAAGTCTGAAATGCAGCTTTGTCCTGTTGTTGTGTTGATAAATAAGAGAAATAAGAGAATGACTAGTACTTGTACATGTTGCTGTATGAAGGACCATGTTTGCTGCAATTTCATGCATTTATTTCCCTTTTTCTAGAAAACTGCTGCCACTTACTCTTAATGGCTGAGGAGGAATGAACTGGAACTTCACTATTGTCTGATAAAAGTGGCAATAAATAAAGTGCCATTCAATGGAAGGGAGAAAACATCCATTAATCCTGGAGAATGCGATGTGTCATCGCTGGGAAGGTGGCGTATAAAGAGGAAGGCTTTGAGTATCATGTAAATCAGCCACGGCGACGCTCTGTGCTGATGGCTTTGACTTTTAGTTTGACGAAGTCTAGAGGATGTTGGTGTGGCGATAACAACAAAGACATTCTGTATTCTTATTCGGTGTGTTGGGTTGGATCAGAGTAGCTCCTGGAGATTTGGTGCTATTTGTACAGGAGGAGAGAAGATGCTCATGTTGGATCCTCGTGGGTGCAGACTCTCTGACAAAGGTTGCAGGTAAGAAAGTTCTCTTTTTACTACTTGAAGAACTCCTCCCTGATAGACCTCCACCCTTGGCTGGTTACTTTTATTTGTCCTGTTTGATATACTGAACCGGGACCGGAGATCCTCCCCTCCCCCAACAGAGAGAGATAAAGAGCAGTGATCTGGCCAGGACGCCTTTCCCCTCAGTGAACACCGTGTCCAAGGTCTCTTATTTCAACGTGTTTCACTTTTTTCTAACCTTTTATTTATACACAATAATCACATCATTTCCAAAAAGAAAATACCCCCACACATTTTTCAGCACTGCTCCGTCGTCTGGGAGCAATAAGTTAGAGCTCCGTTTAGTGAAAGGTTATAACAGGGTGTATCTGCGTATGGAATATTTAGTGGTATGTGCGCCTGGTAACCTTGACGACGGCACAAAGTGAAATACCTCTCTCGTGTGAAGGAGAGGACGAATGCTTGGCTGACATCGAACTCGTCCTGTGAGTGTGATGGGGTCCACGTTTGACTGTGTGATGTGAACAGAACGGGGGATCGGAGCGGAGCAACGTTCCGTGAGGAGTTTCTCTCCCATCAGCTGCGACCTTGGGAAGTTTGTGATTCGGCTGCAGGAGAGTGAGCTGAAGAGATAAAGTGCAGGAGTGTGATGTGCAATTTAATGTCCGGGGGTTTCAGTCTGCATTCCACGGCTTCGGGCCACATGGTTTCAATAAAATCAAACCCTCGCGAAATCCTAAGTGCATTCGGGACATACTGTACAGTGCTTCTTCACCTGAGGTCACCTCGGGACTCGTTTCCAGATCAGGCTTCTAATGGCCAAAGTAGTGACATCTAAACACGTGTAAGTGTGAGATAGCTTGGGATATGTTTTCCCCTGATGAATCCCATATGATTTAAATGCTAGTTATGTGTTTTAGTTATTAGCATGTAGTGCTTTCAGGAAATATATATCTTATAGGAGCATTCATGATTTAATAATGCAACTTTAGGTTGTGTTAAGCAGTGCGATTAGTGACAAAAAAAAAGATATATCACTAATATTTTTTATCTGGGCTTGCCTCAGCTGTATTGCTTTCACGGCTGAAACTATCCGGTACAACCTCATATACTATACCCTGACTGATACCAGATACGTACAGACTTGCATCCCTTATTCATGACAAAGTATTTCTCATATATCGAGAGAACTAAAGACACTCTGGGTTTAGTCCGTGACTTCTGAGATTCATTTTTCACATACTGCTGATTTACTGTAGGAAAAACCAGTGATTGATCAGCTAAACGTAGTCTACAACCTGGTGCTAATACGTGTACTTATTGAGCAGCATATCAGCTGAAAAGGGTTTGATATCATTCAGGGAAACCTCTGAAACTATTCTGCTGTATTTTCCTCAGAGGAATACTGTCTGAGCCACATTTCAAATAAAACAGCCACCCTATTATTCAAGGGAAACTTCAACATGCTTATTGCTTCATAAGGAAGACTCTCTTCTTACTTTTAGTCTGATTTTCATCTGAGGCTTGCCAATAAACTGTCTTAGCCTCAGTTCATGAATAATAAGCAAGCCCCTAAATGCATGCTGATGTCATGTATTCGTCTGCGGACTGGAAGGATGTACAAATGTATCAAAGTAGACCTAAGTGAAGTAAAGAGCGAGGATCAGCCTGATTTACAATGTAAAGGATTGTGAGAAGAGCGGCCTATTCAAAGCCGGGAGTGAGTGATGTCCAATAAAAGTAGTCGCAGTAGCCGAGAGAAGAGAAAAAAAATCCATCAAACCCATCATCCTCCCTGGAAAAACAACCGTATAGGTCATCATTCCCAGCAGCATTTATGATTTATATTTTTGTTTAATTTTCATTTAACTGTGAATGTCCACAGTTACGTTACAAATGTATTTATTTGAACCCAAACCGTGATTTATTCCTGTAGTTTTGTTTCAATCGACAACATTAAACACATTTATAACTATATTTGAAAGCCGTTTGCGTCGTCATTTTGGGATTAATTGGCAAACAACCTTCCGTCTTTTGGGTATTCAGATTTTTCATACTGCATTAGTATCATTGGCACATTCATGTGTAAGCAGCATTTTACTGCTGTAGCTGGTTCAGGTGGAGTTCACTACTAAAATTAACTAAATACATAATATCGAGCATCCACAAAGCTCTCATCACAGCGACAGCTGGTGACTGCAAGCTAGCAGCTAACGGTGCCAACAGCGAAAACAAACACGTCTTGCCGCAATATAAATTCTCTACATTGCAATTCTTGTTTGTCCCTGTTGTATTTTCTTTTTAAAATGAATTTGTTTTCTATGTTCTCTCTCTATCTGGCGTTCTGCGTCTCTCGGTTAGATGTCATTAATAAAGTAAATGTCTGGGAAAAGAGCAGCAACAGATGTTGTTTTGGAAACCTGCGGTTTCCACTGAAGAGCTGCTCACACTGAGCCTTCAGAAGCTGCAGTGCAGAGATATTATTCAAATGTATTCATTCTCACACTCTTTACCCAGCCCAGCTTTATTAGAGAGTCTGCTTCAGCATTTGATGGCATTTTCACCTTCGACGATAACAAAAACCCCGTGAGCCATTCTCTGCCTGTTGCAAATCCCCCGTTTGGATGACGAGTTTGTTTTGTGGCGAAACTGCAGCGACAATGTGGGATTAGAAGCGATCTTAATGTGAATATGTTTGTCAGTGATTACCAAAGGAGGGGCAGATCTTTAAGCCTTAATTCATGAAGTGAAGACAGATGAATGCTGGCATCCTGGAGGTTCAGCCCATGGGCGGGATGATTCAACAGGGGGTCTGGGGCTTTTCCCACAGAAAATGTTTAGCAGAGGCGATGTCATTTCCTGTATTCGGATGCATTTCCACATGTGGTTTGATACTTTTTATCTGGCTTTAGCATGAGGAAGAAATATGGACACTTTTTGTAATTCTATCCAGAGGAAGCGGTCGGCCCCCGTCAGAGTACAGAAATGGATTCAGTGACTAATTCGGAGATCTCTTTATGCTCAATTACAAATGTTGATGTTATCAAGTCATTGAGTTAAGTGGAGAGGACAAGTGTAGTAAAAGTACATTCTCCAATAAACTACATCTTTTAATCACTTGTACCACCATAAAACTCACCAGAATCCGAGGCCTGAGTCTCTGATCTGGATTATGTTGTTAGCCAGTTATCTTGGTGGCTTTGTTTACACCAAAACAAAATCAAGGCTAGAAGCAACAGGTCAACACATGACCAACATGTATATGAATACCAAGCCTGCGGTGATTGCATGCAAGCCGCCCATCAGCGTTTGTCCATCGGATATTTAGAGAACTGTTCATCTGATCTACTTCACAACATGTCTGTGTTGTCCCAAGGTCCAGGATTCGATACAGGGCCTTAAATGTACTGGTGTGGGTTTCCTCTGGGTTCTCCAGTTTCCTCCCACCATGAAAACGTTTCCTTAATACCCAGCTGGTAATCCAGCCTTGTTCCCCAAGCATCCTGAAGTTGCATGAACAGATGTTGTATAAAGCAAAAAACACACACAAAAAAAATCTGTAACATAATCCAGGCTCTTACGAATTGTCCAATATCAATAATCTTGATATAGGGGGTATAATAGGGCTGTGTTGCCATTGTGCAAAGGGTCAATTCCCCACACAGACAGCTTAACAATGTATTTATGTCCGCATAGTGAAGAAGAATACATACAAGATTATGTTCAGAAAACCAGAGACCAGTCGCATACATGGGCTTCACAATAGCAAACATAGTCGGCCTACTCAGTTCTCAAGGATGTAGCCGCGTCTCTGCCATATATAGCGGCTGCCAATAATAGCAGACAGAGCACAGTACAAGCCGCTAAGCCCCTTTATTGGCATCCCATGTTGTTGAAGATCTATTACGACCAGCCTGTGAGTTTTTCCTAGACTGCCAAATATGACAACAAGTAGCTCTGAGAGGGTATTTAGGACTGGTTAGTATTTAATTACCTTGGTCAATAAGACTTCCTCTCAGCTGGAGTCTGAGTCTAAAACCAACACTTTTTGGGACTTTTCATTCAATTTCAACATCCGGTGTATTGGTTGCCAGATTTGACAAAGTACAAGGGTTTTTACTATGATTTCCACTTTTCTATCATGCTTTGCTATGTCTATATCTTTGTAATCATAAAATCTATTCAACAAAACTGCACTGTGAATTATGTTTTGAAGCATGTTTTATATTACCTTTGCTCTTGACTTATCACAAATGAGTCCCCCACACAGGAAAGATGTTGGGGTGGTGGACAGGTCAGAAAACATGGGGCTTTTTACCAGGAGACTGCTGCCTGTGTTCTGTTCCAACCAGGTACTTTAGTTAGCTAAAAACAACCAGTTACTTTGGTTGCATTTCATAGTCATTAAAGCCACAAGTCGTTTTTTAACATTTTTGTATTGTTTTGTTCGCTTACTGTGTTTGTGTTTCAAACTGTGATCATTTCATTGGAAAAAACATAATTGAGAATGCAGTTTAGTTGCATGGGAACGCAATTGTGTAGGAGACACGGTTGGTGACATTGAGGAACCTAAGTTATCTCGATAAACAGATTCTGCATTGAGATATAAGAATCTGACAAGGCAAGATTTTAACATGGTTTCCTTTTGTAGTCCAAATAGAATTGACAAATCACAATGGAGCAGGCTTTGGTTGAATGCAGGTTACCGGTCAGTGTGGAGAACCTGTTGGCCCAAATGCAGTTCCCAAATCCACCAGTTATTGACAATAATTTAGCTTTTATTGTTGAAAAAATAAGCTTGTGAAACGGGCTACTTGTGAAACAAGCCAGTTATCATCTCTCAAGTCCAACTCCGGTCTCGAGTCGTCTTCAGTTGCTAAACAATGAACAGTGCACATGAAAGGATGTCTTAGCCTCGACATCCGCTGACTACGTCCAAAAATAAAGCTCCTTTTCTCCAGATTATTTGTGTGTGCGTATGCGTGGATGTGATTGCATGGGGGGGCTGAGGAGTGGCGGTGGACAGGTCACAGTGAATACGAGGGTCAACTCAATGTATCTGGGCTTTGTGCTGTCTGAAAGTTCGGCGAAGGGCAGAGCCTGCAGGACTGAGAAACAAACCTGGGAGCTGACCTTGATCCCCCGTCCTCTGATGTGAGGCGGCCGAAGCTCCAGTGAAGCAGCAAGATTAGCAGCA
Source organism: Chelidonichthys spinosus (assembly GCA_029853015.1). NCBI lineage: Eukaryota > Metazoa > Chordata > Actinopteri > Perciformes > Triglidae > Chelidonichthys > Chelidonichthys spinosus. Next base: position 5,763,228 of record CM056843.1, on the reverse strand, counting down.
TGATTTATGGGTATTTTGGCGCGCGTCCAAAGTGAAGAATTGTTTGTGGCGGGGTTTATACTCGGGCCATGGCAGATTAGTGCATTCAGCGCTGCAGTCTTATCATACGGTTTTCCCAGGGGAGTAGGCTAAGTTCTGTCTTTTTGGCAGCTGCACAGCTATAAATAACGTTAATACAATGTTGATCCAACCATGAGGTCAGCTAGCCGGAGCTATCCTAATTACAACTCACAATTGACCAATGGGACTTGATAGAGTGGAGAGAATGCCAGCTTATCTGGTTGATACCATACAAATAAATCACGTCTACCAGTCGGGTATGGATGTTCAGCAACTAAAATGGTGTCATTCTGCTGATAGAGCCGAAAAGCCTTCTATGTGTCATTCTAAAGCAAAAAACTACCGATTTTGCTGTTTAATAGAGAGATTATGTCCCGCACCTAATCTGGATACTGCAGTGAAAGATTACACTTTATGGTAAGGGTATGTATTATCATGAATGCATACACGAGTTAATGCATGAAATGCATGCATTATGTCATAGAAATATGAAACGTACAAGCATATCTCCTACTTGAGTTAATGCAAGGGCAGAATGTTAATTAACGTGTCTCATTCTTCATAGGTGAAACTGCAAATATCACGAGATATGCTTATGAATACCTGATAGCACATGGAGTACACAAATTAATGCGTGAGTCATGCATGTATTCATGATCATTCACGTACCCTTAACATAAAGTGTTACTACAGCATCCACACCCAATTATTACCCAACAGTGTTTGCTCTTTGGTGTTATTCATTTGGAGTCCATGAAGGCTGTGTTAACCCTCCAAAGTATCATCAAATTATTCCAACATGTGCCACGCTAACACTTTCTCTGTGAACTGAACTCTTCCCCAGATATTAGCCCGTCTCATAAACAGGACGGCAGGTTGCTTTCAGCCCGGAGGCTTTCCACCGCAGCTGATTGCGTCCCATTGTGACAGCAGAAGCAGCTCAGTGAGCAGAGATACAAGCTTAGGTGTTGTCAGACACTGTCCACAGAGCGAGTGCTGCTGTTGTATGGCACATTCACACACCCGTCGTATCAAACCTGGCTCTCGTTGTGGGAGCGGGAGGCGATGAAGTGGGGAATATTAGCTCCCTCGGGGCACTTGGCATGCAAAGCGCAAACAGGCTCAAAAAACCCCTCTGTTGGTTTGAATAGTTCCATAAAGAATGTTTATGTTGCTGCTTAAAGGAAGTACATTAAGTCCGGCAGATTATTGAAGGCAGATATACAGTGCATTAGGAAATGAGGCAGAACAGCTGGAAGACAGAGACAGACTGCCCTTATTTCCTGCCAGTAAAATAGAGAACTGGACAGTAAGGGTAGCTGGCATCTGTTGCAGTATAAGGAGACTTTGTATACATGTTTATTAACACCAGAGTGATCACATTAATACTGACTAGGAATATTGTCTGGTCTATGTGGCAGGTATGTGGCATTTAATTTACATGTGTTATAAGTATTTTGTTTACCTCGCCATACATCTTTTTTAGCAATGAAGACATGTTTCCAGATCTCAGCAGGACATTATAGGCCTAGCGAACACATTGTTATTATAGCTGACAGAAATTTTGCCCAGAACTGAAAAATGGGACCCAAGTTGCAACAAAATGTAGTTTCTTTGACAGTTCTCTCACATTTTTTTGTACCTGAACTTATCAAGTCTCCCTCTCTTGGCCCATCCTGAGCTGTACTCTCTTATCAGGTAATAGCGTGTCCTTTTCTGTGGTGTTCTTGTACCTGTCACAGAGTAGTTTTGAAGTAGAAAATCATCTGGACCTCCATGACCCAGAGTGCCAGCATGATAAGATAATATATATAAAAAAAATATGTTTTCCGGTGAGCCAGAGCTGGAGACAGGGGGAGAGGAATCAAGTGCAATAACATCCAGAAGCCTCCTGAATCTAGAGCAGATTCAATTCACTTCATATGCTGTACATTATTTGCACAGAATAAACACAACTGGGCAGTTTTATGTTTCCTCAAAAATAATTTCTTATAATTTCTGCTGCACATGAAGATGATTGAAAGGAGATAGACAGTGGCTGTCTGTAGCCTACTCCTCCATCATATATGCTCCTGACATGCAGACATGACTCATTGGGAGTCCTGGATGCTGCATGGGAAACTTTCAAAATCCCTGCGGGTCCTGATTGGAATCTGAAACCTTGATCGTGCCCTGAACTTCTGGGAAACGTATCAGCGCAAGAGCCTCACTTTGAATTATCAACAGGAATCTGCAGTGCCAACACAGCAGCAGAAAACAGTAGGTGTGCAGGGAAAAAAGTATAATAGCAGACAGCGGGGTTTTATAATGAAATATGACTACAGGTGCAACGTATATAGATGGTTTCCCCTTGATATTAATAAATCCCTCAGAACTTTCTTCTTTTTCCAAACGCTTTTATCACCAGAAAGACAATTCAAGTGCTCAGTCAGATGATTTCACTATTAACAAAAAAGTCCCTTAAAATACCTCTCTATTAATAATTAATGAAGTGAAAACAGCTTGATTTCAAGAGCCCTTGATTAGCAAATTTAGTTGATGTTAAAGTGATCTTTAAGTTAAACATTTGACTAATTAATTTGTTCACAACTATTAAGAAGATTGGAATTCAATTTTTAATTCATTGTCTTCTTTTGATTTTCATACGAGATTTGGATCATTTCAACATGGCAACGGCGTCCGCAGCTGATAGCACTAACAGCGCTAACAGGTCTAACAGGGCTAATGATACAAACTACGGCAAAGGTACTGACAGAGCTAACAGTAATCGTTAATATGTAACTTCATTCTCCAATTAACACCCCAAACAATCTATTAATAAGGCAAATTAGTCATTGTTAACTCATTAGTTGTTTTTGTTCCCATTTTCCCATGTTATAATCCTGTCTCCTGGGATACATTGCCAATACGACATCATTATAATGGTTGACTCAATGGGATTTTAGAGTAAAAGATTAAAGGATTCAGGTTGAATGTCAGGCAGAGTGCAAAGGTACTCCATCTTTAGTCCTGCCAGCATAGTGTTGTTGTGCATGTCAGTCTGTGGAGATACTTTAAGCTGCTGAGAACTCTCAACATCAAATATTCACAAAGAGTGAAATATACTTGGGAGGTGTATGAACAGCAAACCCTCCCTGAGGAACAGCTGATGATTTACGGATCTGTCTGTACAGTCATGGCACACCACTGAAGCCCTGAGGCAGCAACGATTAATCTATTGGCCTTCACTGAAGTTTGAGCCCAGTTGTCTCTCTGCTGACCACAGCTTTCAACTCAGTTCACCGTTTGCCAGCTGTAAAAGAGCAGCTAATATTACTGCTAATGTACTTCGCAGTTATGCTAACACTGCATTCATAAAGCATTAAGCTAATTAAATCCACTCCTGGTGTTGTAGCTTATTTTAATCACAAATCATGTATACTTTACAACACTGATCATTTTCCAAAGTATCGCTTAGGTTTTCCTGTTTTTTCATTTCAGAACACTTAGAAAATGATTTAAATGTCATCTGCGTAATGGAAAAAAAATTGGGGAAACATGCTTAGGTTATATGACCATATTTTCAAACCCTGAAACTGACAGCACATCAGCTCAGATCATGCTTTGTCTACCCAAATCCACCAAAACATAGTATATTTGAAGACTGTCTAACACAAGTAAGCACAAATCACAATGATTGCTTGTTGTAATTTAATTATTGATTGTCAGACACCTCTTATCACTAAGCTAAAGCTGATTGCTGCCGGCGGCCACCTCTGCATCTGCAAAGTGAACCCAGTGCTGAAATGCCTTAAACTTCCCTCTAATGGCCATCTCTTATTTCATGGAAGAAAATTACCTTTTCATTTCATCACAGTCAAAGAATTGTAGTGGTTTAAACAAAAGTCATTTAACTTTTTCTACTATATGACAAGTCAAAATGTCTGTTTTTTATGTAGCTGTAGTCTGGAGATGGTTAGCCTAGTTTAGTATAGAGACTGGATGCAGGGGGAAGTAAGCTAGTTTGTGGATTTTGTAACCTGTGGTCAGAGCCAACATCCCCATTACCAGTCTTCATGCTTAACTCAGCTAACCGGCTGTAGCTTCAGTTTACCCCGAGAGTGGCATCCATCTTCTCCAACCTAGCTCTTGGAACACAGGTGAATAAATGTATTTCCCAAGATGTCGACCTTGTCCTTCAAATCAACTTTTAAATAACAAAGCTTACATTGAAGAGAAGCTCTTAAAGTTGTCATTCAATCTTGCAACTATACCAAATTTTGCAATTTCACGGCTGGAGGCTCGGAGGGTTAGTTTCATTTATCAAAACCGTCCCCCATTTACAATGATTAGATTATTGCTTCTGTCCTTCTGAAATCAATCAATCAGAAATGCAGCCACAAGACATTTAAACCTGACTAAGCTGATTATTATTATATTTTCTCCTGCAGAATTCCTCTCAGGCCCTTAACATTACTGTAACATCAAAGCCTACTGCTGAGCCGAGTTATAAAACAATTTCACAAATGTGAGGTAATCACTTAAAGTGGAAGACAATGAAGCGGGTCCCTTTCAGAGGACATAAAGGCATCGTAGACTCACTACCCTTTGATTATTACAGGATATATCAGACCTTGTGGAGGCTACAACTAAAATATTGCTTTTCTTTTGTCTGTAGAAGCTATGTGGGTATTTTATTTCATCATATGTTTCTAATTGCTCTGTAAAGCATATGCACTGATTAAATGAGCAATATATGGCATTCAGAGCATTAATACAGCAGTAAACAAATATTACCTGTAACGAACTCAAGTAATGTCTATGAGCAGAGAATAAAGTCACTCTCCCTCTGTGTGCGTTGTTATTCAAGCTTGTCCTTGCTAATAATAAATATTTCAACTCAGGTTTTATTTTAAAATCTTTCTCTCTTATCTGTCAGTAATAATAACATTAAATGAAAAGGTAAGGATGTAGGGACATCGGAAGGTGTGGCCAGGGCATGTCAACATGTCGTCAAGTCATCAAATTAGAATTACCTGGGGGTCACTTGTCAGGTGGTTCAGTTCTTGGGGGGCACTAGATAAAAACAAAATAAGGGAAATAATAAGACCCTTCCAGTGCTTCTTTCAACAATACATTTCAACGATATAGGCTCAGCAACTTGACCTCTCTCCCCCATACCCAGTATACTGTTCTCCATGTATGGAGTAGTAATGAGCTTTACATTGTATTCCTGGCTTTTGATTCTGCTGGTCATTCTTTAGAGATTGCCTTTTGTATCGGATATGTGGTAAATGTGAGTGATGTCACTCATACTGTAGATTAGAGTATCTTCCGTACGGTATTTCCCAGTGAAACAGGATTGACAGGTGGGACATAACGTTGGGAGGAAGTTGATTTGATGGTTGATGTGTTTAGCTCACCACCTTCTCCAGCTCTGTGTCGCCATGCAGATTGATAAATGAATGTCATGACTTTATTGGGCCGTGAACCTGAATACAGGATAAGCGGTAGACAATGGATGGATGGATATTATTGGGGCACTGCGATGGACTGCGACCTGTCCAGGGTGTACCCTGCCTTCGCCCAATCACAGCTGGGATCGGCTCCAGCCACCCCACGACCCTGAATACAGGATAAGCGGTAGACAATGGATGGATGATATTATTGGTGTACATTGTTTGGTACTAGCTGATGTAAGCATGCATCATATTTTGTTTTCCAGGATTTGGATATGCTTGTCAGAGGTCAAAGCATCAGTCTGGTGATATTCTATACCTAACTATGAGTTGATATCATACTAACGCTACTTTATCTACTTTTCATTGAGCGACACTGTTGCACTGAGTGGCATGTTCTTCCACATGAACTCAATTCCACATAAATATCCTGTTGCCCCAAATACCCACTAGAGCACCAAATGTGGATTAATATGGCGCTGAAAGTAGTCCCAAACAAATCCACTATTCCCAGTGCAGGGAAGTCAGATATTCATGATGCAGTTTTGGTCTTTTCATGGTTTAATGATTTATTGAATATAAGAAGAATAGAATATTACCAGCAATGCAATTTGTGTGCGCCCATCTTGCAGACTCGTTACAAAATGCAACTCTTATTATAGAATTAATGCTTATCATGTGCTGGCGACACATTTTCTCAAGTCATTGGATGCCTGTGTTTGAATGAAAGCTCTATCTATACAGATAACCTAATAAAGCTGCCAGACTGTCATGCACCCCTGCCCACGTATTGTTCACAGCCGTCCGTTCTCATTCCCAAGTAGTCAAATAGGACAGCTTGGTCACTGGCCATATATTTCAAACTGTTTATTTTACTTTTATTTTATTTCACCAGGATGATCCCATTCAGAATTTGACTCTCTGAAAAAATATGGCAGCATAAATGTTCAGCACAAGCAACAGTAAGAATAACATTAAACATTTCAAATTAAAGAGATAACAGATTTAGAAGAGATTGCATCAGAATTGTCATTCTTTGTTCAGGAACAAATTATAGGGAAATTGTAAAACAGCGTTGAATCTAATATTTACAAGAAGTAAAAGACAAAGAGCATTTGTTTCTGTTTCTGAAAGATTTACCCTGAACATACATAACAATACTATACACAGATTCTTAATATAGGGCTGTGATTAAAATAAGACCCAATATGAACCCTTGTGGGACACCATTTTTTATTTTAAGGTGTCCCTGATAAAACCAAAACTCATCTTTGTATTATCTATGTAAAGTAGTTATATTGTCTTTATTTTTAATGCATGGAACGGAAACTGACTAATGCTGGAGGAGTGATATAGTTTGAAAGCTAGGGCCACAGACCAAGCTGCCATATTTGATGAGTTGGGCGTGAGTTTGTGTTGTCACAGCAGCGTAGCGCCAATCTTGCGATAGCGACTCACACATGGTATTTATCAGAGCGCAAGCACTGATGGATGCTGGGAGACAGGCGTGCAGGGACTTGTTAAAAGGTTTTTTTGTGAACGTGTGTTAAAGGCTGGTCGTGATCATTAAATAGCAGTTAACCTCAAAACGTCTAGCTGTCATAAAAGCCGGCCAGCCGAGTGAGATCGCCTGGTGTGAGGGATGTCACAGCAGGGGACAAACGACCTGAGTCGCCCCTCGTTTGAATTTCAGAGACTCCGGATGTGTGTAAGTGTGATGTGTAATTGTGTTACTCAAGGTAAATGGATTCAAGAAAGAGAAAACTTAAATGCACACATTCACATATTTGTATTAGTCTTCTTAAAGTATAAGTGAATATGTCTCACCACAGTATTTCTCTCCTTATCTATAAACTCGGTGCTGTGATAACCAGAACCGTTTTCCCCAGGAGGTCATTACTCATTTCCTATCATGTAATTACCATTTTGCAATCTCCCTGTCATTGACTAAAATGAGAAAATACTCATTCAACCCACAGACAAAACCCTGCTTGCATCAAAAAGGGTTTGGCTTCACAGACTGCATTCAGGGGCTAGTTGTCGAGCTAATCTCCAGCAGCTCTCTGAGCTAGCTTGAACGCTAACTGCCGTTAGCATTTATACCAATGGCTTCTGCTCATAAGTGTCTGAAAACTAAGTCTTTTTTGTGGAGAAATTCAGAACGATATCGGAGCAGATGTTGTAACATAACTAATAAACTATGGTAGTTTCCAACTTTCGTTGGTCGACATTACAGTTTTTTTCGAGGCTGTAGGTGTAATGCTAGAAGATATAGGAGACTAGATAATCCAAGGCACAAGTTCAACATTCCTGAACATTTCAGTTAATAACTGGTGACGTCACTGTGGAAAATGGAGGAGAAGCTTGTTTCAACATGTCTTTCAGACCAATAGCCCATATGTGGAGCAGATGAACCGGGTGAACACTGAATGTTGCTGCCGAGTTTTGTGCTTTTATCGCAGATGAATCGCTCTCGCTGTCAGATTCAGCAAGCTCACACACACACAAAGTATGAAATAAGAATCCTCCAGTCATCGCGATGGGGGGGGGAAATCAAAGACATAGATAGTAGCCCAAATAGATAACAAAGGAGTGATGCTGGCCTATAAAATAATAGTGGTTATTTATCAAGATGTTGTTGTCATAGAAATATTTAAAACAGGTTTAAGTGTCTTACTGTGGTATTTTGGGGGAAAAAATGCTAGCAACCCTAAAATTGCACTCTGAGATGGAAATGGTATCATGTTTCCATCATTATGTCCAAAGCCCACAATTCAAAATTTGAATGGCTGCCTAATGAAAACAGTGTTTATTGCAGATTTATGACTATAATAACTTGATACACAGACTACTGAGCATTTTAGATGATGTACACCTCTTACAGTGTTCTCCTGCTATGTCCCCCTAAAAACCCCTTGTCCCCTTTTAAAAATACAAAAGTGGTCAATGGTACGGAGGGTAGGAGAGGTTAAAGGTCAGTGCTCAAGATGGTTATTGTACAACAACACATTTTCTCAAAGATTTACCTCTTTAAGGGAATCTGCTGATGCAGCAATTTCATTGAAATAGATTTTTCTTTCAAAAGCAATTTTTTTTATCTGAACAACAAAAACAATTCAAATGCATTTAATATTTAATGTTTTGTTGACACAAAGAGCTGTTCAACACTTTTAGAGGGGCCTCCACCTGATCTCGATCACGGGAGTGTTACATGTGAAAACAGCTGTATAATATCAGCTGTGGCTTTGGAGGAGTTTTGTCAAGTAAAACCACCTCAACTAATTTGTGACAGAAAACCTCCTCTACAAATGTATGACATTGTATTTGGAAGATGAGTGCGGAAGCACAAAAACACTCATGGTTGCATTATGGGAGGTGTAGGATCCAGTGTTTTTGCAACTTTCTGTCCCTTTGACCAAACCTGTCTCCTACAAAATTACATTTGCATACAACTAAACTGCATTCTCAATAAGGTTGCCAGTTCTTGTATTTCTGGGAATTAAATGTCAAATTACACAGTTATGAACTATAACATTGAAAACAAAAAAAGAAAAACACCATAAAAGTACTGGGTTATTTTCAGGCAGCAAAATGGTTTGAACATGACAGAAAGATCTGTCTCCCGGGTGGAAGTTGACCCATGTTGACCCAGGTGGATGTTGACCCATCCACTACCCCAACCTTCACGCACTTCAGTGGACTCGTTTGGAACCAATTTGTGAAACGTCAAGAACAAACATAACAAATCAATCAATCAAAGCAAAATACGTCTCACAAAAGGTATTTCACAATGTAGGTGTGCTCTGTAGGAACGTCCTTATAGGAGACCAGACTGCTTCTCCTGTAGGTCCCCAAAGTATAGGAAAATACAATATTAACTCATTACAGTAACATTTTAAAATCATATATCAAAGATCGAGTAGATAGGCCTATGAATCCTACGGATACACAGCCAGCTTTCAGTACTTTTTCTACTTTTTCTTTTTATACACAAACTAAGAAAACAAGAAATTGTTGTCCCAATTAGCCATGTACATTTACTGTCCTGTGGCTTCAGGTGCTCTCTAACTTCACACCACTCAAACAGTGAGGTGCATAATACACAGCGTGGGCTCTAAAACAACAGTCAGCTAGATTTATAACAGGCTCATCGGACTGCTGCTACTGCCCCACCGCCACACCCCACATCCCCTATTCCTCAACCTCCTTTCCCAGACACAGACACACACACACACGCAGACACACACACATGCGTACCCCTCTACCCTCCAACATTCCCCGTTCAGAAACATAAGTCTCCATTTCACAGCAAACCAGCCCTGTTTTCACAGTAAACCCAGAGGCCCTCTTCCTCCACACCGGTGACCCCAACAACTTTCCCTACTTCCCCCGTCCAAATCTGAGAGTTATTAGCATGAGAGAGCAGCGTTGTTGTTTTTTAATGTAGCTGCAGACCTTTTTGTGCAGGAACCAGGATCTTCTTTCTGGCCCAGGGTTGTGTTGTTAGTGTAATGTGCCAGATGTGTGGAAATCTATTTTGTCAACAACACAATAATCCCATGCGCATTAAAGTACATACATAAAACATAATCAAACAAACCTGATGGAAAACCTCCCATCATGTATCGAATTAAATGAAGCAGAATAAACAGGAGACATAATTGATGTATGACTGGAAATGTTGCATCTTTCTTTGAGTTATTACAAATAAGAACTTGTTTCAACTACCACAAGTTGATGCATATGAATGTGTATGTAAGTGCGGCTCAATGGCAGAGCACCAAGCTATGTCCGCGAATAGGCTTATGAAAACCATATGACATGCTCTTAAAAGAAAGAAATGCACAGTTTACGGCCCCTCCCCCCCTCATTCTGACACACACCCCCCTTCAAAAAACATACAGTTCTTTTCCTCATCTCCCTCCCTCTCTTCCCTTCTGCCCAACCCCCCTTTTTTTTGCTATACCTCCCTCCCTCTATCCTCCCTTCCCTTTTCACCCCTCCCGCCCTGAAATCTTGGGACAATCTGCATGCACTCAACTCCAGCACAGATCTGTTTCAGCAGGGTAGAGTAAAGAGCACCATCAGGCAGAGGAGGAGAAAAAATAGGGTTCAAATGAAGGAAGAAATGTTCAGATAGACAACAAAAGTGGGTCAAGAGGGAAAAATACAGCTGAAAAAACTTTAAAAAGCAGGGAGATAAAAGTGTTGAGAAAGTCAGGTTGAGAGACAGGCGGAGAGTGAAGAGATATATTCACTTCTAAAAAGAAATGGGCTCCCTGGTGAGCAGTGCTGCTGCGCTTCACTTAACATCCCTGTTGGCCTTGCTCTTTGGACTTTCTTGTGTCCTGGGACAGGATTTGAGAGAGAGGGATGCACTATGCAATGCGGATGGCTGCTTTGTGGTCTACTTCCAACGCAAGACCTTCCTGGACTCATGGAGGGCCTGCAAGGATAAAGGTGGAAACCTAGCCACTATTAAACGCAAGGAGGATGCCACCACTATTGCCACTCTCTTCTCCACTGTGGACTTGCGCTACTCACGCACCGGTGTCCGGGTATGGATCGGTCTGCAGCGGCAGCCTCGCCAGTGTACCGCCACACGGCCGCTGCGGGGTTTCTCTTGGACTACCGGTGACCAGGACACAGAGTATACCAACTGGCAGAAAGAGGACTCTCCTAGCATGTGCTCGGTGCCACGCTGTGTGGTTATGGGCTACAACGTTGAGGAGCAGAATGATAACTTCAAATGGCTGGATGGTTCCTGCTCGGTCTCTGTAGATGGGTATCTTTGCCATTATGACTACAAAGGAATGTGTCCTGCCTTGTGGAGTGAAGGGGCAGGTAATGCCCTCTACACCACACCATTTAATCTTCTAAGCACGGTACTAACCCATTTACCCTTTGGATCTGTTGCCACCGTGCCCTGCCCCGCAGGCACCAAGGAGGAACAGTCCGTTTTGTGTATGCTGAAGGAAGATGGTTCAGTGGGGTGGTCAAGAGACTCCCCCCTCTGCTCTGATCCCCCTGAAACCCACAACTGGTGTGACCAGGATAATGGCGGATGTGATCATTTCTGCAGGCCGGCCGGTGCTCACGTCTACTGTGAGTGTGGTGACGGATATCAACTTGCGGACAACGGGCAGAACTGTGAGTTGTCTGATGTTTGTCAAGGGGCCCCCTGCGAATTTGAGTGCCTGCCCCTGTCAGATGGGTACCGTTGTGCCTGCCCTGAAGGATACATGCTCGCACCAGACGGACGTGGCTGTCTGGATGTAGACGAGTGTCTCCAGAGTCCTTGTGAGCAGATCTGTGAGAATGCTCCGGGGACATTCGAATGTCGATGTCGGGAGGGTTATCATCCAGATGATGAGGGTGCATGTGAGGATATAGATGAGTGTGTAAATGACCCATGTGAACACGCCTGTGAGAACACTCAGGGCTCTCATATCTGCCACTGCCATCTGGGTTTTTCCCCGGTGCCCGAGGACCTCAGCCAATGCCAGGACATTGATGAGTGCCAGATCCCTGGGACCTGTGAGAGGATGTGTGTGAATTATGAAGGTGGGTTTGAGTGCTACTGCGAGGAAGGCTATGAACTCATGTCTGATCACTATTCATGTCGCAAGAGAGGGGAAGGAGATGACCAATCGGCTGTTACCCCTTCTTTCCCTTTGGTCACGCACCAGCCTGGATCAGTATGGGACCCTGTGGACTATGACTGGAACTCGCCGCAGAGCCACACTGACTGGCCTCCAGAGGAGGAGCAGTCTCTGGACTGGCCTCCAGAGGAGGAGCAGTCTCTGGACTGGCTGACTGACCCGCCCAGAGGTTTTGATTCTGATTCTGTCATTTGGGTCACCAGTGCCCCTCAGGAAGAACCGCTCTTTGATTTAACACCGGACCCTCCAACACAGGAGGCTGAGAAAGAAGAGAAATACATAGACAATGGAGCAGCTGACTGGTTGGTGTGGGGGCAGACATCTGAGCCGGAAGTTTTCCCCACCACCATCTACACCACACCTTCACCCACCACCAGCTCCAGCACCATCCCAGACTTGTATGAAGATGTCAATGAGGAGGAGGAGGAGGAGGAGACCACCACAGCTCTGCCTTTTCTTTCCACCTCTACAATCTCTGAGGGAGCCTGGAATTGGTGGGCGGGGTTCCCTAGTTCCAGCCAGAAACCAGGAAATCCAGAGGATTCAGTCATAGACCTCAACATGCCTACAGATTCCAGCTACCACACTGGTGCAGAAGAACAGTACCCCCTTAGGGAAAACGCGCAGTTCCCACAGGAGGAATTTGTGGATATCACACACCAAGACCCAGCTGTTCCCACCCAGCCTTCTACTTCCGAGTCACCCCCGAGCAAGGGTGGAGAGAGCGAAGACGTCGTGGGTCCTGTCCAGGAAGACAGGGGTCAGACGCAGAGCAGCACCTGGCTCCTGGTGGGCCTCCTGGTGCCCATCTGCATCTTCATCATAGTGATGGTGGCGCTGGGCATAGTCTACTGCACTCGCTGTGCTGTTAATTCACGCAGCAAGAATGCCACTGACTGCTACCACTGGATCTCTGGGGCTCATGATAAACAGGGAGCCCCTAATCCCTCAGCAGGGGTCAAGAGTCATGTTTAAACAGCGAGGAGAGAAACTGACATTTACATAAACAGGCTCAGCTTGGAGGTAAGCAGGAGTGAATAATGGACCTGGTACGGGACAAGCTAAGTGTTTTACCCCCTCTGACTGTGGAACTGCCCACTCTTTGAACACATTTGGATATTACTGTTCAAAATCAATTGATAGATGTTGGGAAGGGACACTGATAAACACCTTTTTGGGGATGGGGTTACTATGTGGTAAAAACTGCTTTCATGTTTTATACACTGACCACACAGCACAAGATCTGATTTCTTCATCATGGCACATTGCTATACAATAGTCTTCAATAGTAATGCCAAAAAGTCTGCTTGTATCTGAGAATTCTGTGTGTCATTTATTCCTATCAAAATTTAAAAGCTGGAGGCAGATCTTGCAAAAAGCCTTAGAAATCAATGTACTGATGGCAAAAGCATACAGCCCATAGAAATAAAATATGAGGAGAACAGACATTGCATTGAAATCAATGTAGCAGGATGATCAGAGCAGCAGCCATATTCATGTGGACCGTTGCCGTTGCGACGGGTGTAACGCGCCACTTCCATTTGAAGCACACTGACTTATGGCAAGTCGCAGACTCATTGAGGTGACGTTTTCAAGTAATGACTAAAAGAGTAGCAGTAACGTCAAAAAGCATAGAGAGACAGACTTAATTAGTAAAATCAAGAAACATCAAGAAACTCTCCGCTGCGGAGGAGGACATGCTAGCTAGCTAACTAGCCAGACATCTGTCTCTTCCCTGTGACAACATTCCCGGCCACACCAGCGTTTTCTTTTGAACTAAACTGTTCAATGTCCACTCTACTCCTATTCTATTTCTATGGTTCCGCCCTTGAAGGAGCAAAACTTTACCGTGAGGTATCTCCCATCCCAAAATCCTCAGGCTCAGTTCATTTCAATAGCATATCACTGTAGATAACTGTACTGTCAACTGTGTTAAAGGGATTGTGATGCTTTGTGAACTCACATCAGCGGTGGGTGAAAGGAGACTGTCTACAAATATCCCTTGGAGAGTGAAGATATTCTGCAGTCACGTGACAACGCTGGGAAAGCATTTGAAATTCATTGTGTTGATTGTTTGATAAGAGACCAAAACCTTATTTGTATATAGCGGTTCTTTGTATTTATGTTTGTATCATATTGGTCACCAGCATTTTTTTTAAATTTAACAATTGTAATAATTCAATGACAAACTTATTATTCATGGTCCCCATAAAACTGGTGATATGGAATGTCTGACTACACTTGGGAGTCTTTTCCAAACTCACATCCAGTTTAAGAGCACTTCTCCTTTCTTGACTTTTTTTAAGGAGGTGAAAGAGCAGATGTTCGCACTGCACAGGGAATGTTATCGGGGCTGGTGGTTGACATTAGCCTTGGCCTTGTTCACAATATGGCCATCACTCATCCCTTGTAGCCCTAATTGATTACCACAGCCTTGGAGGTTTTGTCCAAAACCAGCTCTGAAATGTTTTACAACTGCGTTGGATCACATCCAGGTGTGCTGGAGTCAGTGTGACACCTTGCAGTTGCTGGTGCAACTTCAGATATTTTACAAATTAATAAAAGACCAACACAACCCGCAGATCTCAGATTCCAAAATAATCAGTGACATGTGGGGAAGAAAGCAACATTGGTTTCTTTGGAGAAGTGCCCATTGGATATTAGGGTTTATGAATCGTATCTAGCAAAAATAAAACAAAAAAGAAAGAATACACACACACTTTTAATTTAATGGATACATGGCGATTTAATGCCTGGGGAAAGAAAGTGCCATTTACGTGTGACATTTGTCTATGTTCTATTGATAGACTGTGAAATATGAGAAACATTGGATGCCTTTACATGTTAAGAATTTGTGAATTAAAAAACTATAAAAAGTGTTGAGCATGAAAGTTCATTCATTGACGTGTGAAATAGTTTGACGAAACTGTACTTGCTTTTTTTTCTGGGGCTCTCAACTGCATCTCACAGTCTTTATCTGGGATAAAGGTTGGTCACTTGTCATGGAGACAGACGTCAGTAAGCAACTGCTTGGCGAGACTGTAAGATGTTTTTGAAAGCAAATACGTTTTTTGTCAGACATAAGACAAAGGGCTTCATGGATGTCTGTTTGCTGTTTGTCATCCTGATAGTTGAGTTCTTGTCATCACAAAGAATTACCACCTCAGAAAAGTGGAGAAATGAATGAGGGTGGGTGGAGGGAAGGAATGGGTGGGTGTGTGACAATAAGTATACTGTAATTTCAAGAAATGACCACGATCCCCCATGGGGCCATCGGTTTGAGGGAAAAAAACATTTTTTACTGGAAAATACAACAGGATACATGAGCGCAGTCCCCACTGGCAGTAAGGAAGCATTGTGATTGTATTGACTAATGGAATGTGCTGATCAAAACCAGGTTCTGGCTCTGCAAGTGGCTCTCAGAGGGGGTCTCTCACTCTCACTCTCTCTCTCTCTCTCTCTCTCTCTTTCTCCCTCTGACCTATTTTCAACACTGTCATCTGTTCTACAGCTCTCCGTATACAGACACAATCCAGTCACCAGAGAGATGAGCTTAGAGATGTAACTCCAGTATGAAGTCAGTCCAGCTGATGTATATTATGCAAATATGCTATATTTTAGGATAACTGCAGTGCATTATGGGTCTTGGGTGAGGTTTCCCCATCATTTCTGCTTATTAAGTCATTTTGGGAAGGCGGTGAAGAAAAAAATCCTTTATTTGTTCCTTTGGTATAGAACACGATCCACAAAGTGCCTATTAAATAGCTTATTATTAAAAAACAAAACCATCGAAACAATCAAAACAGAATGTCAAAGACATTGACACAAAGGGCTGTTAAGTTAAGTGAGTCGTCAGCTGTTTTATTTAAGGCATCACCTGAGACCAGGACCTCCTGTACTTTAGTTTCCTGTGCAATGAGGCTGGTCCCCAACCAGGAAAAACCTCTTGATCCAGGGCCCCCAGACCTGCAGGGGCACAACTGCTTCAGCTTTACTAGTTTGTTTGTGGTAAAAGAATCAATTAAACATGTGTGTTAACACTGCATGAATCACTGAAGGGCATTTGAAATGGAAATACTTGGAGGCTGAAGGCAACCGCTGCATTACAGAGGAGAAGTCACACGTTTTTCAGCTGTATGTCAGAATAAAGCGATGTAGAAATGCCGTTGGCTTGTTACCAACCTGCCGATCGTCTGACTACTTATGTTTCTTGACCCGCCTGACTCTGCTGTAGTGACGTCACCGCAGCTCCAGATCTCAGCAGGTACTTTGACGAGTACAGTGTTATTACAACTGATGGAAATGATGGCTAAGACCCAAATTATTATAAACTGGGATTATACTACGATGAAAGCAAATGAAAAACATCAAGGGAGGCGTGCCATTGTTGACCTCTCTCTGACCCCTGAGAGCAGCTGCACACTCTGTGAGCCGACTGTAGGAATAGTCGACCTGTTCTCACCGCCAAGGCGCTCCTTTAGCGTGTTTATGTGGCGCACCCACCTGCTGCATTAGAGGCAGAGCAGCCGGCGTATAAAGAGAGATCGTCCACACAGGGAGGGGAGGTGGACGGTCAATCTAACACAGGAAGTTTGTCAAGGACACACTATTGGTCTCACGTTCAACACTAAAAGTCAAGTTGAGTTTTTGTCCCATCAGTCATTACTAACATGCATCATAAAGGTGTGTTCACACCAAAGGTGAGCAAATATTAGTCTTGTGTTACTCATCATTCGTGTTTATTCGTGTGACGAGAATTTCCCGCTCAATTTGAAATATTGCAGCTTGTGCAAATTAAGCAAATCCGTCCCACTCGCCTCATTCGCAGTAGGTGCGCCACCCGGCGGCTCCAGGCGTCCCCAATTTGGGTCTATTTGCGTATTTGCATTGGCCTTCTATGCGATAGAGCAGTGCGAACATTTTCCCAAATCTGACTAAGTGGTTTTGTTGCCTAAACCTAACTTCCTGTGAAGAGGGAAGTTTATTTTGAAAATACACTATTCTTGTTACACCATTACTGACACGTGTGAAAGTGACCCTGAGGCAGCCTAGTTGCATGATGGGAAACATTGGAGTGACAACGTGTTGGAATATCAAATAGCTGAGATAATACAGCAGACAGGAAGCAGAATACATTGAGCGTGATTTTATGAGCTCTTTGTTTCAACGGCTGCTGAGACTCCAAACTTTCTAAACAAGCAGATGTCGGTGGATGGACGGCCAAAAACTCTCACCAGCCACTGTGGCTGTGCAATCAAACTTATTTATTACACAAATATGAAACCTGTTCTTGTAGGCCTACATATTATATCTGGCTTAGATTGTATTTTGTCAAATACAAAAATAAATTGAATCAAAGATGTATAATAGAGGAGCTATTGCGGTTTGGAGGTGCTTCGAAACACTCACTGAATCAAAGAGAAGGTTCAAATGTTTTTACAATGCAGAGGAGGACGTGAATACTTTCCAAGGCAGTTCATCCAGGAGTTGTGAGGTTGTTTCACCCTGAAAAACCTTGAACGTCTGTACAAAAACACACTATTCCACCTCTGAATCTTCTTTTAAATATGTCCCTCATACTGTGGATGTGTCTTATGCAGAGATCATATCCATTTATTGTTTTTCAAGCTTTCATTATGTAACGTTTTCTGGCTCTTAGGGCCATGGCAAGTAAACGGAACGGATGGAACTGATCTGTTTACAAAAACAGACTAATTGGTTGCATTGGAGGACTGAAGATTCGTCTAAAAAACACAAGGAAGAGATAATGAGTAACAGAGTTGCCAAGGTAATCATACATCAGTTACTAAAATAACCGATAGCTGCAGACCTCTTTTTATGAACCCTTCACCTCTCTCATGTGGACTATGTTGATTGGACAGTTAGTCGAAACTTTTCAGAGAGTTTTAGTGATCATAAATTATTACAAAAACATCCAGCATCCCCAGGGAGGCTTATAAATATTCTGTCTGAATCTGGTTTGGCCATTTCCTCCAAAATGTGGTTTTCTAATGCAAAATTTTTGCATTTAAACATAATTTATAGCAGGTCAGATTTCTTCCAATCTGACCAGAGCAACATAGAAAGCAGCAGGAGGGAAACAATCGTTGGTGTGTGGTTTAATATCCTCTGTCTCCACGTGGTCTATCTTCATGGAGACGTGTCTTCCTGAGGAGAGGTCTTATCATCGTAACTGAACCTTGATGTTGACCTCTTGGTTTGTTCTGCCCCCTTGGCTTCCTCCCGACTCTCCATCATCGATTCTTCTTCTCGCTCTTCAAACTTGCTCCCTGATGCTCTGTCAGCTGTTCCTAAAAACTAAACAGGCCTATAATAACCGGCTGGGCTGTCATGAGCTGACTGCCCTCAGACGTGGTTAGAAGAGATTAATACTGACGTCAGTTCGATGTTTTCTCTCTTCGTTGACCAAAAACAGACAATATCTGTCCCGAGTATGTGTGAAGGGTGTCTACTGTTTGGTGTTTGTCTGAGCTTTTTCAGTGCAAACAGCTGCCTGCTGGAAACCACAGTTCATTTAATTATCGAAAAACTGTGAAAAAATATGTTATTTAAAAAAAATGTATATACTGTATACTTAATCTGTCTTCGAGCAAATCATCTTTGGATGCCAGAACTATTGTGTAGTGATGTTTTTATCAGGACAGAAACACAGCAGCCCCAAGGTGTAAAAAAATTAAGATAATTACCATAAATTAATATGTAAATTAAGAATTAATTCAAAATGAGTAATGATTGTCTGCTGATGCCTGTCTGTTGTAAAGACATCGTCAGCTGGACCATTTGTTGAATCTAGTCAGAACATGCTTTGATTAAACTGATGTAGGCCTATAGCACTTCTTTTAATGAATATATTCATGGTTTTCATTGACTGAGACGAAACTCAATTAGCTGTATGACTAATACCATGGATTTTTGATTTCTGGACTAGGACTAAGACTGAGACTTGAAATTGGATATTAAAGCTACTGTAAAACACTTGAAATTATGGTCCAGTATATCAAAATAAATGAGCTAAAATAGGCTCAACACTGGGAATGTGTTAAGAGAATCTGACAGTGAGCAGCAACCTCTGCAAAGCCAACACTGAAGTGCCTTAAACTTCCATTCTCTCTGCTGGTTTTTTGGTCTTGGAGAGATGAAGGCATTTACATATTTACAACATCTGGCAAGAATGCATTGAAGCCTCTCTGTAGGTGGTATGAACAATGGGATTCTAATGTGTGCAGTCATGAGAAAGAGCCTCCAGCACAATAATTAAAATTGTGTGTGTTGGTTTACCATTAATGTGTGCCAAGCCTTTAATATACTCCCTTCGCTGTTAATCTACTTGTTTCAGGAAAGTCACTTTACTGTGGTTGTACATAAACGTGTATCTGCATCTATATGTATTCACCAGTATATCTATAGTTATGTCACCTTTTACAGTGCAAAGTATTCAACATGTCAACTTTTCTTTCAAACGCAGCCATTCACATGAGATTCAGACCAGACGTTGGATAACTCAATAAAACTGCACAGTCAAAGAATCTGTAACATTCCAATCCATTAAAAAATGTTATGAGAAAATAAAAAAAGGACTAAACAGCTGTGCACACATGTGCAATAAAGTGGAGTGACAGGAAATAAAGTTTTGCATACAGTAAGAAAAAGCACTAAAACCAGCTGACTCCACTAATTTTATCTTCCACTGACGCTGCATGATTAGAATCAGCTGGGATGCAAGCAGGGACCTGGAATTAGACGTCCCGCGGGGGCTGCAGCGCCCCCACTGGCAGGGGACTGTAACTGCATTAAAGGCAAAAAGGTAAAATTGTGTCAGTCAGTTTGATCTTGGATTGATTCTCTATTGATTCTCTGGATTCTTATTCTCTAAACTAAATACTACAATCACAATAGAGACTTGCTGCTGTCATATTGCTATAATATTTCTATGATTATTCAGCAGCACCATTCTGGGGCCGCGGAGCGTATTCTGAGCAGTCAGTGAACATCTGAAATGGCAGGAAATGTCCTTGTGAAAATGAGAATTGGAACCTCAATGAATCCATGATAGCCCAAACCTTTTGAGAAATGGTGCTTTCACCTCAGTAGCTGGGTTCCTTTGGTCCGGACAAAAGGGAAACCGCTATACATTGTTGCATGATAGTTTTGGTCTGGATTTGAATGACTTTTTACAAATGATGAGTAGACGAGGCTGATGAGATAAAGGTGTTGTCAATAGAGAGCCAATCAGGAGAGGGAGTAGCCACGCCCACTGACAGAGACAGCAGGAGAAAACAAAGAGTAGCATAGAAGAACTAACACCAATGACTGTTCTGAGCTCAAAAACTGGTTGGCTTACTTTGCCGACATTTGACTCATCGAGTCCTTCCAGAAAAATAATACCCAAAAGGCCTATTTTCTATTAGAAAAACAATCTGCGTGTCTGTTAATCTCATAGGATTATAACAAAGACCTTCCCACATGCTGGCAGTCTAAACAACACGGCCTTATTGAGAAAGGACACGTAAATGGAAAAATGATGTACTTAAAGCAATCAACCACTTTAATGTGGAGGCACAAGGGAGTCCGACGGATATTTACGAAGAAATGACTCAGGGTGTAATCACGGACGGGCGGGCAACACAATAGCCAGGTGGAGATAATGATTGCACTATTGTTCATAATCTCATAATTGCACTGATTCCCTCTCAGTTGATGTGTGATTAGTCTTTTCAGCCTGATCTGTACGGACAAAAGGTGAAGCAGTCACACAGGGAGCTGCAACATCAGTTTTCCTCATCAGACATTCCTGGAGCTGCGTGATAGTCCGAAATGTATTCAACAGAAACCGAACAAGAAAAGGTGCCAATTGTTAACCTGAGGGCGGCAGATACAGAGGTACGGTTGTGTTGGGAGAGTACGAGATGCGAGCGTTCATGTCGGACAAAAAAATGTGTTATTGTAACTGTAAGCAAAACCTCTATTCTAAATCATAAATAATAATGTTCTCTTGTTTCAGTTTCATCAACAAAGGAGATGATCTGTGATTGGTGGCATGACCGTCAAACACAGACATCTGCTCACTACGCCGTGTGATCTGGGCCCTTGACTTCCCTCAATTTCCTCTCTCTGCAAAACAATGACCTCCAGATTCCTGGATAAAGACAAAGCAGAACCCATGAAGTCAAAGACAGATGAAGATTTAGCAGATTAGCATTGCACTTCTCACTAAGGGGCCAATCACATCGAGATGTGTCGCTGGCAAAAACGTTTTTTATTTCATTACTAGCAAATCCTGCTACCTATATTACCCACAATGCATGTCTGAAATGCAAGCAGTGTGGCCTGGCCTTGGCTTGCTAGTTATGCAAGTGTGTGTTTGGGGAGCGTCTATACTCCCTCAGATTAGTACTAGTGCCATGACATTCTTCCGACGGCCCATCATTCCAAAACCCCAATAGTCTGAAAAATGTCCCATTGACCAAAAGCCAATTTTAGTCAACAACTCACGTTTAGAATGTTAATTGTAGCAACAGAACTTAGTTAGAGTTTGGCGTCTAGGCTCCGGCCTCATCACTCCCCATATATGATCACATAGAGATGTAGAACGGATGCTGGGGAGGTGGAGGGTTAGCAACAAGCAACAGCAATACTGATGTGGCAACAGAGGCACTTACAGTGAAAGTGGGAGATGGGAATGAAGAAAATTATTGGAGTATAGTGGCCTAAAAGGCATGCCACATGAGTATGAGTTGTCTGTCTGAACTACCTGCTGGCTCCGCTCCATTTATCCGACAGCCCATTATCCAGAAAACAAACGTCCATTTTTCGAGGGCCCTTGCACCAAAAATACAACAAACAGGAATTCTTACCCACATTTGGTTGCTATTACTATCTAGTTACCATCTATGTGGAGTTTATGCAAACATATTTGTTGGGGTAAAGGCTGTTTTTCAAGCTGCACTGATTTGATGAATCATTTATGCAAATGTCATAAACATTCAGCCTTGAGTTGTCAAAATACTTGGAATGGATCAGTTTAATTTCCATATTGATGTAGCCATTTGAAAGTCCATATCCATATAAACAGCACTGCCATGCTCAGAGATCCTCAGATTGCTCTGAAGTACAAACTGTCTTTCTAAACGGGCTGACTGAAGTTGACATGCTGCTGTCCAGACATCTCCTATTTAAGGGAATCGGTTTTGAAACGGAATCCAGGCTACAGATCTTTGGCAGAGAGTGAAGCCCTGAGGTCGTCTACCTGGCACTCGCTCCTTTCCGATTGGTTTGTTCCTTCATTGCCTCAGGCTCTGCAGCTGTAAAGCTTTTTCTGTCAGCAAGATGAGAAGGACTGATAGAAAATAGCATCTGGACTGAGGTACGCTACATAAAGAAAAACAAAGGTTTAATACTTCAAGCTGAGTGAGTGGTGCTTTGAGTTATAGAAGTATGTTCCCAATATTTAACATCCAAACTAAGTCTCTCATCCTGCAATCAGTCCTCATAAAATATATTAATTGCACTTGTTGTCAGCTTCCCTCATGACACAATTTTCCCAGATGGCAAAAAGTGAAGCCAAACCCTGAAGTGCCTTAAACTTGCATTCTCTCTACTGACCATGAGGGGGTGATTTATCTGGTTGCAAAAAGAAGTCTGATTGCATGGAAGTCTATGACAATTTTTTTTTTTTTATTAAAAAAAAAAAAAAAAAAAGTAGACAACCGAAACTGAAACAACTCTTCATTTATTTATTATTAGCCAGGCTCTACAACCTCTCTTCTCGCAATCAAAATTAACCCATGCTCGTTGGCCAGAAGAAAACATCTAAAAAGGAAGTCACGCATCTACTAATATACACTAATATATTACTGTAGCAGTGCTTGTCTCTTTTGTGTCTCTTTTGATTTTAATTGCCTGCCTATAGGCCATGCTGAATATATTTCGGATTTACCCATTAAAGCTTACTGAAGTATATAGAAAAACAAATACTTTTTTAACATAATTTCAGGCAAAACTGAAAGAAAAAATTGTTTTCAAAAATGATTCATCAGTTTAACTTGTCTGCCTCAATGATTGTCAAGTTTCTTCTGTGGCCTCACGTTGGTATCCTAGTCTATAATATGACTATAACTTGCCATCAAGAATGGTGGACCTGAATGAGAACCTGATCATCTAAATCACATTACAGAGTCACAATGCACAATGAACCTGCATGTGCCTCGTGGTGGAACAGGAGAATTACTAGGCATTCATAAAACACAATGGGTGATGGGGAGTGAATTTATGATGGTACTCTGTAGACAACACAGGACGTCGAGCTCAAATGACAGCCATCTGGGAAGGAGAGCAGATGGAGCCAGGTCTCCTCTGGAGGTCATAAAAATCCTGCACATTTGTGCTTCTCAGTGCCTGTGAAGGTGTAAATCCTGTCAACACGTTTCCTTCAACAGGTGGAGGAACGAGGCTCTTGGCAGGTACACACTGTGACTGCATGCTGCTGTCTGCTGCAATTTTATGTGCACTACTCATGTATGGACAATGATGTCCACCATAAAATCCATCCATGCCTATCGGCTTGAAGGAGGACTGAATCCCAGCATGCTTTGGTTGTGGGGAATGTACAGCTTGGAAAAGGTCAGATTGATGTCAAAGGAATGACACGTTCACAAGTACAATCACACCTGTGGGCACACGACAGGGGGGGAGGGGCGTCATCAACACCTCCTGGCAAAACAGCTGACGAGCTGTGGATGGGGGTTCGTGATCCACATGGCCATCAAATGTGGATCAAAGCAGATATTATACATGATAAAATATATATATAGTTCCTTGAAATTGAAAACAATCAAACAACATCGAAAGGAATTAGTTAGGTAGTCACGTCCATCTCTAGCTCGTTTCTTTATGTTATTATTATTAAGTGTTACACGTCCAAGAATCACTGGTATCAGTGTTGACAGCTAATGAACTGGAGTACCGTTCTCTTCACAGACGAGTGCAGCTTCACACTGAGAACATGTGACAGTTGTGAAAGAGAGACAATCATCATCCAGCATGGCCGGTTTGGTAGTGGGTCAATCCTTGGAGGGTCCCACAGACCTCCATGTCATAGCGAACGGTACCCTGACTGCTGTTAGGTACTGGGATGAAATCCTCAGAGCAATTGTCAGACCTTATCCTGGTGCCGTGGGCCCTGGGTTCCAACTGGTGCAGGACTAGCCAGACCTCATGTGTCCAGAGTGTGGAGCCAGTTAATGGATGATGAAGACATTGCTGCCATTGACTGGCCCTCTCGTTCCTCTGACCTAAATCCAACTGAGCACCATTGAGACATTATGCATGGGTGCATCTGAAGCCGCCAAGTACCGCCACAGACTGTCCAGGAGTGTCACTGATGTCCTGATCCAGTTCTGAGAGGAGATCTCTCAGGACACCACCAGCCAACTCATCAGGAACCCAGATGTTGTCAAGGCTGTGATCAGCTTGTGATTTAAATTATTTACTTGATTTTCAGTGTGAGTTGGAATCCAGCCATCAATTGGCTGATGATTTTTGTTTCCATTGAACGTTGTTACATCATTTTGTTCCCAACAAATTATACAATGTAGATGAGTAAAGCTTTTTAACTTGAATAATTCATTTTTCAAGATCTGATGTGTAATTTTAGTGTTCCCTTCCTTTGACAAAAGGACAAAGTGCAAATGAAACATGATTAAAAACAGTCATTTAGGAGCAAAGAGAAAAGAAATGAAAAACAGGCTTACATGGAATAAGTCAAGTATAAAGTACAATAATAAAAGTTAAAGTAAGAATAAAAGGCAGCAACAAACATAAAAGTCAGCCTCGTTTTAAAGAAGCCATTTAAGAATGTGAGAAATAACAGCATCCCCTCAAACCAAAACTTAAAGCAGCAAAATATTTCACAGTGATTTATACAATATGTGGAAGGCACTGAGAAACCATCCAGTCGTGCCATTGGACGCATCAGAAAACACTTTCATGGTTGGTTTTGGACGGCAGTGAGAAATGGCAAATGTTGTGGTTTGGAGGACTTGCTGTTCTGACTACAAAGAAGAAGAAAAGGACGAAGAGAAAACAAGGAGTAAGAGACGGACAACGGCGAGAGAGGAGGATGTGGATCCGGTTACACTTTATATTGTAGTGTTCCTTCTCAAAGTCCTCTAATTCAAACAACATGGAGGAGATTGAGTTTCTTTCTGTGTGTGTGTGAGAAGTGGTGTGTGTGTGTGTGTGTGTGCGTGCGCGCATACAGATGTGTATTGTTGTCTGCGTGTCCACACAAACACATCATGTGATTGTCTTGTCTCCGTCCCAGAGGAACTAAAAGCATGTGAGTATGTATACGACCATACATTAGACCATAGATTGGTGCAATATCAGAACATGTATGTGTTTTCCCATGAGGCCATAGCATGAGGAAGAGCTGCATTCCAACGTGACATATGCACCATTTTTACTGCCAGTTGTTGTTTTTTTTTTTACATGCAGCTTCAGTCAGACTGTGAATAGAATAAAGACAAACTGAAACCTTTGACTTCCTGTCTGTTTTTGTCTCTCTATTAACCTTCCAATCAGGAGAGAAGGAATATTTGTGACATGTACAAGATGAGAAAAGTGTCATTACAAACAGACATATTTTCAGGATGTGATGAAAGATGGGAAGAAGATGGGAATTGGAGTCAGGCGGCAACCTCTGGTTCTGAAAAGTGAAGCCAAGGCTGAATGCCTTAAACTTTATTCTCTCTACTGGCCAACAGGGGGCAGCTCTCCTGCTTGACTGATTGCATGGAAGTCTATGACCCCACTCCTCACTTGATTTACTCTCAGTAAGGGTGACGCTCTTCCGCTTGTTTCTGTCAGATCCACCTGTCGATCCTCTACAGACCGACTAAGGCCACTTCCTTTGACTGGATGCAAAAATGACCAAAATGCTGATCTTGAGGCTTCTAAACCGTAGTCCCGAAACCAAGATGATAAGAACACTGAAGCTCTGGATGTGATGAGGAGCGGGCTTCTGATGAGTGCTGGAAATGATGATTGGAGGTCATTTTTGGACCACCTCAGCCGAGGATCGAAAAACCCAGCAGGTCACTGATTGTTCAGAGAGAATCAACACGAACATGTTGGTCCAGTTGGGCTGCTGATGAAGGACAGATGCAGCAAGTGATTTGAATGGCTTTGGTCCAGACTTTCTATCTGACCACAGGATGAATTCTCGCCACCGTGGATTGGATTGGACAGTGGGTTGCATTGGAATTTGGTTCAGATATTCATGTTCCCCTCTGACTTTGTTGGTTCTCTAACTTTTGACCTAATGCCACCATGAGGTCAATATTTCAGTTTTTCCAATACTTTTTTGGAAGTTTATGACCAAATACCTGCAATAATAAAAAATGAGGTGTTCCCTGTGTTGTAATGTTTTCTATGTAATGTCTTGTTGTTTTTTTTTTTGTATCTGGACCTTGAGTCTGCAATAAAAAGTTAATAATAATAAATTACATCAGCTGTCAGGAGGCTGCAGTCCGTCACGCCACATAAACTGTTCCTTTCCATCCGTCAAAGAAATAGAGGCCTCGGACCACATTAAAACAACATGTATTTATTATTTTATGTGGATGCCGCATTTTGTATGAATCTGAATTGGAAGTGGAAGGAAAAGTTTGTGAAACTTCTAATGTAACACAGAATTATTACCCGTCTGTGTTTGATGTGGGTGGCAGCTGCTTTCAAGCTAAATTAGAGCTGTGTCCAAGCTAAAGTAGAAAATGTGTGGGCTGTAGTTATGTTTGGTAACACTCTGGAGACGCTGAGAGCTCTTCAATGTTCCCTGGGGACAGCTTTATTAAAAACACAGGGTTATTTATAACCCGAGAACAGTTGATTGATGCACAAAATACCTGGAACCACCTGCCCTGAATGAACCGTTCTGCCTGTATGCGACAACGTTGCTGCATACATTGTACTGCAAATTATCACCATTGAAGTTATCTAATACTATACTATTAATATTATGTGGCCCTGAAGTGAAAGACAACATATGGAACCAGGTGATTAAGCGAAAGTGTCTCAAGCTTGAAATAAATCAACAGAGCTGTTGATTAAAGCTAGAGAATCATAATTATCTCTGTCAGTAAAAACAAATCATCCATTATCAACCGCTTATCCTGTTCTAGGTCCAATGTCAGGGTGCACCCTGGGACAGGTCACCACACACCACAAATCTGTCTTTCAGGTTCTTAATGGATCGCTCAGCTTCTGCAGTTGAGTGGCTACTTACTGCACTCAGGCCATTAAAGTTCCTTTCACCCATTTGCAAGCACACAGGTGCTGCTGGAGCCGGGAGTCACCATCCATCTCCTTGTTATGATGCTTTTCCACCTTTCTTCTCTTTGGTGTAACAATTCTTTGCTTTTTGTCGCTTCCATTGTGGCTGAAAAATATCTGACTGAGAATTTTGCACTTCTCAGCTGCAGTTTGGTATGTCAGCATTCAGAACAAGCACTTAGCAAACAGGGTGATATGTGTTTTTATGGAACATTAAAGTCAAGATGAAACATTTCAAGACTATCAATCATACTGTGGATCGACAGGCGGGACATAACTTTGGGAGGGTATGTGACCAACTGATTCAATTAAATAAACTATAGTATTAAATTTGAGTACAGTTTTTGGAACTGTCATTTTAAGAGAAAAGAATGTTTACATACTGAACAATTTTAAATCAGGATTTATTATCGGACATTTCCAAGCGATACGCAGCCCTACTTTTAATCCAAATCTGAGGAGATTGTTTGCTGTCAGAAAACTGTCAATCACATTTCTCAACTCAGAAGTAGATGTGCTGCAATAAATATTGATTGCTACAGAGACATATGTGAAATATGCACCAATGGTTGGTCTGAAAGTATTATGATTTTGTGATTTGAGAGAAGTGACCCTTTAACAAATGTTTATTTAACTGTCTCTTAAAGTCACATTGGGATCCGTCATGTTTTGTGTTTATGACTCTGAGGTCCCGTCCACTGTTGCAGGGAACTGAACCTGAGGGGCCCCGGGTCCCGGACTGCCAGGTGACTTCTCATCAACTTAGAACAATTGCCAGTGAAGATCCAACACATTGAACTGTTCAGCATTTAAACATCTTTTGCCACCTGAAAGTGTGAGCCGAACATCAGCGAGATAAAAAAACGCGGCGTGTTGGTCCGTCCTCGACTGCACTGAGCGCCGCGGGGCTGGAACTACAATCAACCACTGGTCTAATGACAACAGAGGGGCAGACAGACCGGGAGAGGAGAGATTAAAACCAGATGTGGGGGTTTATGTCCAGAACAACCCCCTTCTTCACTCACAGTTCAGCTTTGTTCCCCAGTAGAGAAGGCAGCAGAGAGGGGAGGAGGGATCCACTCCGTCTAGCGACTCTTTTCTCTTTCTGGCCCCATTTTACAAATCAAATGGGAACAACAGAAGCTTGTGAAACCTCCTGCGCTGCTAAAATGTTTTCACAGTCTCTGGAAAAGGAATTCTCCTGCTGATGAAAAATGCAATAAGTAGCGATGGAAATGCATTTGTTGAATAAGTAATGAGTCATAGTTGGCCCGGCGTCGGTTCTATCTCGTTGCAAACTTCAAGAGTGGCTTTGTTCTTTTTGAAACCTCCCACACAAGGACTGTTATGTCTTCAGCTGAAGTGATGTGACCTCTTGTGGTTGTGTGTGTAAGGTGATTCATTCATTATTATCGTCATTAAACAATGATCATTTTGGCACTTTCAGCCTTTTGGTTGTTTGTAAATGTGTTCTTGTGTGTGGCTTCCTATATCCTATTCCACCTATGTGATTTTATATTATTGTACACGCCTGTTCCGCTTGTTAATGCAAAGTTTGAATCGGCCTATCACCGTGCAGCGAATCAATGGATTTAGGCATTTAGGTATGTAGACATGTAGTCATCGATCTGCTGAAGGTCAAACCGAACATCATGGGACCTTATTTTAAGAAAAAAAACAGATCATTTTTTGATACGGGTTGAATTGTGAATTATCCATATAATGTTTGTCAATTTTGAAAATACAAAAAAAAAAACTTGAGCAAATTTGTGCATGACGCTAAAGCCTATCGTCGTCACTGAAACAACAAGGTCACTGCCCCTTTATGTTGACATCATTTTAAGTTTTGATGGAGCAGCTATAATGTTAGCGTAGCCTACCTCCGAACAATCCGAATTGCATTCAGAAAACTAGCATTTTAAAAGTTGTTTGCCTATTGTCTTGCGGAAAGACTTAACAAACCATAACTTTTAAAACAATGTTGCCATTATGTCTTTACTGCATAATTTTAATACGTTTATTGCAATTAAATGAGAACAAAATTGATTGATTTGGGCTCATACTCCAGGTGTAAACCATAGCAAGACTGTGTGTCTTGTGACAGTGAATAAAGCTCAATCACCATGGTGATGTTATGAACACAGACCACAACATGCAGTAAGCAGCATTAGTGTTTGTTTCAGCCATGATTGCTGACATGGTCGGTGAGTTTACACAACAATGCATGAACAAGCCTGTCAGCTAAACCCGATACTCACTCTAACCCTGGTGATGGAAACAGAGAATACTAATTATTCTTGACATTTCCACACCATTATCTCCTGTTAGATAATACTTTTCATTTATCCAGTAAAAACACATTCAAAATCTTCATTAGTGTGTTAGCTTGTCCAATCATTTTAGATGGTGAACTCTTGGTCCCCAAAAATACCTTTTTTTACCTTAAAGCCACCAGCTGTTGCTCCGACAGCAGTGTTATCAATGAGGATGATAACAATTCATCATGTGATTTGGCATCAATTAGTTTAATAATTCTAATATTTGACAGACTGAAGATGCTCTGCAGGACACACACGCACGCACATAGATCATGTGGGGGCGGGACTTATAGACAGATGGCTAGGGGTCGTAACATGCACACGCAGAGACATACAAACGAATTGCGTAACAAAACTATTTTATTAGGATCAAATAAAATGATTGTCTGGCGCTCATGGAAAGCGTGCAGAAGTGTTGTCTAATGATGGCACTGAGGAGGCCCCTCCGGCTTGGCGAGGTGGTCGGGCGAGAAAAAAAATAAACGATGAGGCGATCAAAAGTTTCAGTTCAATTTCATGAGCAATTTCCCCCATGAGAGAGCACTGAAGCGACAGAGTCCACTTTAATGGGTAGAAACCTGGGGCAAGACCAGAGAGAGACCCATTACAAGAAGAGCACAACAGCAATAATAATAATAAAAGTAGGAGTAATAATGGTGGATGTGAAAGAGTGATAATAATCATAGAATTAACAATTACGGTACATAAATAGTAGAAATAAGACTAATAAAAACACAATAATAATAGCAGCAGTTGATGGAATAAATTTATAATTTTAGTAGCTTTATTCATAGCGATATAATAGCAAATGTTTTTGAAAATGAAAGCAATAATAGCAGCAGTTGATATAATAATTAAAATAATATTATAATTAATATTACAACAATATGACAATTACTACAATTATAAAAGCAGGCAATCTTCTATATTAATAATAGCAGAATAATAGCAATAATGATAATACAATTGGCAAAAACTTCATATGAATGGAATAATGATAATAGTAGTAATAGTATTATTAAGAATACTAGAATTATGGCTCATGATGTTTTGGCTGAAAAGCTGGTCCGGCCCTGAGATTCTGTGAGTTTATGAGTCACTGTCTCCTAAATGCTGGTGAAGAGGTCTCACCTGTTATATTCTTACTTTCCAACAGTCCAACACTGAACATCTCTGCCCTCTGACGCCGTTCTCACTTCTGCCTCCATTCCTGTTAACGTTTCAGTGTATTTCCTGCAGCCTGCCTTCGGGGAACTCACGCTTCAGCCTACGACGTGTTCAAATGCCAGCAGGCGTCTGCTCTTCTGGGAAACTGTCAATTGCTGCAGAGTTCTGATCGGCACATCAAGGCAAGCGTGTACGTTGCATTTTAAGTCAATGCGTTGGCGTCTCAAAATGTGAATAGACGAAATGAAGATATTTTTCTAGAATATTTATTGGTGCTGTTTAAATAAGTAACTCTGGATCTAGCCAGACAATCTGTCATTAAATATACTCAGTCAATAGAGGAAAAGGAGAGAAGTCACAATTTTTTAAGGAAAGTTAGCTTATTTAATGAGCCCTTTGCTGTTGTTTGACTTGCTTATAATAGTCCAGGCCACTAACTTTGGATCCGAGTTCAGGTCAGGAAACCTTGTTAAGGATTGGCTTATTAGTGCAAGACAACCTCTTCTTCTGCTGGCAAACCATTAGAATAATTGGAGAAGGCGAATTATCCACATTTCTATGTCGTAAATGAAATTTTGCTGCTTGCACCTGACACGGCTGCTGCAGAACTGTGACATTCTGCTTCGTCTCGTCTATAACGGGGAGATAACTGCAGTGGACGGAACAGTATAGTTTGGGTGTGCTAGCAGGGAAACCAACAAGCCTTCAGTTAAAGGTCTGACTAACAGGTAAGAATAAAATATTGAGAAGGCAGAAGATTGCTTATATCAATGAAATTGATTTTCCACTTAATAACAAAGAGGCATCTTGGTCCAGCCAGCTGTCTTCTCTCCAGGCGTAGCCGCCCTATTCACATACACCACTCTCTGATTGCAGCTCTGACAGTTAACAATACACATAATGGGCCAAAAGCTGTGTGAGCACTACAGCGTATAATGGGCTTTAGCAATTTTAGCGTATCACTCTGTGAGAATTACAAAAGATTCCTGAAGGTGTTGTGATAAATTACTGGAAGCAAAACAACCTCAAAGAGATGCAAAATGACCATGAAGAGATAAGAAGCTCACATAGATAGATAATGAGCACAAAAAGGGACATAAACTGCCCACAATGATGCAACATGCCTTAAAATGAGACTTAAAATGATCAAAACCATGAATAAAGGGACATATAATGACCATGAAGATACAAATGACCATGATGGGACAGACAATGCTCACAACAATGCAGAACGACCACAGAGATGTAAAATAACCACAATAGACAGAATGGCTACAAGGAGACAAAAAAGATCACCACAAAGGAACAATTAAAAAAAAAAAAAAAAAAAAACACAAGGGAAATAAAACAAAGGGGAATAAAACTAAGGGGAATAAAATGACCACAAGGAGACATAACATTGTCATGGTTTTACAGTTTTTCTCAGTCACTTTGGTGCTTTTCTCAAATCAGAATGAAAATTCTCATAACTATTAGTTCAACCTCCACAACATTTAGTCATTTGTGCACATCATAGTAGCAATGTGTCTTTCCCCTGAATAAATTGCAAATGCTTTTGGACATGTATCAGTTGCTTTCATACAATTCCCTGCTGTTTTATAATATTATCATTTGCTTATGTCATTTCAGTCAAAATGAACTATACTTATGGATGCCGAATAGTCGCTCCCAATAAAACTAATAGTCTTCATTTCATTACTTGAGTCATTACATACAAAATTGTTGAACTAGTTATCAAATTCTGTCAAGCAAATTTTATACCTTTCTTTATCATTTTTTTCCTGGAAATGTCTCCTAAATTTAACAATTGCTCTCAGGGGATGATATCCGTTATGATGTAGATGAAAATATGTTGCCAGACAGACAGGAATGTCTGGATGTGCCAGCATGATTTACCTGTGTTCAGTTACAATGTACTGTTATATTGTTCACATTTGTGCACAGCTCTACCAAAAGGGTGTTTCTTATGTTTGTTCTAAATAAGTGACTGTAGTGTATTTTTCTTTTGCACAATGCTGTAGAATTGCAAAGAGCATATACAGTAAAAATGTCTTGTACTCACTTCCTCCCCTAACTACAGCAATGTGTAACTTTACTGTAGTTTTCAAATGGCTGTACAAGTAGTGTATAGCGCTGTCTTTTTCAGGTAGTGTCACCGAGTTCTGACCTATTTTTTCATTGGAAAACACTGAGAGAATACACTGTCTTAATGAAAACATGACAAAGCCATTTGACTATCTTGTTCATAAACGATGGTTTCAAAACTTTAATTTTGATGACACTGGCAGTTTCATTGACATGAATACTTGCTTTGGAGGAATGGACTATTTAAATGGATCTATTTTGAGCAAGTGACGTGCTTTTGCAGGTTATCCACTAGGTTTTGCAGTTTGCACTAATTGTTCTGAGAAATGCACTTACTGCTGTGAAAATGTTAATAGTTTTGTGAGAAAAGTAGCAAAGCCACTGAGAAAAACTGTAACAGGGTACAATGGTATACGACCTAAATGCAGGCAAAAAGGTGAAATGAGAAAAAGTTTATTCTAATGAGGGTTAAACTAAAGCAACCAAGTCCAAACACGGGACGGCAGGGAACATGCTACGTTACAAAACCTGGATCACCAAGGACCAGGAACACCAGGATAAAGAAACAATGAACAGACAAGCAGATGGGGGAAACACACAGGCTGCAGTCGAATAGTCAAACAATTAGGTCTGAATGCCTTTTCTTTGACCTCTTGGGAAAACATCACACGGTCAATGAAAGGTGGAAGGAGAACTCATCAGGATTTAGGAAAAGACGGCCACGGTGCTCACAGAACCTGACCGGACTTCCACTAAGCTACGTTCAGCAGCAGCTCCTTCAACTCTGCTCTGTAAACCAACAGACCAACACTGTGTAATAATGTGAATTTTAAATATGACAGTCAGTCAAGAGTTTATGACATGATAAAATAATTCTTAATTGTTTGAGTTGTGGAGAAGGGGTAAGATCTATTTCACTCCTTTTTGGAGATTTAATATTTATTCATGTTGATTATGAATGTTTTTCATCACCAAGAATGTTATTTGACCATTTGCTGTATTTACATTTAATTTCATTTGTTGTTTTAGTTTAGTTTTTTTCACATTTTTAACATGATTGAAATAAATAAATGCAAATACCATTCAATTATTATCACTGTCCACACACATTTATCAACACAATGCCAATGACTCCGTCTGCATGAAAGTCATTGATATGCAAATAGGCATATTGTTTGTTTTCATGAATGACCGAGGTGTTCGGCACTTTAAATGTGGCTCTCGCAAGGAATTGTGGGTCGGCATGATCTCCTTTGCTTTCGTAAAGGAAGATTGTTGTGTCCGATGCTTAAGGAGATGTGAAATGAAGCATTAAAGCTCATTTCCTTTTCATTTAGAGAATTCAACCGGCTCTTATCATGGCTGCCTTCCTAAGAAAAAAAAAAGACGACTCGACCGCAGCCACAGGCTTAATACTCAGGAGTTGATTAACACAACGAGGGACAGCTGAGGAAACACAAGGGCAGGTGAGTAATCAACACAAGAGGGTGGGGGAGTCAAGACACCAGAAACGACAAGGAGCAGGATGTACAAAACAGGAAACCAACACAAGAGACAAAAACTACAAAATAAGAGGGGAAAGCAAACTACAAAAACCAAGATCATGACAGAAATTATCAAAAGGGAAATAAAATGACCACAAAGGGAAATAAAATGACAATAAAGGGAAATCAAATCAGAAGGGTGATCACACAGAGATGCAAAACGATGACGCAAAGACACAAAGCAACCAGCCAAGACTACAAATACACAAAAGACACTGCTGGATGTAGTTTTGCTTCTTGAATCTCCACGAATGAGTTGAGTTACTTATTGTTCGATGGAATCGATAAACTCTGCCTGATCGCAGGCTGCTGGACTTGCTTTAGGACGAAGACGTTCGGCTTCTCATCCACGAAGCGATCCAGTCCTAACCCACCGAACTCAAGCTTAACGAGAAGTGAAAATGGACTGAAAAGCAGCGCCTGTAGCCGCGGCTCCCTGAGTGTGCTGTACCGGCCGCATCCAAGGCTGCACTCTGAAAGAGTGATTTAATGGCACGCCATTAGCACGGTTCAGCGCCCGCAGAAGCACTCTGGAGATAATTGCATCGCAGTGTTAACAACAGGTTAAGACCATGATGGATAATGTATTCGTGCCCGGGGGCTGCGTGTCTTTTGGTTTTTCTGTCTGCGGCTTTGAATGCGGCCGACAGCAGCTCACATAACATTATGTTGCACGTGGCTAAGAGTGAAACAATGGTAATCATCACAAGAGCCCTGCTGAACATCATTTCTCTGATTCTGTCCAGAGTGTTGTGTCAGCTTTAAAGGCGCAGTGATCTTCTGTGTGAGTGTTCTCCAGTGAAACTGAATATTTGAGCAGTTGCAAAAGGGATTTTAATTGAATCCTGCACATTTCATTGGACTGTTATAAAGTGGGCGGGCTTATAATGAAGCATGATGTGGAGCTTACAGAGGACTCTTAGTTTAAATTGGTTGGTATGCTTTTTCTTGCTTTTTTGGCGTATATTGTTTAAAAAAATGGAATACTCCCTGGTGTGTAAAGGTGTTTTTTTGCAAATAATAATATTAATAACTTCAAAAAAGGACTGAAATATGTTTTAACATATTTTTTTGTATAAAATGAGTAGTTTCTGCTTACAATGATGATCATAATATCTGCCCCTGTCAACATTTCAGCATCTTACACTTCAAACACAGTGTTGGAGTGCGTTTGCTCGTTAGTTTGCGAGCCGACAGCTGACTCACCAACCTCACTTTCATCTTTCACATCTGACACTTGTAATAAATGAAGAGAAGATGAGTTCCACGTAAGCTCGTATTGCTCTGTGTTCCCGTGCTGACTCTGCGAGACTTCACTGCCCAAACACACTGAATTCTAATCACAACTATAGTTTTAAAGGACCAAACACGAGTCCATCTGCTCTGCTAAAAACATGTACAATTTATGGATATTTTATTAAAGAACAACATGATTCATTGGTTCGAAAAACACTCAAACATCTCCTGCAGTCTGTCCATCCTGGGGGAGGGAACCCTCCTCCTCAGTTTCTCTCCCCGAGGTTTCTTCATATTTTCCCTATTAAAGAACATTTTGGAGTGTTTTGCTGATCTGAAGCCAGAGATAAAAGACGAGTCTGTATGCTGATTGTAAATGGGAAACAGACCTGCATTTATAAAAGCACTTTCCTAGTCTTTCAGAGCACTTGAGACGCTTTTGCATGTGTTTACATTCATACACATTTATATCCTGATGATGTGAGGAGCCGCTTGCCCACCAAAATCGAAACCAATCAAACTCATTCACACGCCAATGTGGTGCAGTGTCTTGCCCAAGGGCACTTTGGTATCGATCTCCCGGTTGGAGGACGACTCGCTCTTCCGCTGAGCCTCAGCCGTCAATCATGATTATGAAGCTACTTGAGGCAAATTTGTGATTTGTGATATTGCTATCCTAAAAAAATGGACTTGAATTGAAAAAGTGTCTCTCTAACTCATTTGTCCATCAGTGCTTGTGGGAAAACAATTGAGAGACCCTGAAATACTACATCACTAACTCACTCATTTGACAGATACTTGGAGGACATGTCATAAATCCTCATTTGACACGTCGTCTGATTACTCAGCGCTAAAGCTCATTGTTGAGGTTGACAAGTTCGTCATCATAACTCAAGTCTTCTGCCTGTAATTTTAGGGAAGGTTAAGGTTGACGGAGTGATATGATGATGAGGTGTTCAGCTGCCCTGAAAGTAGTTTGAAGTTAGCAACTACAAGATTATAGTTGACCCTAAGAGTTGCCAGCGTCAGCATTCTGGGTATGCTGATGATAGCATTTAGCTCAAAGCAGCTGACTGAGTAATGCACAAGGGTTTATGTTGTGCAAGAGACTGATGTTACGATAAGAAATTAAGCTGCATGTTTCCACTTTGAAAAGCGTGACTGTTTTGTCTTTTCATCAATAACAGATGCACAAGGACCGCGAAATTAAATTTGGACTGCAGGGTTGCACGCCAAGCAAGCTATGCGTCCCAGCATTTACCAGTGTACCATTGTCAGGCTTCAACAGCATCTTTCGTTGTTGACAGGATTCGAACCTGCGCGGGGAAACCCTAATGGATTTCAAATCCATCGCCTTGACCACTCGGCCACAACAACCTATATCCCTGTTACCGCAATTTCAAGAACTTTCACAATACCTAAGATAAATACGCCATATGGTAGATGAATGTCAATGGAAGATTGCATTCGAGTTATTGCTGCACCTTGTATACCTTGCCTGAATACCACAAGTATTCTGTTGTTTGCTCTATAGCATTATAATTGACAGAAGAGGAAATTCGTAATTTCAGACGTATGACTACACCTGCTGGAGATGCCGGGAATTGAACCCGGGACTTCATACATGCAAAGCATGCGCTCTACCACTGAGCTACATTCCCCACCCGTGAAGGCAATTATATATCTTGACATATTCCTGAGTATAGCACATGGGTTGGGAACATCTATCTCACTTATAGGATTGGCAAGAAATCAAACCTGCGTTCAGTTCTTACACCACTATTCAAAATTTGAAAAGCACGACATTTTCTGTCTCACTCCTTACCTTCTACCAAATAAACATTCATACTCTGAGGAAAGGACACAATTGAACGAGAACGTCAAATGAAGGCATGATACACACTGTGCCAGCATTGGTCCCTAAAGCTCGTTTCAGTTTTGGCCATGTTTCGTTGTTGACAGGATTCGAACCTGCGCGGGGAGACCCCAACGGTTTTCGACTCCATCGCCTTGACCACTCGGCCACAACAACCTATATCCCTGTTACCACGATTTCAAGATCTTTCACAACAGCTGACAGAAATAGGCCATATGTACCTTGAATGTCAATCGAGTTATGGCTGCACTTTGAATTCCTTACCTGATAACCACAAGTATTCTTTCATTAGCTCTAAAGCATTATAATTGATAGAACAGTACAGTTACCATTTCTGCTGGAGATGCCTGGGATTGAACCCGGGACCTCATACATGCGAAGCATGCGCTCTACCACTGAGCTACATCCCCTGACTGAAAGATACATTATATACCTTGATGAAATGTCCGAGTAATGCACAAGGGTTTATGTTGAGCAAGAGACTGATGTTATGGTCAGAAATTAAACTGTGTAGCGTAGAAGCCTCTCCCTAAGTAGAATAAAAGGTTGGGCGCCAGACAGCAGAATAGTAAGTTCAGACTGTCACTTTTATATTATGATTTTTATGTTAAACGATTACTTCCTAAGGGAGAGAAACCTTGCAGCTCGCTTCCCTGCTACATACGTCACATCATCTAATCAGCAAAAATCAAACACATCAAACTCAAGGAGGTTAAGGATGGTAAAGTAAAGATTCTTATCGTCTCTCAGACAGCCATCAACATCATCATCATCATCAAACAGTTTAACGAATTAATCACATTAATCAGATCAAGCAGGATAAATCAGGAGGTAAAACAGTCAATTCACAGAACTTAAATTAAACGTAAATATGCAGACTGTTTCCTTAAATAAAGTCTCTGCTTAACTGAAGTCCAAGAGGGTGTATGCATGAGTGTAGGGGTGTATGCAGGGAGGGACAGGGGTTTGTATGTGAGTCTTCAGGGGGCCAGTCCGTTCTGGGGAAGGCGAGGGAGTGTGGGAGTGAATGCAGTTCAGTTCAGTTCAGTTCATAGGAGGGTGCATGTAGGTGTGTGGGGGAGGGAGGGGGAAAAGAGAATCCAGTTCCGGGCAGGTAGGAGATGGGGTATGTGTGGGTCAGGTAGGGGAGGGAGAGGGAGAGAGAGCGCAGGAGTAATTCTCAGGTCAGACAGGGAGAAGCCAGGAGAGTTTGGGGTAAAGGGGACTTATCTTACAGGGGTACACGGTTGTCCTCCGACCCGGAGAGAAAGCCACGCCTGAGTCCGAGCAGTGACAAATCCGCCTGCTCCAGGGATTCAGTTCCTTTTCCCAAGTCCTGGGACCACATACAGATTCCTCAGCTTTCCTCAGTTAAAGTCTTTTTTTCACTTTTACTTTAAACTCTTTTCCTCCTTTCCTTATGTTCTCACTTCTTGTGTTCAGACCTCCTTCCTCCTTTCAGGCTCTCCTTTGTTTAATTTTCCCGCCTTCCAGACTCTCACAGGTGGTCTGATTTCTAACCTCCCTTCCTCCTCCTTACCAGTGATGTCATCGCCTGCTTCCTTTCAGGCTCCTCCTTGCTACAACTGCATTAAGTGTTTCCACTTCAATGCCAAATTTGAAAAGCACAACTCGTTTGTCTTTCGATCAATACTAGATGCACAAAGATGCAACAACCTTGGACAACTTGCTTGGAATGCAGGGTTGCACAGCAAGCTCGCAACAGTTCCCAAAGTCTACCAGTGAACCATTGTTGGGCTACAACTGCATCTTTCGTTGTTGACAGGATTCGAACCTGCACGGGGAGACCCCAATGGATTTCAAATCCATCGCCTTGACCACTCGGCCACAACAACCTAAAGCACTGGTACTGCATTTTCAAGAACTTTCACAATACTTGAGATAAAAAGGCCATATGGGAGTTGAATGTCAATGGAACATTGCATTCGAGTTATTGCTGCACCTTGTATACCTTGCCTGAATACCACAAGTATTCTGTTGTTTGCTCTATAGCATTATTATTGACAGAAGAGGAAATTCGTCATTTCAGACGTATGACTTCACCTGCTGGAGATGCCGGGGATTGAACCCGGGACTTCGTACATGCAAAGCATGCGCTCTACCACTGAGCTACATCCCCCACCCGTGAAGGCAGTTATATATCTTGACAAAATTCCTGAGTATAGCACATGTGTTGGGCTACATCCCCTGACTGCTAGGTATATTATAGACCTTGACGAAATGTCTGAGTAATGCACAAGGGTTTAAGGTGTGCAAGAGTTACGGTAAGAAATGAAGCTGCATGTTTCCACTTCTTTGCCAAATTTGAAAAGCGTGACTGTTTTGTCTCTTCATCAGATGCACAAGGATACAACGACTACAAAGTCAACCTTGGACTGCAGGGTTGCACGCCAAGCATCCCAACATTTACCAGTGTACCATTGTCTGGCTTCAACTGCATCTTTCGTTGTTGACAGGATTCGAACCTGCGCGGGTAAACGCCAATGGATTTCAAATCCATCGCCTTGACCACTCGGCCACAACAACCTATAGCCCTGTTACAGCAATTTCCAGAACTTTCACAATACCTAAGATACAGTGGCGAGCGGTGACCTTTTACTGTGGTCATGCTGAAGTGTCAATACCATGCGCGCCCGTGGGGGGGCATGATATTCCATCCATCCATCCATCCATTTTCTACCGCTTATCCTGTATTGAGGGTCGCGGGGGGGGGCTGGAGCCGATCCCAGCTGTCATTGGGCGCAGGCAGGGTACACCCTGGACAGGACACCAGTCTATCACAGGGCCGACATGTAGAGACAGACAACCATTCACGCTCACATTCACACCTACGGGCAATTTAGAGTCACCAATTAACCTATCCCCATCCTGCATGTCTTTGGACTGTGGGAGGAAGCCGGAGAACCCGGAGAGAACCCACGCTTACACGGGAAGAACATGCAAACTCCACACAGAAGGAACCCGGGCCGACCCGGGAATCGAACCCAGGACCCTCTTGCTGTGAGGCGAGAGTGCTACCCACTACACCACCGTGCAGCCCAGGGCATGATATTTTTTAATAAAAAATATAACATGGTTTTTAACTACTACAGTGGAAACCGCTAGTGATCACGTTGGTCCAGAGTATATTTGATCACTATAAGCGGTTGATTACTAAAACCGAATTTTTAATACAGTATTTCACTTATTTTTTTTATGGAGAACATCATCAACATGCCAGTTGTATAGTTTTTCAATGAGAAAAATGTAACGAAACGGTCGTCAGCGCGATCCTCTCGTCAGCTCCAAACTCACCCGTCTGCACCTCAATCACAGACCACAGCTGGTTTTCCGCACAGCATTTACAGTAACTCACGTGACACGTCTCAGATCAGTAAGCGCTGCTGCCGGTGTGTTTTTAAAACGAACTAGGCTAGTAGCGCCGCAGATTTCTCATTCCCCACCTTGTTTGACTGAGAGTGTTTCATCACCATAACCTGTCGTGGTCCAGACTGTGTGTTCCGTGGAAAAAAGGACACACGGCCAACAGAACAGTTTGCTAACCTGTGGACAGCCAGCTAGCCATTTATGTTTCTCATACGCGCTAGCTTGAAAGTGACGGACGAAATTCTTTGCAGTCTTTGTGATATTTACTTCAGGAGTAGGCCGTCCACTTGAAATTATAGCTTTCTTTTCCTCAAAAGGTCTCCGCGAAAACGGCACTGAACGCAAAGCCTGAATATAATTAATATTTTCGGTCATTTTGACCAGGCTACACAATGAATGAACCACTGACAGTTTCCCGCTGAACAATTCAAACAAGTCATTTTTGCGCATGCGCGTTGGCAGATAAGCTGCTTCACTGACAGCTTTTTTGCCATTCAAAATGCTCATCTACAGTAAACACAGCCTTTAGCAGTAACTGTACTAGTCGGTGTCACAGTGCGCATGCGCGAAACAAGCTGTCAGCTTTCAGCTTTTCGCAAGCAAAACGGGACAGATTAGGCACGGATTTAAGACCAAAACAGTAAAACTAAGGTATTGTATAATTGAACACACTGCCAGATAAATATTTTCAATTATTTTTATTGAAGGGCTTGGGCATGCACTGCATTTATAGCTTATTATGACCGCTCGCCCATGCTAAGATAAATAGGCCATATGGGAGATGAATGTCAATGGAAGATTGCATTCGAGTTATTGCTACACCTTGTATACCTTGCCTGAATACCACAAGTATTCTGTTGTTTGCTCTATAGCATTATTATTGACAGAAGAGGAAATTCGTCATTTCAGACTTATGACTACGCCAGCTGGAGATGACGGGGATTTAACCCGGGACTTCATACATGCAAAGCATGCGCTCTACCACTGAGCTACATCCCCCACCCGTGAAGGCAATTATATATCTTGACAAAATTCCTGAGTATAGCACATGGGTTGGGCTACATCCCCTGACTGCTAGGTATATTATAGACCTTGACGAAATGTCTGAGTAATGCACAAGGGTTTATGTTGTGCAAGAGTTACGGTAAGAAATGAAGCTGCATGTTTCCACTTCTTTGCCAAATTTGAAAAGCGTGACTGTTTTGTCTCTTCATTAGATGGACAAGGATACAACGACTACTAAGCCAACCTTGGACTGCAGGGTTGCACGCCAAGCAAGCTATGCATCCCAACATTTACCAGTGTACCATTGTTGGGCTTCAACTGCATCTTTCGTTGTTGACAGGATTCGAACCTGCGCGGGGAAACCCCAATGGATTTCAAATTCATCCCCTTGACCACTCGGCCACAACAACCTATAGCCCTGTTACAGCAATTTCAAGAACTTTCACAATACCTAAGATAAATAGGCCATATGGGAGATGAACGTCAATGGAAGATTGCATTTGAGTTATTGCTACACCTTGTATACCTTGCCTGAATACCACAAGTATTCTGTTGTTTGCTCTATAGCATTATTATTGACAGAAGAGGAAATTCGCCATTTTAGACGTATGACTACGCCAGCTGGAGATGACGGGGATTTAACCCGGGACTTCATACATGCAAAGCATGCGCTCTACCACTGAGCTACATCCCCCACCCGTGAAGGCAATTATATATCTTGACAAAATTCCTGAGTATAGCACATGAAATGTCTGAGTAATGCACAAGGGTTTATGTTATGCAAGAGTTACGGTAAGCATCCCAACATTTACCAGTGTACCATTGTCGGGCTTCAACTGCTTCTTTCGTTGTTGACAGGATTCGAACCTGCGCAGGGAAACCCCAATGGATTTCAAATCCATCGCCTTGACCACTCGGCCACAACAACCTATAGCAGCATTTTCAAGAACTTTCACAATACCTAAGATAAATAGGCCATATGGGAGATAAATGTCAATGGAAGATTGCATTCGAGTTATTGCTGCAGCTTGAAAACCTTGCCTGAATTCCACAAGTATTCTGTTGTTTGCTCTATAGCATTATAATTGACAGAAGAAGAAATTTGTCATTTCAGACAGATGACTACGCCAGCTGGAGATGCCGGGGATTGAACCCGGGGCCGGGGATTGAACCCGGGGCTTCATACATGCAAAGCATGCATGAACCCGAGGCTACATACATGCAAAGCACGCGCTCTACCACTGAGCTACATCCCCCACCTGTGAAGGAAATTATATATCTTGGATCACTTATGGATTGGCAAGAAATCAAACCTGCGTTCAGTTCTTACACCACTATTCAAAATTTGAAAAGCATGACATTTTCTGTCTCACTCCTTACCTTCTGCCAAATAAACATTCATACTGTGAGGAAAGGACACAATTGAACGAGAACGTCAAATGAAGGCATGATACACACTGTGCCAGCATTGGTCCCTAAAGCATGTTTCATTTTTGGGCATGTTTCGTTGTTGACAGGATTCGAACCTGCGCGGGGAGACCCCAATGGATTTCGACTCCATCGCCTTGACCACTCGGCCACAACAACCTATAGCCCTGTCATCGCAATTTTAAGAACTTTCACAATACCTAAGATAAATAGGCCATATGAGAGATGAATGTCAATGGAAGATTGCATTCGAGTTATTGCTGCACCTTCTATACCTTGCCTGAATACCACAAGTATTCTGTCGTTTGCTCTATAGCATTATAATTGACAGAAGAGGAAATTTGTCATTTCAGATAGATGACTACGCCTGCTGGAGATGCCGGGGATTGAACCCGGGACTTCATACATGCAAAGCATGCGCTCTACCACTGAGCTACATCCCCCACCCGTGAAGGCAATTATATATCTTGACAAAATTCCTGAGTATAGCACATGGGTTGGGCTACATCCCCTGACTGCTAGGTACATTATAGACCTTGACGAAATGTCTGAGTAATGCACAAGGGTTTATGTTGAGCAAGAGACTGATGTTATGGTCAGAAATTAAACTGCATTAAGTGTTTCCACTTCAATGCCAAATTTGAAAAGCACAACTCGTTTGTCTTTCCATCAATACTAGATGCACAAAGATGCAACAACTTTGGACAACTTGATTGGAATGCAGGGTTGCACAGCAAGCACGCAACAGTTCCCAAAGTCTACCAGTGAACCATTGTTGGGCTACAACTGCATCTTTCGTTGTTGACAGGATTCGAACCTGCGCGGGGAGACCCCAATGGATTTCAAATCCATCGCCTTGACCACTCGGCCACAACAACCTAAAGCACAGGTACTGCATTTTCAAGAACTTTCACAATACTTGAGATAAATAGGCCATATGGGATTTGAAAGTCAATGGAACA
Source organism: Chelidonichthys spinosus (assembly GCA_029853015.1). Lineage (NCBI taxonomy): Eukaryota > Metazoa > Chordata > Actinopteri > Perciformes > Triglidae > Chelidonichthys > Chelidonichthys spinosus. The sequence goes on along the minus strand of CM056843.1, from coordinate 5,718,709 downwards.
TTGCATTCGAGTTATTGCTGCACCTTGTGTGAATACCACAAGTATTCTGTTGTTTGCTCTATAGCATTATTATTGACAGAAGAGGAAATTCGTCATTTCAGACGTATGACTTCACCTGCTGGAGATGCCGGGGATTGAACCCGGGACTTCATACATGCAAAGCATGCGCTCTACCACTGAGCTACATCCCCCACCCGTGAAGGCAATTATATATCTTGACAAAATTCCTGAGTATAGCACATGGGTTGGGCTACATCCCCTGACTGCTAGGTACATTATAGACCTTGACGAAATGTCTGAGTAATGCACAAGGGTTTATGTTGTGCAAGAGTTACGGTAAGAAATGAACTGCATGTTTCCACTTCTTTGCCAAATTTAAAAGCGTGACTGTTTTGTCTCTTCATCAGATGCACAAGGATACAACGACTACAAAGCCAACCTTGGACTGCAGGGTTGCACGCCAAGCTCGCAACGGTTCCCAAAGTCTACCAGTGAACCATTGTTGGGCTACAACTGCATCTTTCGTTGTTGGCAGGATTCGAACCTGCGCGGGGAGACCCCAATGGCTTTCAAATCCATCGCCTTGACCACTCGGCCACAACCACCTAAAGCACTGTTACAGCAATTTCAAGAACTTTCACAATACCTAAGATAAATAGGCCATATGGGAGATGAACGTCAATGGAAGATTGCATTCGAGTTATTGCTACACCTTGCCTGAATACCACAAGTATTCTGTTGTTTGCTCTATAGCATTATTATTGACAGAAGAGGAAATTCGCCATTTCAGACGTATGACTAGACCTGCTGGAGATGATGGGGATTGAACCCGGGACTTCATACATGCAAAGCATGCGCTCTACCAGTGAGCTACATCCCCCACCCGTGAAGGCAATTATATATCTTGACAAAATTCCTGTGTATAGCACATAGGTTGGGCTACATCCCCTGACTGCTAGGTATATTATAGACCTTGACGAAATGTCTGAGTAATGCACAAGGGTTTATGTTGTGCAAGAGACTGATGTTACAGTAAGAAATGAAGCTGCATGTTTCCACTTCTTTGCCAAATTTAAAAAGCGTGAATGTTTTGTCTTTTCATCAGATGAACAAGGATACAACGACTACAACGACTACAAAGCCAACCTTGGACTGCAGGGTTGCACGCCAAGCAAGCTATGCGTCCCAACATTTACCAGTGTACCATTGTCGGGCTTCAACTGCATCTTTCGTTGTTGACAGGATTCGAACCTGCGCCGGGAAACCCCAATGGATTTCAAATCCATCGCCTTGACCACTCGGCCACAACAACCTATAGCAGCATTTTCAAGAACTTTCACAATACCTAAGATAAATAGGCCATATGGGAGATAAATGTCAATGGAAGATTGCATTCGAGTTATTGCTGCAGCTTGAAAACCTTGCCTGAATTCCACAAGTATTCTGTTGTTTGCTCTATAGCATTATAATTGACAGAAGAGGAAATTTGTAATTTCAGACAGATGACTACGCCAGCTGGAGATGCCGGGGATTGAACCCGGGGCCGGGGATTGAACCCGGGGCTTCATACATGCAAAGCATGCATGAACCCGAGGCTACATACATGCAAAGCACGCGCTCTACCACTGAGCTACATCCCCCACCTGTGAAGGAAATTATATATCTTGGCATATTCCTGAGTATAGCACATGGGTTGGGAACATCTATCTCACTTATGGATTGGCAAGAAATCAAACCTGCGTTCAGTTCTTACACCACTATTCAAAATTTGAAAAGCATAACATTTTCTGTCTCACTCCTTACCTTCTGCCAAATAAACATTCATACTGTGAGGAAAGGACACAATTGAACGAGAACGTCAAATGAAGGCATGATACACACTGTGCCAGCATTGGTCCCTAAAGCGTGTTTCATTTTTGGGCATGTTTCGTTGTTGACAGGATTCGAACCTGCGCGGGGAGACCCCAATGGATTTCGACTCCATCGCCTTGACCACTCGGCCACAACAACCGAGAGCCCTGTCATCGCAATTTTAAGAACTTTCACAATACCTAAGATAAATAGGCCATATGAGAGATGAATGTCAATGGAAGATTGCATTCGAGTTATTGCTGCACCTTCTATACCTTGCCTGAATACCACAAGTATTCTGTCGTTTGCTCTATAGCATTATAATTGACAGAAGAGGAAATTTGTCATTTCAGATAGATGACTACGCCTGCTGGAGATGCCGGGGAATGAACCCGGGACTTCATACATGCAAAGCATGCTCTCTACCACTGAGCTACATCCCCCACCCGTGAAGGCAATTATAAATCTTGACAAAATTCCTGAGTATAGCACATGGGTTGGGCAACATCCTCTGACTGCTAGGTACATTATAGACCTTGACGAAATGTCTGAGTAATGCACAAGGGTTTATGTTGAGCAAGAGACTGATGTTATGGTCAGAAATTAAACTGCATTAAGTGTTTCCACTTCAATGCCAAATTTGAAAAGCACAACTCGTTTGTCTTTCCATCAATACTAGATGCACAAAGATGCAACAACTTTGGACAACTTGATTGGAATGCAGGGTTGCACAGCAAGCACGCAACAGTTCCCAAAGTCTACCAGTGAACCATTGTTGGGCTACAACTGCATCTTTCGTTGTTGACAGGATTCGAACCTGCGCGGGGAGACCCCAATGGATTTCAAATCCATCGCCTTGACCACTCGGCCACAACAACCTAAAGCACAGGTACTGCATTTTCAAGAACTTTCACAATACTTGAGATAAATAGGCCATATGGGATTTGAAAGTCAATGGAACATTGCATTCGAGTTATTGCTGCACCTTGTGTGAATACCACAAGTATTCTGTTGTTTGCTCTATAGCATTATTATTGACAGAAGAGGAAATTCGTCATTTCAGACGTATGACTTCACCTGCTGGAGATGCCGGGGATTGAACCCGGGACTTCATACATGCAAAGCATGCGCTCTACCACTGAGCTACATCCCCCACCCGTGAAGGCAATTCTATATCTTGACAAAATTCCTGAGTATAGCACATGGGTTGGGCTACATCCCCTGACTGCTAGGTACATTATAGACCTTGACGAAATGTCTGAGTAATGCACAAGGGTTTATGTTGTGCAAGAGACTGATGTTACAGTAAGAAATGAAGCTGCATGTTTCCACTTCTTTGCCAAATTTGAAAAGTGTGAATGTTTTGTCTTTTCATCAGATGAACAAGGATACAACGACTACAACGACTACAAAGCCAACCTTGGACTGCAGGGTTGCACGCCAAGCAAGCTATGCGTTCCAACATTTACCAGTGTACCATTGTCGGGCTTCAACTGCATCTTTCGTTGTTGACAGGATTCGAACCTGCGCGGGGAAACCCCAATGGATTTCAAATCCATCGCCTTGACCACTCGGCCACAACAACCTATAGCAGCAATTTCAAGAACTTTCACAATACCTAAGATAAATAGGCCATATGGGAGATGAACGTCAATGGAAGATTGCATTCGAGTTATTGCTGCAGCTTGTATACCTTGCCTGAATTCCACAAGTATTCTGTTGTTTGCTCTATAGCATTATAATTGACAGAAGAGGAAATTTGTCATTTCAGACAGATGACTACGCCAGCTGGAGATGCCGGGGATTGAACCCGGGGCTTCATACATGCAAAGCATGCAGGAACCCGAGGCTTCATACATGCAAAGCATGCGCTCTACCACTGAGCTACATCCCCCACCTGTGAAGGAAATTATATATCTTGGCATATTCCTGAGTATAGCACATGGGTTGGGAACATCTATCTCACTTATGGATTGGCAAGAAATCAAACCTGCGTTCAGTTCTTACACCACTATTCAAAATTTGAAAAGCATGACATTTTCTGTCTCACTCCTTACCTTCTGCCAAATAAACATTCATACTGTGAGGAAAGGACACAATTGAACGAGAACGTCAAATGAAGGCATGATACACACTGTGCCAGCATTGGTCCCTAAAGCATGTTTCATTTTTGGGCATGTTTCGTTGTTGACAGGATTCGAACCTGCGCGGGGAGACCCCAATGGATTTCGACTCCATCGCCTTGACCACTCGGCCACAACAACCTATAGCCCTGTTATCGCAATTTCAAGAAGTTTCACAATACCTAAGATAAATAGGCCATATGAGAGATGAATGTCAATGGAAGATTGCATTCGAGTTATTGCTACACCTTGTATACCTTGCCTGAATACCACAAGTATTCTGTTGTTTGCTCTATAGCATTATTATTGACAGAAGAGGAAATTCGTCATTTCAGATAGATGACTACGCCTGCTGGAGATGATGGGGATTGAACCCGGGACTTCATACATGCAAAGCATGCGCTCTACCAGTGAGCTACATCCCCCACCTGTGAAGGCAATTATATATCTTGACAAAATTCCTGAGTATAGCACATGGGTTGGGCTAAATCCCCTGACTGCTAGCTATATTATAGACCTTGACGAAATTCTGAGTAATGCACAAGGGTTTATGTTGTGCAAGAGGCTAATGTTACGGTAAGAAATGAAGCTGCATGTTTCCACTTCTTTGCCAAATTTGAAAAGCGTGATTGTTTTGTCTTTTCATCAGATGCACAAGGATACAACGACTACAAAGCCAACCTTGGACTGCAGGGTTGCACGCCAAGCAAGTTATGCATCCCAACATTTACCAGTGTACCATTGTCGGGCTTAAAACTGCATCTTTCGTTGTTGACAGGATTCCAACCTGCGCGGGGAGACCCCAACGGATTTCGACTCCATCGCCTTGACCACTCGGCCACAACAACCTACAACACTGTTACCACGATTTCAAGAACTTTCACAATGGCTGACAGAAATAGGCCATATATACCTTGAATGTCAATCGAGTTATTGCTGCACTTTGAATTCCTTACCTGAGAACCACAAGTATTCTTTCATTAGCTCTAAAGCATTATAATTGATAGAACAGTAGAATTACCATTTCTGCTGGAGATGCCAGGGATTGAACCCGGGACCTCATACATGCGAAGCATGCGCTCTACGACTGAGCTACATCCCCTGCCTGGAAGGTACATTATATACCCTGATGAAATGTCCGAGTAATGCACAAGGGTTTATGTTGAGCAAGAGACTGATGTTATGGTCAGAAATTAAACTGCATTAAGTGTTTCCACTTCAATGCCAAATTTGAAAAGCACAACTCGTTTGTCTTTCCATCAATACTAGATGCACAAAGATGCAACAACTTTGGACAACTTGATTGGAATGCAGGGTTGCACAGCAAGCTCGCAACAGTTCCCAAAGTCTACCAGTGAACCATTGTTGGGCTACAACTGCATCTTTCTTTGTTGACAGGATTCGAACCTGCGCGGGGAGACCCCAATGGATTTCAAATCCATCGCCTTGACCACTCAGCCACAACAACCTATAGCACAGGTACTGCATTTTCAAGAACTTTCACAATATTTGAGATAAATAGGCCATATGGGAGTTGAAAGTCAATGGAACATTGCATTCGAGTTATTGCTGCACCTTGTGTGAATACCACAAGTATTCTGTTGTTTGCTCTATAGCATTATTATTGACAGAAGAGGAAATTCGTCATTTCAGACGTATGACTTCACCTTCTGGAGATGCCGGGGATTGAACCCGGGACTTCATACATGCAAAGCATGCGCTCTACCACTGAGCTACATCCCCCCCCGGTGAAGGCAATTATATATCTTGACAAAATTCCTGAGTATAGCACATGGGTTGGGCTACATCCCCTGACTGCTAGGTACATTATAGACCTTGACGAAATGTCTGAGTAATGCACAAGGGTTTATGTTGTGCAAGAGTTACGGTAAGAAATGAACTGCATGTTTCCACTTCTTTGCCAAATTTGAAAAGCGTGACTGTTTTGTCTCTTCATCAGATGCACAAGGATACAACGACTACAAAGCCAACCTTGGACTGCAGGGTTGCACGCCAAGCAAGCTACGCATCCCAACATTTACCAGCGTACCATTGTCGGGCTTCAACTGCATCTTTCGTTGTTGACAGGATTCGAACCTGCGCGGGTAACCCCCAATGGATTTCAAATTCATCGCCTTGACCACTCGGCCACAACAACCTAAAGCCCTGTTACAGCAATTTCAAGAACTTTCACAATACCTAAGATAAATAGGCCATATGGGAGATGAACGTCAATGGAAGATTGCATTCGAGTTATTGCCACACCTTGTATACCTTGCCTGAATACCACAAGTATTCTGTTGTTTGCTCTATAGCATTTTAATTGACAGAAGAGGAAATTCGTCATTTCAGACGTATGACTCGACCTGCTGGAGATGATGGGGATTGAACCCGGGACTTCATACATGCAAAGCATGCGCTCTACCAGTGAGCTACATCCCCCACCCGTGAAGGCAATTATATATCTTGACAAAATTCCTGAGTATAGCACATAGGTTGGGTTACATCCCCTGACTGCTAGGTATATTATAGACCTTGACGAAATGTCTGAGTAATGCACAAGGGTTTATGTTGTGCAAGAGACTGATGTTACAGTAAGAAATGAAGCTGCATGTTTCCACTTCTTTGCCAAATTTGAAAAGCGTGAATGTTTTGTCTTTTCATCAGATGAACAAAGATACAACGACTACAACGACTACGAAGCCAACCTTGGACTGCAGGGTTGCACGCCAAGCAAGCTATGCGTCCCAACATTTACCAGTGTACCATTGTCGGGCTTCAACTGCATGTTTCGTTGTTGACAGGATTCGAACCTGCGCGGGGAAACCCCAATGGATTTCAAATCCATCGCCTTGACCACTCGGCCACAACAACCTATAGCAGCAATTTCAAGAACTTTCACAATACCTAAGATAAATAGGCCATATGGGAGATGAACGTCAATGGAAGATTGCATTCGAGTTATTGCTGCAGCTTGTATACCTTGCCTGAATTCCACAAGTATTCTGTTGTTTGCTCTATAGCATTATAATTGACAGAAGAGGAAATTTGTCATTTCAGACAGATGACTACACCAGCTGGAGATGCCGGGGATTGAACCCGGGGCTTCATACATGCAAAGCATGCAAAGCATGCAAGAACCCGAGGCTTCATACATGCAAAGCATGCGCTCTACCACTGAGCTACATCCCCCACCTGTGAAGGAAATTATATATCTTGGCATATTCCTGAGTATAGCACATGGGTTGGGAACATCTATCTCACTTATGGATTGGCAAGAAATCAAACCTGCGTTCAGTTCTTACACCACTATTCAAAATTTGAAAAGCATGACATTTTCTGTCTCACTCCTTACCTTCTGCCAAATAAACTTTCATACTGTGAGGAAAGGACACTATTGAACGAGAACGTCAAATGAAGGCATGATACACACTGTGCCAGCATTGGTCCCTAAAGCATCTTTCATTTTTTGGCATGTTTCGTTGTTGACAGGATTCGAACCTGCGCGGGGAGACCCCAATGGATTTCGACTCCATCGCCTTGACCACTCGGCCACAACAACCTATAGCCCTTTTATCGCAATTTCAAGAAGTTTCACAATACCTAAGATAAATAGGCCATATGAGAGATGAATGTCATGACAGGATTCCAACCTGCGCGGGTTGGAATCCTGTTACAGCAATTTCAAGAACTTTCACAATACCTAAGATAAATAGGCCATATGGGAGACGAACGTCAATGGAAGATTGCATTCGAGTTATTGCTACACCTTGTATACCTTGCCTGAATACCACAAGTGGAATCCTGTCATGACATTCATATGAGAGATGAATGTCATGACAGGATTCCAACCTGCGCGGGGAGACCCCAACGGATTTCGACTCCATCGCCTTGACCACTCGGCCACAACAACCTACAACACTGTTACCACGATTTCAAGAACTTTCACAATGGCTGACAGAAATAGGCCATATATACCTTGAATGTCAATCGAGTTATTGCTGCACTTTGAATTCCTTACCTGAGAACCACAAGTATTCTTTCATTAGCTCTAAAGCATTATAATTGATAGAACAGTAGAGTTACCATTTCTGCTGGAGATGGCGGGGATTGAACCCGGGACCTCATACATGCGAAGCATGCGCTCTACCACTGAGCTACATCCCCTGACTGGAAGATACCTCGATGAAATGTCTGAGTAATGCACAAGGGTTTATGTTGAGCAAGAGACTGATGTTATGGTCAGAAATTAAACTCTATTAAGTGTTTCCACTTCAATGCCAAATTTGAAAAGCACAACTCGTTTGTCTTTCCATCAATACTAGATGCACAAAGATGCAACAACCATGAAACCAACCTTGGACAACTTGCTTGGAATGCAGGGTTGCACAGCAAGCTCGCAACGGTTCCCAAAGTCTACCAGTGAACCATTGTTGGGCTACAACTGCATCTTTCGTTGTTGACAGGATTTGAACCTGCGCGGGGAGACCCCAACGGATTTCAAATCCATCGCCTTGACCACTCGGCCACAACCACCTAAAGCACTGTTACAGCAATTTCAAGAACTTTCACAATACCTAAGATAAATAGGCCATATGGGAGACGAACGTCAATGGAAGATTGCATTCGAGTTATTGCTACACCTTGTATACCTTGCCTGAATACCACAAGTATTCTGTTGTTTGCTCTATAGCATTATTATTGACAGAAGAGGAAATTCGTCATTTCAGACGTATGACTAGACCTGCTGGAGATGACGGGGATTGAACCCGAGAATTCATACATGCAAAGCATGCGCTCTACCAGTGAGCTACATCCCCCACCCGTGAAGGCAATTATATATCTTGACAAAATTCCTGAGTATAGCACATGGGTTGGGCTACATCCCCTGACTGCTAGGTATATTATAGACCTTGACGAAATGTCTGAGTAATGCACAAGGGTTTATGTTGTGCAAGAGACTGATGTTACGGTAAGAAATGAAGCTGCATGTTTCCACTTCTTTGCCAAATTTGAAAAGCGTGAATGTTTTGTCTTTTCATCAGATGAACAAGGATACAACGACTACAAAGCCAACCTTGGACTGCAGGGTTGCACGCCAAGCAAGCTATGCGTCCCAACATTTACCAGTGTACCATTGTCGGGCTTCAACTGCATCTTTCGTTGTTTACAGGATTCAAACCTGCGCGGGGAAACCCCAATGGGTTTCAAATCCATCGCCTTGACCACTCGGCCACAACAACCTATAGCAGCAATTTCAAGAACTTTCACAATACCTAAGATAAATAGGCCATATGGGAGATGAACGTCAATGGAAGATTGCATTCGAGTTATTGCTGCAGCTTGTATACCTTGCCTGAATTCCACAAGTATTCTGTTGTTTGCTCTATAGCATTATAATTGACAGAAGAGGAAATTTGTCATTTCAGACAGATGACTACGCCAGCTGGAGATGCCGGGGATTGAACGCGGGGCTTCATACATGCAAAGCATGCAAGAACCCGAGGCTTCATACATGCAAAGCATGAGCTCTACCACTGAGCTACATCCCCCACCTGTGAAGGAAATTATATATCTTGGCATATTCCTGAGTATAGCACATGGGTTGGGAACATCTATCTCACTTATGGATTGGCAAGAAATCAAACCTGCGTTCAGTTCTTACACCACTATTCAAAATTTGAAAAGCATGACATTTTCTGTCTCACTCCTTACCTTCTGCCAAATAAACATTCATACTGTGAGGAAAGGACACAATTGTATGAGAACGTCAAATGAAGGCATGATACACACTGTGCCAGCATTGGTCCCTAAAGCTTGTTTCATTTTTGGGCATGTTTCGTTGTTGACAGGATTCGAACCTGCGCAGGGAGACCCCAATGGATTTCGACTCCATCGCCTTGACCACTCGGCCACAACAACCTATATCCCTGTTACCGCAATTTCTAGAACTTTCACAATACCTAAGATAAATAGGCCATATGAGAGATGAATGTCAATGGAAGATTGCATTCGAGTTATTGCTGCACCTTGTATACCTTGCCTGAATACCACAAGTATTCTGTTGTTTGCTCTATAGCATTATAATTGACAGAAGAGGAAATTCGTCATTTCAGACGTATGACTACACCTGCTGGAGATGCCGGGGATTGAACCTGGGACTTCATACATGCAAAGCATGCGCTCTACCACTGAGCTACATCCCCCACCCGTGAAGGCAATTATATATCTTGACAAAATTCCTGAGTATAGCACATGGGTTGGTCTACATCCCCTGACTGCTAGGTATATTATAGACCTTGACGAAATGTCTGAGTAATGCACAAGGGTTTACGTTGTGCAAGAGACTGATGTTACGGTAAGAAATTAAGCTGCATGTTACCACTTCTTTGCCAAATTTGAAAAGCGTGACTGTTTTGTCTTTTCATCAGATGCACAAGGATACAACGACTACAAAGCCAACCTTGGACTGCAGGGTTGCACGCCAAGCAAGCTATGCGTCCCAATATTTACCAGTGTACCATTGTCGGCTGTAGACCAGGAGGCTACCTCCTGTTGTGAAAAGTGAAGCCAATGCGGAAATGCCTTGGACCTGCATTCTCTGTCCTGGCCGTGGAAGACAATGAAAACTTAAAACACACTTTAGCCTCCTATAAGGTGATTAAACCAGCAGCGATTAAACCAAATGTCCCAGCTGCCTCTTAGGATGCTACAGAGCCACAAACTAAAGTGCTGCTCCTCGTTCATTTTAGTAGCTCAAAAAAAATCCACAACCACCGCGGACCTTATCACCCGCCACCAGTTTTATATCATGAAGTCCATCCATCCATTTTCTACCGCTTATCCTGTATTTAGGATCACGGGGGGGCTGGAGCCGATCCCAGCTGTCATTGGGCGAAGGCAGGGTACACCCTGGACAGGACGCCAGTCTATCGCAGGGAGACATGTAGAGACAGACAACCATTCCCACTCACATTCACACCAACGGGCAATTTAGAGTCACCAATTAACCTATCCCTATCTTGCATGTCTTTGGACTGTGGGAGGAAGCCGGAGGACCCGGAGAGAACCCACGCTTACACGGGGAGAACATGCAAACTCCACACAGAAGGAACCCGGGCCTTTCTGATTTATGGAAACTTAGGTTCAAATGGAAGTTCTGTAAAATATTACCCATGCCACCCTCAGTTTGGTCAGAAACGCACACCAAAAAGAAGTCCGATTGCATGGAAGTCTATGAGTAAATGACTCTGCTTCTCACTTGATTTATTATCCCACACCAAACAATGGGTCACGATGACTACGTCCACTTCTTATAAACAGTCTATGAATTTAACAAGGGGATGATGACCACCACATCTCCAACTTCCCTTTAAAAGATGCAACTTAGTACTCATTTGCCAGATAAATTGCTTTAAGTATTACAATCCAATGTATGCATTAACTATCACAGTAAACAAAAATATCAAATTCTTTGAAACTGGGAGAGAAATAGTGTTAAATAGTTTTATAGAGATTTTTGGATTGTAGTCTTAGGTTTTCTTTTTCCCACTCGGGAACAATAGTTTGGCAGAATGAGGAAAAAGATACACTGTCTCTGTGAGAGAATCCAACATTCGCCTCGGTTGAGGGCTGACTGGGTTTTATATTCATATAACAAGCACATCATATGTGATAAACTGCAAACTATTGGCTATTAAACTGAACACAAAAGGTAGCGCCGCAGTAGGGCTCCTCTTATCATTGACTGAGTGCCAATTGAGCTGAAACATCAGTGCAGCTACCTGAGACTCACACTTTTAACTGGATGTTAATGAACCACAGTTAGTTTCACTCTGTAAAATTTGAACCATAAAAAAAATAAATAAAAAATAACTCTCACACTGAGTTTAACTGACTGCTGTAATATATTGTTTTATTATGAGACAGAGGTTTGGGAGGGAAACAGGAGAGACCTACAGTGAAGTTTCTTTATTATTCAGCAGAAAGTTTTTTGTAACTGGGACTCTGGAAAAAGCTTTTCCGTTTTTTTGCAGCTCGGGGGTCAGTGTCTCGATCCCAATGTCCACACTCAGAGAAGATGCTACATAAAACACATGATCAGAGGAATGCAAGTGGAGGTTATACACTCATCTATTCACCAAAAATGTTGCTTTTTGAAGCTGTTTTAACAAAAAATTGTAAATAGATTGTTTGACAATTACATTTCATCTGGTAAGGCAAAATGTATGAGCAGAAAAACCATGTTGTGAAAACCAAATGTAAAAAAACAATAATCAGGTTAGCAATTAGCATGTTAGCAAGACTCATAATGCACCTGCTGGGTGTGTTGGATTTGTATCACTTAGGGTGCTGGTTGGGTGGTGCATTAAACTGGTGATATTAAGGTAAATGCTACCTTGTTTCTTTTTACCTTTACCGAGGTCCAACATTGTGTCATCAAGGTAGTGTGACTATTTCACGAACCGTGACACTGTGAGACTTTGAGACTGTGTTGTGTTTTCTATTTCTTTTTTGAAGTAACTTTTGACTTATTACAGAAAAACCTCACGGTGTAAAATATTTCTGAAGTGATCTGAAGTGAAGTTATCAGTCAGAAAATGACATGTAGCTTTGAAATTGAAACGGCTACTGCCGCGGGAGGTGTTCATCACGTTCATCTTCATACAATAACAGTTCAATTGCATCCACTTTCACTGCTACTTCTGACATTTGCAAGCGGAGCGGAGTTGACTCCGATCTCATCTCAAACAAACTGAGTGTTGGTGGAGGCAGACTGAGGAGTAATGAAGGGGCCATGCAGCCTTCAGGCGAGTCAGGGAAAAAGCATTAAGTTCCTTTTTGTGGTTGCACCTCATCTGAAATGAACAATTTCAAACCATCTCTCGTTTGCCATTGCCAAAAGGCCTCGCTTCTGGGTTTGTTTGGGTTTTTTTGACAGCACTGAAGGAATGTGGAATTAATGCTGTGTGTGTTAATGGTTAAACACTCCTTTTAAACAGTAACTCTAGGGATACAATCACAGTGGGGAAAGATTCTCTCTTGTTTTACAAGGATCTTTCTGCTGACTGCACAGTTTGAGTGCTCAAATCTGCACCTCGGGAGATCAGCCTCTGGTGGTGAGCAGGGTTACCCACTGTGGTAGACCGAACCTCACCGTCCAACAAACACCAACAACAACACTCTGTCTTCTCTTATGGGGTGAGATAATGGCTGCATTATTTCTGTGAGTGCTGTGGGGGGACGGACCATTGCTTATAAATAGCATCGTACAGTATATTCATTTACTTCTTCATACAGTAGCTCTTGAAGAGATCGTTGGAGAGATTTATGTGTAAAACATGGTGATGCTGTTTGCATTTGTTAGATTCATGAGAATATTAAAATCAGAATCAGAAAGGAGTTTATTGCCAAGTATGTTTTCACGTACAATGAATTTGCATTAGTGTTCAGTGCGCCCAATAATCAAAAATAATGAACAATAAATAAAAGTACTGCAGTGAAATATACACTGTAGTCATACTATAATAACAACGTTTGCTAAAATGTCATATCAGTGGTGTAAAAGATTTCAACATTTTTTGCAATATTGTTTTTTTATTTGATTGATTTTTTTTAATTGAATGACTGAGGGAAGATTTTCAGCACCAAGGACAGTTCTACTTTATTGTTATCATGGTAGGATTTGTATCGTGCCTAAATCCAACCTTCTAACCGAGGGGGTTCAGGCCTCCATCAGGAAGCTCCTATGATGTCATTCTGCTGATAATTAGTCATGTATTCTTGATATCACTCCCACAACTGCTCAAATTAGGATGTGTAGCTTTAGGAGAGATGCATCCAGGAACTACAGCGAGTGCAGAGAAGAATGGAAGCAATGAATATATGGTTGGGATAATCTAACGGTCTGGGTCTGGGGTAAATTGAGTGGATATCATTTCCTATATTGTGGTGCACCAAAACAGGTGGTGAGTTACTTTATCTGGCTGTGCTAGCATGAGAAAAAATTATGGGCACAATTTGTAATTTCATCCAGAGGATGTGGTTTGTCCCAGATCACATATTTGAAGATATTAAAAAAGTTAAAAGTGCAGAAATGCATCAAATAACTAATCCGGAAACCATTTCATTTAAACTTGTTTTATACTTTGCTTGCAATTGCAATTTCTGACAAATTTGATCAAATCAATGACTGAAGTGGACAGGACAACTGCAGTCAAATTGCCCCCATTCTCCAATACCTTCATCTTCCAACCTTCAGCTCGATTATGCTGTTATAACATTTACGGGTAAGATTTCATGACAAAAGGCATCAATATACCAACGACCTGCCGAACATTCATGAAAAGCAATCATCTTGAATTCATAAGCGGTGTAGGTTTGATGAGTGTGCGCGAACAAATCCATCAATAACATCAGAGAAGCTTTGTGGTTCAGGATTCTGATATAGATTTATTCCACTTTGCAACAAAACACAAATTGCTGCAGGACAACAGGCAATCACACCCTATTTGTCATCAAATGTGTACCATACACTTTCAATGACAAAGGGGTTGTTTGTTCTTCTTCAAAGTCAGAATGTAAACTATAACAAAGATAGATAAACATGTATAACATGTTTACTTACTTTTAATGAAATATTAATAGGATGTGGCTGCTCAAATGGACCAGATGATGCTGGTAAGAATAGGGACTCATCTGAATACGCACGACTGTTTGTAGTATAAGTGTAAAAAAATTAAATAAATAATAGCTTAATAGGAATACTGTCTTTTTAGAAGTAAGGGCAACAACCATATTTTGTGCATGTCGACTCACAAAGTTTCAATATGCCGTTTAACCTGTTGGTGAGACAAGTGCACATTCATCACAGTCATGTAAATGTTAGTGCAGATTGTGTTTGCAGATAGTTTAAAAGGCCATCGGCCATCACGGTATCATTGTAAGTGGTTGACTTGTCATCCTCTGCTGTGGATTTGAATCCCGCTGCTGTCAACAGTGTATCCTCCATAGATGCTGCATCATTGATGAGCTCGAGGAACTTCCTGTTCGGTTCCTGTTCCTTTGTCATTTAGCTTGACAGGCTACGTTCCCCATGTTGACATGAGGCATGCTCCTGTCTGCTCTGCTGTCCTAAAACAGTGTGGCATCTCTGCAGAGCCAACTCAGAGATCTTGCTAATGAGGAGCAACTGTTTCCAGTCAGGGGAAAAAAAAGGCAAATCAAAGAGAGGAACTTGTTGTTAGACTTCTATTGATGTTCGGTGGTTCCTTTGCTTTAATGATGGTAAACAGTTTTAATTATAATCACAAGAGTTAAGGCTGGGATTTTTATCAGTGATACAAGCTCTGCACAAACTCTGAATGGCCTTGAGTCCCATACAATCATAATTGCACATTTACAGTTTATTATAGTAATTGTTAGGGAGTTACTGATATCTCAATGCATGCATGTAAACTGGTTATATGACATTATGTTTTATTAGATTGTTTGTTTGTTTTACTTAGATATATAAAGAAATACACAACATACTTTAAAAGAGGATCTGGTCCAAGATAATGTATTTATTATTTTTTTTTAAATGTCAGGGGGATTTGAAATCAGGTTTTCTTACTTCTGGAACAGGTTTGCCTTCAGCTACCCAGCATACCAACACAGTCTCATTTCAGTTTCTAAAATATGAAACAAGGTCACAAATTTTTTTTTTTTGTCTCAGTCTGCACAACTTTGTCAAACTAATGTAATGAAATTGGAAGGATCGTTCGTGTCTGCCCCACCTTTCCAAACCCTAACCCTAAGTATTTTAAGTTGCCTTACTCCAAACATAAATGCCTAACTAGCTCAGCCCTTCTGGAAGCTGAGATGTTGCAATCACAACAATTTCAGCAAATTCAACAAAATCCTTGGGAATTAGGCGTGAGCTTGCAATTTTGCAAATAGTTCAGGAATAAAGGGTCTCAAATCAGATTGTTTACAGTGAAAGCTTTATTAAAATATCCAGTTGGATGTGTAATGAGCATATAAGTGTATGAGAGAGAGAGAGAGAGAGAGAGAGAGAGAGAGAGAGAGAGAGAGAGAGAGACATCACTGAGTGAGGTAGAGGAGAGAGAGACTTCATTTACAAATAAAACATATTTTGTTAGAATTTTTGCAATCTTGAAACTTTTTGTTGCAGAACAGTGTAGTTGTATCCTTACTGGAACAAGTTACCTCTGATTTGTTATGAATTATCCAACAATAAAAACATTTTGGCCATTTTTCCTTTCTTTGCAAAACAACAGCTAAAACTGCAACAATTCACCAAAAAGCCTGTGAAATCCTGGAGGGACCGGTATTTCCTTGCCATCTGTTGATTTCGCATTGAGAAGATATGAGAAAAGTTAGCATAAGACGTAATAGCCAGTACCCTTCAGTACTGAATGGGAAGCAACAGGAAATGGATGGATGTTATTTTCGATGCAGGAAAAGTGCATCACTGCAGCAGACAGCAACACGGGTCCAATGACAGCATGTACCGACCAAGAACATCATCCCTCCACCTGTCGAAAGAAAAGTGCTGACAGGATGAAAAATCTTTCCTGTCATTGAAGCCTGACCTCCTGACGGGAACAAGACTGCAGCCATTGTACGTTTTCCTTCCTATCGTTTTATGATGATGTCAATTTTCAGCCATCGAGTGCACAGATACACCATTTCCCAGCCTTTTGTTGAGAAAGCAGGCTTTCAGGGGACTCCAGCTCTGGAAAGGTGGCTGTTTGAGGGAGAAAATGAATCCTGCTGATGGACCTTGATCAAGGATTTCAGCAGAATCATCCAATATTAACTTTCCTGTGTGGCGATACGGTCTGTAACAACAACTTTAGGTTGAACAAAGTTAATTTGATGTCTGCCCACCTGCCTGTTTTTATGAATATATTCATAGGGATATTAAAATGTGTTGTACGACCTGTAAACGTGTGCCAAGTGTTTACGTGAAATATGTTCCAGGCCTTAACGGAACTTTCCAGAGAACAGGTTGCCTGTATCTGTGATATTTTAATAGGCTATTAGACCGTAACGTTTGTAAAGGAAAGAAAGCCTTATTTCTGCGGGGTTGTGACTTGTATCCAGCTGCGCCTCTGTGGCCAGGAAATGAACACAATGGGTCATTAGTTTGCTGCTACAATGTTACATAGATTGAGCTAAACCAGAATCATTTAGCTTGTAGGGCTTTCACAGCATCGAGTCAACAAAGATATACAGCAAAACAAACAACGTTCCCTCTCTTGTGTTATATTCAAACTGATTCAAATCTGGCAATATTTATTGACATATTGTTCTGGCTTACACAGTAACTACTTATCAAACACAAACGCTCATAACAACTTAGCTTTTTAATATTTTTGTTCCAAATTCTGATTCTGAATTATCTAATTAATTCATATATATTCATTAAAATTAATCACTCCGAGGGTGGGATCATGTTGATAAATAAATGAATGCATTCATTTGGGTCGCCTTCACTTATTACCGAGCGCTCAAAGCAATGAGATTAATGAGCAGCAGTTAGTGGAGTAGAGGTGGACTTTTTAAGCTGTTTTTTTCCCTGTGAATCTCTGAAACCTTCCTAAATATCAATAGGGATAAGAGTGAATTTAAATGTTAAGAAAGTCAATAAAATGCTTTAATTGGTCCAAAATAGGACCAAGCATGCATCACTCTGGGATTTTTTGACAAGTAAGATGCTTGATAAATACAGGCCTACAAAAATACCTTTCCTTTTCCTTTAACAGCATATTTCAGAGACTGGTAGTAGTCCTTGAAGCATCGTCAATCCAGAATGTGACAGAACTACTGCTCCAATCGATATTCACAGACCAATACCCCCATAACAAATGACAATTTTTTTTTGCGTTTTTGTTCATGATTCTGTTCTGGTTTTTATTCTGTTGATGTCATGAAGATAAAGCACACAATAGGGTCCCGAATGAGAGCAGAAGTTGTCACCCGCATAATAAAGGACATCTCAACTTATTAACAACAAGTAACATTTAATAATAATGATAATAATCTTGGCAATTCTTATTTACTTATTTTTTTGCGAATGAATTGAATTTAATACTGTTTTAATTAACACATGGGCTACAATTTTGTATTTGTATGGTGATTGGTCGACTGACTGGAGAAAGCAATAAACCAGCCTGTATGGAGGAGCATAAACAGTGAGCAAACCCTTAAGCAAAAGCCAGATCATTATTTTCCCCAGTTCTACATCCTGGTTTATATTTTTGCATTTGAAGGACATTGGACCTGTTTTGTTGGATTAAACTGCCTCATTAAGGTTTTTGAATCATTACAGAAGTTTGAGTTGGTAAATGGTGGACAATTTCAGTGGATATTCCTCTAGTGATTTGTTGTGCTCTTATTTGGGGAAGGGGGATTTATTTTGTTGTTTAAGCATACACCTGGGGCCCGTTTCACAAAGCAGGTTCAACAAACTCTGAACCTAACCCTGAACTCTGAGTTGAACAACTCTGAGATGGGAGACTCTGAGTTTTCGGTTTCAGAACAGTGGTTTTGAATTAGTTCAGTCAACTCTGAGTATGTAAACCCTGAGTTACGCGCGTGCCTGCCGACTCTACAAAGCCATCATGGATCTCCGATACTACGATTCACCATGGCAACCGGGAGAGCGTTATTAGATATTACCGAGTGTTTATGTAGAAAATGAGCATATCCTGAGAAAGCGGAGTACCGTAACTGCAGCAAAGTAGCGATAGTTGGCATGGCAGACATCTACTGCCCAATCTAATGTGTATAACTGAATGAAACAGTCAATTGATCTAAAGGTAAAAAGTGTTCATTTTCAGATTTGGAGAGTGATACTGTAGTGTAATGGTTAGCAAAGCTGCCTTTTGTGCAGGCGACAGCGGTTCAACTCCTGTAGTTCAAAAAATAGCGCAACAAATAAATTATTATTTTTATTGGGTGTAATCCCCCCAGGCACAGAGAGAAAGTGGCTTCGGTTGAAAATTAAGCATAAGAATATTGCGCAAATACGTAGACTAAGGCATATGATTTTAATCATATTTCACATATTAAACAGTAAATATAAGCAGGTATTTCAACACAGGAATGTACTTAAACATTTCATAAATCTCCCGTTTGCAAAAACACTACATCCGCAAAGAATCTGGTTGCGGATTATGTCCGCGATATGAAATGTTGAAAAAGGCGGAGACATGTAGGGAGAAACTCGGGGTTTGTTGAAGCAAACCTGCTAGCGAGCAGGTTAGTTTCACGAAGCATGTTACCCGGGTAACTGACTCAGATTTATGCTGAACTGGCTTTGTGAAACCGAAAAACCAGAGTTCCCCTCATGTCAGGGTTAACTAACTCAAGGTTTTCACTAAACCTGCTTTGTGAAACGGTCCCCTGAGCTTCCATTTGAACCAGGTTCTGTTTGTTTTAGTAGCTCTCAAATTTAGCTTGTAAACAGGTTTGAAATTAAGCTGATTGTTGTCATGATCCTGTCTGAACTCTGTAGAATTGAGTTCAACCAAACATTCAACAACCAGATATGTTGATGCTGGTATCAGTTTTGATTCAATATTTTAAGCTTGCTAACTAGTTTGGATCGTCGGAGCAAAATGCCACATCTATTATAAAAGGGTCTAAAAATGGTGCCTGTTTGTCCACAGAAATTATACTTGATGACATCTGAAGATTGAAACATTGTTAATGAAAGAGTTTCTAAAAGTGAAAACTGTTCCATGATTTTTTGGGCAATTTTCTTTAGTTTATCATGCCACTTTGCAGTAATCGTTACCAGCTTTTGAAGGCAAAATTATCATGTCATTCTAAAATAAAATGTTCACCTTTTTTTCGAGAATCTTCAAAGCACAAAATAACAAAGTGAAATCACGGATGAAAAGATAATTTTGTGAGCCTTTGTAATTTAGAAACATGAAATCAACACATACATCATTTTTTTTCTGGCATGTTGTGCAACAGATGCACAACTACTCTGGCTCATTTTGCAAAGACAACCTTAAGATTCAAACACCAACGAACAATCAACAAATATTGATACAGCAAACACAGAAATGTACACAGAAAGAATCAAACATCATTTAGAGAAAGTTACACACATAATAATTTAAACTTTCTCTTTATCTGCATGATGTCGCAGGACCAACACAAACCCAACATTACGTCACCCCACGCGACACCCCGTGTGTGTATGTTTTTTTATATATTATGAAATTATTCATTTGTGTTATTGAAAAGTAAAACTAGACTAGCATACTATGAAATTAAGCTTGGTTGCGTTTGCCCAGAAATATCCATTTGTAAACAGTTTTGAATTGAACTTTGTGTTGAACAAATTCACAAGATTTAACATTTAAAAGAGATTTGAACAGCATGTGGTGACATTTAAACAATACCTGTTGTGTGCAGTGTTCATTCTGAAAATTGCTATAAAAGGTACATAAATAGGATATTTAGCTCCTGAATAAGTTAAACTCCTGATTCAATGCCCAATAGCACCCACATGTCCTAAAAAAAATGTACAGATTTGTTACATACGTAACTAGACAATAAAGAATATTTTATTTGCAAATGATGATTTTTGTCTTGGTAAAATAATTTTCTTTCTTCTGTGGAAAGGACATTGAAACTTGAAGACTATGAGCATACGGACTTGTTTAAATTTTTCTTTTATGCCCAATAGTTTATATAACTACTTACAGACCAAAATAAATGTAATTTATTTCAATATTTTTAATAATATATAATTTATATCAATATGAAATACAACTATGAATGATCAAATTGGAATTTTGGGGGTGCCATTGTGTGCTTGTTATGACAAGTGAATGTGGAATTTTACTTTTGTATTTCGTTTAGGTTGTACCAAAGCAGACCCTTTTCTCTAGGGCTGACAATAAGTAGGTAAGTAAGAATTAAAATGTTAATAACTATTACCTTTTTGTGCTTACATTTTCCTGTGCTTTACATCCTTGCCTATTTATAAACTGAAAAATGTGTAGGATCCTTACAGTTATGTACAATATTTTAAAGTCAGTTTTTTTTACAACATTCCAGCCAGGCAGATCATCTCCTCACCCATTTATTTCATGGCCCGTGTCCCACAATTCTTTACATTAATGAGTTTACATGTTGTCAAGTCAAGTTTTGTATGACACACTCCAAGGGGATACATAGAAATAACAACATATTTAAAACGTATGGTATTTTGGTTTCTAAAACATATTTGAATCAAAATGAAATAACCATCTCCCCTGTATAACCCCAAGCTGGGAAAACTCCTCTTTAGTCGGCGGCTACTTGTTTAAGCCTCTGTCCTTGTTACACTGTGGTTGTACGGGAGGTATATGTCCCATTGCGAAATACCATATCAGAAGCCATATAGTCCTTGGGAAAATCCAACGGGTTACATGTTGCTTGTCTTTTCAAAGCTACAGCACAATAATCCACCTGTTCCCCATCCAGCCCAGACTCCAGCCACCGGAAACAAACAATGCGCTGGAATGAGCGGCGGAAATTGTCGGACACAAAGCCATACAGGATAGGATTGGCGCCACTGTTGGCGTAGCTGAGGATGACAAAAAGCTGAGTGACCATGGGGTCTGGGGGCCGGTGGAAAACGCTGACCAGCTGTATGATGTAGAAGGGCATCCAGCAGAGAACAAACACCGCCACCACCAGCAGCACCATGCGGGTGATTTTCTTCTCTGAGCGCCGCCGTTGAATCCAGCCTGCTTTTAGCCCCACTGCTCGCATCCTGGCCACCATTAGACAGTAGCATAAGCAGATTGCTCCCACTGGCAGCAGAAACCCCAACAGGAAGGTATAGACCACGAATGCTTCTGACCACGCCGATTCAGGCCACAAGAAGTTACAGTCCACGCCACCGTCCTGCGCTGGGACTGTGTCTGCAAAGATGATGATGGGCAGGATGACAATGAGCGACAACCCCCATACACACACATTGACTACTTTGGCTACCGTCGGTCTGCGGTAGCGGGCGGCCTTGATAGGGTGGACAACCGCTATATAACGGTCCACACTCAGCACAGTCAGGCAGAAGATCGATGTGAACATATTGATACCATCCACGCTCAGCACCAACCTACACATCAGCGACCCAAAGGGCCAATGTCGGACGGCGGCCGATGTGGCCAGGAAAGGAACACTTAACATGAACAACTCGTCAGCAATTGCTAAATTGAGGATGTAAATGTTTGTGGCTGTTTTCATTTTGGCATATTTCAGGATGACATAGATGACCATGGCATTGCCAGTAAGACCTATGCAGCAGACAAGGGCATAGATGGATGGGATGATGATCTTACTGGCATCAGGCTCCTGGAAGTAGTCCTCATAGTCCATGCTTGTATTATAGGGCAGCCCTGTTGGATAGGGCCCGTAGTCCTGGCTCCCATTGAAATCCATGGTCACTTTTGGTGGTTTTGTGATGTTTACGTTGGAATGATGCTAGCCGATGGAGCTATTGAGAGCTGACGTGGAACCAAACCTTGAGTTCTTGGAATTTGGGATAGCACACTTACGAGAGCCAACCTTAAAACATAACTTCACCCTTACATTTGTCTAGACAGGGATACTTCATGGCACACATTTATTTTAGAATTGTATTGATATAATTAGAGCTGGAATCTCTGATATGAGCTGGTGGAACAAAATCTAGCCTGGAAGTAGCATCAGGACTTTGCCTCTCTATTGTCCTTTTGGTTTCTATGATGATCCCCAAAAACGAGAACCATGTTCATAATACAAACTTCTATATTTATTTGTTATTTATTTATCTATAACCCAAGAAAGAAAATGTTCACTCTTCTCATGGTCCATACATCCTTGATTCTCCTGGGTTTCCTCTGTGTTTGCTTTTCACCATATTCTCATTGTAAAGTCCAGTCAGCCTTTCATCGCTTTTTTTCTCCTTCAGAAAAAAAGGATGTGCAATTTCTCTCAAGGTAAATACTGTACACACTGATCCATAGGGTTCTTAGTGAGAAATCATGAAGCATTCCATTTTCTTTCATGAGTAAAGATATTATCGACCATCTGTTCCAGGTTGTACTAAGTGAAGGGTTCTGATCGAAAGCAAGGTAAGACCACTTGGACCCGCAGTAGATGAAACCCTATTGATTGAAACAGGCCCTTCCAGCTGGTCAAATCATGTCGAGTGTCCACTTAAAGACTTTGCCACTTGGCTCTTGAGTGTTGGCTTGTTGAGTCTAACAGCCATTGCAGAGTGCCGAGAAATCACAAGGTTTGTGCCGGTGCATCCCTTAGGGATACGCTGTGCTCCCATTTTCTGTTTCCTGAATGATGAAAACCTGTGAGAAAACAAAGAACTCGGTCACCTTGTTTGTCACCAAGCAAAACAACAAGTACAAGTTCGTACCTGACACTACATTTACCTGGAAAGTATAAGCATTAAGACATTTCTGTCAGTGGCTTTGGCTGACTTTTGGTTTGCAGGCAATATCATTACTGACCAAGATGGAATGCAGGCTCAGACGTAGTATCTTTATAGAGTTGCTTAGTCTTGCAGTAGCTGTTTTATTTACTGGGAGTAAAATTGAAGTGAAATTGAAAAAGTAAGGCTGAAGAAAACCCAACATTTCCTGAATTTGTTGTGTCCGATGAAAAGCATTTAAATAACAAGTGACTTTTAGTTACAGGAAATTCATCACTGAATATGCATAGCTTTGTTAGCAGCTAGTGTTCAACAAAACAAGTCTACTAAGGGAGGATGAGTACACAGCAAAAATGATGTGCTTATCCACCATTTTCCAGCCACTCCGTTGACCATGAAATATCCGATTGCTATCCGAACAGGCAGATCCCTGTCAAGTGTGGACACACATATGCCTTGGGGGGTTATGAATAAAGCTTAAAAGTAAAATATACAATAGTTTCCTGAAAAAAACATTGTATGAAAAGTACAATATCAAATATTTATACAATATGGTAAATGCACCTGCATTTCTATAGCGCTTTTCTAGTCTTTCCGACTACTCTAGGTGCTTTAAATTACAATTAGTCTATTTACCCATTCACATATGTTCATGGTGGAGGAGCCGTCTGCACATCAGGGTGTAATCAATCTATTCAGTATCTTGCCCAAGGACACTTCAGCATGTAGACTGGAGGAGCTGGGATTTGAAACACTGATCTTCTGATGACTCGCTCGACCTCTGTGACTTTGGTCTTATACTACAGTATCCCCCTGCCTTTCTTTTCTATTTTATTTTCATCTTGCTTTATGCAGGACTCTTCTGGGCATCAACAAAGAGCATTTGGATCCCACATGGAGGTGTAACGCCCAGCAAATAAGCAGGGGGTGCATATACATTTAGATTGCTTCCCGCCTCTATCACATCATTTTGTCCGTATCTTCTGAAAGATCACAAACAGATCTGTTTGCTGGAAAGAACAACAAAGCAGGTTGTAGGTGTCAAAGCCTGTTCAAAACACACATCAATAAATCCTTGCTGTTGTTGTCCATCTTATAGTTCATCGTTAGTCTGATGTCAAGCTGATTTTTGACCTTGTAATACTTTCATGTCACATTATCTTGTTAATATCTACAGGATGAGAATGATCACGGAGAAGGCAGCTTGTCAGTCAACACTGTACGAACCTGCTTGAAAGCCTACTTCCAGATGCTATCTCATTAGACATTCCTGCTCAGCCAATTCCAATGAATGCCTCCTCTTTGCCATCCGCTGGTGTGTTAACATCCACACCGCCTGCCACGTAATCTGCATTGTGACAGCTTTTGTCGGATTGCATCAGTTTACCACGCCACTGCAAATTAAGTTCACATGCAGCTATTCAGCATCGGGTCTTTCCAGTAATATAATGCCACTGATGGAGATTTACCGCAAACCTTTTAGGGCTGGATTTCATTACAACATCCGTGCACGGCACAGAGAGGTTGTCGTCATGCATTTTGAAATAAGTCAGTAGTGGCCACTGGTTTGACATTGGAATGTAAGCCCAGGACACTGCTGTTGAAAGGAAATGCTTTCTATCCCTCATTTGGACACTTCATAGCCTTCCAGTGTGGCCATAACAGCTGTTAGCACTTTCAGATGGGGTCGGATAATAAGTGTACAAAGTTGAGTTGGATGCATACTCAAGCTTTTGCTCCACCAAGAATGTCATTGCCAGGGCCCCCTGGTGGCGAAGTGGTAAGACGATGATGATCTTTAGGAACGGGCGATATGAAGATGTTTATCGTCAAACGATATGAAAGCGTTTTAGTTTATATTTTTTTTTAATCGCTTCTATTGTCAAAAGAACACTGTCTGGAGCTGGATGCTACGCTATGATTGGCCAGTCTGCATTCCAGAGTTTCTCAAGAGATCGACTTACATATTTTGATTTGGTGGAGCACTTTAGAGCGCTAGTGTTAATTGCAACATACCTGGTTTGCTGCTGCCCTTTGTTGTAAGTCATTTGCCTTCTCTCTCCCATCATCCCCTCAACTCATGGCTATCTAACAAAGCTATGAAAAACCACCAAAGCACAAGTGTAGTTTTGTCAATGAGGCATGATTATATTCTTTGATGGCATGTTTTCCTAAAATGTTTTTGAAAGTTCCACATGAATGCACCTCACACAAGAGCGATTTTTCTACTTTCATGCATAGAAAGCAGCGTCCTTACAACTGTTGCTCTTGAATTCAGAGTGGAATTGCCTCAAGCCAGGTTTCCAATGTGCATATATCAAAGAACGGATCAATTCAACATGTTTGCTCTTCGCTGCTCGATGACGCCTGATTCTCGTCCTCTGCCGGTTTGTGAGCGTTAAGTTTTCTCATGACCTTTGTAAGTTGTTTTTCTTCCAAATACCTACAAACTAATGATTTTTCTCATCTGCCTGTATCTTGTGTTAGCACTTAGCAAATATTAGTACAGCCTCACAGTGCTGCTAGCATGGCTGGCTTGTTTTTGGTTGGAATTGAGGGGGTGACCTGAATTTCTAACGGTTCCTATATCCATGCAAAGATTCATGCCTGTGTTTATTACTGCTACATCATCTCCCTTTGGTTTGATTGAACACTGACAAAATAAAAGAATTGACGGACCAGCATGTCTGAAGAGAAACTTCCAACAGTGCTCAGTAATGGTGCTGCTATAAAAAGCAACCTCACTGAACTTCCGTTAAATCAAAGCGCTGCCTGTAGTGAAAGGAAAATCCATTACATGCAAATTACCTCCATGCTAACACATCGCTGTTGTCTACTGATGTTACATAAACCATCCATTTACAGGCAAATGACCGACTTCCTGTTGGCTGTAAATGTAATGCATGAAAGTGACCATAATTAAAAAAGTCCATAATTACAGCACATTCATCCACGCATTCATCAGTGTAGCCATGTTGTCCCATTATAATCATGTGGTATGGGCACTCATTTCGCCTTCAATTATTCATTCTTGTACCATTCCTGAACACCAAGGGTTTGTAGGCTTCCATTGTTGTAGTAAAACAGTGTTATCTGTGAGAGACATTATGGGGAAGCACAATGGTACACGCTGCATTTATTCTGCCTCCAGGGACTCATTGTGATTAAAGACACGAAGAGCGACAACGCAGAGTGAAAAACAAATTAGAAACTACTGCCCAATCATTTTCACCCATTTCTCCCATGACTTTGCTAATTCAAACCTGGTCTTTGTTGGTATTAGCAGTTCTTTTGGTTTCCAGCATGTTCTGTTAACTGGTCTTTGTTGGCCTACGCTGGCTTTGATTGCCTGGTCATGTGTTCAAATGACCATGTTGGTCCTCTTTATTGTGTATCCTGATGGTCTACACTGGTAGTCTAGTTTAGACTGTGATTGTTTAAGCTAATGCCTGTTCTACGAAGGGAGTTCAACATACCCAGGTATCTTTCAGTTAGCCAGCTTAAGTAACCCTAACAAAGGCAATCAGAGATAAGCGGTCACACGACGCTGGTTATCAACTCTGTAAGTCAACCAGGGTTTCCCTTTCCAGCTATGAGCGCGTGCACATAAAAGAGGCTCTGTGCAGGCCAGTCAAGTTCATCCACACCAAAATCTCTCATCCATGTATTTATAGACCTTGCTTTGTGCACTGGTGCACAGTCATGTTGGAACAGGAAGGGGCCATCCCCAAACTGTTCCACAAAGTTGGGAGCATGAAATTGTCCAACATCTCTTAGTATGCTGAAGCATTCAGAGTTCCTTTCATTGGAACTAAGGGGCCAAGCCCAGCTCCTGAAAAACACCCCCACACCATAATCCCCCTCCACCAAACTTTACACGTGGCACAATGCAGTCAACCCAGATTGGAGGTCTGTAGCGATTGACTCTGCAGGAAAGTTGGTGACCTCTGTGCACTATGTACCTCAGCATCTGCTGACCCCGCTCCGTCATTTTACGTGGTCTACCACTTTCTTGGCTGAGTTGCTGTCATTCCCAATCACTTCCACTTTGTTCTAATCCCACTGACAGTTGACTGTGGAATATTTAGGAGTGAGGACATTTCACGACTGGACTTTTTGCACTGGTGGCATCCTATCACAGCACCACGCTGGAATTCACTGAGCTCCTGAGAGCGATCTATTCTTTCACACATGTTTGTAGAAGCCTGCATGCCGAAGTGCTTGCTTTTATACACCTGTGGCCATGGAAGTGATTGGAACATCTGATTTCAATTATTTGGATGGGTGACTGAATACTTTAGGAAATATAGTGTATTTTTATGGCGTGGTGTATGACAATATCAGCCTTATTCTTTCAGCTGCAATCCCGGAGGTGTAAAACAGACTTGAGGGCAAATCAAATTTTCTCTTATGGTTATGTTCTCTTATCAGGAACATAACCTGCTCTGGAGCAGGTTAGCACTGCAGCGTAAGTTACCATGGTGATTTACCCCAGTAAGAAGTGAAAAAGCGTCGTAGGACGGAGATGTTGGTCTAGACTATGCTTTCATCGTCTTGCTTTGCTTTTGATTGATGTCACTGATCTTTTGATGGTACATCCAGGTCTTTGATTGTCTAAGATGGTCTTTTGGATGTCTGACTAATAACTCATTGTCTGAGGTGGTCTTGTAATGATCCACCCTACCCAAATAATTGCTGCTGTTGAAGTTAGTAATCATCTTATCACATGTCTTTGCAGCTTTCCATTTGTTTTTTGAGACACTGACTGATCACTTTAATAATGTGTTTCTTCATTATAGTGTAGAGCATGTTAGAAATTAACCTTGAAAAACAAGCTGTGCATAAGCTCATTTATATTCCCTTGTGAAACAGAAAAACAGAGTTGTTTTCTAGATGCTCGACTACCTGAAGAATAAATAACGGAAATTATCATTGCCATGGTCAGCAGCTTCCCAGTTTTATTACAATATAACTCTCGGCTTCCAGGACTTAAAAAGATAAGATACAGGAAATTAACATCATGACAATTATTTACGGTTGTTTTGCGATCTAATTATCGGAGAAAGTCCAAAATAGCTAGTGATTTCGATCATCGTTCTAAAAGATATTCAAACTCAAAGAGAGGTGAGGTCATGGCCCTGCTTTGTGGGCATTGAATGACGGGAGTCACACAACGTCACTTTCAAGTATTGAAAATGAAATATAACTTTAGGTCAAACTGAACAATTAATAATTCAGCATCAACCATATGATGCCAGAGAACTCGGCTGCAGAGAGAGACACCAAACCAGGTTAGTATCAACTATCAGATAGGACAATTAACCACTAAACACATAGGTGAGTGGTACTTGCTAGTTGAATTTGTGTTAATTGTTACCATCATTGCACCAGTGCGACTTCCTGGAGGGGCTGATGGTACAGAGACAGAGCCTTTTGGGGGCCAACAGGAGGACTTACACTTAGTTTAGAAGGCCTGTATGTGTGATCGCTTCACATGTAACAGCTGCTAATCTGCAGTATAAACAGAACCCCTCCAGAAACATCAATGATGGATGAAGAAGAACAGAGAGTCCAAAATCTTAATTAGTCTTCCACTCCTCGACGCCTGCTAGCTCCGTTCCAACCTTCCCTGCTGCCCGCTGTAATGACAGGCAATCATCCTTTTGAAGTTACATTAGTGCTGCTTGGTCGAAGGAATATATCAGTCTCTGTGCGTACTTGTGTTTAGAAAGCGGGAGTATGGAAAAGAGATGTATATCTTATGGTACATTGATATACATCCAAGGCTTCTGTTGCCATTATTGCTATATTTCAATGACAACTATGTCTTATAGATATATGCTTTGAAGCCTTTGAATTTTTGTTCCATTAGTGGAGACGCGCTGAGGATGAAAGTGCTGGTCTGTCAGTGAGTCCATCTGTCTGTTCACCAGTCTGAACCAGCATTAGGTTTCAAAAGTGATTACTGTATTCATCAATATATGTGTAAAGCCCTTATTAAAGTCCTTCTAGGCCTTTTCAAGCTAATGATTATATCAGGTCCCAACATTCAAATGTAAATAAAGAATATTGAACAATTGCCTGGATCCCTCTTGCTCATTGTCATTCCCAGATGAAACTCTGCCGTGTTGTCACGTACCGAGGCTCGCAGGTCACAGTAAGATGAGCTTATCCTGAGCTGCATACATTCAGAATCCCTGCAGGTTTGAGAAGAGGTGCGGATGTGTTTATTTATGCTTGAGAACCTAACTGCCATGACAACCATAAAATAAAAATCATAAAATAACATTTTACTCTGCTGATTAAAGGCTTATTCTCACTAATGCCGACCCCTCTCTTCATTCACTCGCATGCTCGCCTGACTATCTCTGTGCGCTCTCTCCCTCTCAATCTCTCAACAAACAGCAACTGACAACGCGACCACATATTATATATCTAATGGAACTTTGACATTTGCTTTTGCATGAGAAAACCCATGGTTTCCTGTGTGAAAGTCCTGTGTTTGTTTGACCCATCCTCCTCAATTTGTGGACTTTGTCACCTGCACATGTACTGGCTCAGGATCGTGTGGGTTACACACGAATGATCGTGCATTACTTTTCATAGTTCTATTACAAGCTGTGATTGAGAACAGCCTGAATACATATCCTGTAGTTTATGTTTACTCAATCCGACATACAGCGTCCTGCTGCCCCAAATACTCACTAGAGCACCAAATGTGGATTCTCTAGCCTCTGACAATGTTCACCTCTGCATTATTTCTTCTTGTTGGAGTTTGCTAAATATTAAAGTGTCCAGCTGTTTAAGGAAATAACCGAGCCTTTTTAAAAACAAATGACTCAGGACAAGGGCGCCAGGTTCACTTAAGAAGTGTGTGTGTGGAGCTACATTGTCTGATTCAATAATAAAAAGCAGCTGGTCTAAAGAAATGTAACAGCTACCTCACTAATATTTAAAACATTAAGCAGCAAAACATGCCAAAGCAAACCATCATTCTGCACGGACACATGACAAACTTGCACCAATAAAAAAATCAATTTTGGAACATAAAACAGCCAACTTAACACAATGAGCTGTCCAGCACTGCATGATGGGAAGTGTTGGCCGTCACTAAGCAGTCACAACATACAATGTTTCTGCCGCCCATTACTTAGAGCTGTCACCAGATTTTCGCTCCATTATAATTCACGATACAGATATTATCACATTATCTATACAAACAATTCTAAAATGCAAATCTATTATCTAAAATTGATTATTGCGTTTGCTCTTTTTTATTTTTAGCAGTCAACATAAGAGTGAAAAGCATCCATAACTTACTATAACTGCATATCTAAAATATTCAAAAAGCATTGTTACATGACATTGTTATATGTGTATTATAAACATGATATTTCCTTTTTAAAATATGGAGCCCACAGAGTGAAATACATTGACCATTGGTCGTAAATCTAACCACTGGATCACAGCCACAATCTCAAGTAACTAACCGAGGAGCTCACATTCTGAATGCTGCGTTATCCAACAGCTATCATACTCTCTCTCAATTACCTGTCAGCAGAGTAAATCCCCACCTCCACCTACTGCGCCTGATGACATCCTCCACCCACCATTCCTTCGCCATTAAAATGATGGAATCAACCGCCTTATACTAACACATCACAAGTAAATGTGGCCAAGATTGCTCTCATTGCTCTCTTATCTGGAACAACCTACTGATTCCTATAAAACGGCCCAGAAACCAGAAGCATTTACACTGCTGAAGAGCCACCTCTTCTTCTTCTTACACTTTGATTGATCCTGATTTTATGATGTTCTGTGTTTCTTCTGTTCTTCTCGTTCGCTTCGTATGTAAGTTGTTTTCCAATGTGCTATACAAATAAATTGTCTTGACTTGACAGATCAAATTTCTTTCTGACAGCAAAAATGACATTTTTTCCAATGAAATCTGGGTCACTTCCACACATGCTCCCAAATCTGCCACGTGTCCAATTACTGTCTATGCAACCGATGTGAGAACGGTCATTTAAGAAATCATATGCCTTTCTTCACTGTACAGGCACAGATCAGTGCATCTATCATTTTCGGCGTGTTGTATTATAGTCTCGCCAGTCTTGCTCTGTTCCATTTGTTTCTTCATCCAATCAGTTTTCAGCCTGCCCTCATGTGTGCCCACCTGTCCTTTGTGATTTGATTTGTTTCTTGTGTACTGCAAAATCATACGCTATGAGTTAGGGGTCTCCTCTGTGTAATGGGGAACACAATGTTGTTAAATCCATCTGTTAACAGAGTCTGACGGTGACTGGACTCCAAATACTCTGGTGTTTATTTTTGGCAGTGGGTTTTTGTTTTCGTAATAGTGTACCATCGGTTTAATGGGCAGTCCCTTTAGTTATCATCAAACATGAACGTGAACAGTCTAGGCAGATATATTTCTTTTAAAGGAAAAGATATTGGATGTTCCTGTAATGTGAACATAGACCAGACTTACAGTTGTGGTCATTTTTGTTTTCAGTAAAAAAAGAAAAGAAAAAAAAGGCTCTAATAACGACCTACCTGTCCAACACCACCCAACAGATAGACATAGTTAAAGACTAGCTAGTGAACATCTTTACATCTTCATTTTCTCAGGAGTTGGTGGAGACCAAACCAGAGTTATAAGGAGAATGGACTTCTATTCATCAGGTTGCCCCACACATGACTTAAGTGTCTATAACATGTTTAAAAAGGCTGAGACATTGATTACTACAAGCATTTATAGCCATATTTGCATTTTGATTTTAATCCCAATTTTCCTTCAAGTTCTTAGCTGGAATTATTTCTTGATTTTAAAATATGGGCAGAGGACTGAAACCATGATGATACTATTGTTGCTACACTCCTCCTGGGGATAGCCTGAGTTCTGAGTCGTATTGTAAAAGAACAGTTATTTGTTCTTACAGTATCAATAAAGCACATTTACCTTTACTCCACTAGCTTCACACAATATGTGATTTCTTCTCCTCCTTTCTCAAACATCAATTCCTCCCAGAAGGCAGCACCTTAATGATCATCTGACAAAACTTAAAGGAGCATTTCGTCAGAGTCAAACACTGAATTGATCCCTGGAGCAGAGCTGAAATTGGCCCTCTTCAGAAATGTTCACCCTATTTTCATAATCACGCAGCCTCTGGCACAGGCCACGAGAAATGAACTGTGAGGGAGAGAGCTCTTTGAAAAGCTCTTTCTTTCATTTGCATTCCATTCACCCTCCGCTATGGTGGCTACCGCTGACATGCTGGAGACTATTTTCACCTCATTTCGTATGACATATCTGCAGTCTGGAGTGCAGCGTGTGATTAAATATGGAAAGGCTTCAGCGCTGCCTTCCAGCTACTGTCGGTGTTTGAGAGCCATCTGATAGTGAATGGAGAACACTGTTGTATTTCCATACATTGATTTAGTGGCAACTCTTTCACTAAAAACAAATAAACAAAACAAATGTGCACATAAACAGAAAGTGCAAGTTTTTGCAAAATGTGTGGGTTAAAGGGGTTAGAAAGATATAAAAAATGTTTTTAATTGTTTTATTTGAAGCGATTACTCCATCATTTAGTCATGATGCCTTTACTCACCAGTTTCAATAGCTGGAGTCTGGAGAACACTGGTAGCCACATTGACACATGACATATATTGATGCTTGGAATCTTTGAGTTTTGGCAACCAATTTGAATTAAATTATAATATTAAAAAATAGATAAATAAACATACTGTATTGTATTTATATATTAATAATTCTCAGCGAAAATGGTATTAAAAGAGTGAGCTCTTGTAAACAATTTAACCCAAAACACGAATGTTGTATAGATATGAACTGCACGTTTTTACTTTGCACTTCATGCATCTTGGATAAATCAGATTTAAGTGGATTTGAGATGCATTCTAGTCAGGTGTTGAAAAGGTAAAACACCCAACACTGATCTACATGTTCGGTAGCCAAGAAAAGGAAACTTTTTTATGAAAACAGGGACAAATGGTGTAAACAGTTAAGCCGATCAGCATCCGAACATCCGGTTTCTCTTGAGGGAGAATTAAGAATGAGGAATATTAAGTTTCCATTAAATGTGCTGATTAAATTAGCCTGCCATGCTTGTAGTGGAATTAATTAAATGTTGCAGATGGCAAAGGCACGCTGAAATCTCCTGAGTTAATTTGAGAGGAAAAAATGAAAGTGTAATTTATTTTATGTTTACTTGGTTGATATTGCTACACCTCCCCCCGCCATCTCCTTTTATATTAGACCTGGTAAAGGGCAAAAAGATGCTGCTTAACAATGCACAGGTTGAGTTACCATAAGTTATAACACCTATCTGTCCTCCAGAGTCATTCATGTCATATACAGCTTCTTCAGAATGGTCGGAGGAGATGGACTGGCAATGCTGAGGGTGGAAGAACTAATTTTAAGCACCGCTACGCCCTCAGGGTGTTAAAGCTTTCCTCCACTGTCAAAACTGTCATGGACAGGTACCATTCACCCCATCAGTCAACACCACGCCTCACCTAACACCTAACCTGCTCAACCTACTTCCTGAAGAACACCAGTGGTGTCTGTGGTGGATGGAAAGCCTATGTGTGCAGAGTAAATGAGCGTGAAGCCAGAAAAAGGCACAAAGAGTTTCATTAATGACAAACGGCAACGTCAGGTGCTGAGAACCAAAAGTGCCAAAAACGGCAGTTCCTCAAATGGCCACTTGAGGCTAGTTCCAAAAGCAAGTCCCCATAGAACCCAATGGCCAGTAGACATCCATAGCTCAACAAACCCACATCAGTAATGTAGCGACATGGAACATAAAAGGCGACGGCTTGCTGAGCCAAACAATAGGACAACATGGAGGTTCCTTTCCAGAGCGATTGCTCCCATTGGCTGTCAATATTCCCAGTTGTAAAATATCACATGCTGTCATTGCACAGGTAACGCACGATGAAATTTTCCTTGCATTTGGTCTGAACAAGGTGGCAACCTCAGGTTCCAAAAAGTGAAACCAAGCTGAAGTGCCTTAAACTTACATTCTCTCTCCTGGCCATTAGGGGGCGACTCCTCTGCAAAAAGAAGTTTGATTGCATGGAAGAAAATTACCCTACTTCTCATTTGATTTATTATCTGAGTAAACATTTGAAATAACTTCCATACATCCCCTTCCCCCAATAACTGCTGCAGGTGCTGCATGTTTAAATTATTAAATTTCTATAACTCCAATGTGAAGCTGAATAAACTGAATTTGTATAATTCTGTATGGTTGAGAAGTAGGTTATTGCTGCAGGAAAAATGCAAAATACACACAAAAAACAAATTCCCTTCAAGTAACCTTTGAGTGGAGAGCACACGGCAGCTTCTTTGTTTTCTTCAGCCTCACAAACCAACGACACACCTGTCTGACAGAGTAATCCATTATCCATCCATTGCTCTAATTTGATCTGACTCGGTGCGCTTTGTAGCATCAGCACCTTTCATCATTTCATCATTATTTACTGAATCCTTCAGTGGTGCCTTCAGGGTGTGTGGAAAACAGTGGAACTTATTTCTTAGAGGACGAACCACTGAAGGGCTACACTCATATTGTAGAGGGTTTTTTTCCATTGAATTTAACCAACGCATAATTATAGATTGTTAAATGACAGTTTAACCAGAACTGCTTAGTTAGGTGTCCGTTATCTGAAATGAATGGACACCATGCAGCCAATCAGAATTGAGTATTCACCCGTAGGATGGATGATAATATCCTTCCCATAACCATGAGGCTGATAACCACTGATAGCACCCATTCAATCAACTACATAATAACATTAATAGCATTTGATAACCTTCAATAACATTCAAAGTGGGTGATTGACAGCTATTTCTGTAGGAGAAACGCAAAATCTGATCAATAAACTAATTGACATGCATGGCGTTGCGTCCTGCTGATCTGAGGCGACCGCGGTCGGCGGCACGTTGTTTCGGGGTATCTGCTGTTTCTATCGATCGTAGATTTCAAAAGATGATCATGACTTCTGGCCCACTTGGTTTCTCTGCCTGCAGTGCCAATGGCATTGCAGTGATTGTGGAAATGAGTCAGTGGTGCTGCGCAGCCGGAACAGCTGCTGTAAAACTCTGGTGGAAAGTCATGATGCTGTCGCACTGAATATCCAGCACACCTCCCAAAAGCAGCTGTCTGGTACGGAAACGCCTGGTTGGATTGGTGGAAGAGCAGCACGACCATAATCTATGTTGTGGTCGCACAGCTTTGCAAAAATATATTGGCGATGTGAATTAATTATTTACTTAAGTTTCTTGATTAAAAAAATGTGAATAAAAAATCAATGAATTATGGATGTTTGAAAGGAAAACCTGGTTTTGGTCTCTATAGCGAGTCTGAACATTTGTGACTGTACAGCGTTGAATTTTCTCCACCTCACCATTTAAATTATACGAAAATATAAAGTATAGCATAATTGGGGCGTGGCCACTATGAGTGACATTTTTAAAAAACATAATTGTTGTAATTGACAACATATCTAATGAATGATTTATCTTCCATTGTCTTAGTTCAATTTGCTCCCAGAAAAATAACTATTTTTGCTCACGGCAGCTAGCATTGCCTGCCTGCACACAGAAGCCGGCGGCTAGCAGCCAGCTAAATGTGTTAACAGTGTAAACATTGCTAACAACACTGACAGTGCTGACAGAGCGTACAGTCATCAGCCGCCTGTAGAGGGCGCCAAAATTAAATTGAGGAGAAAAACAAGTTAATCGCCGCCATATTTGTTTTATTTCTATTTGCTAACCAATAGTAAAGCTTGTTACAGGGTTTCGTGAAATGTTTTTACATATTTATTTAACATGAAGTGAATTTCTACTTTTATTATTTATTTTTTACATACGGTATTTTGGAATGATGAACCATAGCAAACTTCAACAGTTAACAACTAATAATATTCAAACATAACATTTCAGATACTTGTAATAAAATAATTAATTGTCTTAATGTAAGTAATCAGCAGGGGAAGTTTCATGGTGATGTCTATTAGCTGAGTGTTTTACCTGTTACCCCTTGTTTTTTATTGTTTTTATTTTTCCACATATCTCCACTTCAGTAACATTCACCAAACTTTCCAAGTTAATTCAAATCAATATTCTGAAGGTTTTCACAGCAGTGTCTGTTCATATATTATTCATAACATGATTTATACAACATTTTATGAGTGATACAAAGAGATGTCCGAAATTCCCTCTAAAAACCTTTTTGACTCCAATATGTAAAAAAAAAAAAAAAGAAAAATATTTTGAACCTGGCTTCATCTGAAGGAATGCCTTATTTGAACATGTTTAGAAAACTACTTCAAAAAAATGATTGTATAAGTAAAACACTGGGGAAGTTTCATGGTCTACTGGTCAAATAGGAATTGCATTTCTGTTTTGTATTGTGTGTACTACCATTATTATGGAAAGCAGAATAAAACATCATAATTTGACATTTGCAAGATGAATATATTTTATATACAGATATAGATGCACTGTAGATATCCCCTATGCCCTGAATTTTTAATGTTAATATACGGTACATTCGGTACACACACACACACACACACACACACACACAGAGAGAGAAACCTATGTAGTAGTCCGATTGATTAGTGCAGCTATGAGCAAATGATAACAGCACGTTGACAGCAGTTACAAAGATGCAGTGCGAGCTGTCACTTATGAATATTATGAATATTGGCTTCACAAAACACAAACAAACCCTTTTTTTTTCTCCTTAATTTTGAATATATTGAGTTTGGGTTACCTTTTGCAGGGAATTAAAAAAGCATTTACACTGAGCATCTTATACTAATATCATGAAAATGAGGGGGAAAAGCAGCCTGTCCATAAACACAAGACAGTTTTGTTTGCATTGACCTTCACTAAATCTGATTAACTAAGATTCTTGCAGGTGTGTGTTGGTAACTTACCATCTATCTGTAGCTACGGAAACGATGCTGTCCTCTCATCCTAATCACCGCGGCGACAAAGACGGAGAGTGCGTGCATGTGTGTGTGTTTGTGTGTTAGAATCTTGTCTTTCCTGTCTCCCTCTTCCCATCAGCAGCTGTGCGTCTGTCAGCGTCCACTGATCTCTGAGCAGCTTAATGCCGCTACTCTCAGCTCTGCCTCTCCACTCTCTCTCTCTCTGCCGGTACACTTGTTTTTGTTGCACGCTGACATGCTCCCTCTCTCTCTCTCTCTCTCTCACACACACACACACACACACACACACACACTCTCTGTCTCCACTGTTTCAAGTGATGTATCCACCTCCACCTCCTCAGTGGGAGACACAACCCACTCATCCCCCCTGAACAATGCATCTTAAGGGAGATTAGAGGGGGAAATGATACAAGTTTGATGCTGAATATGGGTTGTTGCATTGAATTTGAGGAAAAGACTGGGAGATGAATAAGAATGCAAAGTGAACATTTCAAACAGACGGGGATAAATTTGGATTTTGATTACTTATTAATAAGGTGGAGAACATTCAAAGGAGTGGAAATCCACCACAGACAAACACAAAGACACAAAAAATGAATTAAAGCTCAGCTACCTGAAGGGGTGAAAATACACAAAACAATTATTTAACTTGAATTTTGTTTGTCTGATACATGCAGGAAGTAAAAAATCTGCTTTTAAAGGTTCTCCAGAGCATTAATAAAGCAGCAGAAAACTAAAGTCTATTTAAAGATATAGTGGAGTATCTAGAGAAGAGAATTACTATCCCTCTGTGTGTGTTGTTATCCAAGCTTCTCCTTGCTTTGTTGACATGGATTTCAGCTCGACTGTCAACGTCAATCTATTATTAGATAAAGTTGTAATATTTTCAAAATCATTCAAGTCAAACTCTTACGAGACTAAACATTTTATCATTATGTTTACAAGAAAATCACATGTGAATAAGGTTTTCTGCAAAATCAGCATTCATGGGGATAAAGTCATTTTAATGGAGATATAAGGTCATTATACTGCAAGGTAAAGTTACATTTTGAGTAACAGAATATTTTTAGAGCACGTAATTAAAGTACATGAAGTTGTAATTTTTTGAGAGTCTCAGCATGTTTGACTATTTGTTAATAATATTAATGAATACCTTGTATCTCATGCTGACTGTTTTCTGTATTAAAGAAAATATGATCCTACTCCTTCTATGCTTAACTGAGAGCTCAAACAGACCCAGAAACAGTTTTATAATGCTGGTCCAGTAAGAGTGGATATTATATAGATATTTCAGAGGAAACATAATTAAATACATTGTCAGCGATGGCCCTTACTCATTTACCAAATACTTGAAATTAATGTAAACAGAAAACAGCAACATATTTCCTTCAAAATCCCCCCCATATGAACGTAATACTCAAAGGTTGGAAGAAGGTCTTCAGATGCAATTGAAAGGTCGAGAAAAAGCACGTAAGTGGACGTTGTTTGTCAAACTAAAATCCTCCTGTTCGTTATTAAAATGTCAACCTGATCTCAGTGGAGAGCCGGGCCTGAACACAGGCCGGTTTATTGTAGAATGTTGTATTTATTTACTCACAAGTGTTGCATATGTGAGAAAACACAGGCAGACGACAGCGTCTCACCACCACACAATCACTCATCACTTGTGGGCCCATAGTGATGATTGAGATGATTTTTGACCCTCAGACATTCATCTGCCATCAGCCAGCTGTCACCTGATGTAAAGATTCCTCTTTAGACACCATCTTGTGCTTGTTTACAACCTTTTGGCCCCTCTCATAAATACACAAGGATATCATGCATGAGCAACAGTGATGCTACCGTTCAGTGATTCATATTGAAGGCTAAATGAAACCTCCGGTGTCAGACGGCGTCTGCGCAGTGGGAGGCATGAACGGATAATAACGTTAGAATAATGAGCATGTGGCTCACCTCTGAGCTGAACAGGTGCTGTATGTGTGTGCCTGTTGCCATGGCAATCATTGCCAACAGTAGAGAAGCGCCTTCAAGTTATTGTCCCATATGTACAGGTGTGTTTGTTCAGCTCATTCCTCAGACCTCGCTTGTGTTTTTGACCTTCACTGAATTCCTGTATCTGAGCTTCATGGTCGGTTCGTCTCCACAGAAAATCTGTGAAGAGAGGCAGCGGATGCTATTGATGTCACGATGCTGGAGTCGGCAGCAGAAAAAGAGATCTAGAGACATGGACCACACTGGTGTTCATGGTCACTATTGGATATCAGCTTCACTGTATAACAAGTGGACGTGGTCACCATGATATCACCCATTGGTTTGCGGACGACAGATTTGAAGCCTTGAGTTTGTCATTTTTGCCGTCACCCTCTTGGTTTTTGGCCGTCACCCTCTTGGTTTTTGGCCGTCACCATCTTGGTTTTTGGCCATCACCATCTTGGTTTTTGGCCATCACCATCTTGGTTTTTGGCCAACACCCTCTTGGTTTTTGGCCGTCACCATCTTGGTTTTTGGCCGTCACCATCTTGGTTATTGGCCGTCATCGTCTTGTTGTTTTGGCCCTCACCATCTTGAATATTAGAAGCCCAAAGTGACACAAGAGGGTAGAGCTAATTACAACCAAACGCTGAATAAAACATGTTTAAGGGGAACAAAATATTACAATTAACTTTGATGAACTGAACACATTCTGAGTGTTAACATCTTAAGACAAAAACAGGGCAACTCCCTGACTTGACAACACTGTGGCAGCGACCTGTCAATCAGAGAGTAGCCACACACTAAAGCACCCCCTGCTTCATGATACATTTGACTCTAAATGGGACCATGATTTACTAAATGGATTGGAAAAGGCTTGAAAATGGCAACACTGTTGGCTCACATGAAGAGGGTCCCGGGTTCCAATCCTGTGTCAGTGCTTTTTTTTTTTTTTACAAACATCCCTCTTGTTTGGGTCAAATTTGGGTTTGCAGACCCAAACAAACAACGTCTGCATCTAAAAACTTTAATTTCTTCTCCCATGTCATTATTCTTGCAAAGCCCAATCTGGGCACATAAAAGAACTGGCAATGGTTGCAAATATTTTTAATCATGCAATCTCAAGAGCATTACGCTGTTATCCAACCTTCTGTTTTCTTGAGGTTACAAGGTAATTAACCTGCTCAGGGAGGAAAACAACTTAGCAATCAATTAACTGCTGCTGTGGAGATGACAGGATTAGAAATAATTACAACCTCTCTCCGATTTTATATAACAGACTGCAGCCTCGCTGTAAACTTAGACACTTTAGGGCCACAGATAGGAGACGTTGCAGTTTGGCTTTTTTTTATTGCCGATTTATTAGGAACAAAAATATAGAATAGCACCAGGCTCAACCGTCAACCCTGGCTCTGAATACTGTATGAATGTATCACGCGTTCCTGAAGACATGACAACTATTATCCCGTACAACTTGCCGCAATCATCTCTCACCCGATAATAATGCTAATATTTTAAGAAAGCAACCTTCTTTTTTGCTTCGGAATGATTGTTTTTTACATTTTCTTAATAACATTTAACACATGATCAGCTGTTCAGCTCCAGCATCGTGGACCTCCTCAGGAACGGGAGCTAAATCATTTTCAGTAGCTCTGACCATCACTGCCACGACTTATCCCAGATGTTGATGCTGTTCCAAGACACTCGATCATATAATCCCATTTGTCTGCCTAATTTAATTACATCACTTATCCATAGTCAGTGTATTAAATTCATGCATGGGTCAGACTATACGATATTAGTGTCGTAACAATGTTCACCGACGTGTCAGATTAGGAGATTTTAGAGTCAGAAAGTCTTCTGATGACTTGGCCAAGAGACATGACTGAGGACATGTCGGCCCCTCATTGGGTGTCTTTCACCACGTGTGTGATGTCATCCTTACTTATCAATGAAAGGCAAATAAAACAACCATTCTAGGCTGTTGCATTACTGATATTGTGTAGTCTGATCCATTAAGCTGCCAGCCCATGTTCAGAGTAGCAAAGCACTGTCTTGACCGACCCCCTATTACCCCCTCATGTAAACACTGTTTGCACTGTTAGCCGCTAGCTGCCTAGTTGCCATGTTCCAAGCCACGAACTACTTTTACTCGCTAAAACAACAATGTAGCTGGTTATTTAGTAGTGTTGTTGATGGATTCAGATCCAAATCTTGAAATTCAAGTCTAAATTATTAATTTCTACATATTGTGTTAAATATGTATCTGTATTTTATTCATCCCATTTTAAGTCCTCTCACCTGCTCACCAGGCATTACGTTTGTGAGGGTTCAGGGTTTAGGCCTTTAGGGGGACATTGAGATTGGACCTTCTTATCCAACTCATAGCGACGACATATGTTACTCTTGAGTATTAAAGTGCATACAATGGTATTTTTAATTTATTATGGTTATAAGACACCTGAAATGTCAAGTGTAAATGGGTTTTTTGTCACAGTACATCAGCTATGTGGTCCCTGAGCGGATTTAAGAGCTTATTGTGAAGTGGACGAGCAGCCGCCAGCATCCATCCTGCCCCACATCGTCTCCGGGGGAGCGCTTACGGTGGTCACAGCAGGTGAGCGAATCCATATGTGGCAGAAATCATTGACGCCCGGTGTCCTGACCTTCCACGTGGAAACAGGTTGAATCGCTGCTGGTTTACCTTCTCACGCCAAGAAGAATCCAACAGTTCCCACCGGTGCACAGACCTGCAAGCAGTTAGGAATAGCGATGGCTTCCCCACAAAACGGGGTGGGGATTACATCAAGGCTGGAGGGAGTAGAGAAATGCAAAAACACCAACAGGAATTAATGCTAACTTCTATCTACGATCTCTAGATGACTCCCATTCAAAGCCACTGCATGTAGACACTAGCAGTCTATGAGGAGGACAATCACTACTTGTTTTGTTTTTTTGCTTTTAAAAAGGTCACTGTCCAGCAGCTGACTCTTAGCGCTCAAATGTCAGAGTGTTCCTGAATGCACCAGTAGCTTTCAAATCAGCCCTTGCTCCCTATTGTATAACCATGCAATGAAAAGGTTACTGTGATAGATTACCTATCTGGAGGAAGCAGAGGGTTTCAATAGTGCATTGAGATGAGTGGGAAGGCTTCCTGGAGATCATTCCTAAACATATGGAAATGAGTTTGGACTATGAACAGCAGTAATGTAAAAGGTGGACAATATGTGATTAAAAGTTCATTCAGCAACATTTTTAAATGGGGTATTTTTTAGATGTGCAGAGATGAGACACGACGTTCAGGTCACTCATTATATTGGGTCACTTGGACAAAAACTTGAGATTTTTAGAAAAAAGGTAATCATTTTATGAGAAAAAAGGCAAGATATTAGAATAAAGTCGCAGGATTCCAAAAAATGATTGCGGCAAAAACAGAATGACATACAGAGCTTCACCCAGTGGTTATTTCTTAACAACGAATTTATCGATTATTACAATGTTTTGTAATTCCAGATGCATATAATTAACTATTAATTTCCTTTTCCATCAATTGATTTATTCTGAATTTAAATTAAATAACACAACTTGTTTGATTAATATTTCAATGTTTTATTCAATCTTTTTCTCTTAAAAACAGAAATGTACCACGATAATAGATCATATTTGTCAGATGTCTGTTCAGAAAAATACTGGACCTCAAATTCAAGAGGATTTATGTTAGACAAAGAAAGATTCATTCAATTTTAACCCTTTCCCTGAAATGGAGAATCACCATTTTACTCTTATTCTAAACTCAATGCATTTATGCATCGATGTTAACTGAAACAATTTTCTGACTGCTACAACAAAGTGACCTTATTCTCCGCTCAGGTATTACTCCTCTATATATTTATATGCTAGATATTAAAAGAAAAGAGCAAGATATTAGCTATTAGTTGTTAGTTGTTGTATATTAATGCTCTGTTCACTCCCCTCTGTAGACTCTACAGTCCCACACGCCTCTCCATCCACGATCGGAGCTCTCCTCCTCCTTTTTCTGGCCTTTTCAGGACAAATGTCACTGCATATAAACAGTGCAAGCTGCTGGTTGTTGTCCGTGGTTGTTTTGCTCGCAGGATTTGCCGGTCGACCACCAGAATTTATACTCCGTCCTGAATGTCAAAGGCTAAAACGATCCGTTCACGTTGGAAACAATCTCTGTGTTCAGTTAAGCCCGTTTTGTGGGAGGAATTTATTTTCTC
Organism: Chelidonichthys spinosus; assembly: GCA_029853015.1. Classification (NCBI taxonomy): domain Eukaryota; kingdom Metazoa; phylum Chordata; class Actinopteri; order Perciformes; family Triglidae; genus Chelidonichthys; species Chelidonichthys spinosus. The sequence goes on along the minus strand of CM056843.1, from coordinate 5,675,087 downwards.
CAAGATTATATTTGTTTTGGATGTTTCACAAATAAGTTTCTAATGAAAGTCCGTGGAATTCTGGGAAGTGGTCGGGGTGGATAAACACAGGACTTTCACCCAGGAGACCGCAGTTTGTGTCCTGTGTGAAAGTCCACTAATTCACGCCTATAACTTAATTAAAGTAACAAGCGGACTCATTTTAAGCTAACCAAGTAAATTTGTTGCATTTTTTATTTTATTTTTTTTTATTTTAGTTGTATGGGAATGGAATGTAGGTGACAGGGTCGTTGTGATGGTTGGTCCAGTCTTTGATGGGTCCACCAGTCTTCAGGTTTGTGCCAAGCATCAGTTTGCATTTGTATCAGTGCCGTTCACAATGTCTTCTAATTCAACTGTAAATCAGCAGCTGGAGCTTCTGATTTAATCTGCATAGAAATGGGTTCCAACAAAGACGTTCATGTACACGTATGACACATAAGGGAACACGCATGCAGCGATCAGCAGGACACCTCATTAGTATTCTGTTTGAGGTGGCTTCAGTAAGGAGCTCTCATGAGTCACCGCACTCGCTCCTGATCCTCGTGGTGATCGGCGCTGCTTTGATGTGTCTTTGTCTCCGTGGCCACGAGGCACATCGGCAGGTTTCTGTGAGCGGCGTTCACATCACGACTCGAAAATCAGTCAGAGAGAAGATGGTCGCTGAAACCAAAAAAATTGAAACTGGGCTTTTTTTTCTTAGCTCATAAAATGTCCATGTTTTGGAGATACATCATACAAACAGATTACATGTATATAGTAGGCCTATATGGGTGCCAGCCCATTATCCTATGATCGCCTATCCGCCTGGTCAGAGACGGGACTTAGATGGAACCAACTGTTGAGTCAACCAGACTTTGGTTTAAACTAAAACTATGTGCAGGTGTAGGGTCCAAACCCCAGAATAGGAATACGTTTTTTGATGTGGAGTCAAGGCAACTTGCCCTCTTCTTGTCTCGCTACTTGTCGTTCCCACCTGGATGATGCGATAACATGTTTTGAGTCATATATGCTGTCAGCTGTTTTCTTTTGTTTGTAGTTCACTTTTTCTTAGTACAACTCTTGAAGTCCTTTGAAAGGAATGGGAAAGTAACTTGAACGCACTTCATTCTTGCATAGACAAGGGTATAAATCAGCGCCCCACAATTGTCAGTGCAGACAAGCAGCTCATACAAGAATCATTTACAGTTTGCAATTAACAAGTTGCAGCAACAATAACATTTAAATGTAAAGCAGGAAAGGTTGGCAATAACATCTGAGCCTGCTGGCTGTCATAGTCCAACTCAGATGAGGATAAATCATCTGGAAACCATGAATCTACGATATAAAATCTAGCACCCTTCCATCCAGAATATGTGGAGGCGTTTCACTGGAGATGTAATATATTTGACTTGCAGGTGGACCTAAGGGAAGGGTCAGGGAAAGTTATTAATTTTAATCCCCTGGGAACCATGAATGTCTGACTCAGAGCATCAGTGTGGGTGGGATGAAAGCCCACTAGAGAGGAGATTGTCTCACCTGTAGTGCTTCATGTTGCTCAGTAATATGGCACCTTTGTGATTTCAAGACGAGGTTTTTCCATCGAGCATATTCATTAATAAATGTATTGTTTCATTTTAATTAATTGATAGAAGATATGAATATGATTTACATTAACTTGTCATTTATATTTCTATTATTTAAAAAAACTAGATTGTATTTATATCATATGTTTTTATACCTGCACTGTTATCTTGCATGCATATCAGGCTGGAAACAGTTTTTTTTTTTTACTTGCTGGCTTCATGATACTGTTCCACGTCATTCTGATGGAGAACCTTGGATCAGTTTCCTGGCCGTGTTTTAAGTCATTAAGCCACACAAAGTCAGAAGCTCATTTGCTGCAGTTCAGTTCCAACTGGGGATTTATTTGGTCAGTTATTGGCCGCCATGCGGATTCTATAATCATTCATAATGATGTTCACATGATCTTCCCACATCCCCCTGCTCTCTGAATAAAACATTTATCCATTGCTAATAACTGCCATTAAGCCTCAAAACTCTTCAATTCAATGTTTAACCAAATCTCCTGGAAACCATCTATATTTCTCACATTTTATAGTCATAAAAATAAAAGTAAATTTGAGTGTTTTTGCGTCGCTGTAAAATCCGTGCCTTTTATGTGATTGGATTTTCTTTTCTGTATCTTGTTGAGCTGTTTTCACAAGAAGTCTTTTATATTCAAGTTATTTCATTTATGAGGACCAGCAGCAGCATCAGCTTCCTTCTGTTTACCTGTAATGTATTCATGTCCACACACGGAGCTGCTGTGCAGAGGACCAGCCCCCCCTACAGGCACGAGCATGAAGTGTCTCTGCAGGGTGTGAAAACACACCAACAAAACTACAGAGATGATATTCAATCCTCATCTAATGTAGAGAATGACTGGTGCTGGTGTGTATTCTGACTCTATACTTTTCTATACGTCCAGATTGAAATGTGCATCTGTGCTTTAAATGTTATAAATTAAAAACAGGTATATACAATATTAAAATCAATTTAAGGAAAACACATTGTACAGGAAAGATGCATCTGTGTTAAAATTTTATGCATATTGGGATGAACGATTGGGAAATTAGAGGACCTTTAAAGTGACACCGGCTGGATTGAACCTCTATGAGCCCCCCAGATCAGAAATTAACCCCTAATGAAGTTTTGTGGAGGTGTTTTCTTCTCTCTTGACCAGGGGTTTAAGACCACCAAAGCTCCGTTACCATGGTTACCCCCATGTTGGTTAGGTTTAGTAAAACCTGGGTCCTGTGGTTTTTGACCTGTCCACCAACCTTACGCAGACTTTGTGGACTTTTGTGAAACTAATTTGTAACACGTCAAGACCAAATGCACAAACAAGCGATTCCCCCGAAATGGAATTCAAAATGCAGTTTTCACGCAGAACTGAACTCTCAAACTTTTGGTTTGAAACGTGCTCAGACATCTCACGCCTTCCAAAGAAACGTAGAACGTTTTTTACTTTTCTGTGACTTTATTAAATCGTTGTGGTGGGATCTATACATGGGGCAGCGACTTCATTGATGAAGTGTCCGTGCTCAGGACGACTCCAGCACCATCAAAGCTGCCAATACAGTTTTGTTTTCCTCTGCAGAATCAGAAGATTCTTTAAGTTAATTATTCTTCATTTACTCGAACCCCAAAAAATGTTAGCTGAGCTTCCTGAACGCTGGTTTACATCGAACATAAACCTATTACCTGCTTTCTCCAATAAGAAGTTACTGAATTAATTTGAAAGCAATACTCCAAATGTAAAAAGTAGCCAGCAGCAGGGTAATTAATCATAAAGTGCAGCTATAGTAGGATAACCACATGACAGTATCTGTTGCTCACACACCACTCTGGATCCAAACAAAAAAATACTTGGGAGATAATAAATAATAAACAGTCCTCAGCCTGGAGCCATCCATCTTGACTCAAGGACTATAATTAAATATGTGCATGGAAAATGTCAGAGAGCCTCAAGAATCAGGTTGCTGATTATTCCTGAAGGTTTGACAGAGTAGATGTTAGAGGACCGAGCTGGGACTGGAAACCAAAACAACATTTCAAAGACGGAACTATGGAAGCCTGTGGCTGCCGAGATAAAAAAAAAAGGCCAATTCCGTGTGGGGACAATGTAATTGCACATGTAAATAACTGGCTATATAGTTAAACAAACTGGTTGACACATTTAGGGCCAAGTTTCTTTCATTGATAAAAATGATATATATTTGGAAAAATAATTGGAAATAAAACAATTTATTGATTTCTAATCCCCATCGGAAATTGTTATTTAAAGTTTTACTCATTATCTTGTGTTTTTGAGTTGAAATATCTTAATTTGTGGGCCTTTTCATGCAAAGATTGACATGAACTCAGAAGCGCTGTTTGTGAACAGGCAAGGCAGGCAACTGCTTGGGGCCCGAGTTGCCAGGGGACCCCGAGACTCGGCCCGAGGGCTGTTTTATGAATGTTAATTTTATATTTGATGCCAAATGTGCAGACAAGCACCTTGTTATTTAGTTAGTTATTATATTGTTTTTATTGTTCTTGACATTTATATATGCACATTTTGAATATAAAAAACGTTGGTTTCATACATCTTTCGTTGGCGTCAGATTATTTAGAAGATTATTATTGTTATTGTTTAGTCAGAAGGGCCCCACTGAAAACTTTGCTTGGGGCCCCAACAGACTCTAGAATCGCCTCTGCATGAACTGCGATGAATTTGATCATCATATCGTGAGAGAGGCATGTCTATCAGACCCCAGAGCAGAGCCTGAAACTGGTGGATGGTGCAAAGTAAGTTTCTTAAAAGCAGAGCAGGAAAACACACTAGCAAGCCTCAAAAACCAGAAACAACTAACCACAAAACCCTGTAGCGACAAAGACAAGGGAAACCACTAGAAAAGACCACAGCGCACGACCCAACACGACGGCATTCTCTGGCAGCCACAAGAAAAGCAGGCCTTTATAGAGGAGGTGATGATTGGGAACAGGTGTGCCTCCTTCCTGCAGAGAGAGAAGCCACGCCTCCTTCCACACAAGCTCTGTAGGAGAGCAACCAAACAAAAGGGAGGGGGAGAGAACGAAGAGCAAAACACAACAGAATCCTCCACACATTATTTCATTAATTCAGTTCAAATTATGAATTGATTGGCAGCCCTACTTAGGGTCCTTTACATTAAATGTGCTGAATTATTATAAGTTAAATGTATATATCAAAGTAAACTACCCTCATCAGGTATATAATTCTCTAAAATATATATATTCTTTTATAAATATTGATGCATTAGCATTTAATGTTGTAGCCAGTCAGGCTTTATGAGTACAGAACTATATATGGTGGCAGTATTGTACTTGCTTAGATGTTGTACTTTCTGCATGCAGTACTTGAATATATGTCCCTATAATTCTATTAAAAACATACACACTCATTCATGAAATTAAGACAACACTTTATTAGAAAGCAGTTCAATTTCACAGGTTTGGATTAGTTATCTTCTTGCTTTTTGCAAAAAGTGACTGCTTGTCTTTTTTTAGTATAGTTGTCACACAGAAAGAAAATAGTAGAAAATAACCAATGATATAGTCTGTCACATACAAATAAGGTATTTTGTGTTGTAGTTCCAAAGTCTGTCCACACGTAGGCGGTGGTGGACTTGGAGGCTCAGCAGGTTAAGGCAAATTAATAAATGGATTGAAACAGCTGAACATATTGAACACTTTGATTGTTGCCTTTTCACCATCTTCCATTCGTACCAGAGTCCAGTCATTTTTTTGTGTGTTTTTAATGAAGTTCTGCAGATGACTGAAATCTACTTGATCACAATGTGATTCAGTCAGTGTGGTTGGTTTCGGGAAGGGAATTACCACTTCACTGATTATATGAGTGACGTGGAGGTAGTCATGGTGACGTCACCCATAAATGAACATCATGCTGGATTGAAGAAGACTTGAAACAACAGATTGAAACCATAAACTCATGTTTACAATGTTTACTGAGTAATAAATCAAGAGAGAAGTAGGGCCATTTTCTCATAGACTTCCATGCAACCAGACTTCTTTTTGCAACCAGAGGAGTCGCCCCCTGATGGCCAGCAGAGAGAATGCAAGTTTACAGCTCAGACTTCATGTTTCAGAACCGGAGGTTGTGAAACAATACTTCAAACTGGAATACTAACAACTAAACAGCAGAGCAGGACTCTCCAGCTCTGCATGAAGAAGAACATTAATGTTTACAGCTACTACTCAACGCTGCGCCGAACTCCCTCTCAGCTGCATCAGTGTCATTAAAATCTCCTCCAGCCAGCTTCAGGGCCATTCAAGCTGATTTTTATACTGAATTAGGCTGCGGAATGCTTCAGGAAACAGTTAGAGGGTAATTACAGTTGATTGCAACTTGGACAACAAACAAACAGTTTATCCAAATGATCTTAAGCACTTAATTTGGAGGTCAAATTTAAAAGGGAATGTGCAGAAAAGTTATTAATAACCCCTCAGTGTGCATAAAGACTGTACACAATAAGGAAGTCAGCCTGTCAAATACAAACCCAAGTACTAGTAATCAGGAAGAATACTTTCAGGTTAAAATAAATGAAAGTACTGCAAATGGGCTGAAACATGCTAAACCACTGGTATAGTCCACTTATAAGCCTCTACACACTGTCCAATGTCTCCTCCTACACACTCCATGCGGTACCTGATGCAGCTTTTTCCCAAAATGACCTCCGCTCAAGGTCACTAGCAGAACGGTCTCCATCAGTGGATGGAGTTTGCTCTGTTGTCATGGAGACTCAAGTCCTAGGTCCTCAGAACTTACTGTGACATGTCTGATCGGATAGTTGACGGGATATATTTGGTGTAAACACATTTAATTTCTTATAAATTCTTCACAATAAAAGTATTTTTGCAGCTTATTCTTCCTCTCTGCTGTAATGCTTTATTAAAGAACAGCTGCTGAAAAAGCATCCGTTAATATGGTGATGAACACATTTAATTTTGTAAATAATTCAAAACAAGTCTCCCCTTATTTTTGCTTATTTAAGTCAAGAATAGCCACCAACACAGCTCTGTTAATTCAGTAATGTTTTCACAATAAAAGTCTCCTGTATTTTTGCTCCCATCTCCTCCCTGCAGTGTTAGTAGATGTGTTTTATTAAAGAATAGCTGCAGAAGCTCCACTATTTCGGTGACAAACACACTTTACTGTAAATTCTTCACAAGAAAAATCCCCAGTTATTTTATCATTAAAAATCTTTTATTTCGAAGCAGCACAATCAGGAAGCGTTGCGTTTTCCTCAGCAGTCACGGCCGACCTCAGCGTTCCTCCTCTCATCCTCGAGCAGGAAGTGATCTCGGAGCGTACGGACTCGATAGCATGATGGGACGACGACAGTCACACTGACAAAGACGAGCGGAGAGAGACGTCGACCTACAGCCGATATCGTTTTGTCGAACCGTTCCCGAGGTCTAGAATGAATCTCATGATGCAGCTTTTCATGATGCCTGATGTGGGTGTGAAATGACATGAGTGTGATGGAAAGCATCTCTGGATAACAGCCCTGTTGTCCCCCCGGTCCCCCCCACGGTCAACACCACGTCCTGTATTTGACATTATTTCTTGGTATTTCTTGGAGCCTTGGTTGCCCTGGTTACTGTGCCGGGGTGCAGCGGTGGCTCTTGTAGGTTCCCAGGTGGCGGAAGCTGCGGCCGCACTGCTGGCAGCAGTAAGGCGTGGCCCCGCTGTGGATCCTCTGGTGGGTGTACAGGTTCCCCAGCTCTTTAAAGCGCCTGCCACACTGGGGGCAGGCGTACGGGCTCTCGCCGGTGTGCACCCGCTGGTGTCGCTTGAGTCCAGATAGCACCGAGAAACCTTTGCCGCACTGGGGGCAGGGGAAGGGGCTCTGGGCCCCGCTGTGCACCAGCCTGTGGCTTTTTAAGCGGGCGGCGTGGCGGAACCTCTCCCCGCACTCCGGACACATGAAGGGCTTCTCCCCCGTGTGGATACGCTGGTGCTGCCGCAGGTTGCCAAGGTAGTTGAAGTGGCGTCCACAGTCCCCGCACTCGTACCCGCCCTCGATTTTTATCTCCTTCTTCACGGGCCCCGCTCCGAGCCCGACGCCGGCCCCTACTCCCGGGGCGTCCTCGTTCTGGCCCCCGCTGCCCCTCCTGGAGTCGGCGCTGCCGTCTCCGATGGCGGGCGCTGCTGAGCAAGCGGACTGCAGGGCCTGGAGAGCCTGAGCACCGGCAGAGTCAGAGTGTATCATCTTGACATGTTCCTCGAGGAACATGGAGTCGGGGCAGAAGGTTCCACACAGAGAGCAGATGTAGGTGTGGCCGGGAAACTGCCCGCCTGGAACCACAAACAGACATTAGTTCATAACAGCGTACTGGAACACAAGTCCAGAACCACACTGATTCAATTTACACAAAATATAGCACTGTTCCTCGTCTTTTGTTGCCATTTTATTCATACACGTTTATTATTTGATTGTACATTTTATTTGTGTACAGCTCCTCTGTTCTTTCCCACTGTAGTTACTAGATTTGCTTCACCCTCCGCCCCAAAAACACTGGTAATGTACTGAAAGACTGCTAGAGTTTGCAATCCAGCGGCAGGTGCAAAAAAAAACTAATTCTAACAGTTTATTACACATGCATTCAGTCTTGTTTTTGTCATTTTCACCATCATTCCGTTCCCTTCTCCTCCATTCTCACCCACCTGCCACAGGCCTGTCTGTGTTGCCCTCCAGAGGACTCCCGCCCCCCCCAGGGGAGTTCTGGAGCTCCATGGAGAACTCAGAGGCCTGGACGTGTGACAGTGGGGCCTGGGCCTCCTCCAGTCCTCCCCCCTCCCTCCTCGACGATGACTCGTCCGCCTCATCGTCGTCCTCTTCATCCTCCGTATCACCGGTCGGGGCGTCTTGACACTCAGGTTCCTTCATGACTGAGAAACATATAAATGTCTACATGAACATTGATCTCCAGAGGATACTCATTTCTTATTGGCATTTCAAGAAGGCCACTCCCACTAGGGAAAGAAAAAAACTGCTTAAAAGTAAACAATGATTATTAATAATAATAATAATAGTAATAAACAATTAACAGAAATTACGAATAAGTTAAGAAATACATTTTTATGGTAAAACAATACAAAAATGAGAGAAGTCCAAATGATGATGTAATAACTAATGTTTTGGTCCTATAAGTAATAAGAAAAGAGCATATATAGGAAATAAAATAATATTGTAATTATGATTTAGTATGAAATAATTTGAGCCTGTAAAGTTGGGGTGCTCACCTGGTATACATATATATATAATTTAGTTTAAATCAACTGAGAAAATAAAGCATGAAAAATATCTTATAAGAAGACCAGCTTGTTGTTATTACAAAAGGCGATTTTGGGGTAATGGTGGTACGCAGTTACCAATTAACGTATCTAATTGATGCTAAATCCTATAGTTAAGTAGTTATTATTTAATAGTAGTCACATATTTCAATTCTCAAAAACTGTCCAATACTATCTAAATCATATCCCCTAAGTCTTTCATAGTGAAAAAATGAATTCATTTAACATTTAACTGGTCAAACCCAGAATCGTCTTGCAGAGGAGACCCGATGCATTTATTTTTGTTTGTTTATCATTCCTAACTTTTCATGCATTTGGCTGCATTGGTCTTCCATAGAAACGCAGTACAACAACACCTCTGTTTACCTTTCAGGTCTGAAGAATACTCCATAGGTGCGATCCACTCGTAGTCGTACATCCGTTTGCTGCCCGAGGGGAGAATCCCGAAGAGGTCATCTGTGGTGGCCTCGGAGTCTCCGTGCCCAGGCCCGGAGCCAGCCATGCCGCTGTCTGGCCACAGGTTGAGGGAGTGCGGATCCGGATCCGGACGAGCCTCCCTGTCCCCGCTGGCTTGGCTGCTCTGGTCTCCGTCCATTTCGGCGCACCCCCTCGAGTTTTTATCCTTCATGAGGTAGTCGCAGATGGCATCTATGTTCTCCTTCTTCACGCCGGGCATGAGAGCCTTGGCTTTCCGGGGGTCGACACTGTTGTGTTTGCTGCCGGAGCCGAAGTCGTGTTTCTTGAAGCCCGCATCTGCAGAGGTCTCCATGCTGGGAGCGCCGGGGAAAAGGTCCCGACCGTCCCTCTGGGATGTTTCCAGTCTCGCCTTTAACACCTCGATCTCCTCGCTCTTCTCGCGCAGCTCCATTTTCAGCACTCGTATCCTGATGCTGACCATTTTGCGGATCTCAGACAGCGCTGTCTCCAGCACCACGGTGATGTTCCTGCCGAGGTGCTCGGTGATGTCGCTGACCGAGCACAGCAGCTCCTCGTCGTGCTCCAGCTCCAGGAAATCCCCGTCGGCTCGACTCGCTGACCCGGGAGGCTCCATGTAGGCGCCGTGGACTTCGGGAGACAGGCTCGTTTCAACGAAACTGTGGTTTCTTTTGCGACTCATATGTTAGCTTGGCTCCGAGCTCTATTTTCGGAAGAGTTTGGCTAGCTAAAAGCTACTCAACAAGCTAATGTTTGGATGATGTTGAAAGACAGCAGTTAGGTTTGACGGAGTAAGGCCGGATGTCAGGGAAGTGGGACTTCAAAATAAATGCACGATCATCTCACAACAGATGACTGACCGTGGCATGGACGAATAGACTTTTGTTTTGAAAGCAATAAAAGGAAGTACACGTTTTGATAGCAGATGACTTGACATTGGTACAGCAACAGCAGAGTTGCAGTAATGGCTGGAGTCGTCAGATTTCATAAGTAGCGCCCTCTAAAGTATACAGTAGGAAATTCACTGTCAGTTATAGCAATATTACTTTCTAATGTAGAGGATTTATACGTTGGAACTAAATTCCGTTATTAATTATTAATATATTATAAACCCGTGTTTTATAGATACATTAAAATCAATTAATAAAAAACAATTAACAATCAAAAATTTAAAATATAATACAACTTCTGGGTTGTACGGTTGTGAGCATTCCAATTTGCACGTGTTTTCCTTTCCGTTAAGTCATAAATGTTGGTAATCTATTAATAAATAATTATGGGTTTTATAAATTAACATACAACTATAAAAGATTTTTTAATCATTGTATAACATTTGCAGTAGTACATTTTGTATCCCACAGTGGCATGCATGTTACACTCAAGTTCATATTCAGCTTAATATACTGAGAACATTGAATGAAGAAATACTAACAAACAAACTGATAAATAAAGAAATGAATAAGGAATAATAAATAACCAATAGTTGTTGTTTAAAGATGGCTTTACAAAAATCTGGGGTCCATAACAGAGGTAAACTAAACCAATTAAACTCATGTAATGACAGCTCAGATCATAAATGGAGAAGAAGTGAGCAAACCAAACCTAACAGAATGAAGACAAAGGCAAAATAGAAGCCATTATTAGATTTTTAGATTTTTCAGTGGGAAAAAAGCTGTTATAAACCAACACTACCTGCTCTGCACCAAACCAACCCTGTCTCTTAAGAAAATCATCTTCCCATACAACTAAACTAGAATAGTAATCTAAATGTGTTTCCTCTCGGACTACAGTCACGTTTTTTTAACACACAGTTAATTTATGGATGTAAGTCGAAATAAGCTAACACTTGACTTTTGGTTTCACGCAGGAAACAAACAGCGGTTTCCTGGGTGAAAGTCCTGTGCTTGTTTGTACCACCTGTTCACCTAAACCAACTCTCAATAAACGAGACCAGGCTGACCAATCAGCAGACAGACGTTAAACCTCTGTTATATTTCCAAATGGCCGTGTACACAGAGTTGTGTATAGTTGTGTTCATACTGTCCACTAGAAGGACGAGCGTTGTGACGTGCAGTAGATTGCGATGTCACAACAAATTGGTGGTATGTCGACACGCACACACCCTCTCATGCAACCCAGTCTGGGTGTAGTTTAATTGGAAGTTTTCTTTCAAGCCCGCACTATGTTTTTGTTTGCAATAAAACACTTAAATTGAGGAAAAACATTGTGGTTGGACTTACAAGAAGTATGTACAATTAGGTTCAGGCCACAAAACCACTTAGTGAGGAATGCATCACTTAACAGCAACACCGATGTTCAAGGGACACGTGCCCTCGAACATCAGTCTCATGGTGGAAAGTCCTGTGTTTGTATGACCCACCTTTCTCAATATTTATTATATTTTATATAATACCAGCTCTGGCTGTTGCGTAGTCACGTGGATGTGTTTAATTTGAGTGTCCAACACAAAAAAGGATCCCAATTAACTTTCCATTCCACTGTTTTTGTCGAATGAATATCATCACTATTTCATGATCTGCCGTGAGACTGGGTCGTCTGATAACGAAATTCACATCACGTGTCTCCTCATGTCCGCATGCGTAGATGCAGAAGTATAACTTGAGCTTCAGAGGATAGCCGGAGAACAAAGTGGAGCATTTCACAGCTCTCGGGAGGTGGTGGGGACCAAACCAAAGCTAAAAGTGGAGTGAATATTTCACTTAAATCCATGGACACAATGATGACTCAAAATAAACGCTATGGCAGCTGTTTGTTAACATTTTCCCCACGACTAGAAAATAGTGTGATGCAGTTTTAAATAAATGATCGATTATTGAAGTCAAAGTTAACCTCATTGCATCATACTTTTATTCACACTCACATAAAATACTAAATAGTCATGTGGTTTACACCAGTTAGTCATCTGACAGCTCCTGTGTGGAGTCAAAGTGTAATAAAGTGTTATAGACGCCTTGCAGAATGTGCTGTGCTGAGCCATCACGTAGCCTGTGATTGTCCCTTCGCCGCTGTTATAAACCCCTGAGTGTCGCTCAGCTTTCAGAGCAACACTGCGGCTGTGACGCCGAGCCGACAGAGGAACTGACTGGAGGAAAGGAAATGCTGAGTCTGTTCCTGGGATGTTTCAGTGAAAGCACACACTCTGGATGAAACACTCACCAGGAAAAGCCCACACCACAACCAAACAGAGGAGAGTGTCAGAGAACATGAGAGCTCCTTGGTTATATTTGGGAAACAAGTTCAACTGGTCTTTATGTAAGAGCATCAATGGAGTGTCCCATTTAGTGATTTGGTAATGAAAGGAGCTTTATTTGTTCAGTGAGTGATTATTAACCTGAAAGCATGCACACTTGGATTTTTGAGGAGGGGTTGTAACGTTTCATGTTCTTACAAAAAGTCAATCAATTATATTGATATTTACATTGATATGAGATATAGACCTGTAATATGAATTTAAATATATTATGTATGTATATTTTTAAAAACCCAGAAGAAATAACACCAACCGAATGAATGTGAATAGGGATCAAGCCTGTCAGAGTCAAGTTAACCAAGGGGCCTAATACAGGAAATTCAGTGACTGTACTTCAAAATAAGAGATTACAAATCATGTTTGTATTGAAATAGTTTCTATAATTCGAAAACATTTTCTATCCCACTATGGCACACACGTCACTGCTGTGGCAAAATACCGGATTATAACAAATGCAGCACTACAGTTCCAGCTTAATATACTGAACACAGAGTAAAGTGAATACTGATGAATAAACACAAAATAAAGATAGAAAATACAAATAAAGTGAAAAAACAAATATAATGTTAGCTAACACCAATGCAAACCCACAACACAGAAATAGGGTTTGAAAAATGGGAATAAATAAATCAATAACACCACAAACACACACACGCTATTCATTTTTCTTCCTCCATGAGTTATATATATATATATATATATATATATATATATATATATATATATATATATATATATATATATTCAATTCAAAATATATTTAGAAAAAAATTGAAAATATATAAAAACAAAATTCATACAAATACTATCAACTCAACTCTATAACATTCGATTACAAAGCACAAGATCATTGTGTACTCTAATATAACCATATAGGCTATTAGGTTATTAACGTGGAGGAATTATGACAAAACCAACGTTTATAGGTAGCTTGAGTTCAGAAGCGTTTGTGAAGGGGCTCTTATTTTGAAAAGACGACAATCATCACGTTTCCTGTGCTCAGCTGAACTCTAGTTTGAGAAGAGTTCCGTCGGCCGTGCTGTGCTGGAGCATGTGACGGCGAGGTGTTGACTGATCACCGGGGAGCAGGGAGAGGACCGTACGGCTCTATCCGACATGTCAGTCAGGGCGGACCGAGGCGGCTCCGGGACGCGGAGAGAGAGCTCGACAGACGGCCAGCAGCACCGGCAGGTGGCGGAGAAACCAAGTCGACACAGCGGGATGGGTCTGTAGGCTGCTGCTGGGATTCTGTTACAGGAACTTCAGAGCTAGACTGCTATGATATTATGTTGTCATATAACGCATTATAAAAGGCCAAGTATTTCATTATTTGGGGGATTTCTAAATGAATCTAGTAGCCTCTATTAGTTTATAATATGTTCTCTGTATGATCCTAATTTATTTTCATATGGCCATTTGGATAAATTGATTAAGTTTTTATGGGTAACACTATTTAAAATGGACTATATTAGCATTATTTTAGCTCTTTTAGATAATCCATTAAATATTATTAAGATAACCTTCAGACATGTTTTGAGGCATATAAATATTGTCCTGACTAAAAGTCTAATCAGGTTCAATTGAAAATGAATCCACTCCAATTTTTCCTCGAAAAAATCTAGAATATCAATATTCAAATATTTTTTGGTTTCAAAAGTTTTTCATAAACACAATATGTTCTGCCAGCTGCATACTGGACCACAATTGGCTTCAAACCAGTTGTGATGTGACACTTCCTGGTGGTAGTCCAGGTGATAAACTGAGATTTAAAGTTATTAAAAGTTATACACATATATTTATGAGTGGAAGGGAACGTTAATAAATCACAGTCTGATATATGATTGGTCAATTAGCTCCAAAAAATCTCATTAGAATACCTAAGTGACATCATTATTAATGAGCACGTTCATGGGGGGGTAAAAAGCCACGCCCCCGCATGGGACCTTGTTTTGGAGTCCCATTGGAATTGTGCCATGAATTCCACACAATGTTTTTTCAATGTAAAAGATAACTTTACACATAAAGAAATTGTAGTAAGTTTGTCGTAGTATCGCTGAGTTTTGTCTAAATTCCATCTCTTATGTTGCGCTATGTACATAAGACATGGCTATTAGCTTGCCTTGCTAGCTAGCTAGCTAACTTAGCGACATTCCTTCACTAATGTATATCTTAGCTGATGTCTTTTATCCAGCGACATTTTTTCTCAGCCAGGAAGAGAAATAAGGAGTGAGGCCTGTTGTTAGTGTGAGTAACGCTACATCCTGGTACCGAACACACAGAGAGACGCCAATTACTGTCGGGTGTGTCCACTTTCTAATTATGTATTTTCACAGACCTATAATTAAAAGTTCTACGACAAAATGCGACTTTCTTGACTTGAAAATTCTCTTTCAAATTGACAAACATCATAGGTTGTTTCAATTCAAACAGGAAATATGGAAAATAAAAACAGCAATCACTGTAAATGATATATGAACAGTCAGTTGAGTCTGTTTGGGGATGTTGTCTTGTGTTGCTTCCATGTTGCTCACGTTGTCTCCTCGGTGTTTTAACAGTGCGTGGTTTCTCCAGAGACGCTGCAAGTCTGAAGAGAAATGTGTCAACATGTGAAGAAAGCTTCCCAACAGGTAACTCTTCTTTGGTTTGAGTTTTTATCTGTTGTTGTCACATTTTCCACCTTCATGTGACGGATGAGAGTATGGAGATTTTGGCCTCCGGCTACCTGAGATAACAGTTTCATACAGATGTCCTAAATGATTTTGGTCAACTCCATTTTCATTTGCGTGATTTCAAAACAAGACTTCTCCTTGAGGGAGATACAAAAAAACGACACAGAAAATAAAGAAAAAGGTTTAATTTCTCTGTACGGTTCTCTCTATAATGTTGTCTGACATGTATAATAATAATAATACAAATAATAATACTACTACTACTAATAATAATAATCTGAGCCTGTCAGTGGATAAAACAAGTCTTTTCAGTGGACCAGCCCATTTAGCCTCCGCCATCCACAATGCTCTCACTCAATATTGGACCAATTTCAACTTAGACACCAAAAATAGAAATAGTTCCACGTTGAAAATTACCCTTAATTGTATTTACCAAGCGGTCCCTGGTTGCTCGTAGCGACTGCAGCTGTTAAAAACACCTGCAGAACATGGCATCCTCCTAAGAGCCTTCAATTTAATTAGTCTGGCCACATTCAGCTAAAAATCACCAGTTAACACGGTCACTAGTTACACTGAAGCACCTGTTGCTCTGAAATGCTCGTCTGTCTGAATTCTGTAGAACTGTAATAGTTAACAATGTAACACCCAGACATCTTGATGCTGCTAACAGTTTTAATTCCATGTTCACGGCTGTAAAAGGGTTGATTGAGTCTCATGTTAAAATGACTCAACTTTACAGCAGAAATAAACACGTTTACAGCCTGATCCATGCCTCCAATTTTACACAACTCACCATTTATAGTATATATGGCCTTAAATAACAGCATAATTGAGGGCCTCTTTCTACTACCTTTCGCCCATTTTTGGATCAACCTGAAGTTCGGCTGCCCGCATTGAAAAGTATCTATTAGAGCAAACCAGGCACCTGAAGTCCTGCTGCTGGTTCTGGTGTCATAAAATCCTGCCTCTAGTAGCATCCGTCAACCTGGACTAGTCATAAGAGAACACCAGACCTGTAAAAGTGGAAGTCATGTGGGAGAAGGTGAAGTGGGATTATACCTTGAACCTGGAAGTCATTCATTAATCAGTCACACCGTGGCACTAGTTCACCTCATAGGAGCTTTGTTTAAAATCCTGTCAGCACTGTTGTTTACTCTGCATGTGTACTTTCTGTCCTAAAATAAATATGTCGGCGGATGAAGGATAACACGCTTTCAGAACCTGAAAAAGTTCTTCTCTCTGACCTTGATCGTGTTCAATTAGAATTTGTAGTTGAAAAAAACTTTATTGTAACGCTGGTTTAATAACATCACTTAGAAATGGCTCAGCTCATTCTTTTTTCTTTTGGCACACATTAACTAAGGCTGTGGCATCGAACAGCAGCTGACTCTCCTCATGGAGGTGTGTTCTACTAGCAGGGATGACGTATTTTTGTAAATTAGCATCACACTGGTTCCCTCTATTTTCCATTGGCTTTTGGATTATTATTCTGGATATTATTATCTTAACAAATCAAAGTGTGAATCCGTTCAATTCAAGAATCACAATTCAAGTTTTTGCGTTTTAAATGTCTTTTTTCTTTGTCATTTTACATTTTAAATGTGCCTGTTTTGTTTCCTTTTTTAAGTTTAATTGTGGTCTGATTATTCCTAGTAGTCTAGTCTTTTTATTTTGTAGAAGAACGCTTGTGTTAAACACAGAGCTAATTCAGGCATCTAACTAAAAACCCATTTACTTTGAGAAGAGGGAAACATGCTGACTCATTTCCGGGTTTTGGACTCTTTCCTGCACTACTCCACTGCAGCTTACCCTTTAAAAAAGTATCGTTATTTTGTCTATTGAGGGTTACAGGTATAAAATGTTTTATTTTGTTGAGTTGTTCCCAAATATTTCTAACAATTTTGAATGTAATAATTTGAATAAAGGTAACGGTCGCCTGTCAGTGATGTCAGATCATTGTAGTCGATCTGCCAGAAGCTCTCATGAAGTCTTTTAGGATGCACTTTTTAAATCTTGGTGGTATGTATTTTAACTGAATGAAGGATCCAGTTACATTAGAAACAAGCTGAGCAAACACTCAGCCCCCCACAAACTCACTAACTATGTTTGGAGGGGGAAGGATTTTCGAGGATAACTTTTTCTCTTGACGTATCACAAATTAGTTTGAAGAGTCTGGAAGTCCACGTGGAAAGAAGTGGTGGTGGTGCTGACTGATGCTCATGTCCTGTTGGAAACACGCAGTTCTGCTGCCTAAACAGAATAAGGGACTTTTTTAAGGAAAGTTAAGATAATAATAATAGTAATAATAGTGATAATAACCAATGTGGGGCAGGAAACTTAGTGAGCAGGAGACGTGACATTGTGACGGTGTTGTGTGTGTTCAGCTCTGCCGGTGCTGCTGGATCTGGTCCGGGGTCCCGAGTGTCTTCCTGCAGACGAAGACTCGCAGGAAATGCTGCGAGGGAAACTGCGCATTCTGCAAGCCGACAGCACCGAGGTCAGCGCTCTGTTCACGGTACGGCTCTGGACACACACACACACACACACACACACACACACACACACACACTGGACACACACACACACACACACACAGACACACACTGGTTACCACATTCAGCTCTGGCATTTTAAGCGGGACAAAAGTCCACTTCCTCCATGAGTTATGAATGAATCAGATTGTAAATGCTGTTTGGATGGCAGTTCTGCATTCTAGTAGCCAGACAGCGTGTTTTTTGTTGAAAATGACTATGGTTAAATGGACACTTAAAATAAATAGACTAAAAAATAAAAAGACTGTCCTTTCCTTTAAGCCTCATCCTTCATAGAGAATAGTGGTTGTAGTTTCGATTCATTCATTCACGTCAGGGAAAAAGTAAATATGCGGAGAAACGTCAACACATCTTCACATTCTGGTGATGATGTTTGTTCATTTTCTGACTGTTAGACATAAAATTCTGTCCAGATCTTTCACACAAGTCAGAAGGAAATCTAATTTCTGAAACCATTTTCTTGTCTCCGTCCACAGGAGCTGTCTACTCATCTCATCTCCATCAACAGTGAAGAAAAAGTTATTTATGTGACATTCAAGACATTTGAGGAAATATGGAAGTTCACCACATATTACACAATAGGTATGTTTTTAAACTTAAGTAGTTGCAATCAGGCAAAAGTGCAAAAACATTTTTTTTTTAAAACAATTAAAGTAAGTATAGTTCTGCAGGAAGGAATGTAGGAATGTGCTTTATGAGCTGTGGTATACTGATAGGACTGCTAGTGCTACTGCTGCTAGTAAAGATGCTAGCAGTCATTCATCACGTCTCCTCTCCTCCAGGTTTCCTGGGTCGGTGTATGGAGCATCTGTTGCTAGACCAGAAGTTCTGGCTCAGTTCTTTGGAGGACGACATCTCAATACAGGCTTCCATCCAGGAGGAAACTCTCAACCTGATCTTAAAGGGCATCCTCATGCAGGAAGGTGTGTAAAAACTAGATTTTCAATATTTAAAATGACCTCAAAATGATCTGGTTAACAAAAACAAAAAAAAAAGAATAAGAGTAATAAAAGATACATGACATGCTGACGTTTTACATGTGTGTCCTCAGGCTCATTGTTTGCCAGTTGCAGCACCAACCAGATGTTCGACAGCTCCACCTCTGGAGGAGACCTGTACCTGGAGCAGGGAGACATAGCCCAGTTCGAGCCTCCCTTCCTGGGCTCAGGGTGGACCGTCCTCTGCCTGGCTGACGGGGCCCGAGGGACCACACCCAAACCTGCTCTAGAGCCCGTCGTCCCTTTTCATCAGTGAGTCCCATCCATCCTGCCTGGGCTCCACACAGTCAAACACAAGTACAGGAGTGGATATGAGGCGCTCACATGATCCCGTCTGTCCACAGATGGTTTCTAAAATCCTGTACGGAGAGCATTTTGGTTGGTGATGGGAAACCCTCCTGTGACTTCCCTCTGCAGTTTGGTAGGTGCAGTCAGGAAGTCAGCATTGACAGACAGGCAGGACGTCCAGTTATTTTCTTTGGCCCAACTTTTTTGATTGGATGGACTTTTTACAGTCCTGCCACGGCCACAGATGACATTTTTTTTAATGTTTTATGTCTGAGCATTTCATTTATTCATTGCTATCAGTATGTTACGAGGATGCAAACAGAAAGTGTTCCTGAATAGAATCACCTACTCAACCTTTAACTGCAATGGGAATCAAATATAAATTAATATATATTAATTTTAAATATATATTTAATTTGAATATTGTTGCGTTATTGTGGGTAATTCCATATATTTTTGAGGGATCAGGCTGTCCTACTTATAATAATAATGATAGTGAACGTGTATACAGATGCAAGGTGCGTTGCCAGTTCCCACTTCCCAACCATAGAAAGATATTATTGTAGACAAACAAGAAAATAATTATCCAGGATCTTTTGGACTCAATTTTCTTTTTATGTTAAATAAGTTTATGGTTGTTCAATTT
This sequence comes from Chelidonichthys spinosus, assembly GCA_029853015.1. Lineage (NCBI taxonomy): Eukaryota > Metazoa > Chordata > Actinopteri > Perciformes > Triglidae > Chelidonichthys > Chelidonichthys spinosus. The sequence goes on along the minus strand of CM056843.1, from coordinate 5,655,326 downwards.
GATTGTTAAAATACTTCATGATAAGACATAGTTTGGACAAGATACAGATCATTTTCAGATTGCAAGCTGAAGGTATACTATTATTATTATTATTATTATTATTTATTATTATTATTATACATTATTGTATTGTACATTATTCATAGTTGTTATAGTTCTTCACCATGTCATGGGTTGCCCTCGGTACTCGGTTTGGTTCCTCTGTGATATTTTATGGTCAGTGTGTACTAAACAGCATTAAAAACATAACTGACATTTCCTCCTCCTCCTCGTTCAGCCAGAGGAACCTGTCTGGTCACGGTGGAGTACGACGCCGAGGGCCCAGATGAGCTGAGCGTGGCACCCGGGGATCGCATCATCATCGTGGGACTTCTGGTGTCTTGCTTTGATTGGTTCACAGGGAGGAAGGAGGCGACAGGAGAAGTGGGTCTGGTCAGAACAAGCCTGGTGAAACCGTCTGCTGACATTTATGAGTGAGTGTATCACCAATACTACTGTGTAATAAAGTATTATTATTACAGTAGAGTTTATGAAATGCTGCATCTCATTCTGCAGCTCAGAAGATATTTTTTTGGACGGAGAGGACGGGGCGTTCTTCTGTCTGCAAGAGGACAAAGTCATAGAGGAAACATCTGCATTATTGAAGAAGACATCTCAAAATGATACTGGCCATAACTACAAACTGGGTGAGACACAAAGTCACACTGATTCAACAGATTTGTATCAAGAGTCCAATAAACAAATCCAACAAGTTATCAAAAGTAGATATTTTGTCATTTTCTATGAAAATAATCCTAGAGTCAAAAATAATTCATGTTACCATTTCCTGTTACAAATGACATGACATTTCACAACATCATGTTCATTCATCTAGGGCTTTTATTGTGGAGGGTAATGAAGGAGTTTAAAAATACCATGCATCTAAAGCTTAACCCACGGAGGACTGGCACAGCATTCAGATGGACATTGACATGATTTAATCACGAGTAGTTGAGACTTACGGGTGTTTTCTCATTCTGTTTCTTGTGCTTTGTGTTCAATCTCAGATGTGATCAGCTACCAAGACTCTGAGAAGGAAACCTCACGTAAGTATTGCCACCAGTACATTTATTTTGTCAAAGTATCCCGCCTCCTCTATATTTCTGAAGTTTCCCCTCCGATGATTCTTTTTCAGTCAGCTCTTCAAGCAAAGTGGATCCTCAGCTGACGGAGCTGAAGGGAAACATTGAGAGGATTCTTGATAAAGGAACAGACTCGTTGCCAGATCCCGTAGTGATGAACGGGACTCTAGAGGACTCAGTCCAGGCCACAGAGGCACCAAACCCGAGTCCTCCCTGTTTCACCGCCCACCCGGTTGTTGAAGGAACCACCAACACGGAGAGCTTCACCCCCCTCTTCTCTTTCCTGGAGGGCAGGGACTACAAAGTGGAGTTCGGTGCCCTGTATGGACTGACCCCCGAACTCCTCGCCTCCTCCACCTTCACCGGTCATTCCAGTGAAGATGAGCTCATTGCCTTCCTCGGCGTTGCCAGGGAAACGGCCAGGAAGAAGCGGCTTTTTTGGTCCCAGACTCGTTTGTGCTTCCTGCTGGGTAAGCTCTGCGCTGGGAGGTCAAAGTTCAGCCAGGCCCGGGTTTACTTCGAGGAAGCCCTCAGCGTGCCACGGGAAGGCTTCGCCGACCTCCGGCTGCTCGCCAGCGTCTACGCCAACCTGGTCGCCATTTACCTTCTGCAGAAAAACACTGAAAGCTTCTTCGCCGTGACGGAGCGACTGGTCGCCTTGCTGCTGGGGATCCCGGACTGCCTGGAATGCTTGAAGGACAACTCCGCCCTCAAATACATCCTCAAGAAAGCCGTTCTGTCGCACAACAAGATGGCGGAGGCCAGAGCTTGTCATCTATTGGCCAAGCACCACTGGACTCGTGCTGAGGGGCCCTGCGTCGTCCCTTATCTGGAGAGACTACTTGTTCTTTGCTGTCAAGCTCAAACGACATGGGGCGTCTCCCCCAGTCATGCGTACCTCACCCTGGGGAGGCTGTACGGCCAACTCAGCCTCCCCCACCTCAGCGTCAGTTCGGCCAGGAGAGGGTCTCTGCAGCCCTCCGCTACGCTGGCGGAGCGCCTCAGCAGCATGCTGCTAGTGCTCGACAATGTCAACAAACTGTATGGGATCCCAGAGCAGGACGCCGCCGTCCCGCCTCAGGTGGCGCCATATTTACACCGAGCCCTCCTTTCTACCAAAGGAGGAATCCATCGGCACCACATCATGAGCCACCAGCTCACTGTTTGCCTCTGCCAGATGTTCTGCCAGAGCAGGATGGTCGGACACGCCATCCGCCACATGCACGCCCTCATCAACAGCAACAGGCCGTCCTCCCAGCGGCTCCCCGCCTCCGTCCCAGACAGGAACGCTGCCCTCATCTGGCTGGCATGGCTTCACGTTGACTACGCTCAGCCGGATGTGGCTTTGGAGATCCTGGACTCGGTCCTGGCTTCGATGCCAGAACACTGCACTACCCCTCAGGAAGGTCGGTGGGTGTTTATGACTAAAATAGTTACAGAGAGACTACATTTACGTGCAACACATTTTGTACGTAACTGTAGTTTACATGCTAAAATACATACTTTTTGTTTCTGAGATAGCAAGCTAGCTAACTAGCTAGCAAACTAAAGTAGTCCCTAAACAGATCCCTGTGGTGGAAATAAGCTAAGAGTGCACAGGACAACCATCTGTTGTGAGACAAAAAGGATAAAAGTGACCTAACTGCCAGTTATTTGTGCTCATTTGCAGAGTCCACTCCCTTCTTCAACACTCAACCGTGTTATGATCATTTTGACTCAAATGTTTGTGCTGCTCTTTACTAAGGAGGCCATTAAAAATGTGAACATGTGATTGGTTGACACAATAATTTGCCTCAATTTAGAGGCAAACAACCATTTTACTTCATCACAGTTTAAGTTCATGTGTTTAATTTGACACAAAGGTGTGGTCCTCAACATGCGTGGTGTGGCGCTGCGATGCATGGGTGACCTCCGGAGGGCAGCAGAGAGCTACCAGGCTGCTGTGGACATCTGCCAGGAGTATGAGGACATGCCCAACTGGGCTGTAGCTCAGGCTAACCTGGGTAAGATAACCTCAAAAGAGACATCAACAGCAAAAATATTGTTTTTCACACACTGGTCAGTTTTGAGCTTGTTGCTTTCACAACATTCCTTTTTAAAACTAGTAGGGGAAAAAATGTAAATAAGGTGTTTATTTTACTACTTTGTCTATTTGTGTCTGTAGGTTTTTTCTAAATTCACCAAAAGTGACCACTAGATATTGTCTCTTTTTCATAACATTTCAGAAATAATACAAAAAAGAATTGTCTTAATGCAAGTCATCAACTGGAGAAGTTCCACGGTGATGAGTTAAATATTCCGCTGTAGTCCTGTGAGCTGACTCTGCTTCTTCCTCCTGATGAAGGGCTGCTGTGCCTGAAGGCCGGAGCTAAAGGCCTGGCCCAGAGACACCTCACCGAGGCCGTGCAGCTCTTCTCCGAGCTCCATGAAGAAGGTCACGAGGCCAACTTCATCACGGTGCTGCTGGAGCTGGGTCAGCACTATGTGAAGCAGCAGCAGCTGGACTTCGGGAAGGGATGCTACGAGTGGGCTCTGCTGCTGGCCATCGGCGCCAAGCTGTTGGACTGTAAGTGACATTCGCTCCGTTGCATGTTTGTGCCGTTTTATTGCTTTAGTAAGCCGGACTGTCCCTCTCTGCCAGGCCAGCTCGCTGCCACCAGACACCTGTGTCGTCTGTACGGCAGCGAGAGTCCAGACCAGGCCCAGTGTATCATCTACAGCCGGCACCAGGTCCAGCTGCTGACACAGACGGGGGACAGAGGACGGGAGGGGGACGCACTGGAGGCCATCAGCCAGCTCTACCTCACCCTCGGCACAGAGAGGTGCCTCATTCTCTCTCTTTTCAATCACTTCTTAAAACACATTTTAACAGGCCGCTTTTATTCATTTTACTTTTGCACTCATTGCATTTCTTTTTTGTTTGTATTGTATTTTTATTTTTCTATCCTTGGTACTTTTCTATCAGTGTTTTGTCATGCTTTTGTTTGGCCTCGTTGTTGTTATTGAGCCTTGTGTCTCGCTTTTGCTTTGTCTGTCAAATCACTTTGTAAACTTTTGTTTCTATATAAAGAAAGTTAGGGGTTCAGTATCTTGCCCAAGGACACCTCGACATGCGGACTGGAGGAGCCGGCTGATCTTCCAATGGGAGGATGACTTGCTCTCCCTAAGATGGGTTTAAGTTTAATGTTTGTAGCAATAGGACTAATCTAATCTGTGAATGTTTTCAGGGCCTACAGGGTAGCTCTCGATTACACCAAGAGCAGTCTGGGTATTTTCATCGACCTGGGCTGCAGGGAGAAGGAGGCATACGGCTGGCTGCAAGCCGGGAAGATCTACCAGCTGGTGGACCAGACCGAGCTGGTGGACCTCTACGTTCAGGTCTGAGAGCAGCTGTGTACACATTGCAATCAACATCAGAAACAACTAACTATAGTTTATTATTAATAATAATAATAATAATAATAATAATAATAATAATAAAAATAATATTATAACTGTTTTTGTTGATGTCATTAGGCAGCCCAGGACGTCGCTCTCAGTACAGGAGACACCAGGTTCATACTGAAGCTTCTGGAAGCTGCAGGAGACATTTTCTTCAACAGCAGCCAGGACCGGGACAAGGCTATCACCTTCTACAGGGTATGGTCTATGATCTGGAGGAAACACTCTATACTCATTTTAAACATCACTTCTCAGGCCCTGATCACAGAGAACAGCCTTGTCGAGCTTTGAACGATGAGAATTTTATGTTACGATTCTCCTGGCCGTAATAATTGTGATTCACAATAGTATCCCAATAATCAGAAAAATACACGTTCAACTCTTAACATAGCATTGAAACATACTGGTCTCACTTTACATTTTGTTAAAAACAACACAAATATTTTAATTGCATCACAGATAACATTTGGTGGATCTCAAGTCACTAATTTATGATTATCTGAAATTCACCACCATCAACTTTTTGATTATGAAGCCCATAAAAAAGTGGAGGTTTTGGGTTAATTCAATTAAAAACCCTACAATCAACTTGTGGCTGTTCCAACCACAAGTAGGAAAAAATAAGAAGGAAGTGGGTAAATAGTAAAGTTCGCCTCTTGGTCAATTTCATTGGCTGCCTGGTCCAAGTGTGACATTGACGAGCGGTGTTAAAATATCACCCTTTATTTTAATATATATTTCACCATGAAGCAGCCTGATTGTAATATCCCCTGTATCTCTGTGTGTTAGGACCGGGCTCTGCCCATCGCAATGAAGAGCAGCAGTGTGCGTTCCAGGCTGAGGTTGTGTAATAAGTTGACTGAACTGATGCTCAGTCTCAAGCTGTATGGAGAAGCTGTGGAGTTTGCTCAGACTGCACTGGACATCAGTATCACTCTGGGTACGGACAACCTCCAACACTAAGTTATATGTACCTGCCATACATGAATAACTGTATCTACCTTTGTGTTTGGTTGTACACACAGGTGAGAGTCTGAACGAGCGGGTGGCCTACCATCGTCTGGCCTCTCTCTACCACTCTCTGGACCAGTACGAACTGGCTGAACACTTTTACCTGAAAGCCCTGACCCTCTGTCCAACACCTCTGCTGTTTGATGAGGAGACTCTGTACTATGTGAGGGTGTACCAGACACTGGGGGACATCATATTCTATGACCTGAAGGTAAGGGGTTCAATGATAGCCACCTACACAATATGTGGAATTACCCAAATATCTTACAATATCAGTTGAAAATAGTCTCTCTTGATCTGATTTGCATTTCATTTTCAATTCTTGCCAATGTGAAAATAATGGCCGTACATTTTGCTGTCTATAGGACCCTTTCGATGCTGCAGGATACTACCACCTGGCTCTAGCTGCAGCCATGGATCTGGGCAACAAGAGGTCTCAGCTGAAGCTGTGCACCCGCCTCGCCACAATCTACCACAACTTCCTAGTAGACCGGGAGCTCTCCCTCTTCTTCTACCAGAAGGCGAGAGCATTTGCTGCAGAGCTGAACGTGAGGAGGATTAATATCTCGCCAGATCAGCAGTATGGAAGGACATCACAGTACAAGATTACACAATAGGACACTTGAAAGCTTTTTTTACTCAAGAGAAACCTAACTTTTCCCTTGGTCCAACAAAAACAGCAGATGGCTGGATGAATGTTCATTTTTGGTACAGAAAAAAATATGTTTCATGAGAAAGCTAATGGATTATTATGCCGTAATCATAAAGATAACAAATTCAACTGATTCCAAAGGAAAACCCAACTTTAAGACCTAAGGAAGAGGACAAGAACTCCATTCTAATAATCCATTGAATGAAATGCTGATTTTACTCAATGACTCATAAACACAAGTAGATCATCTGCATATAATGAAATTTTACGACGTCAAACTTCCCTTTTCGAAACAATGATGACGTACGTTTATGTGTGTATGCAGTTTGGTTGAGTGCGACACCTCGTCAAACTGTGCAAGGGCATTAACCACCAACAATCGAGATTGCAACCTAAAAAAACAAACACATGACATAAGTTCCCAGGTTCGACTTTTATGCGTTGTAAATGGAAGTTACAAACAAACATTTTTGATCAGTGCAGTAGTGGTTAACGTGTTTAATAGCTTGCAGGCACAGACGCCGCCGGTGTTTTCGTTTAACGGGTGACTGTGGTAACTGGTGACTCTCAAATGCGTCCGTGGTTGCTCGTAGCGACGGCAGCTGTTGAAAACACCAACAGAACACAAAGGTGACCTTGTAAAATTCAATCTATTTCAAAACTCTACTCCTCCATGTTTATTATATACGCCAATAATTTACCTTAGTTACTACGAGCAAGTTCCAGTTCGCTCACACAGTCTAGTTAAACTGAAACACGTGTTACTCTGAAACAGTCGTCTGTCAGAGATCTGTAGAACTTGAGTCACTGTTGGAATAATGAGTCTGACAACTCATACGTTGAACATACATTGTGATGCAGTTTTAATTCAATGTTTAAAGCTCGCTAACTGGCCTGGGTGGCTGGGGCCAAACACCACTTGCAGGCGCATATTTTTAATGATGTTGCCTGATGCCCAGAAACTACCTAATAGGCTATACAGCGTGGCAGCTGGCTAAACAGAAACGCACAACTGGTGTCTTCATGTTTCTTTTTGTCAAGTTAATCACCTTAAAAGGAGAAGAAAAGTAGTTCATAATTGATATGGTCTATCAGAAATGTTGCTTTTATAGAGAAGCTAAATCAACCTTCTGGTGTTCCCCATGGGACCTTATTTTGAGAAAAAATATGTATGGTAAAACATTTTCTCATCCTGTTTGTCAATGTTTGTCAATTTTAAAGATAATTTTGCATGTCAATAAAGTTGCATTTTGTCCTAAAACTGTTGCTGTAGCTGCGATGTGTGTTCAATACCAGGATGTAACGTTCCTCATGCTAACAACAGGTCTCGCTCCTTCTTTCTCTTCCCAGCTGATAAAAAGAGTCGCTGGCTCAAAAACATCAATAAGACAATGTTACATTAGTGATGGAACGTAGCTACGTTAGCTAGCAAGACATGCTAACGGCTGTGTTGATGACATATGTTGAGCCTCATGAGAGCTGTAGTTTACTGAGCGTTTTCACACAAAACTGAGACGTTCTGGCAAAATTTAATTTTAAAATGACAAACGTGTCATTCCTGGCACATTTCAAACAGGGACCAAAAAATAATTGTAGTACCTCGCAGATATTTTCTGAAATAAGGTCCTGTGGAAAATACCGGAAGGGGTGTGACCTAGCCTCTCTAGAATTTACTTAAACCATGTTATTTTCCAAAACTATCAGAAATCCTGTTGACAGGATTTCTACACTGCTGCCTCTAATAATACGATGTGACACCTGCTGGCTATGCTAGTCGGTTTCTCAGCATGTAGCGTACCTGAACAAACAAGTCTCTGCTCTAGTTGGAAACAAGACTTTAAATGAGCGTAGGAGCAGATGTGGCTCTACTCTCATGAAAGACGATGGAAATGTCATTATAGGATTCTGTTACACTAATGACAGACAGTTGATGACCCATACTGCACCCTACACTCAATTAGTCTGCAAGAATTCAACAGCCCAACATGTTGAATGATGACGACGAATTAGTCAAAGGGTCCTCTGGAAGCGTCTGTTTGGCCACGAGACAATGTGAAGTCACTGTGTCTGCAGAGGGCGAGAGAAAAGAAATAACTAGGTGTCTGGGTGAGGTCTGAATCCTGAGTCTGGAGCTGTGACGTTGAGTGAAAATCTATTCTCCTTCTTGAAATCATAACTGAATCAATGCATACACACATGGATATCAATCTAAGTGACTTACACTTCCCGTGTGTGTCATCATCGTCCAAACGTCTGCTTGGAAATCAGGTCAAAAAAGACTCCTCAGAACTTGCCTGAGAATCTTCACATTTTTAAGTTTGTAGACAGTGTGTACAGTGTGTACATAATTGAAAATTTGGCAAACTTTTGATGGTGTCAATTTAAGTGTAAACAAATATATGCTAAAATATGCTTTTATCGTTGCATTTGTTCCAAAATAGATCTATGTGTGTTATATAAAACAAAAGTTTTGACTTCCTGAAAAGTTGAAGGAGCTCTCACACAGAAGAAAATAAATCAGAGATCCACTATAAAATACAAGGATGCTGCTCTGGATGGGATTTCAATTACAGGAGAAGCGGAGAGCCAGCCAGGCAACTGTGGCTGTAATTATTACATTCTTATGGCATGCCATGAAATTTAATCTATTGGTTTTGTGCTGAGCGGCACGAATTGTCCATTTTTCTTTGTGTCGCTCGGCACGACTTCTTCCGTCAGTCAGGATGAGATTTTTCTACAAAACCAAAGTTAGAAACCACTTAATTAGGTTTAGGAAAAACCTTGTTGGACCCGTTCACCGCTCGAGCTGCCAAGCATACGTAGTCATTCATCCATCCATCCATCCATTTTCTTCTGCTTATCCGGGACCGGGTCGCGGGGGCAGCTGTCTGAGCAGGGACACCCAGACTTCCCTCTCCCCGGACACTTCCCCCAGCTCCTCCGGGAGGACCCCCAGGCGTTCCCAGGCCAGCCGGGTGACATAGTCACTCCAGCGTGTCCTGGGTCTTCCTCGGGTCTCCTCCCGGTGGGGCATGCCTGGAACACCTCGAGGAGGCGTCCAGGCATCCGATGCAGATGCCCGAGCCACCTCAACTGGCTCCTCTCGATGTGGAGGAGCAGCGCCTCTACTCCGAGCTCCTCCCGTGTGACGGAGCTCCTCAACCTATCTCTAAGGGAGCGCCCCACCACCCTGAGGAGGAAGCTCATTTCGGCCGCTTGTATCTGGGATCTTATTCTTTCGGTCATGACCCAAAGTTCATGACCATAGGTGAGGGTAGGAACGTAGATTGACTGGTAAATTTACCACGACGGACCGATACAACGACCGCATCACTGCAGCCGCTGCACCGATCCGCCTGTCAATCTCACGTTACATCCTTCCCTCACTCGTGAACAAGACCCCAAGATACTTAAACTCCTCCACTTGAGGCAGGAACTCCCCCCCAACCTGGAGGGAGCAAGCCACCTTTTTCCGGTCGAGAACCATGGCCTCAGATTTGGAGGTGCTAATCCTCATCCTGGCTGCTTCACACTCGGCTGAAAACCGCCCCAGGACATGCTGGAGGTCCTGGCTCGAAGGAGCCAACAAGACCACATCGTCCGCAAAAAGCAGGGATGAAATCCAGTGGCTCCTGAACCAGATCCCCTCCGGCCCACGGCTGCGCCTAGAAATCCTGTCCATAAAAATAATGAACAGAACCGGTGACAAAGGGCAGCCCTGCCAGAGTCCAACATGCACCTGGAACAGGTCTGACTTACTGCCGGCAATGCGAACCAAGCTCCTGCTCCGGTCTTACAGGGACCGAACAGCCCTTAGCAGAGGGCCCCCGACCCCGTACTCCCGAAGTACCTCCCACAGAATGCCACGAGGGACACGGTCGAATGCCTTCTCCAAGTCCACAAAACACATGTGGACTGGTTGGGCAAACTCCCATGAACCCTCGAGCACCCTGCGGAGGGTATAGAGCTGGTCCAGTGTTCCACGGCCAGGACGAAAACCGCATTGTTCCTCCTGAATCCGAGGTTCAACTATCGGCCGAATTCTCCTCTCCAGCACCCTGGAATAGACTTTCCCGGGGAGCCTGAGAAGTGTGATCCCCGATAGTTGGAACACACCCTCCGGTCCCCCTTTTTGAATAGAGGGACCACCACCCCGGTCTGCCAGTCCAGAGGCACTGTCCCCGACTGCCACGCGATGTTGCAGAGATGTGTCAACCAAGACAGCCCCACAACATCCAGAGACTTGAGGTACTCAGGGCGGATCTCATCCACCCCCGGTGCCTTGCCACCGGGGAGCTTCTTAACTACCTCGGTGACTTCAGCCCGGGTAATGGGTGGATGAACCTCTGAGTCTCCAGCCTCTGCTTCCCCAATGGAAGACGTGTCAGTGGGGTTGAGGAGATCCTCGAAGTATTCCTTCCACCGCCCGACGATATCCCCAGTCGAAGTCAGCAGCTCCCCACCTCCACCGTAAACAGTGTTGGTGGAGGGCTGCTTCCCCTTCCTAAGGCGCCGGATGGTTTGCCAGAATTTCCTCGAGGCCGACCGATAGTCCTCCTCCATGGCCTCCCCGAACTCTTCCCAGACCCGAACCTTTGCTTCAGCGACCGCCGTGCTGCAGCACGCTAGGCCTGCCGGTACCCGTCAGCTGCCTCGGGAGTCCCCCGAGCCAACCAGGTTCGGCAGGACTCCTTCTTCAGCTTGACAGCATCCCTTACTTCCGGTGTCCACCACCGGGTTCGGGGATTGCCACCACGACAGGCACCGGAGACCTTACGGCCACAGCTACGAACAGCCGCGTCAACAATGGAAGCAGAGAACAAGGTCAATTCGGACTCAATGTCCCCAGCCTCCCTCGGGATCTGGTCAAAGCTCTCCCGGAGGTGGGAGTTGAAGACCTCCCTGACAGAGGGTTCCACCAGACGTTCCCAGCAGACCCTCACAACTTGTTTAGGTCTGCCAAGTCTGTCCAGCTTCCTCCCCTGCCAGCGGATCCAACTCACCACCAGGTGGTGATCAGTTGACAGCTCAGCCCCTCTCTTCACCCGAGTGTCCAAGACATACGGCCGGAGGTCAGATGACACAACCACTGGCTGTCCTGGGCGGGTGCCCTGGTGACCCAATCCCCGGACGGTGACTCTAGCCATGGGGACATGGAATGTCACCTCACTGGGGGGGAAAGAGCCTGAGCTAGTGTGGGAGGTAGAGCGCTACCGGCCACAGGTAGTCGGGCTCACCTCCACGCACAGTCTGGGCTCTGGAACCTAACTCCTTGAGAGAGGCTGGACGTAGTCATTCTCAATGTTTAATACTAGCTCACTAGCTCTGGCCTTTGCATAATCAGGTGGATGTGTTTTATTGGTGTGTCCACCATGAAAAAGGATCCCAATTGTGAGCCTTTCAGACTGTCGCATCATCTTACTTGTTTCTGGTGTGAAGCAGTTAAAGTTAGCTTCATAATTCAAGGTCAACTTGACGGCTAAGTGTTTAAGTCATCTTAGCAGCTAACTGCATAGGTAGCGTAGTAGCGACCTGTCAATCACAAGGTAGCCCCGCCCTAAAGCATCCTCTGCTTTATGGTCTTTATGATACGAAGCGATACCTGCATGCTGACATGAGCATTTGTTTAACACAGTGCTGTTTTCTGTTCATGTCTGGATTTATCTAATTTTTTAAATTATTCTGATGATACGTTTTTATTTATTATGAATAACAAGGGTGTTGGCGTCATTGCGGTCTGCTACACTGTGGTTCTTATTATGATCACTGGAGGAGCGCTTAATTAATGAGTCAGGATTTGTCAGATAAATATGACCAAGTGCCGTCTCCATCCCTCTATTACTTTCACAAAGTGTGTATTCCTGCTGGAACAAGGAGTCCTGTGTTCTCTCAAGTGACCAGACTATTTCAAACAAACACACTCACGGCTGGGTGAGAAACACATGTCTCCGTCGACACGCCTCTCGTCTGTGCAAACAAGCTTGGAAGGTTTTCTTCCCGTAGATACGAGCAGTTTGCAGCCAGCGTCCCCATCGGAGGACAGCAAGAATTAAAAACAGCTTCACATCTGTATAGTGTGTGTGTGTGTGTGTGTGTGTGTGTTCGTACAATACAATCCTATCCACGTGAGAAGCAGCTTAAAGACACAAGAAGAAACAACATTTTTGCTGAGTGAGGTCATTTTTGGACCGAGGGAAATTCCACGTTTTACAACCCGAGTCTTTGTTTTTGTCGTGTTAACCAGCGCTGCTGTGATGAACACCAGCTTCATCTATCCAGGGACACGATCACATCGTCAAGCATGACTGCACCTGGCACCAACAACACCAAAACAGTCTTCCAGTTTTATCTAAATCATCTTATAAAAGGGAGAATTAACACAATCGTCCACAACGTGTTTGCTTCTACGGTGTCACTGGGTCCGTTGGTACATTTCCACACCTATTCCATCTGTACGACCACGGTCGGCTGTGTCAGACTCTCCACTCCACTGAGAACACTTTCTTCATTTTAAGAAATTGTTACATAAAATATGGCATTTAAGACGGAAAATCCAAATGTTTTTTTGGTGCAGCGTTAGATGAGAAGAGCAATCTACTACGTCCAAATGTAACAAAATACACCTGCTAGCCGTTGCCGGGGAACAGTTGCAAGGCAACCAGCGGAGACTGCAGAAAGTTCTTGGCCGTTCTACTCCTGTTCTATTTCTATTGTTCAACCACCGCTGCTGCTCTAGGTTTCCTTTCCTTACATGAAGTAGAGGAACCAAAGTTGGAATCGTCTCTGGAGTAAATTCAGTAAGGGGGGCAGATGCACATGCAGCTGTATGAAAAGCTACACCAGCACCAACACTTCACATCTGTCGAGGGAGCTTAGCTAACCCTCAGGTCATTGTTGCAAAACCTTTATAGAGTAGTTTTAATTCAGGCAAGCAGTGATGGAATACATGTATACTGACTGATTAAGCAATGTAATTGGTACGACAAAGGTGTGTGTGTCTGTGTGTGTGTGTGTGTGTGTGTGTGTGCATGTGTGAGTGTTGTGTAACTGCATGGTCTGTATTTGCCCTTACAAGGGGACAGTGTGAAAGCATGTCCTCATATTCTAAGTCTACACCAAAGAATGACTTCATGTTTTGGAAAGAAAGAAAAAAAAAAAAGCACATGGAGCAGCCTGGAGCCTGAACACACCACGAGACACAGCTCCATGCAGAGAGAGGAACCCGTGTAGTGTAATACCACTGACTCTACACTTCACTGTTTTCTACACACAATAATATTGATCACGTGGGCTGCTGTAGTCAAATGTTGATTCTCAAACAGCTAAACCTCGGCGCATCACTGAGCATCTATCCGCTAGTGGTCTTTAGTTGTATTGAGTTTAATTCGGAAAGAGTCCTTCCTCATGTGTGCCGTGTTTGATTTCCTGTCTTTGTAGTTTCCCCTCCTTTTTTCTGTGCATCACTTGTGTTGTTCTCGTCAGCCTTGCTCCGCTCCCTTTGTTTCAACTCAGTTTCCAGCCTGCCCTCATGTCTGCCCACTTTGTTGTCTGTTAGTTCTTAATCATCTGGATTCTTCTTTGTTGGTTGTCAATCTGTTTGCCTCATACCTTTTTGCATGGAGTAATGTGTTTTATAGCTTCCCTGTTTTTTTGGACTATTGAGGTGTGAGTTCATCCTTCATTAACAATCTACCCGCCTGGTCTTGTGTCCAATCCCAAGAAAAGGTATTTGTTTTCATTCTGGGTGTTTCCAGTGAATGTGCAGTCTGTGCACCTCACACCAGCTGTTTCTGGACAACAAAATTGTTATGGAAAAGATTGTGGTTTGGTTAAGAATAACAGAAATGGCATATTTAAGAACAGAATTTACTTGAGACATAAGCTCAATGCAGCCTTCTGGCTTAACTCGGGACATGAACAGTGATCTCCTGGGTGAAAGTCCAATGTGTTTAGACTCAAACCTGTTTTGAGTTCTTTACAAACATGCTTCACGTTAATAGGCCTATATTATGAAGGTGTTTAGTATAAATGTTTCCATAGAAACGTCATTCACAGCATCACTTTAGGATATTACATACACAGTTAGCAGAATACATGCATGTCTTAAAAATTCACAGAAAGCGTTTAGTGCTTTGGCCCCAGCATTTGTAAAAAGTTGGCTCCAGGCCTGATCACAGCCTCCTCCACGTCTGTCCCCACCAGACCTGCCGGGAACGTATGAAGGGAGAATTAGGTGATTCTGAGGTCATACACGGGGACAGTGATGCTGCCAGCGTCTGCGCCGGAGCTCCGTCGCTCCGCCTCCAAGCATCTCCTCCCTCTCCCCGGCCGACTTCACTGCTAGAGGCGCTCACCCTGCCAAGTGAGGAGGAGTGGATGGACAGTCTGTCTGGCCGACATACAGAAAACAGCCTGTCTCACTCCGCTGCATGCTCTCAGCCCTCAGCTTCGCTTCTGGACGCACAATTACGCGCGGCTGCACCAAGTAAAACCAAACTGCATGGTTCATTTCGATCAGGATCGCTTTATTTATATGCATTTTGCAAAATCTGTCTTCCGTGAGTGTGGATTTTCCATCTGCAAAGAAGATCTGATGCGCAGCGCGGAACCAGGGAACGTGATCTCCGCGTAAAAGTCTCTTGTTAGTTTCTATCCGCTCAAAAAGCCTCCGTTTAAAACATGCACGTCCTACTGTACACCGCCGTCTTCCTGTACCTCAAGGAGTCCGCCTGCGCTGAGCCAAAAGACAAGTGCCCGACCCGGTGCGACGTGAGTACCTGTCCGAGTCCCAGCTGCCCCAGCGGCTACGTGCCGGACCGCTGCAACTGCTGCCTGGTGTGCGCGCAGGCGGAGCTGGAGCCCTGCGGCCGCAAGGACGACCTGCCCTGCGGGGACGGACTGGAGTGCAAACACCCGGCGGGCAAGAGGCTCGCCAAGGGCTTCTGTCGGTGCAAGTTCAGCCAGGAGGTGTGCGGCAGCGACGGGAAAACGTACGGCAACGTGTGCCAGCTGAAGGCGACCAGCAGGAAGGCTCTGCAGCAGGGAGTCCCCGGCATCACCCAGGTCCAGAAGGGACCGTGTGAGACCAGCACAGGTACGATTCATGCATGGGTGGCCTCGTAAAACAGAGAGAAAGAGGGATCTCATGGGTGTAGGGAAGTGAGCAGAGCCCTTTCCCATACTACTTAGAATTTATTTGATTATATTCAAACAAAATCAATCAACAGAATCAATTAAAATTCATTTGTAACACTCACTTCTTTCCTATCAATCCCACGTGTTGTTTATTATGACTTGGACCAGAAGAAAAAAAGACAAGTTTAAATGAATTATGGTTGTTCAGTCAAATTAATTTGAAGCCAACTTATGCGTAAACAAATCCTGAAAAACAGGCTGACCTTTCTCCACAATTTTTCGAATTGCTTCCTGGCATTACTCAAATGGTTTTCTCTTCATCACGACTCACGAGTTGTCTCCGTTGCCTTGGTTGCCGATAAATCAACGGGGCATCGATATGACACAACCCGTTGATGCCATATTTTCCCACATTTTAATAGTAGATTGAACTTTGTATAAAAAAGGACAATGGGTATGTTTGTTTTAGAGCAACAATGTCCACATAGCGAAGAGAATGACTTGAAAGTGAACAGGCGACTTTCACCAAGGAGACCAGAGTTCGTGTTCCAGAAGTGAGCTTTGAGGAATTTGTCATGTGACGTTCGTTATTAACTTCTGCAACTTTTACTGTCATTTTAATCCAAATGTTGATTTATCTGAAAATTCCGTACTT
The DNA here is from genome assembly GCA_029853015.1 of Chelidonichthys spinosus. Classification (NCBI taxonomy): domain Eukaryota; kingdom Metazoa; phylum Chordata; class Actinopteri; order Perciformes; family Triglidae; genus Chelidonichthys; species Chelidonichthys spinosus. Next base: position 5,639,311 of record CM056843.1, on the reverse strand, counting down.
AATAATGTCACTTATGGAGTTATTTAATCAAAACCACAATCTTTTCCAAAACAATAGGCTTTTTTTTGCCAAACATGGCAGAGAGTTGTGGGAATGCTTGTGTTGCCAGAAATTTGTAGGAATATAAACAAACACAAATACCAAATAGGTCTAATAGTCTGATTTTAAGCTTGTTTATCTGAAGGTAAATCCGGGTCGGCCCTCCTCCAGGCAGGAAGGAGGTGGTCTCGCACATTAAACTGTTTGGAAACAAAAAAAACATGAGAACAAGAATAACTTCTGCAGTTCAAGCAGTTTAGCGACCACAGTAATTAACGTAATGCTGTTTCTAAGAATGAACTTCAGTCTGGTGTTACTCGCACAAAAATGTTTCCCAGAACATCATACTGACTCATCAGGAGATTGTGGTTTGGACCTCAACCCCCCACCTCCATACTGTGTCTCCGCATTAATAAGAGCCGGATTAATAAGGCTCGGTCACCAGAGTTATGCTTCGGAGCACGAATAAACACTGGTTAGAGGGCAGGTGCTGTTTAACAGCCTCTTAAAAGCAGACCAGAACCAGTTATTTGTGTAGCAGATACTTCTGAGAAGACGTTGGGAATTAACCACGCCTCCTGTATAACGTCGTTCTTCTGTCCGGCAGGCTGACCTAGATAACTCCTCAACCCAAACACAGCTCATGTGCAGGCCCGGCTCTGTAAACAGCTTGCTTTCAGAGACTGGAGCTGTAGTGAAGGGATGAGGAGGTCGGTGTGTGTGTGTGTGTGTGTGTGTGTGTGGTCACACAGTTTCTCTCTTTTAAAGGAACTTTGAGCAATGTTAGGTACATCAAACCACTTTGATTCAGAATGAAATATATTAAGCACTTATTGGCAATAATGTTTGTTCGTCAATATCTTCCTACATTTTTTTAAATAAATTTGTTCTTAAAAAAGTAATGTGTTCTTAAACTTGTTCATCCTTTGTTCTAATAACCAGGAATCCATCTGTGCTGGTTAATTGAAGGCATCTTGATCCTAATTAGCATAGGAACCACAGACTGTATAAGAATCGGCCGTAGTCATGCATGGTGACGTCGCCCATTGGTTTGTGGACTACAGTTTTGGAGCCTCAAGCATTTTGGTCGTGGCCATCTTGGATTTTTGCAACCAGTGAAAGGAAGTGACCATATTTGGACTGTGGAGGAGCGACGTGTGGATCTGATGAACACAAGCGACATGTTATTAATGAGCAATATATATATTCGCATATTATTGAAATTGAATTTACATTTTGTAACATTAGAATTATCTAAAACACAACCAATTTTGCACAAAAATTTAAATACTCAAGAATTGTCCATTTCTACCAACAGTTAGGCTCCGCCCAAGTAACTCTATAGGTTCAGCAGTTTGGGAGATTAGCTGTGGACAGACGGACAGACACACATGAGGGAACACATGAGCTCCCCACAGGCTCACACCTGGCAAAGATGGAATATAACATAATAAACATGGTGGCCATGATGGGAGACACACGCACACACACACACACACACACCACACACACACACACACACAGTATCTTGTGGAACGACGCCAGCATCTGCTGCTTTTACAGTCGTCCTCCTGTCCACACTTCTGCACATGTTTCTCATTTCCTCCGTCATACTGATATACATGCTCTCGCCTGCAGTTTATTAGACTACTGTCTCCGTTCAAAAGCAAACGGGGAGGAAAGTAACTGGCCATTAAATAATCATCCTTTGTTCGCTACATGCTGTTTTACCATCTTCATGTGTGCCACATTCTCTCTGTCTCTCCCACTGTGGAGTCTCAACCTTCCTGCCGTTTACCCAACTTGTAAAAAGTAGAGCGTCACCACTGCAGCCAAACACGTTGACTGCCATTTTTTCACTTTAATTTTTTGATTTAATTTAATTATCTTTTCACCAATTAAACCCAAACACTGGCGGGCATCAATGGCTATTAAACGTGTTGATTGCCACTGGACTGTTTGTAGCGGCCAATTTACAACTCAATAAAGTCAAAGTGTATGTCATGGTGTTTGGCATTCAGATATCCTTATTCGGATATTCTTGGATCATCTGATTTTTATGCTCGCAATTATTCTCCACCAAATACATGTGGCCACTAAGTGTTGGTCCACTTGCTAATGTATTCTACAACCTCTCTAACAGCTCACACATCTGGAAAGTCTATTTGTTTAGGTTGCATCCATCATTTTGGTGTTAATGTCCTTACATAGCTTGATATTCACACACACACCAACGTATGATCATTGCTGACTCTGAAAGGGGTTGATGGTACTTTTCTCATCACTCGCCCGATGCCAAAAGGAGTGGTCAGGGAGTTCACAGGAAATATTTGGAGTCATCACATATCCACAATACGGGAGATGCCAGTTTGTTGTGTTGGACAGACGGACGGACCTCTCGGTGCTGATGAGTGAAACAGATTGCAGCTCTGCTGACTGCTACAATCATCACCGCAATCCACACTCTGGAGACTACAGTCATCTGAAACACACACACACACACACACACACACACACACACACACAGATATACCAATGGGAGATATCAACGGAGGAAACAGGAAGTCCCTGCAGCTCAGAGTTGTGGCAGACTATTTACATTTCTCTTTGATCACAAACCCTTTATTTTGTCTGGGTTAAAAGGGTATGTGGTTGGCACACACACATGCACACACACACACACACACACACACACACACACACGCACACACACAATGTCACTGAAGCATTACATACTTACGGGTGTGGTTAACTTAAAATATATGGGTGACTGACCTGCAGGTCCCAAGGTCTTTTTTCTTTTAAATGAAGAAAACAGTAATCGAGCTTAAAAAAAAAAAACTGGATTAATGAACTAGGATATGACCCTCTACAGTAAGGTTCACTTTTACTCTTGATTCTTTCCCATATGACCATGTGTAAGTGATTCAAACTCCCTGCAGCTCATGAAAGTGTTCACATGTGCCGTTTTAAAACACTCCATCTGCTCAGTGTGCCTGCCTGCAGACCAATCCTCACACACAGAGAAAGACATTTATTGTAACCTCTTTACTAGTATTTTCTCTGGTGGAGACCAAACATTGAGCTAAAAAGGAGAAAAACTTCTGCCAGATTCACAGCCAGCATCATACCCCTGACCTAATACATTTTATTCCATTCCATTACAGATTTTGTCTGTTTTCAGGCTGGTTTTGTGGATTTGGTTTTAGTCATGGTTGTGTAATAGTGATACTTGTTACCTAGAACAATTGGAAGGAGACTAATAAAATGTAACATTTCTACATAAAAACCAGTAGAGCTAACATGAGCAGAGTGTGTGAGCACATCATTAGTTAGCTTTGAATGACGACACATGCAGAATATGGTCAGATTCTCTCTGAAATCCCTTTTTGTTCGAAGCAACAGGCCTTGGCAAAGGGTCAATTATGACAGCGTACTAAAGAACTTAGCATGACATACCTCAGACCTGTCGTCATGGCCTACTTGAGCTCTTCCTTGACATTGTTTGGTTGTAGACAAGAGAGTAGCTAACATTGATGTTCGAAGAAAAATTTAAGAACAGATTCATTTTGTTGCAGTTCTAATATTATTATTACGACTTTACTACCAGCAGCACCTCTGTATACAGCTGTCCCAGTTTCTTATTCAGGTGTTTCAGTCGTTGGAGGAAATGACAATTATACATTTGGTTTCCTACTCTTGGCTGATTTAGTTTTGTTGTTGAATGACGGCCTGCCAGAACTTCCTGTGACAGATCCGGGAATCCAAACAAAGTGTTCACACTAGAAACTAAGCAAACCATGGTTCAATAAGATTCAGACACTGATCACCTCTTCTTGTCAAACTGTGGCATTGTGATAAAGTTGTATTACACAGGGGCTTCACCCACAGTCTCACTTTCTATAACAAGACTGAGGAGACTACATCAAATACCTATGGTCACATACACACAGTATACCAAAATGGCTGCCCGCCTTAAAAGGGAACGCCCAGCCAACTACACAGGGTTCATCCTGGACAGGTTATCACAGGGTTATCCTGCATGTCTATAAACGTTGGGAGGAAGCAGGAGAAAAGTCCACAGAAGGGCCGGCCAGTGGGTTTGAACCTGGTGCCCTCTTGTTGGGAGGCCACAGTGCTAGCCTTACATCTTTCCTAGAAATATTTGCCTGGTTATTGGATGATATTTAAAGACTGTAATAAGAAACGTGAAATTGTCAAAGCCCAGTGGCTGCAGCTTTGGGTTGGATTCTGCCTGTCATTTGAGAATCTCGTTTCAGTCTAAAAATCACAAACCACAATTTCCTCAAAGGCTGACTTGGCTCAGCGCTGTACAGTGCAGCTGTAGAGACGACGTGTAACTCATCATTACTGGTCGGGCGGTAAAGGAGGCTACGACAAGATCCTGGCAAAAGTAAACTCGGTTTTCCATTAGTGCTGCCAGGCTTGTGCCATCAGGTGGGTTTGTTAATGTTTGGGTAGTGGAACAGAGGGGACTGGAATGTCCCGACAGATTTACTCTCTTTATGTATACACAGTACTGCAGATCTCAGGGAGGCAGGGAACTCAGAGAAAAAGGATTTAGGTGCCACCTCAGAGACTGTTATGTATGGAGGCCCCAAAGTGACAAAACTAAGATATTAATCCTTGCCTTTCTTCCTTAATTTGATTGACTAGCCATGTAATGCCAATATTCAAGAGTTTAGGGTTTCATATTGATTTATGTTTTAATAAAAACTCATGGTTTCATGACACTGAGAAACTTAAAGGTCCTGGTTAAATGACATCAGCATGCTATCTTCTGGCTGATGTCAGACTTAATTTTATTATTTTATTCCTAAATCAAAGTGTGGACTGATTATTAAAATAAATAATTCTTCTTGCCAGTATAGGTACTTCAAATGCTGCCAGTCCTCGTTACAAGTTCAACTTCATTGCCGACGTGGTGGAGAAAATTGCTCCTGCTGTGGTCCACATCGAACTCTTCCTCAGGTACTGAATGTGTGACTGTGTGTGTGAATCCACCAAAACAACTTTGCTTTTAGGTTTAGTACATGGGTTTTATAAGGTAGATGTAATATATACTCATCAAAGGTGTTCCTGTTCCCACATATTGAGACTTACCATGTAGGAAACCAGTCGAGCTAATTGTTTCATTCACACCCAAGGCACCCTCTCTTCGGTCGGAACATCCCTCTGTCAAGTGGATCTGGGTTTGTGATGTCAGATAACGGTTTGATCGTTACCAATGCCCACGTAGTCTCCAGCACCACACCGGTGTCCGGCCAACAGCACCTCAAGGTACAGAAATACAACCCAATAGGCCAAGACCTAGAACTGGTTTCATGTGAGATGTTAAACCTCTTCCATTCCTTCCTGCAGGTCCAGATGCATAACGGCAATGTATATGAAGCCAGCATCAAAGACATTGACAAAAAGTCAGACATTGCTACCATCAAAATCAATGCACAGGTGAGTGTAAAGCTTTCATGGGATGTGCTCCAAACTATAAATAAGAACTGAAGGAAATAATTTTGCTCCTCTAAGGTAAATACTACTCAGACTACAAGCGGAAACCGGACGACTTGCAATACCAAGTCTTGTCTCTTGCCTACAGATTCTACATTCTTATGCAGATATCAGTTTATAGAGATTACCTTGTTGAAACTTTCCTCTCCCTTTTTTAAATGTTCTTTAACTGGAAAGAATATGAGTGAAATAATAAAAACCCATGTTTTAATGGCTGCATCATTCCATCAAATTATATTCTATCCATCTTATACATCATTCGATATTATTTCCAGACATGAGTGGAATAAATTTCATCCAAAGAAAATACAAAATAAGCAACAGATTGTAAAGAACCACCACCGGTGGTCCAAATTGCGTTTTTTCCTTGTGGCACGCAGCTAAAAGCTTCTAACAAAAATGTGCATGAGAACAATTTCGGGTCTACAATTGAAGTGAAGATGGTAAATAGAATAATCTCCACTGTTAAGCCCATGATTGACAGCTGTGTTATTTTTCTGGGACATTTCTGGGCTCTGAGGTTTTCTTTGGGTCCAGTAGAATATTGCTAATGCCATTAGGAGCACTAAAACAAGGCAGAGGAATCTAATTTTTTCACAGAGTATCCGTCTCATGTACTAATGTTGTGATTTAGGATAGACTGGCCATCACTATCTTGGATTTCGGTTGTCACTATCTAGGAATTTTTACAAACAGTGAACAGAAGTGATCATATTTGGAATGCGTTCCAAACGTTGAGTGGATCAGACGAACTCAAGCAGCAGATAAACGTTGCAGCTAAGTGTTCAAGGGATCTCAGTACCGAATTGCATTGGTAGTCATGGTAGCAACAGTAGTGAGGCCAGAGCAGAGTAGCGAGGACAGAGTAGGGATGCCGTGGTAGCGGCCCGTCAACCACTATGACCTAAACAACCACTATGACCTAAAGCATACCCTTGCTTTATCATTTATTTTACTCTAAATTTGACCATAAAATACTGAACAAAAAACATGCTTTATTGAAGAAGACTAGGGTCATTTTCTCATCGAATTCCACACAATTGACCTTCTTGCAACCAGAGGAGTCACCCCCTGATGGCCAGCAGAGAGAATGCAAGTTTAAGGCACTTCAGCATAGGCTTCACTTTTCAGAATCGGAGGTTGCTGCCTAGTGACAGATTGCGAAATTATGACAAAAAGCTATTTTTATTACATAGTTATCAATTGTAGCTTTAAGTCTTAACTTTGGATGGAAACAAAACAGTGTCTGTTTCAAAAGATGACTCCCCAGCGTAGCTTTAATCCACCCTCCTCATGGCCTCCATTAGCACTCCTTGAGACAGTAAAACTCAGGCAGGGTAATGTGTCTTTCCTGGCATTTCATCAAGGTCAGCAGACTGAACTTGTGCATTAACAGTGTGTCATGTATCCAGGTTTTAGGGTGGGATAATAGAGCACAGTCAGAATCCAAACCTCCCCCGGGGTGACACCCAATACTTCCAGCTTGAGTGGACAGCACATCCACAGTTCATACCACCTCTGGGATTAAAAGTGGGGATTTTCTCACATCTTTTACGTCAATTCCCTGATACTGGCTACAGTTGATAAACCAGTCATCTGATGCACATGTTAACTATTTATTCAATTTCTCAATAATCCATCCATCCATTGTCTACCGCTTATCCTGTATTCAGGGTCGCGGGGGGGCTGGAGCTGATCCCAGCTGTCATTGGGCGAAAATTTCTCAATAATATTTTAGAAAATTAAATCTTCATTTAGTTTCTTAACACCAGACACCAAGTTTTCCGCCCTGCCTCCAGTGATTAATATAAGGCTGTAAAAGTACTTTGGAGGGATTAAGGTTTTGATTAAAAAAGTTAAGCTCCCTCCAGGAAGTCCAGGAAGTCATGACCTGGGACATTCGTTAGTTAGTTTGCTAGTGTTGTATGTCTTTGATGCAGAGTGTGCTGAAGCATGGCTGCAGTGTTGTGTTGGGACAAAGAGGACAATGTTTGTGAGCTGAGTGAGCTGGGCCTCCTGAGGTATCCGGCCTATGTCTAACGCATAGAAAAAAAATAGGAGTTCTATTGAAATCAACGTAGCAGGTTGGTTAGAGCGGCGGCCATTTTCGTGTGTACTGTTGCCATTGCAACCATCATAGCGGGCCACTTCTGTATAAGGTCAGTGAGTGTGACCACATTCTGATCAGTTCATCCTTGAGTCTCAGTGGATGTTAATCTTGTTCCAACAGTTTATTCAAACTATGTTTAGACTCAAGACATATTTCTTTATGGCTGTCACATTCCATCAATAGACATATTCTAGATGGCTTTTGCCTCACTGTATAGATTTTTCCCCAAAGTTCAGCTAGAGAGCCTGATTTGGTATGTTATGAAACTTCCATATTATTGCTGTAGGTTTCAAAATTCCTGCCCACACAAGAAGTGTTTGTAGAGACGAAGACACCAAAGGGAGGGTCACTAATTTCAACAAAAATATGCTTTCGAGATGCTTTCGACAACCAATATCAGTTGAACCTTGGTTGACTTCGCTGCGTTAGAGCTGAGAGTTGGATCAGCACCAAGACAGGGAGGAGTGAGAGAAAGAAACACAATCCAAAGCACTCCACCTTAAAGAAACCCCTTCCTCTCCCTCTGCCACACCATCTGTCTGCTAAGCATGTGTTTCTACTCAGCTCCATTTTTCCCTTCCCCGTCACCTCCTCCACCCATCTTTTCATCATATCCCCACTCTTTTTATTTGTGTCTCTTTACAACAGATTTAGCATATAGCTGCATAGTTATTTACTCTTAAAATGTACTTTTAGTCACTTTACTTTGTGTGTTTTACAGTTGCTATCATCATCATAATCACACTGCTTTGTGGTTTTCTACTATTTCATTGGTCTTCATTGTGTTCCCGTCATGTTTGTTGCTTTAATGCACGTTATTTTCCGTACTTGCAAACAGAGTTCTTGGAACTGTTAAAATAGCAATTGTGTCTCAAAAAATGGGAACATTGCGGTTGAATTTTTGACATACATTTGGGCTTATTTGCAAAGCTTAAATGTTTGGGCTTGTGTGACATTTTGAATGTACGGTAGATTCATTAGCAGAGAAGCAGCACAAGAGGTTTGATTAGTCTGCAGTGCAGATTAATGAGACGTTGAACTTTTTCCAACCAGGATTGTATGTTTGTACGTTGTGTTTGTTTTGCGTTATATGCCTTTTGATTAGCAGGCGCATTTTTTGTATTTTTTTAGAGATGTGGTTCTCATGACACAGGTTTTGTAATGAACTACTGGAAACTGAGGACAAACAGATGCAAAAACAGAGTATAAACAAAAAACCCAAGTGAGCCTGAGAGTGAGTTCACCACCTGGGTGGCTGAATGATCTGACATCAGAGAGGTGAGTGCCCAGGGTCTTTATACTGTGGCAGGTGATTAGTTAGATAAGGAACAGCTGCACCAAATCAACCAGGTGTGTGGAGAAACAAGGACCCGTCTAGCAAGCAGAGCTTGCACACACACACACACACACACACACACACACACAAAACAGACTAGACATACAACACGAGGACACATAAGGGAAGAGGAAACACAGAAGAACAAGAATGGAGGGAGAATGGCAGCTGGAAAGAGGGGAACCGTGACAGGAATCCAAAATAACTGTGGCATAGACCATTTCCTTAATCCAAAGCTTGGCAATATATATATACGGTACTTTCCACTGGTTGCTAACATAGTTAACTTGCTTTCAAATTTCAACACAGATTTTTTTTGGTTAAAAATTTAGCATTATTAGGGGAAAATAGGGGACACAATATTGTTTAACCACAGGTGTGTAGAACTAGTTTGCACATGCGCAGTACCGATGGGGCAGAATGTACAAATTGAGTTGCGCATTATAGTATCAACCAGGTCCCGATTTTGAATCCCCAGCCTTTCTCTGTGAAGTCTGCTTCCTCTCCTAATGTGATTGTGGGTTTTCCTCCAGCTAAGTTGCTCCAGTTTCATTTCACAGCCCATAGCATGTTAGGTGAATTGGACACTCTTTGTAGGTCTGAATTTAAATGTGCGTTCTTGCTTGTAAAGGGTTCCCTAAATATGTTATATCATACTCCAGCATTCTATCTTACTCTTTGTTTGTTCCCTGACTCCTTCTAGATGAAAGTGCCCGTGTTGTTTCTGGGCCACAGTGCAGACCTGAGGCCCGGGGAATTTGTGGTGGCAATCGGCAGCCCCTTTGCCCTCCAGAACACCGTCACCACCGGCATCGTCAGCACCGCCCAGAGAGACGGCAAGGAGCTGGGACTCAAGGACTCCGACATGGACTACATCCAGACTGATGCTATTATCAATGTGAGAATATAGCAAGGCAGAAAACATGTGCTCTGACTCGTAATTATGATTTGTCATGTTGACAAATCTGTCAATCTATACTATAAAAGTACTGTTTTTTGTGTGTTCACAGTACGGGAATTCAGGAGGACCACTTGTCAATTTGGTAAGCTTTTGGTTCCCTACCTCAAAGCTTGATTGCTATAATTATCTTTCTTTGCTTAGAAAATATTCCTAAGAATCTCAAAATGTAAATATTTATTGCCATGGCCCTGCTGTGTCTCTGTATTCGAGGATGGTGAGGTGATTGGCATCAACACCTTGAAAGTTGCAGCAGGAATCTCATTTGCCATTCCCTCGGACAGGATCACTCGCTTCCTCAATGATTCCTTAGACAAGCACAGCAAGGGTGAGTCTGACAGTGATGCCACAGAATTAAACATCTGCGAGTATCCTGTGGAATCAACAGGAACTAACTGGAGTCTCTTACAGAAGTGAGGTCAATAAAGAAGCGTTTCATTGGAATCAGGATGTTGACCATCACACCATCGTAAGTTGGAACTGGTGATAATTATTGTGTTGTTTGGAAATATGTTGATTTGAGATGGATGGATGGATGGATAGATGGAAGTAATGGTATCATACTGTGTTACACACTACAATCACAAAGTCCCGCTCAGAGCAACATTCAAATCCAAAGCTCTGGAAAGCAGTAGTAAAGGTGTACCACAGGGACATATTATGGGTCCTCTTCTATTCTCATGTATTATATAAATATTAAATAATATCCCTTTCCTTGCTAATTGTCCCAGTGAAATGCACCTTTATAGTTTGTACCTTTGTTTTACGTGCCAAAAAAATACTTATATTCATTTATACTTAATATATTTACACATTTTAGGAGCTATTGGAGCACTATTTAGCATATTTCTTCTTATCTGTTCCAGATGACTCTCTTTAATGTAACCTCTATATGCATTGGCTTGTGAAAAAGCAGATGTGGAAATTGAGTGTAATTTTTGAATAATGCCTATCTTGGCTTATTAAAATCTGGTCTCAGCCAATTTTTTACTTGACCATGTCGATGTACTTTACACACATCTAGCATGTAATCTAGTGCTTACATGCTTGTATACCACTCCATCTCCCTAAAACCCTCTGCAGTTATCAGTTATAATACATTTCAAAATGTTGCTTTGATGTGTACATTCAATTTTTATATCCTGATGTGTTTAACATCTTGATTTGATTTGTTCGATGCTCTACATTATTCTCTATTATTGGTTTTAGACAGGACAACTATGGGTTGTTTTAGGGTTGGTTGTTATTATGCTTCAGCCTAGGATGGCGTGCGACATTGGTTAGATAATAGACTTTCTTTTATGAGCTGTTTATTTGTTGGTTCCAGGTTAATTGAAGAACTAAAACAGCAGAACCCAGACTTCCCTGATGTTACCAGTGGGATTTATGTCCATGAAGTTGTCCCTCACTCACCTGCACAGAAGTGAGTTATCTTCATTCATTCTTTCCTCATACAAAAGCAGCATGCAGAATCTTATTCCTTCCCAAGTAAAGTGCATTATCTATAACAGTCTCTTCATCCCTCTCTTTGTTTCCAGAGGTGGTATCAAAGATGGGGACATTATTGTGAAACTGAATGGCAAACCTCTGATGGCCACGGCCGACCTGCAGGGGGCACTACAAGAGGAGACAGCCCTACTGCTGGAGGTCAGGAGGGACAATGATGACTTGCTCTTTAACATTGAACCTGACGTTATCATGCAGTAGACATCAGAAGCGCCCCTCATCCTGAGTTCGACCAATATCTAAGGCCTTATTTTTGTGAAAGAACACGGTGGATGGTGGAAGCTTTGCACCAATGCAATGGGACATTTGTCAAGCGCACACCTCTTCTGATACTTTGCAACTGGCTGTTAATCGTACCAGAGTAAAGGAGCCCATGGACAATATGGTGAAATGCAGTTTTGCTAACCAGGATGTACAGCTGTGCTTTCCACCTGCTCAGACTAGGTCAACGTTGGAATAGGTGCACACAGAAGCACATAAAACCAAATCCTTAACGTATGTTTTGTTTTACTTTGATCACACTAGAATTCCTCAAAAGGGTTGTTCCTCCAAAATCTGACGTTAATATGAGGCAATAATGGCTGTTAGGCTGCAACTTTTAAGATAGAAGTAAAGTTGATGAATGTACCATTGAATTCTATGACATTTTTTTTTAAATAAAGGGAATGATGGTGAATTTGCATTTTTCTTTCTGAGTGACATGGTCATAAGCACTCTGCAAGTCCACAAAATTCATATCACTCTCTAGTATCCATGCAAGGGGAAGGGCCAGCCCACTGTTCTATGACCAGGAAAGACATTGCATTGCTTCTTCATTGAACATCTTTGTAGTCAACACGCCAAGGCCCCCACCATTATACTGTATGACACACATTTGGCAATTCAGTTTAACCTTCCATCCTGGTGGGGCCAGCACTTGCAATGTAGGACCCCTGGTGTCCCTAATGTAAATCTAAGGGAGGTAACTTGCTCCCCATAATAGCCTCTACATTGGGATCTCTGCTCAGAACAAGCAATGATCTTGATTTACCAGTCCATCTACATTCAAACCCTTGTCTCTGGTCATGAGTTTTGATGAAAGAATTTTGGATACAAGCCTCAATAATGAGTTTCCTTAGTGAGGATGAAAAACTCAGAAGGAGTTTAGAATAGAGAACTTCTTTATGTTGAAAGTTATGTGGTGTTCCATGCATCTGATCTCTAGGATGCCTTCCTTTTGAGGTGTTTTTGCTGTGTTCAATTGAGAGGAGACAATGGGGCAGACCAAGGATACACTGAGGGATTATTATCCCTCATCTGGCCCAGGTACACATCAGTGTTCCCTCGGAAGACCAGGACGACGTGTCTGGGGAGCAGAATTCATCTGCGATTTTGCAGAACGGATGAATGGACTGATGGTGAGAGTCACTTGGTGTGGTTTATGATTGACAGTTTGGCCCAACAATAAATGCACCAATGCCAACTTCATATTTGCTAATTGAATGTTTAAAACCGGTTGTGGAACCTGCAATGAAACCTGTTTTGTTATGAAGAAACACACTCTGGCTTTTAGAGGGCAACAACCCAGATTGGGACTTTTGGGACTTTACAGTGGCCCTAATATAGTGTCATAAAATTCAGCTAAAAATAGCATTAACATATTATTTTGGCCACTTGGTGGAGCAGAACAAGCTGCAAACAACACTGACATATCATCATACAAAGTTATCACATTATGGTAGACATGTTAGCAAACCTGCCTGTTTACACACCCATCAGGCACAGAGAAACCTTAGCATTCACTTGGCATCATTTTGTTGAGGTTTAGTAAAATATCCCTCTCTTCTAGCTTTGTTTTGGGCTCCAACTCCTGAGAAAAACGCCTGACTTAATTAATAAGTGGTCTAGTATGTTCTTCAGCTGATGCACAACTTTGTGTGTTGTACGTTTGTCTTAGTTTGGTACCAGGCCAGAAGTGTACAGATGTTAATTCTCTGTAGATGTGCCCCTTTCACATTGTCATTTGATTCATTTCACACTACTATAAAAGAATATGCATTAGTACAGCTTAAACAATTGTTTCTTGGCTAAATTGCTCACTACCAAAATAGTATGAGACATTATGCCCCACCTAATCCCAGACTTAACGCTGCACTGGACACAAGGACGGAATTGAACTTTTATCTGATTGTGAGTTTGTTGGCCAACAAACACATGTCCCCTTATGTGAGAGCTTTTGAACCAAATGGATCATTTTCCATGACGACATGTAAGAGACTGTACCACAGCTGCATTTAGTAGGTTGAATGTGTAATGGGTTAATTCAAATATTAATGTGAGGTCAGTTGCTAAACTTGATCCTTTGTGTCAAATTGTATTTTAAAGCATTGCAATGAAATTCCAGTGTTAGTTTGCGACAGTGACCAAACCGATGTTAAACATGTCATGTTGTCTGTGGTTTGTGGTCGGAATGATTCTTTATTGCTGTAAGTTGTCCTTTCATAACCAAATGTGAACCACATGTGTGTTGATGAAGTTTTAAACAATGTACTCTGTTGGAATGAAGAGTAGGTTTTATCATTTATTGTAGTCTCACCGCTGCTGTTTGTGCTTTTATCACCTCATCACAACCAAATGTTTACATGCAAGTTGCCAACAAGGCAATCCTCTCGATGAGCTTCTGGCAGTAGCTCTTAGTTCTCCACCAAATAAAGTTTCCACAAACCAACTCGGTTTAATTGCATCTATAATGGCTTGATTGTGCAGAATTCCAATGTCTTCAACGTTTTGTCCACATTTCCTCACCTATAAATCTAGGTCACAGGCAGTGACTCATGGGACGGTTTTTTGCAGCGCAGCAGCACAATACCTGACTGTGGAAACAAGGCTGAGCGCTCCTCGTGGCCAGTCATAAACATTCCTGAGTGGAAACAAGTCTTGCATGCCGGAATGTAGAGGGGAAAACACACAAAGGAGACTCTTTTTGGGGCTCACTGATAAAGTCACTGAGGACAGAAGGTGATGCTTTTCAGACATAATCACCTTTTTTAACCCAGTGGCTAGTCTAGTGGTAGACAGGGACATGGCCAACATCTTGTGTTTCCGTGTGAGAACATTTTAAAAGGAAGGATAAGTCTTAGCAGCACTCTGATGATGCCTTTAGATATTTTAAAAATTAAAACCAGACCTCTGACACTGATGACCTGCTGTAGTTAAAATCTGTAGACTAGTTTTGTCTGCACAATGAGAAAAAATGCAGCACAAATATACATAATTATCTCATACCATATCACATATGCAGCCCCATTGCTGGGAACATCTGCTTTGTAGGACTGGTGTTCAAATCCCCATGCTTTCTTGCTACCTGCTTAAAGTAAGCTATCGGAAAGTTGGTATAGAATACCCCAATATCTATTAATTTATTTAATTTTGACCTAATAGTCAAGTATATCATGCTTGAATGGTCCAGGCATCGTTGAACAGAGTTTAACGTTGTAACTTTTTTGTTGTTGTCAGAATCAAGAAACAAGAAGACTGAATTTTAAAAATGTTTTTTTGCAAATTCCTTGTTGTCTTTTTCCTTTTGAATAATGACTTAAATCAGATTGGTGACACGGACATAAAATGACAAACAATAAAAACCCAGAGGATAGAATGGCCATTCTATAAAATTGTAGTCTCTGAACCAATCAGTCTGACAACGACAAGCAGATATCTGTGTAAAGATTAATACAAGTGTGACATCAGCGATAGAGCATATATCATAACATTATGCAACCTCGTTTCTATCTCATCCGCCAAACCAGGTTCAGGTTTGTGGCAAAGACAACTGCATATTTTTCACGATGCCTGCAAAATGTATTATTTTGCAGCATGTTAAATTTCACAGTGAAGTCATAAAACAGTTGTAAAAATGTCAGTAAATATCAGTATCTCATATATTCTGTGCTATAAAAATGTCATAATGTAGTGGACTAAAAAATATTAATATAATATAATAGAAACTATAGTATTGATTCTTATATGAAGCATCAGTTTACATCAAACACAAATCAAGGAGCCTGAGTCTGATTCCTTTCCACGTTTCCTTTCCACAAGTTGATGAACCCACACCTGTGGTCTGGAGCTCTGGCTGGTGACCAACAGAATAAGTTCATGGGTACAAGCGAGTGAAATAAGTTTCCATTGTGTCTGGCTTCCTCTTTGAGACAGGGTGAGAAGCTCAGCAATGCTCCATCACACTGAGAAACCAATCAGGTCAGGATGCCTCCTGGACGCCTCCCAGTGGAGGTACAACGACGAGGCGACCGAGAACACGCTGGAGAGATTTGACCCCATCTGGCCTGGGAACACCTCAGGAAACTCCAGAAAGTGCCGGAGGAGCTGGCTGGGGAGAGGTTCCTTTGTGCTACATCAGCTTAGCTTGTGGTAGAACTTTTACGAGGACATGTCTACAGATCTATTTCTGTTGTCTCCCTTCACAGTAAAGAGCATCCATCCCCGTTTCCATGAGCGAACCTCCCTTAATTAGAGACCACATTATTCATTTGGGTCTTAAAGCCCAGTTTCAAGCATCGACAATAACCTCAGTATGGTGAAAGCAGACACGGTTGTGCTGACTCGTCCTGCGGTGGGTTCAAACAGGCATTATGTGGCGATCCAGTGGCTATAAACGTCACATGCCACAGAAATGAAGGAGCGCTGGCCTGTGAGACCATGATAACAGGCTTTCACGTTGGCTGCCAGTTGCTCTTGGCTTGGTTTCATGCGAGACTGGCATCAGGTCTGTTTTAAATAACAGCTGGGTCCCAATACGAAAGTATGTCAGCTGATAATCAGCCCTCAAAAGAAAGTCTCTCATATATGGGAAACATCCAGCTAACCACACTGACTCAGTGGGTGTTAATGCAAACATGCCATTGTACTGCTAGATTGGGATGAACCTCATATGTGTTTTGTTTCATTGATTTTGTTGGTGGAACCAAGTGGAAACCCGTTGTTCTGACTACTAGACCAGGGTAGACTGAAGAAATGGCCAATCCGTTGTAGAGCTCCATCTGCTGCTGTGCTGCCATCAAATCCACAAAACCACCTCTATCCTACAATCCTTCATTTGGGGGAATCACCCAGTTTGCTGACAAAGTAGCGCTCGTTAAGCCAAAATCGTTTTTCAGTAATCCTGCTGACAAACACAAAAACTGAATGGAAAGTATCGCCTTATTGGTGGAAGTTCGAACAATAAAGGTATCCAAGTCTTACAAACTCACATTTCAATTAAATTGATCAATGAAGCCCCAAATTTGCCTCAGAGGGTTTTACAATCTGTACAACGTACAACATCCTCCATCAAATCATCAATCTATCAGGATGGACAAAACGAGATGAAACAGATGTCATTGGGCTACTTGTTGTGATCCTTTAGCTCTGTGGCTGTTGTTCTCAACTTTTGGGTTGGTCAGCTGCTTTACTGTTATGTTAGGAAATGCAGTAACTTTGTGTTTTGTGGTTTACCTGTTCCACCTCATGGTTGGAGCCATTTTGTACCCAGTGGGAGGAGTTCCCACATGTGTGGCTACTTGCTGCTTATTCTACAACATAGTGGCAGCATTTTAGTTGGCCCTTCTGTGTATGTGATTAGAGCTTGACTGTTCCACATTTGATCCCAAGTGTGACACCTATTTCTCGAGTACAATTCTGAGTACAATTCTGAGTGACTTGCTTGCACATTTGCTTCATGCTGAAGCTTGTAACGATAAGTTCCATAAATTAATTTAAGTACACTTGATTTCAATGAATAAATGTTATGGTGGTAATTTGTTGTTGGTCTGACAAATGATGTTTTCATTGTTTTAAGGGTGGGGGTGTTACGACTGTATGTGTTTCCAGTGTTGTTGTCCCTTTTTCCCCTCTAGTGGCTCTGCCCAGGTGAGCTGAATCAGACAACGAGGTGCACCTGGGAGGAAGTACTTAAGCTCCAGTGCCAGGCCGGAGGCGAGGCCTCTGCTGGTCTTGCTGCCTCTTGTCCTGTGGATTTTATTGGTGTAAACGGTGTCTTTTTGTAATTTATTGGGGTCAATGATGGATTGTTGTTCATCCAAAAAAGGGCTATCCAAGGGTGGGGCGTAACAGTAGTAACTGCTATAGCAAAAATAATCGCAGAAAATGAAGACTAACAATAATAACAGCAGCAGCAACAGTCTCTATTCCCCACCGGACAGGGGCCACAATCTTAGAGCAAGGGAGAAGGGGTCTTTCCACAGTCTCAGAGCAATCTTGAACAAAAACTCGGGACAGGGCATTGGCTTCTGGTTCTTAGATCCTGGTCTGTATGAAAGGGTAAACAGGAAGCGATTAAAAAACAGAGCCCACCGAGCCTGCCGTGGCTTGAGTCTTTTGGCCTGCTGGATGTATTGCAGGTTTTTATGTTTCGTCCAGACCACGAACGGGTGTTGAGCTCCTTCCAGCCAGTGCCTCCATTCCTCAAGAGCCAGCTTCACTGCAAGCAACTCCCTCTCCCCCACGTCATAGTTCATCTCGGAAGGTGACAGACGGTGAGAGTAAAAGGCGCAGGGGTGAATCCTGTTGTCAGTCCCCCTTTGTGACAACACAGCTCCTACTCCCAGATCTGAGGCGTCCACCTCCACAATGAATGTTAGGGTAGCATCGGGCATGGACAGGACCGGGGCAGAAAACCGGCGTTTAAGGTCATGGAAGGAATTTGCTGCCTCGGGCGACCAGGCAAAGTGAGTGTTTTTCCCTTGGTGGTGGCAGAAAGTGGCACGTCTACAGAGCTGAAGTTACGGATGAACTTCCTATAAAAGTTTGCAAAGCCTAAGAACCGCTGCACCTCCTTTATGGATTTGGGTTGTGGCCACTCTCGAACTGCCTTTGTCTTCTTGGGATCCATCTGGACACTTCCTTGATTGATACTGAAGCCTAGGAAACTAACTTCTGAGACATGGAAAACATACTTTCACCAATAGATTGCTCCTTAACAGTCGCTCAAGGACCTGGCGGACCTGGCCCACATGCTCGTGGAGGGTTCTAGAGAATACTCAGATGTCATCTAGGTAAACGAAGACAAATCTATTAAAAAAATTCCGGAGGACATCATTAATAAGAGCCTGGAATACTGCAGGGGCATTTGTGAGTCCGAAAGGCATGACCTGGTATTCATAGTGACCAGTTGGGGTGTTAAAGGCTGTCTTCCACTCGCAGTGGCCATAAGGGGAAGTGGGTACCGTTTTCTCACTGTCCCGGTAGTCAATACATGGGCGAAGGCCTCCATCCTTCTTACCCACAAAGAAGAACCCGGCTCCTGTGGGCGATGTGGAGGGATGAATGAAGCGGGATGCCAGGGCCTCTCTGATGTAGTTATCCTGGGGCAGACAAAGAAAAAATGCGTCCCCTGGGTGGACCGGCACCAGGAAACAAGTCCATACAACAGTCATAGGGGCGAGTAGGGAGTAGGGAACTGGCCTTCTTTTTACTAAAAACCTCCTTAAGATCGATATACTGGGAAGGGACTTGAGATAAATCTAGGGACTCAGGTGACGCAGGACTTGCTATGGGGATACTCAGGAAGAGGCAGTTGGCTGAGGAGGTTGGGCCCCACTCCAAAACGGTGGACGGTTCAGCCAGGGGTGACCAAGAACAACTGGGAAATCGGGTGACTTGATAAGGTAGAACCTCACCTCTTCCTGATGTTGCTGGACAGACATATGTAGGGGGGAGGTGCTGTGGAATACGCTACCCTCACCCAGCGGTCGACCGTCCAGCGCCGTTACAGTCAGCGGAGAAGAGAGACGGGAGAAAGGAACCTGAAGGTCTCTGGCCAGAGACATGTCCATGAAATTGCCTGCGGCCCCAGAGACAACAAGAGCCTTCAGGTGATGAGTCCTCTCTCCTCCCCAGGAAACAGAAATAGGCAAAAGGAGACCCGAATTGGAACAGTTGGGAGTGAAAGTGACTCCTGTCACAGCCCTCCCTCTGCTGGATGGTGTAGGGCCTTTCCCGAAAGCTCTGGGCAGCTGTTGCGGATGGCCCTGTCTCCCACAGTAAAGGCAGAGTCTGTCCCTCATCCTGCACTCTCATTCAGCCAAGGAGAGTCAGGTACCTCCCAGTTGCATTGGCTCGGCGGTATCTGGTTGTTGCTCAGGATCTTGTTGGGAGTTGAAGCTGGCTGAGGGCCGAAGGTTGGATGACCAGGTGTTGGGGGGCCTACGAGCAAGAGCTCTCTCCCGCAGCTGGTTGTCCAGGCGAAGAGACATCTCAATGAGAGCCTCAAGGTTATCCACCCTCTCTCTGGTGGCCAGTTCATCCCAGATACGATCCGAGAGGCCATCTTGGAATGTCACCATCAGAGCCTCTTGGTTCCAGCGGCTGTCTGCCGCCAAGGTCCTGAACCGGATAACATAGTCTGCCATACTCCCTGCACCTTGTTTAATGTGGAGAAGCTGCTTGGCGGCCTCGAGACCAGTCGTGGGATGATCGAACGCTCGTCGTAATTCCTCCACGAAAAACCGGTAGCTTGCACAGACGAGGACTGCGCCTCCCATACAGCCTGTGCCTTACCAGTGAGGAGTGTGATTATATAAGCCATCCTGGAGCGATCAGTAGGGAAGGAGGAGGGTTGGAGCTCGAAGGTGAGTGAGCACTGGGTAATGAAACCTCGACAGTCCCAGGGATTCCCATCATAGTGTTGGTGGGGCTGGGAGACGAGGTTCCCCTGATACTGGAGCTGGGGTTGAGGCTGGAGCTGGAGCTGAGCAGATAGGAGAAGTGGGGAGAGGGGTGACAGCTGCTTGATAATGCACAGAAAACTGCTGAAGTGTGTTAAGAATCTCACCCAGAGTTTGGTCATGTTTGATGAGCATATCTTCTTGGTGTGCTAGCCTATCTTCATAGCGTTGTACAAAAGCATCATGGCTGGTCAAAGCTGCCATTACCTCTTGCAAAGGTGTCTCAGATGCATTCCTTGCCTCTGCTGGGTTCATGTCTTTGGTTCAGTCTTTCTGTCACGTGCGGGGTGCGAACCGTGGTCCCTTATGTGTCAAGTCTAGGCTCTACTGACTGAGCTAAACAGTATTTCCAAGAACCCAGAAGCAGAGGCTGGCACAGTGCGACAGTTCACAGGCTTTTATTGTCCAAAGAACAGACAACACAAGATACGTTAAGTACAAGTCAAATGGTGAAGACTGAACGAAACTGGCTTAAATACACAGAGCACACAAACACAGGTGAAATACATCAGCTGAATTAACAGAAAAAGTCAATAGCGTCGCCATCTGGTGGCCAACAGAAAACATAGTCCAGATCCTGAAAACATCAGCTTAATTTGTGGTAGAATATATATATACTGTAACACATTTCACTGTAAAATAACAGTAAATTACTGGCAGCAGGGACGCCAGTAATTTACGGTTATTTTTACAATGCAACTACTGTTATTTATTTTCACAGTATATTACCGTATTTTACAGTGTATATGAATGTAAAAAAACGGTTGGTGTTGTGGTTGTTTTACAGCGAATCTACTGTAATTTATCAAACCGTATAATACTGTTTTTTGGATTACAGTACATAACAGTAGGATAACTGGGTAATGGTAATTTTACAGCGCATCTACCATAATTTATTAAACAGTATAATACCGTATTTTGGATTAGAGTACATGGCAGTAAGATAACTCTGGGTTGTCGTTATTTTACAGTATATGGCAGTTTGTTATAAAATTTGCTATCTTTGCACCAATTTAAAAACAAATTATGCAGGGCATATTAAATACCCAGCCCTACCACATTCATCCCCACAGCAAATCAACATCCAAAAGTCCTACAATAAACATACTGCTCGACTTTTCTTGTATTTTACTAATGTCTTGTCTTCTAATGCTAAGAGCAGATCAGAAGCACATTCAGCAACAACATGCAATTATCACTGTTGATCCTTGTGTGCTAACTGAAGAAAATTAGCAGGATAAGCTGAGGACACGGACCTCTGACTTGAATAAAAATCAGATGCAGACTTTAAGTAATAAGTTCGGGAACCCTGGTATAGAAGACAAGAGAATATACATTCCATAACATTGCTGTAGTTTATTGCAAACAAACAAGTCTTTTGCATGTGAACAATGAACAGTGAATGTGGGGTACTTGACTGGTCTCGTCAGTCACCGATGACGAATGCCTGTAAAAAATGAATAAATAAAATGAAAAACACGTCTCTGGTAAAATATAAAAATAATAAAGACTAATGGAGGGATTGTAGGTCCTTACTCAGTCTCTTTGGAAAATCGTCCATCCCGTCCCTTCACGTTTGTGGTTGCACAGTCAGCTCTGTCACAGCCCGGCTCAAGGGAATGACAAAGAGGAGACCACACATGACTTAAAGTTTGCCAAAATAGTTTATTTAACCCAAATTAGAATAAAGCAAGTTAATGTTGTGCATGTAAGTCAGTAATCAGTAATGAGTGCTGTGTCTGGATGAGTGGAGCATGTGGTGTATGTCAGAAGCAAAGCTGAACCAAAACCCTGAACAAACCATCCGTCCAGGCACCGAGAGCCAAAATGGCTGATTCCCACAGCTTATATAGTGTAGGTGCTCAGCCCACATGGGTGTTACCCATTACACTGATCACCTCCTGGAAGCCTGGCAATCAGGA
The DNA here is from genome assembly GCA_029853015.1 of Chelidonichthys spinosus. NCBI lineage: Eukaryota > Metazoa > Chordata > Actinopteri > Perciformes > Triglidae > Chelidonichthys > Chelidonichthys spinosus. Next base: position 5,617,191 of record CM056843.1, on the reverse strand, counting down.
GGTGCCAGAGGGCTGTCACAGCTCTATAAAAATTAACACGTTAGTTATATCTTCACAAAATTGCAGATTTACTTGCCTGTTCAAGTTTAAACTCTTGCCAAAAAGCAACCTAGACTTTTTTTGTGAATGAAGAAAAAAAAACACGACACTATCAATTTCAGGAGATAAGCATAAACTTTACTTTACCTGCTCTGTTGAACTCCACATGGACTGGACTTGAGAAGAGCACATGTCTCCGTGACAGAAAATACTGTTTCATGCTGTTAAATTACAGTTTCTTATTTTTAACTGAGCATCAACTGTTAATTTACATGTAAGCATGAATATTTAACAGTATTTTACAATCATTTTAAAATACAGTAATATACTGTTGTAATCCACTGTTAATTTGCAGCAATTCAGTATTATACTGTTTTATGCTGTTAAATTTCAGTTATCTACTGTTATTGTTAAATGACTGATTTAACTGTTAATTTACATGTGAGGGATGAATATTTAACAGTATTTTACAATTATGACAAAATACAGTACGATACTGTTGTAAATCCACTGTAAATATACAGCCATTCGTATATATATATATATATATATATATATATATTATATATACATAAAGTGGTTATGTTCACTGACTAGGACACGGGAGACCGGGGTTCGAATCCCGGTCAGGACGAAAAAACATCATCCAGTAAGGCTCCTTAGGCAAGACCCCTCATGATATACAGGCCTACCTCAGGCATGAATGAACACAAAAATAGAGTCATACCGGCTCTGGCGTCGCCCGGGTCAACAAGGTCTGCGTCAGTTGCTAGGGGACCAGGGCAAACTGATGAGAAATGGGCTACTGGAACAAAACACAGATGGACGAGGGCAGAAAATACGGAGTTGTTGGAATGCTACTATACAAGCAATCCCAGGGAGAGGGGCTACATGCAACGAATGTGGGACCATTGGATACTTTGAAACCCACAATCAGGGCTAACAAAGAAACAGCTGTTAGCCCAGTGTTCCAACATCCGTAATCGAAATCTACTATCACAACTAGAGATTAATGAAATACAAGGCAAGGGGGAGCCAGGACAACAGGTCAGCGGGGGGATGTCATCCCCCCAACCAGCAATTGGGTACCAAGCCCCAACAGACACCAACAGCCTCAACACAAGAGCTGCTGACCTGAGAAGGAAGATCCTGACCCAACTAGAAACATGGAGCTCCCGACGAATACCAAATGCCAAGTACCTTCAGAAGATCTACTAGTGGACCAACCAACTGATACACAGTACAGCAACAGTAACCATGGTACAAGGTGGACTCAGGACATAACAAACAGTGCCCACCATGGAAGAGACGGTTAGAGGCCAAGATAAAGGCAACACGGAGAGAAGTTAGCCAGCTGGCTGAACTGCAGAAAGGGAACATGGTGAATAAAGGGGCACCCAGGAAGTACAACTCACTCTCCATACCAGAGGCACTCCAAACTGCCAAACAACGACTAACAGCTCTGGCCGCCCGGTTGAAGAGATACACCAAGGAGGGAGAGGCCAGGAGAATAAACAAGCTGTTCTCCACTGAACCAGCCAAGGTGTACTCTCAGTGGCAGGGAAACAACAACCAGTCAGACCCGCCAAGAGCTGAGGTGGAAAAATACTGGAAAGACATATGGGAAAAAGAGACATCCCACAACACCAATGCCCAATGGTTAGTGGACCTAAGAGCTGACCACAGCAACCTCCCAGAACAAGAACCAGTTACCATCTCAATGGCAGACATCCAAGAAAGAGTGTCAAAGATGAAGAGCTGGACAGCACCAGGCCCTGATATGATCCATACGTACTGGCTGAAGAAGCTAACTGCACTCCATGAATGCCTCGCAGCACAGATGAACCAGCTGCTGAGGGATGGGACCCACCCAGAGTGGCTAACCCAGAGCAGGACAGTCCTAATCCTGAAAGACCCCCAGAAGGGTGCTGTCCCATCCAACTACCGGCACAACATGGAAGGCCCTGTCAGGCATCATTGAAGCAAAGATGAGTAAGCAAATGGCTCAATACATGAGCAAGGCACAGAAAGGAATTGGCAGTAACACCAGAGGAGCCAAGCACCAGCTACTGGTTGATAGAACAGTCGCCCGAGACTGTAAGAAGAGACAAACCAACCTGTGCACTGCCTGGATTGACTACAAGAAAGCCTAAGACTCAATGCCGCACACATGGATACTGGAATGTCTGGAACTGTATAAGATCAACAGGAACCTAAGGGCCTTCATCCAGAACTCGATGGAAATGTGGAAGACAACCCTAGAGGCCAATTCAACATCAAGTGCGGCATATACCAGGGAGATGCACTATCACCACTGCTGTTCTGCATAGGCCTGAACCCCCTCAGTCAGATCATCACGAAGAGTGGCTACGGGTACCGATTCCGTAGTGGGGCAACAATCAGCCACCTGCTCTTCATGGATGACATCAAGCTGTACGCCAGGAGTGAGCGAGAAATAGACTGACGGGATTGACCTACTAGAGGGCAACATAGGTGATATCCAAGACAGCTACAAGTACCTTGGCATCCCACAGGCTAATGGAAACCATGAAGAGGCCACAAGGAAATCAACCACAGCCAAATACCTCCAGAGAGTAAGGCAGGTCCTGAAAAGTCAACTGAATGGTAAGAACAAGGTCCGAGCCATCAACATGTACGCACTACCAGTCATCAGATACCCCGCTGGTATGATAAGCTGGCCAAAGGAGGAGCTAGAAGCCACAGATATCAGGACTAGAAAGCTCCTCACCATGCACAGAGGATTCCACCCCAAATCCAGCACCCTTAGGCTATACACTAAGCGGAAAGAGGGAGGCCGAGGGCTAGTGAGCGTCAAGGCCACAGTCCAGGAAGAAACATCGAAAATTCAAGATTACATCGAAAAAATGGCCCGAAGGATGAACTGCTAAGTGAATGTCTCAGGCAGCAGAACCCTGATGAGAGTGCGAAGAAGGAGGAGCAGACAACATGGAGGGACAAGCCCCTACATGGCATGTACCACCGTCAGATAGAGGAAGTGGCTGATATTAAGAAATCCTACCAGTGGCTGGAAAATGCAGGACTGACAGACAGCATAGAGGCACTAATCATGGCAGCACAAGAACAGGCCATAAGCACGAGAGCCATAGAGGCCAGGATCTACCAGAGCAGATCAGACCCAAGATGCAGACTGTGCAAAGAAGCCCCTGAGACAGTCCAGCACATAGTAGCAGGGTGTAAGATGCTAGCTGGATCAGCGTACATGGAGAGGCATAACCAAGTGGCTGGGATAGTACACAGGAACATCTGCAACCAGTATGGAATAGAAGTACCCAAATCCCAATGGGCCATACCACAGAAGGTGACTGAGAACATCAGGGCCAAGGTACTGTGGGACTTCAGCTTCCAGACTGACAAAAAGCTCCTGGCTAACAAACCGGACATAGTGGTGGTGGACAAAGAGCAGAAGACAGTGGTGGTGATAGATGTGGCGATCCCAGCTGACACCAACATCAGGAAGAAGGAACACGAGAAAATTGAGAAGTACCAAGGGTTGAAAGAGCAGCTGGAACAGATGTGGAAGGTCAAGGCTAGCGTGGTCCCCGTGGTAGTGGGGGCACTCGGGGCAGTAACCCCCAAACTGGGAGAGTGGCTCCAACAGATCCCAGGAAAAACATCTGAAGCCTCAGTCCAGAAGAGTGCAGTCCTAGGAACAGCTAAGATACTGCGCAGAACCCTCAAACTCCCAGGCCTCTGGTAGAGGACCCGAGGTTGAGGATGACACAGATACCACCCCACCAGGGATGAGGAGGAGATTTTTTTAATACATATATATATACTGCTCAAAAAAATAAAGGGAACACTAAAACAACATGATGTAACTGCAAGTCAATCATATTTCTGAGATATCAGTCTGTCTAATTAAGAAGCAGCACTGATGATTGGGAATCAATTTCTGCTGTTGTGCAAATGGAACAGACCACAGGTGGAAACGAGTGGCAATTAGCAAGACATCCCTATAACAGGAATGGTGGTGACCGCAGACCATTTCTCTGTTCTCGGCCATGGCAGATTTTTTTCTTTTTTGAATTTTGGCAGTGTTTGCACCACTAGAGGTAGCATGAGGCGTTTTCTCCAACCCACAGAAGTTGCCCAGTTACAGCAACTCATCAGGAGGGCACAGCAATGCTCACTGTGGCAAGAAGGTTTGCTGTCCCCAACACAGTGTCAAGAGCATGGAGGAGATTCCAGGAGACAGGCCAGTACACCAGGAGACGTGGAGGAGGCCGAAGAAGGACAACAACCCAACAGCAGGACCGAAATCTGCTCCTTTGTGCACAGAGGAACAGAAGGAGCACTGCTAGAGCCCTACAAAATGACCTCCAGCAGGCCATGGATGTTCAAGTTTCAACTCAAACGGTCCGAAATCGACTCCATGAGGGTGGTTTGAGGGCCCAATGTCCACAAATAGAGCCTGTGCTTACAATCCGACACGGTGCGATGCGTTTGGCATTTGCTAGAGATCACAGAGATTGGCAGATTCGCCATTGGCGCCTTGTGCTCTTCACGGATGAGAGCAGGTTCATCCTGAACACATGTGACCGACGTGACATGGTCTCGCGACGCCGCGGAGAACATTCTGCTGCCTGCAACATCCTCCAGCATGACCGGTTTGGTAGTGGGTCAGTGATGGTCTAGGGAGGCATTTCTTTGGAAGGCTGCACAGCCATCCATGCGCTTGCCGGAGGTACCCTGACTGCCATTAGGTACCGGGATGAGATCCTCAGACCCATTGTGAGACCATATGCTGGCGCGGTTGGCCCTAGGTTCCTTCTAATGCAGGACACTGCAAGGCCTCATGTGGCTGGAGTGTGACAGCAGTTCCTGCATGATGAAGGGATTGATGTTATGGACTGGCCTACCCGTTCCCCAGACCTGAATCCTATTGAGCACATCTGGGACATCATGTCTTGTTCCGTCCACCAACACCATGTCACACCACAGACTGTCCAGGAGTTGACTGCTACTCTGGTCCAGGTCTGGGAGGAGATCCCTCAGGAGACCATCCTTTGTCTCATTAGGAGCATGCCCAAGTGTTGTAGGGAGTTCATACAGGCATGTGGAAGCCACACACTACTGAGGATCATTTTGACATGTCTCGAAAAATCTCCACAAAAGTTGGATCAGCCTGCGATCTGATTTTCCACTTCGATTTTCGCTATGATTCTGAATCAAGACCTCCATCAGTTGAGGATTTTGATTTCATTAATCATCCTTATGTTGTTTTGTTGTCAACGCATTGCATTTTGTAATGAATGAAGATTTCCAACTGGTTTATGTAATTCATTGAGAACTAGCATATAGTGTTTAGGTGTTCCCTTTATTTTTTTGAGCAATTATAGTATATTAGTGGTGGGCCGTTATCGGCGTTAACGTCCTGCGTTAACGTGAGACTCTTATCGGGCGATAAAAAAAATATCACCGTTAATCTATTCTCTACGAGTCAGACTTCAAACCTGTGTATGCCTCCTGTGAAATTACCACATCAAACGTGACGTGCTGACATGGATGCAGCTATGAAGCCTCCGGGTTTGCCTCAGGGAAAATTCATTTTTAAGAAGCTTCCCAATGGAAACCTCGACAAGACTAAGGTTTTTTGCACCTTGTGCAATGCGGAATTAGTTAGGTAGCACACACATATTATGAATGCCTTTGGCAGAATTCAAATGAGCCATTTTAATCTAGATTAATCTGGATTCATTCCAAGATTACAGTGAGATTATTCTAGATTTTAAAAATGAATCTATGCCCACCACTAATTTTTATATATATTTAAAAATGTTCCATCATAATCGGCAGGTTGGAAATTATACAAAACATTATACAAGACGTCTGCTGTCCTTAAGTAAACATCAACATCACAAATTCTTTAACCCTCTCGATCTCCCACCAATCATGTTTGTGTGTAATTATTAAATCAATAAATATTTCTAAATATGAACTAATTAGTAAATAAGCAGTAACCCCCATGTTATTGGTCCTCTTACTGCCGGCCACAGATCTTCAGGGAGGACGGATTAGTATCCCAGTATGATAATAATCATTATGTTGTCTGAAAGGACCATACCAGTCTAACTCTGACTTCTCTCCATCAGCAGAGATTCTTCCTGTGCATCAGTGTTTACTTAAGTAGAGCTCAGCCTCCATGTTTTACTACCATTCAAGTTGAAAACTTGTAAAAACACTCTACAAACTTGGGTTTATGTAATTAAACTTTGTGAAAATCACCGCCTTATTTATTTTATCTAAAACGACTGTATCACTCTGATAAAGGACATTAAAATTCACGCATTGATATCAAATCACATTCAGGGGTATTTGACAAACGGTTGGATTTTTTTAGGAGTGGCACATAAATGTCCCACGTTGGACACACCAGTAGGGGTGGAGTTGAGAGAGGCTGCTAGAGTTTGGGGCGGAGGGATCCCACCACAGGCTTGTCTGAGCAGAACTCTTTCCACCAGGAGGGGCGCTCCAGCACCTGGTCGCCCTGCATCACCGTCGACCACAGGTTCTTGTAGAGCTTCATGAAGGAGAAACGAGGAGAACGTGTTATTGATGTGAGGTCCTGATCCCCTTCAATCTTCTGTTGTTCCTTCATTCACACTCAATATAACAGAGTTAAAAAGGAACCATGTTCTAATGCGCATCTCTAAAAGGACTGATGAATATTGTTGAACGCGTTGAGAAAATGGGATTGACCCAGTGAACTTTTGGGTTGGGGAGCGAAATAAAGAAAGGAAAAAAGTAAATCAAACAAAATTCACAGTACCTCGGTTTTCTGGTTTCAGTTTTTGGGGATAGGGAAAAAATGTTTTGTTCATTTATTTTGAAAATGTTGCTCGTTGTCCATAATGCTTATTTAAGAGTTAAGACTGTGGCATATTGTCAATTTCTGACACATTCGCATATATGCATCAATAAACACTCTAATATGAGTTACTTTGGCTTGGCTACTTGGCTACTTGGCTACTTGGCTACTTTACTACTTTACGTTACTTTGGCTTTTACCTTGGCTTACCATGGCGAGAAGTACTCGCCCTCCAGTCTGTTTTCGTTTCGCTCCACTATTCAACACGTTCATCTGATGCCATGGTAAATTAGATGTCTGAAGTTCATCCTCACATGACTACAAAACCGCTACCTGACGAGGCAAAGTGACATAGTTCGGTTACAGCCAATAGAGGGCTGCAGAGCAAATGCTGAAGTGCCGTTCACCCGGTTTTGAGGTGATGAACCACTGAAACTATTTTGGAAACATTATTTTAAGGCACTTAATACTCTTTAGTGTTGCTTTAATAAGAAAGATGAAGGAGAAAGCAATAAGTGGTTGTAGAGACAGAATGGAAGTCAGTGGTATTAGCATTAATAAAGTATAAACTTTCTCAAATGTCATATATATTAAATTTCTTTTTAAAAAAGGACCAATTTGCTGCAAAAATAAACTGGACAAACCCTGAAGCTGACACAATAACACGACACAGTGTGGGTCTGCATGACAAAGTCATTCCTCAGCAGAACAAACATTAGTTAAAGGAGAAATCCGGTCATTTTTTACCCCATTTCCGTTGTCCTCAGGGTTATCCCGACTTATTAGAAGCAAAAAAACAGACAAAAATTGACGTTGCCTAGCCCGAGATCTATACCTGCCTGGCAGCCTTCCAGACTGGCTCCAATACTAACCCATTGGGGCAAGTTTTATCTGCTTTCCTGGGCCTCAGAAAACAATTCCAAGACCTATGCAACACAGGTTGGGTCCGTACGAGACACCACGACGCTCGTTTAGCTCAAATAGTGTGGCAAAACGACATAAATATGTGTGTTTTTGCATGGAGTTACTCACCTCAAATCACCTGTAGACATTAGCAGTAGATAGCCGAGCGCCTGTCGTCCCTCCCAGTCACCGCAGAAACGAAAACATTTTCCTCGTAGTTTTGATTTTGTATCCATAAAGAAACGAACGAGCAGTGCAGTCGTCATGTCCGTAATAAATCCATGAAGCTGTTACGTCCATATGTCTGACTATGTTACAACATAGCAACGACTGCTTACAGCTAAACAGTAGCCGGGAGCCAAAACAATGCAAGTCTCGCGCAAGTTCCCGTCTGCCGTCCTCACTCTGGAGCTGTTTTCAAGCCAGTACAGTGACAAATCAATGAGAGACTACTGTCTGCACACGCGACACGCGACTCCCACTCGTGCTGTCAACACAACTAGCCTACTGAGACTGCGCAAGATTTGTTGTCTTTGAAGCAGGTTCAACTGTCACAAAGGCTAAGCAATCTTACTATGTAGGCTAGCGCTAGTTACACTGTCATATGGACATGACGGCACTGCTCGATGGAAAGAAGTTTGTCACTGTATTGGCTTGAAAACAGCTCCAGAGTGAGGACGTCGGGAGACGGGAACTTGCGCGAGACTTTTGGCTCCCGGCTACTGTTTAGCTGTAAGCAGTCATTGCTATGTTGTAACATAGTCATACATATGGACACAACATCTTCATGGATTTATTACAGACATGACTGCACTGCTCGATCGTTTCTTTATGGATACAAAATCTACGAGGAAAACGTTTTAGTTTCTGCAGTGACTGGGATGGACGAGTGCCCGGCACGTTACTAGCTGAAGCTATCGTTGCTATGTTGTAACATATGGACATAACAGTTTCATGGATTTATTACGGACATGACGACTGCACTGCTCGGTCGTTTCTTTATGGATACAAAATCAAAACTACGAGGAAAACGTTTTCGTTTCTACGGTGAGTGGGACCGACGAGCGCCCGGCACGTTACTAGCTGTAAGCTATCGTTGCTATGTGTAACATAGTCATACATATGGACATAACAGCTTCATGGATTACGGACATGACGACTGCTCAGCTCGGTTGTTTCTATTTGGATACAAAATCAAAACTACGTGGAAAACGTTTTCGTTTCTGCGGTGACTGGGAGGGACGACAGGCGCTCGGCTATCTACTGCTAATGTCTACGGGTGATTTGAGGCGAGTAACTCCATGCAAAAACACACATATTTATGTTGTTTTGCCACACTATTTGAGCTAAACGAGCGCTGTGGTGTCTCGTACGGACCCAACCTGTGTTGCATAGGTCTTGGAATTGTTTTCTGAGGCCCAGGAAAGCAGATAAAAGTTGCCCCAATGGGTTAGCATTGGAGCGAGTCTGGAAGGCTGCCAGGCAGGTACAGATCTCAGGCTAGGCAACGTCAATTTTTGTCGGGTTTTTTGCTTCTAATAAGTCGGGATGACCCTGAGGACAATGGAAATGGGGTCAAAAATGACCGGATTTCTCCTTTAAGCCGTTTTATGAAAAAGGAAGTGCAGACAGAGTCATTGTCAACAACTGTCAAAGACAATTTATGAGCAAACACAACGCTGTATGTGTTTTCCTGGAAGAGAGAGAGACGGCAGCCAGAAGTCTGTAGTCTTCTTCCCAGAACGACACTTAACCTGACTAAGTGTCCCTGAGTGTGACGATGTGGGAATAGAGAGTTCTTACTGAGTCACTATGGTGGGAGTTCTTAAACACTCATTACCTGATACCAATAACTCATATTAATCTTACAAATGCAAAAATGTAAAGGGTAAAATAAAAAAAATACAAATCTAATACAACAGCATTTACCTCACCAGTCCTTGAAAAAAGGACTAAAAATAAATAATGAGATGAGATTCCTTTATGGTAAGAATTTAATTGATTTAAAGGCCAATACTACTACGTGTGACTAATAATCATAAGCCTTAAGTGTGTGTGTGTGTGTGTGTGTGTGTGTGTGTGTGTGTGTGTGCGTGCGTGCGTGTGTGTGTGTCTTTACCTGTCCATCAGCGTTGCCGATAGGTGAGTTGAGGATGAAATCAGGAGGGGCGAAGACATCCACCAGTGATACTGCATCATCCTTCAGCTGGAGGAAACACACAGTCAGACATCTGCCATAACTTCATCATCCAGCTTCACGAGGACAGGTTGGAGGTACAGAAGGACTCAGAATCATAATAAACACTCTGCAATGGTATAAAAGAGTGGAACTAAGAAATGCAGAGGATGGGATGTTTCTGTACCTGGGAGCAGAGAGTGATGATGGCCATCTGGACCAACTCTGTGGGCTTCCTGCCACTCAGGTAACTACCTGAACAGAAACACAACAATGTTACGAACACCAATACAAGGAGGTGTTGTCCAGATTGATGCATGCTGTGTATGGAGTGCAGTACCCTGGTAGAGTGTGGCCATGTGGTTGCTGAGGCTCCACAACCCATACAGGGCACAGAGCTTGCTTAGTACAGGTCTGAGACCAGCAGGTGTGTCCTCGTCAGTGGTCAGATCATGAAACCTCTGGAGGCAGTGGAGTTCTATGTAGGCAATGGCCAGAGAACGGCAGTAGTAGACCTAAACACACAAAGGGAACACTTTTAAGTCTGCTGCAACTCACTACAAATTTAAGATTCAAAGATAATTGTCATTTGTAACACATTTACATTAACATTTAGGGCATTTAACAGATGGTTTTGTCCAAAGCGACTTACAATAAGTACTTGTGTCAAAAGAAAGAAACGAAAAAATAGAAACAGGTGTTCTTGTCTGAGTAAAGTAGTAGTTGTAGTAGCAAGTATACCTTAAGAACAGTGCTATGATCAAAGTGCCATATATAGAGAAGAACATAGAAGTGCTTTTTCGTTTTGTTTTTTGTTTTTTTTTTGGGGGGGGGGGTGTTAGTGGGTCATGCTATGTAGAGTCGAGGTGAAGTCTGAACAGGTGAGTCTTGAGCCTTTTTCAGAAGATGGCAAGTGACTCTGCTGTCCTGACATTAGTCGGGAGTGTGTTCCACCACTGAGGACCAGAACAGAGAAGAGTTTGGACTTCTGAGTGACATTTGTTTGATTTCAGCGATGGTGGTACCAGCCGGCCAGCTGATGTAGAGGAGCGAAGTGCTCGCGTCGGGGTGTGTGGTTTGACCAGTGTTTGAAGGTAGATGGGTGCCGTTCCATTGATGGCCTTGAAGTCCAGTGCCATCATCTTGAATTGGATGCGGGCTGCAACAGGGAGCCAGTGGAGGTCACGGAGGAGGGGGGTCACATGGGAGAATTTGGTTAGATTGAAGACGAGGCGTGCTGCAGCGTTCTGGATACGCTGCAATGGTGTAGTCGCCGAGGCCAGGAGTCCATGTAACAGAGTTAGAAATAACCTGCTATGAATTTCTACAAAATAGACATGCTTGTCTTATAAACACGTATACTGTGATTCTGGAGCCACCTGGTGGGTTAATAGTACATAGTACTAATAGTACGTGTCTCTGTAGAGGAAAATACTCCCGAGCTGGAGGTGGGTACATGTGCGCGACACTGCATTCAATGTTTCTGTGTATAATGTTCTAAGGGTTTTTGAAATCATGAGTAGCATGTATTTTTACTATAAGGACTACTAGCATGTAAACTGAAAGTTATAGACGTTTTTGTGCCGTAGTAACTTTATGAACGAGTAGTTTACACGTGCCGTTAATGCTACTTAGCTAGCCATGCACTTGCTTGCTTGCTCCCGGTGCAGTGTTCCGTTGTTGTTACTTCGGATAGTAATTTTTCTACTTCTCATCACACAGATCTGAATGTTTGCAGCTGCATAATATTGTGGATACTGACTGCGTTTTCCTGATTTCTGTACCAGGTAGGCTTTGTTAAATGTGATTTTATATTATCTCAATCTAAGGTTTCTGTACCAGGTAGGCTTTGTTAACAAAAACCTGTTGCATTATATCGTACAACAAAATGTTCTGTTCATTGTCTATGGACAAAATGTGTATTTACAATGTTTTTGAGGTCTTTATTGTAAATGTAAAAGAGAAAAGCTCTCATTGACAGAGAATAGTCAGATGACAGTCATACATATCATTACCACTATACGATCATGTTTGTTTATACTGAAGAGTATGGGGAAAAAAACTGTTATAATACTGAATTCTATATGAGTCTTTTGTAACGGTAGAGGAGCTGGAGATCTGAATGTTTGCAGCTGCATAATATTGTGGATACTGACTGCATTTTGCTGATTTCTGTACCAGTAAAAGGGAACCAGACTGAGAGCAAATCCTGCGTGGCTGTGTCATCCTTCCTGCACCATAGACACAAAAGAGGGTACATCCATCGTAGAACCACGCAAAGACACAACCCATTACATCCAGCCCGGAGAGAGTTGCAGTAATCAAGGCGGGAGATGACCAGTGCTTGGACCAGGAGTTGCGTTGCATCCTCTGTGAGGAAGGTCCGAATCCTGCGGATATTGTAGAGGGCAAACTGCAGGATCAGGCCACAGCAGTGATTTTGGGGGTGCAGGATAGTTGGTCATCAAGTATTACACCCAGGTTCCTCGCAGTTGATGAAGGCAGTACTGTGATGTCCTTGACAGTGACCGACAGGTCCATGCAAGGGCAGTCTTTCCCTGGGATGAAGAGGAGTTTGGTTCTATTTCATTCTTACTGAGCACCAGAGGCGGTGCTTAAGCGCTGGATGCTTCCATCTTGCGCATGCGCAGGTCGAGTAATTATACCAACAGTCACCTGTGACACCTGGGTGACCCGTGAACATCTATATATTCCGAGGTCACCAAAGGCTCTGTCTTCTCGCGATAGCGGACGAACGTAGCAGGTCAAGCACATGAATTATTTGTTTTCTTATATTGTTCCGAATCAGCTCGTTGCTATTAGCCTCATAAACCAAGTGTTGGTGCTGCGATTTCATTCGTCCACCAGAGGCTGCACTTGCGGTTTTGAACTACAGAATACAACGAGGACCTTCTGCACGCTGCCGCCAGCAGTGTTTTCACCGTGCTGGCTTGCGTGGTTGGTATCTTTGTCCTAAATGTTGTGTCCACATTACGAACAAAACTGGTGAGTACAGTGCATGTTTTTTTGTCATCACTCTACCAGCGGGTGTTTTTCGCCTGGTTGTCGTTGTGCGTGTGAGAGTGTGAACGGTATAACCTGCAGTTAGTGCGGCCGTTACGTTGTATGCTGCTGTGTTGCACCGTGCTAACAGGCGATCTTGCCTGAGCCGACTGCATTGTATTACTTTGCCATAGTGCCAGCAGTTGCCTATATTCTACGCAGATTTGCGTTCGAGACTGCTTGTTTCAATATTGTCTTTTCCAGACGTTTTTTCGTTACCACTCTAACGGCTGGTGTTTTTTCGCCTGGTTGTCGTGTGTGTGTGCGTGTGTGAACGGTACAGCCTGCGGTTGGCGCGGCTATTGACCTCACTCTCCCCGTTGTGTTGCTTATTATTTTAGCGTGCCACTGTGTTGCACCGTGCTATAGGTGCTCTCACCTGAGCTGGCTGCATTGTATTAGTTTGCCATAGTGCCGGCAGTTGCCTATATTCAACGCAGATTTGCATTCGAGTCTGCTTTTTTTGATAATGTCTTAGCAGACATTTTTTCGTTACCACTCTACCAGCAGGTGTTTTTTTGTCCGGTTGTCGTTGTGTGTGTTAGGGTGTGAATGCTATAGCCTGCGGTTGCGTGGCTGCTATCCTCACTTTTCCCCGCTGTATTAGCCTGTTTATTTACTGAGACCGACCAGCCACACTGACATTCTCACCAACTGGCTATTTAGAGTCACCAGTTAAGCAGCAGGTCTTGTAAGGGGTTAATTTTTTCTGCAGCCGAAGGATATCTAAGTCACCATGTCAGGCTGTGATATATAGGCCCTGCACCTGGGTTCATATGTTCAAAAATATAAGTTCAAAGGAAACTGAATACACCATTATGTCATGATAACCTTGAAGAGGTCAGCTGGGCCTGCCAGGTGTGATAAATGGAAGAGCTCCAGATTATGGGCGGGGAAATTATGACAGTCACTAGGTGTGTACACGATCGGCTTGGCTAGGCTTGGCTAGGCTTATCACGCCGACGAGAGCTGCAGGAATCTGAGGGGGCGGGCTATAAAAGAGACGGCAGCCAAGCGCCGCCAAGTCACCAAAGTAGACGTGATTATAGCAGCTATCGCTGCATTTGCGTTTATCATGGTAATTTAATTATTGCTGAGAATATTTATGTCACAATTCATTTTGGAATTATTTTGGACAGTTTAACCATTCCAATGTTTTTTGAAGCGAGATGTCACTGGAACAGTTACATAACAGTGTAGAGAATAAACATAGTTGTAATTCTTCCAAAACTAGTTAAAAAAAGGTAAAAAAAGGTAAAAAAAAAAAAACCATAAACATTAAGATAACCCTTTATTTCTTTTCACATAGGCGATACTTGGTGCTCGGGAAGAACACTGCAGGAAACCAAAACCAAACAGGATATGTTAATGAAATAAACAATTATAAGCAATGAAACATAAATATATATCTGTAAAGCTAACATTGGGAAATGAATAATATTCCATGTAGAGGTAGACATTGTTTTTTATATTATGTCTATTATCATTCTATGTTTGTATTCATGTAGGCTTATTAACAAGACCTCACATCATATAAAAAGGCCTACACCACAATGTACAGAAGTTTACATCAAGCGACCAAAATAAAAAAAAACACATAAGTTGTCCACAAGGTGGCCGCCGAGTGCGGACCTGAACACACGTCACTGAACTTTTAACCAATAGGGAAAAATTCAGCTGTGAAGGAGGTGTTGGCTAGCCAGTTGCAGCCGGTGAAAAACCGCACTGCCTAACGCTACATGGAACGCCTCCTTAAAACTTGATCCCGCGATGTTGTGGGTCATGTGATATGGCCGCGACACTGTGACGTCTTTGCAGTCGGCTGACAAGTCAGACACAAATTCTGATGTTTTCAATCCAGAATTCATCACGTTAGGTAGCCAGCTGCAGTGCGCAAGGCAACATGAACACGGCTATTGTTTTTCCTGAATGGAAGAAAGGATGAAATTGACAACCTGACATAGGTGTGGAAATCCTGAGACCAACAGCATATAAGTCGAGGGCACACAGCTCTCGGCTTGTCTTTACCCCAGGGTAACCCACGATGTTTGGATCCTGTATTTGCTAATAAACATCTTTTGGATTAAAGACTGGCTGGACTTCTTTTCATTTGGGACTGCAATTGTGAGTCTATCTGTTAGATAGATAGTTTATCTGAAATGGACCTAGAAATGTTGTAGTTGAAGGTTTTTGGCTACAACAGTCTTTGGACCATGGGAACCCATGCTAACACAGGGAGAACATGCAAACTCCACCCAAAAGGAACCTGAACCTCCCAAAAAATGACTGGATACAGTGACACACACATTTCCCAGAAGCAGAACGCACACCCATCGACATACAACTTTTATTTCTGTTTCAGCAGCTGGCCTGGAGTCAACTGCGGCTATTCCAACACCACCCTCTTGCGCTGCGTGTACTTCCTGGCGAAGAGGGTGTGCTTCCCACATTGGACTCTACAGCCACCAAAGCTGGAGTTATCATCCGACATGACGGACCACCTCAAGGACGAAGAATGGAAGATGTGTGCGTCTTACCTGGCTGTTGTTGCGGGCCTCAAAGTCATCCTTTCCCAAGGACCTCTGCTTTTCCAGCCTCATGTTGCTCTCTTCCAGCAGGAAACACACCAGCCACTTATAGGCTGCCAGTGGCACTGAGATGATGAAAAAGCAGTAACTTCACTGGGTTAAAATGTTGTAACAGTGATATTTAGAAATGATTCTGAAGTCTGGGAGTACCTGCAGAGTCCATGCACTCCTCCATTGTCCTTGCTGTAAACTTGCTTCCTAGGATCTCATGGGAATCATCCAGGAAATCAACAGTGTGAAGAGGAGACTCAATCCGCTCACCGCCTGAAACCAGACATCACGTCAGTCACCAAAAAGTGAGATGATGAGGAGACAACCTAGTGCAGAACTGGACTTTCATGTTCAAACTTTTGAAGGAATATTTTTTTACCTGTCGCCATGGGACAGCAACAAAACCTTGTAATAATGAAACCACGGGAGACTGACCGTGGCGTTTGGCGTGGAGCCAGCTGAGCAGGTAGTTGCTGGTCTGTTGCAGCAGGACGTTGTTGTCTCCTTCATATGTGCAGTTTGGGTCATTGTCATTACGCAGATCGCCCAACCGGTTAACTGGAAGAGAGAGAAGGTAGTGAGGTGAGTGTGTGTGTGTGTGTGTGTTTGTGTGTGTGTGTGTGAGAATCAGTATGTTGAGTATGAGACTGACTGGCCAGGTATCCATGTCCACCGCACGCCTCCCTGCACTCCTGGATCCCCCTCTGAGCGGTCCACGAGCCCAGTGGTTTACTGGAGCAGCCTATGGCATGGATCTCCCTGCCCATCTCCGCCTGCACACACACACACACACACACACACACACACATACACACACACACACACAAACATACACCCTTGTACTGTATTGCATATATTTGAGATGATCAGTTCTGGGGTTCCAGTGAGCTGCAATAGTGTTTCAGAGATGCGGAGAGAACGGCAGCACGATCACGCAGAAAGTTAAAGTCATCGAGAGATGACGAGATGGTAGTGTAGCACCAAAGCATGGTGGTATTAGCAAGTTAAGAGACTGAAACTACTTGGCCAGAAGGAGAGATCCCAGGACTAGCTAGCTTACTAGCCAGCTCTGAAGATGGACAAGCTAGCTAGCTAAGTTTATATAGTATAATTCTGGATAAAGACATACACACGTAGCTCATAATAACTCACTTGTCGGTCACTCTTGTCCCTCATAATCTGTCCCATCTGGAACTCAACAAAGTTCATGAAGATGGATTTGGAGAAGTGTTCCAAAGCATACACTGCTGCCAGGTATGGGATCAGACGCCATTGCTGGGAAGAAGAAGAAGAATTTGGGTAAACATTTACATCCACTCTCATGAATGAAATATATATACATGGATAACGTAGATTTATATCTTCTGTAACTTTGACAAGCTACACTGGAGTTTGATAACGTCCATTTTCTTTCAAATCCTCCATCCTGACCTGCAACTGGTACTCCAGAACAGGAATCTCCTCGGTGTCTTTGGGTCCAAACTGTCTCCTGCCGGCCGAGAAGCGGATGGCAACAATCAGAGCCAGCTTCAAGTTGACCAGCGACATCCTGGTGATGGACACCCTGCCACCTGACAGGGCACCCAGAGAGGCCTTGAAACGCTTGTTGGGATCCTGAAGGAGAGGAGAGACACAACGGGTGATGCCACACAGTTAAGCTTAAAGATAGCTGGCTGAGCCACTAATCTGGCTCTGTGGTGCAACACCCGGACTGTCCTGGCTATTAACACCTCTCACGGGGTTCCAGAGGAATTTTCCAGGCCTGCTTGTCATTACCAGCCATCTTCTCATTCATCACTATGATGCCTTTCCCATTACACATAGTCATTCTACCAATTGTCAAAAATATAGAGTTGTAACTAACTGAAATCGGTGCTTTTAAATGTCTCTTTCTTTGGCCACCATAGTAGAAGATCGTACTAACCTTGAATGGTGTAACGTAGCGGCCATCTGGAGTAACATCTCCGGTCTTATTCAGTAGATTGTCTCGAGGGATCCTCACATTACAAAACATAGCAAACCTGAAGGGAAAACGAGAGAGAAACAGTTACACGGACGCTGTCAACACGTGCAACACCAAAGCAGGACACAGGGAATTATAGTGTACATTTACTGTCATTCTTAAGGAAACTCAACATTTCTGTGCCAAGTTGTTGTTAACTTTTACGGAAGAGTAATAGAAAGCATCCCTGACTGGATTACAAACTGGTGTTGGATGTTCACAACTAACAACAATCGACATTGTCATGCTGCTTGAAAATATAGTTTGATATTATATTTAAAATGTTAGTTTGTTTCGGCTGTTCAGCTTTATTTGTGTATCTTCGTAACCATAGCACCTACAAGTGCATTCTGGGAAAACAGGAAGTAGGAAACTGCCATGTGGTGATCGGCGGCGTGTGATCCCTTAGTCGTCAGCTTTTCTTTCCTCACTTTTCTTTCTCCCTTTCTGCTCAGGCAACATCTGCAAGTATTTCATTGTGTACCATCGAGTTATCATTTATTTCTTAGTGCATGTGAGTTGATAAGGGTCTGAGGCACGAATCAGCAGGCATGGTGCTGTGACGGGATGGTAGCATAACAAATGAACATTCTGTACCCAAACAATAAGTTGGACCTGAGATACTTGTATTGTATGATGTCAGTTGTACGTGGTAGGGAGTATCAACAAAGTGGAGATAAATTCCACTGTGGTGGAATTGGATGACCCAGAATGGACCAGGGATCTCTTTCGTGGACATTACCGAACACCTAAATGTGTTAATTGTTACTATGCTGGGCCGCAACAAACTTGAAACAGAGTATTATGATAGTGTTCGTGCTTTTCAAAGTAAACTGACGTTATGGAAGACGCAGCTCTCCAAGCACAATGCAGCCCAATTCCCCTGTCTAAAATCTCAGCCTGTCAATCATCAGAGTATGGACAAGTATGAAAACTTGCTTTCCGGACTCAGGCATGAGTTTGACAATCAATTTACGGTTTTTACTGAACTGGAAAAGGACTTTTAGCTTTTTCGCTCTCTATTCACGATTGACGCTTCCGAGGTCCCAGAGGCGATCCAAATGGAACTGATAGAAATGCAGTGTTGCGCACCGTTGAAGGATAACTACTAGGGTTGTAAACGATAAACCGATGCGACCGGATATTCGGTTCAACAAGTGAGAGACACGGCTGCATCGGTAGCAGCCTCCTCAATTGATACGAATTATCAATGAATTCCTAGATGAATCAGTTATAGAGTCATGGATCGGGTATCGCAAGACTTTGAAGCGGTTGGCGGCATTACACCAGCGTCTCTAAAACAACGCGAGAGCTGAAGCTGCCCGTGAAACACCGTAGCTGCCTAGCTTGTATGAGCTCTCTTGTAAATCCCTGTGAGGTTCCTTCCATCCTGCCATCAGCTTCCCTTTGTGAAGACTTTGTTAAATTTTTTATCGGAAAAATCTCTGCTCTCAGGTCTGAGTTACACACACTGGCTGCCCCCAATTTTGTTGTTACACCGATGTGCCCTGCTGTTTTTGACTAGTTTGAGCCTGTGTTGCTGTCATCACTTTCAGATATAGTGAAGGGTCTGCGGCCTACGAACTGCCCCTCTGATAGCATTCCCTCTCGCTTTCTCAAAGAACTTTTTGATACTGTTGGCTCAAGTGTTCTTGTTCTTATAAACACTTGTCTCAGTTCAGGCTGTGTCCCAGCTGCCTTTAAACATGCTGTAGTACAGCCTCTAATCAAAAAGAAAACTCTAGACCCTTCTGTTCTTTGTAATTTCAGACCTATCTCTAAGCTACCGTTTCTGTCGAAGGTTCTGGAGAAGGTAGTCTATGTTCAGCTGCAGTCATTTTAAACCCTCCATGGCATCAATGAAAAATTCCAGTCTGGCTTTAAAATGCGCCACAGTACCGAAACGGCCCTGTAGGTGCCATATTCCCAGATTAAGTATTTCATGGTAATTTCAGTTCATGGTACAATACATTTTGGATTTATATTAGTTTCATTATTTAATTGTATTTAAATAATGTCAATTTAAGTTGTAATTATTTTTATTAATATTTGAATTATTGATGTTGCACAGAAACGTTGATATTTCATGTTATGATTATTTGTGTGGTGGATAAAAATAAGAGCCTGTAGCTTTAAGGAGTTAAGGAGTTAAGGAGTTAAGTTTCGTTTGGAGGCTCGGGAAGTTTTAGGAGCGAAGCGATGTGGATGACTTGTGTAGAGGAGCTCACGGTTTTTCTGACCGTGTTAGGACCGTGTAGGAACTGTGTTTGGATCGTGGAATTCCGTGTGGAACATGTGCTTGTCTTTTTGTATTTTTTGGCAAATAAATAATGTAAAAGAGAGACCACTGTGGAGGACACACTTTTTTGAACACGCGTCAGCCATAAGCTCCGGTGGACAGAGAAGGTTTTATTGGAAAACCTACAGTAAAGTCAGAAAAACCCTTGTCTTCTCTGTGTGGAAAGGACAAGACTCGTGGAAAGTGGAGACGGCTTCTGTGGACAACAATACAGCGGGAGTTCGCTGACGAAAGCCCGGGCGGATTATTGATTTTCAGCCGACGTGGATCAAAAGAAAGAAGAAAGCCGCACGGTAAGCTAGCAAGCTAACGTTGCTATTTCTTGGCAATTGGACATTATGGACGAATACAATGAGGAGCTAGTTTGTGGAAAGAGAGAATCGAAGATGACAGAAAGGGCTGTCGGGGAAAAAGTGGATCGATTAACTCAATCGAGGAAAGCTAAAGCGGGTCATCTAACTAGCCAAGCTAACGAGATCGAGTGGCTAATGGAAGACGATGCTAATGTAAACACAGTGAAACAGAAATTACGTCTGGGTTATCAAGTCTCGCTAGAGGAATGGTGCAAGACAAATGATGCTTTAACAAGGTTGCTGTGTGAAGAAGAACTAGAAAAGGATCAGAGGTCATGGTTTGAGCCTAAGTTAATGCACATGCGTGGATTCATGCAACACGTGGAGATGTGGATAAAGGCAGTGGATGATCATGCTAAACAAGCTAAGGAATGTGACACGAGCATTCAGCCAGCAGACAGTGTATCGATGGTTTCAGCTGCTCAAAGCTGTAGGAGCAGACGGCGTGGTTCAGGTGTGGGGAGCAAGGTGTCCACCGCCTCCTCAGCGCGCCTAAAAGCTGAAGTAGAGAGAGCCTCATTACTTGCAAAGGCTGCAGCTCTTACACAAAAACAAGATATTTAACGTCAAGAAGCTGAGCTGAAAGCAAAAAGAGAAGCTTTTAGATCTCCAAACTGCCATTGCAGCCTCTGATGCTAAGCTCAAAGTTTTTGAAAATTATGAGAATGAACGCCTATCACATGTAAGTGCAGAGGGTGGCTGGACTATGGATTCTGGATACTTACCATTACATGTGAGTCAAAATCCAGTTAGCGACATGAGGAATGGACATGGGGAGTTCAGGCCACTGCAACCTCAAATTACCACATTTCAACAGCCCACTGGTGATCTTGTGACAGGAGATCGTACCATGGAGACTCTCTGTAGTGTTATGTCAAGACAGAACAACATAACAGAGCTGATGGTAAAACAACAGAAAATGATGACACTGCCCCCATTAGACATCCCTACTTTCAGTGGCGATCCCCTAGATTATAATTCATTTGTCAGAGCCTTTGAGCATGGCGTAGAATCACGCACTGAAAGCTTTAAAGACCGACTCTACTACCTGGAGCAGTTCACTGACGGACAGCCAAAGGAGCTGATAAAGAGTTGCCTTCACATGAAGCCAGATGCAGGCTACCAAAAGGCCAAACAGCTGCTAAAAGAGCATTTTGGAAACAATTATAAAATAGCTGTAGCCTACATGAACAAAGTGTTGGACTGGACACCTATCAAGCCAGAGGATGCAGAGGCTCTGAACGCCTTTTCACTCTTCCTGACAGCATGCTGCAACACCATGACTGCGGTGAGCTACATGGAAGAGCTGGACAATGTTGCAAACTTGAAGGCTATTGTTGCAAAGCTTCCATTCAAGCTGCGTGAAAGGTGGAGAGGTGTTGTGTGTCGCATACAAGAGGAATGTGATAGAAGAGTCAAGTTTAAGGATTTAGCAGACTTTATTCACAAACAGGCCAAAGTTGCTCTTCACCCAGTCTTCGGTGACATAAAGGGAACATGTTGGCTAAAACATCCTTAGCTAAACAAAGCAACCAGAAAGAGCAGAAAAAAGGCATATTCATATGGAAGTCTTTCACCACAAGTGCTGTAAAGCTGGAACAGAGGGATGCAGAGCAAGTGGAACATTCGGCTCCTGCTTCTCCAACGACACTGGTGTGTCTCTTCTGTAAAGGTGAGCATGTCATGGAGACTTGTAACAAGCTTAAAGGCAAGCTTCATAAAGAGAAATTGGAATTCTTGAAAAGCAAGGGACTTTGTTTTAGCTGTCTCAGGTATGGTCACATGAGTAAACTATGTAAAGCAAAAGTGAGCTGCGAGGTGTGTTCTTTAACACATCCCACACTTCTGCACATCAAGAAAAAGGATGTAGTCGCTGATGCAGAGAAAAGGAAAATTAACAGTGATGGTCAGACAGTGTTAAGTGCATACGTCTGTGCTCAGTCTGAGGGTGATGAGCTGACTGGGGCCGGGGAGGATGACTGCACGCTCGCAATTGTTCCTGTCCAAGTCAAGTCAAAGTTTGGAAGTGAGATAGTGAGGACGTATGCCTTCCTGGACCCGGGCAGCTCGGCCACGTTTTGTACCGAGGCACTGATGAATGACTTGAAGCTTAGTGGACGAAAAACGGACATGCTGCTGAGAACCATGAATGAGGAGAAACCTGTCAGTACTTACGTGGTATCAGGCCTGGAGGTCAGTAGTTTGTCAGGTGATAAGTTTATTGATCTTCCAGATGCTTTCACACATAAGACAATACCTGTAGGTAAAGAAAACATACCACAACAGAAGGATCTTGAAAGGTGGCCTCACCTTAAAGAAATACATCTGCCTCAGATCGAAGCTGACGTTGGATTGCTCATTGGAGCAAACGTGCCAAAAGCTATGGAGCCGTGGGAAGTAGTTAGCAGCGTTGGTAACGGACCATATGCTATACGAACCACGCTTGGCTGGACTGTGAACGGGCCTTTGAGGGAAAGCTGCAGTTGGACAGATAAAAGGAAACCTACCAAGGCCATGGCGAACCGCATATCGGTGGCCTGTTTGGAGAACTTGTGGCTTCAACAGTTTCAGATGGATTTCCCTGAGGGAGGAAAACATGATGAAGTGGAAATGTCTAAAGAGGACCACCAGTTCATGGACGTGGTCATGGAATCCGCTACACTGGTTGATGGCCACTACGTCATATGTTTGCCTGTGAAGAACAGAATGGTCAACATGCCAAATAACCGGATAATGGCTGAGCAGCGAGCACAGAATTTAAAGCGGAAATTTATCAGGAATGGCTGCTTTCACAAAGAGTACAAAGATTTCATGGATGATATCCTTCAGAAAGGCTATGCTGTGCAATTGTCGGGTGAAGAACTGACGTATGAGGAAGGTAAAGTGTGGTATATCCCGCATACTGCTGTGTATCACCCTGTGAAGCAGAAACTGAGAGTTGTGTTCGACTGTGCAGCTTCCTATCAGGGAATGTCATTGAATGACCAACTCTTGCAAGGCCCTGATTTAACCAGCAGCCTGATTGGTGTTGTTATTAGATTCAGACAAGAACCTGTTGCGATTATGGCGGACGTGGAAGCAATGTTCCACCAGGTTAAAGTGGCTGATGATGACTCCAATTTGCTGAGGCTTCTTTGGTGGCCAGGTGGGGATTGCAATCAAGCTCTGGCTGAACACAAGATGACGGTGCACCTGTTTGGAGCCACTTCCTCACCCAGCTGCGCCAGTTTCGCACTGAGGAAGTGCGCTGAAGACCAGAGTCAACAGTTCAGAGCTGAGGTGGTACAGACAGTCCTACAGAATTTTTATGTAGACGACTGCCTCAAGTCTGTCGCTACAGAAGAGGAAGCCATAATCATGTGCCAAGACCTCATGAGAATCTGCGGCCATGGAGGCTTTCGTCTCAACAAATGGGTGAGCAACAGCCGTAAAGTGCTCGATTCCATCCCAAAGTCTGAATTGGCGAAGGAGATGAAAACCTTGGACCTTGATCAGGATGAGCTTCCTATGGAGAGAGCCCTGGGTCTCAATTGGTGCGTGGAGTCCAACACGCTTAAGTTTAAAATCACCATCAAAGACCGCCCATTCACAAGAAGGGGACTTCTTTCAGTTGTTGGATCAGTATATGATCCATTGGGCGTGCTAGCACCTGTGGTTTTGCCAGCAAAGACTATTCTGCAAGATTTGTGCAGGTTGAAGATCGGGTGGGACGACGACTTACCTGAGCACGTCAAAAGGAGGTGGTGCGACTGGTTAGCGAGTCTTCCTGCTTTAGAGCACTTCAGTTTTCCCAGATGTCTAAAGCCTGAAGGATTTGGAGATTGTGCAGTTGCACAATTGCATCACTTTGCTGACGCAAGCGAGTATGCATACGGATCAGTCAGTTACCTTCTCATGCGGAACACAAGTGACAAACTGCATTGTGCATTCATGATGGGCAAGTCCAGGGTGGCACCTCTCAGGTCGCCTACCATTCCACGGATGGAGCTGACCGCTGCCACAGTAGCAGTGAAAATGGATGGTGTCCTGAGAAGAGAGTTGCAATGTGACCTTGCACAGTCAATTTTTTGGACCGATAGTACAGTAGTACTGAAGTATCTGCAAAATGAAACAACACGTTACCGAACATTTGTGGCAAACAGAGTGTCAACCATTATGAAAGGCTCTGATGTGGAACAATGGAGACACGTAGGCACCGACAAGAATCCAGCTGACTGCGCCTCTAGAGGGCAAAAGGTGGGTGACTTCATGGAAAACACAAGTTGGATTTCAGGTCCAGACTTCCTTTGCAGTCCAGTTGAGTGTTGGCCAAAGAGTCCCTTGAGCAATGCAGAAATTGCTTTGGATGATCCTGAGATCAAAAGAGTTACAGTAAACTCCATAGGTGTGGAAGAAAGTGTCACTCCGTTCAAGAAACTGATCCACTACTTCTCATCTTGGATTAAGTTGAAACGGACTGTGGCTTGGTTCTTGAAGCTTAAAGTTTTGCTTTGGAGTCTCTGTCAACGGAGGAAAGAACTGTGTGTAGCCAGTGAGGAATCCAGCTTGGACAGTAGTCAGCAGTTAATCCAAAGTCAGATGGACACCTTTAAAGAAAGCTACAAGAGCACACACATTTCAGTGGAAGACCTGGATAAGGCAGAGCTTCACATTATTATATTCTGTCAGAAGGAGAAATTCTCAGAGGAGATTGCAGCTCTGAACAAAAGACAAAATGTGAAGCGCAGCAGCCCCTTGTATAAGCTGAACCCCATACTTCAAGATGGCGTGCTGCGAGTTGGTGGAAGGCTGAGTCGGGCAGCCATGCCAGAGAACAGCAAGCAACCTGTCATTCTGTCCAGAGATTTTCACATTTCGGGTTTGGTTCTCCAACAAATTCATAAAGAAACTGGGCATGGAGGACGCAACCACATGCTCTCAGTGTTGCGTCAGAAGTTTTGGATGAAGAGTGCCAACACGGCAATCAGAAAGATATGTGGAAGGTGTGTGGCGTGTCGCCGCTTGCATGGTAAAGCTGGAAAACAGCTAATGGCTGACCTCCCACTACAACGAGTGTTACCAGATGATCCACCCTTCACGAGAGTTGGGGTGGACTATTTCGGACCATTCGAAGTGAGACGTGGGAGAAGCCTCATAAAAAGGTATGGAGTCATATTCACTTGCCTAGCTGTGCGTGCAGTGCATATTGAGCTCGCCTCCTCATTAGACACGGATTCGTGCATAAACGCTCTCCGGCGTTTTATAGCACGGTGAGGACAAGTGGAAGAGATTCTCTCAGATAATGGGACGAATTTCATTGGAGCAAGTCGTGAGTTGAAGGCGTCCATTGCGGACTGGAATTCCTCAGAGTTTCAGCACCTGTTCCATCAACACAAAATCAAGTGGATGTTTAACCCTCCCGCCGCATCTCATCATGGAGGAACATGGGAGCGGCTGATAAGATCAGTAAGGAAGGTGCTGAACTCCACTCTGAAAGAACAGCTCATGGATGAGGAAAGCCTTCACACAGTGCTGTGTGAGGCAGAGTCAATCATCAATGGCCGGCCTATCACGAAGGCGTCGAATGACCCAAACGACTTGGAGGCGTTGACGCCTAGTCATCTCCTGCTTTTAAAAACGAAACCAAGCTTACCTCCAGGATTGTTTGACAAGGATGACCTCTACGCGCGGCGTAGGTGGAGGCAAGTACAATATGTGTCCAACCTATTTTGGAAGAGGTGGCTCAAAGAATACTTGCCTCAACTCCAGGAGCGTCAGCGGTGGGCCACAGCTTCCCGAAACTTTGCAGAAGGAGACGTGGTTCTGCTTGTGGATGACTGTGCGCCGAGGAATTCGTGGATTATGGGAAAGATCATCGAGATTGTTCCAGACAAGAAGGGTTTTGTTCGCAGAGTTCGGATAAAGACAAAGACTAACATCTTGGACAGACCCATTACAAAGATCTGCCTGCTGGTGGAATCTGAATGAGCCAGTGGTAAAGACTGAGCTCCCACGATGAGCCAAGTGCTGGTAACCTCTGGCTCTTTCTCCTTCTCTTTCTCTTTCTCTCTGTCTCTTTCCTCTTTTTCTATCGTTCTACTTTTCTCTCCACAACTGATGAAGATAAGATGGGCTGCCAGTGGACTTTGTATCCTTGTTTGAAGTTAATTGACAAAACAGTGGACAGTTCCTATGCCTGTTAAAGGCGCTCTTTTCATGTTGGAAAGTTTAATGTTTGGCAGTGTGAATACCTGTTAATAATATTTATTGCAAGTTTATATAATTGTGGTAATTGTTCTTAAAAGTTGCATTATCAGAACAATTAGGGGCCGGTAATGTAGGTGCCATATTCCCAGATTAAGTATTTCATGGTAATTTCAGTTCATGGTACAATACATTTTGGATTTATATTAGTTTCATTATTTAATTGTATTTAAATAATGTCACTTAAGTTGTAATTATTTTTATTAATATTTGAATTATTGATGTTGCACAGAAACGTTGATATTTCATGTTATGATTATTTGTGTGGTGGATAAAAATAAGAGCCTGTAGCTTTAAGGAGTTAAGGAGTTAAGTTTCGTTTGGAGGCTCGGGAAGTTTTAGGAGCGAAGCGATGTGGATGACTTGTGTAGAGGAGCTCACGGTTTTTCTGACCGTGTTAGGACCGTGTAGGAACTGTGTTTGGATCGTGGAATTCCGTGTGGAACATGTGCTTGTCTTTTTGTATTTTTTGGCAAATAAATAATGTAAAAGAGAGACCACTGTGGAGGACACACTTTTTTGAACACGCGTCAGCCATAAGCTCCGGTGGACAGAGAAGGTTTTATTGGAAAACCTACAGGCCCTTTTAAGACTTTTTAATGATCTTATTTTAACTGTTGATGCAGGTAACTCTGCTGTCCTTGTGCTCCTAGACCTGTCAGCTGCCTTCGACACTGTGGACCACAGGACCCTTCTGTTACGTTTAGAACAGTGCGTAGGCATCACAGGTACTGCCCTCAAATGGTTCGAGTCTTATCTGTCCGATAGGAGTTTTGCAGTTCACCTGGGAGTGTTTTCCTCTACCGCTGCCCCTCTCACCTGTGGAGTCCCTCAAGGCTCTATTTTGGGCCCTATCCTGTTTTTACTGTATTTGTTGCCCCTGGGATCCATCTTAGTGAAACACAACATTTCTTTCCACTTTTTTGCTGACGATTTACAAATCTATATCCATGCCTTTATTTCTTCACGGCTGGATTACTGTAATTCTCTGTATGTTGGTGTCAACCAGTCGTTGCTCCGTCGCCTGCAGCTTGTGCAAAATGCTGCCACTCGTCTCCTGACTGGAAAAAGAAAGCGCGACCACATTACACCAGTCTTGGCCCCACTACACTGGCTCCCTGTCCGCTTCAGGATTGATTTAAAACTTTTGTTATTTGTTTTTAAAGCTTTAAATGGACCGGCACTGCTATACTTATCTGAACACTCTGATCAACTGCCAGGACCAGACGAACAACCAGAGGGGACCGAGCCTTTGCGGCGGCTGCCCTGAGGCTCTGGAATTGCTTGCCTTGGCATATTACATCAGCCCAGACCCTAGAGGTTTTTAAGTCCCTATTGAAGACCCACCTGTTCTCCATGGCTTTTAATTCAGGCTGAGCATGACACCCGTCTACTGTACTTTATGTATATTTTTATTTATTTATTTTGAATATTCTCATTGTATTGTATTGTATTGTTTTACTGAACTGTACAGCACTTTGGTCGACCATTGATCGTGTAAAATGTGCTCTATAAATAAAGTTTGAGTTGAGTTGAGTTATAAACAAGGGACAACACGGAACATGGAGGAGGTGGAGAGGCGGGCGCAGCCACAGCACGGGTAGTGTCCACGACACTGTCCTGTGACCACCATCCAACGATTCAGCCAGACTTTTTTTTGGTCCATGTCTAAAAAATAAATACATTGACATGTGATTTTGTTGTTCTGGTTTTTGTTTTTGCCAGTGCCATACAGCCACAATGTTTTTGGGATATGTGGTATTTTACGTATTTGAAAAGAAACTATTGTACTGTCACTTTCATAGAATCAGCTTCTTTATTTTATAAAATATCTACAACAAATATTAACCATAGAATCGAATCGTATCGTATCGTTCTTACACTGTATGGAATTGATTTGAATCGAATCGGTCTGTATTAAAAGGATAACGTTTTTGAATCGAATCGTAACCTGTGTATCTAGATGCGTATAGAACCATTTATCACAAAGAGATGTGCAACCGTAATAACTATGCATCTGTTGCAATCAAACCATTCTATCAATCCTTGCCACCACAGTACCCAATACTCACGGCCTTTGCAGGTAAAATACTTTGTATGTTTGGTACAACATATTTATGTGAGCAGGCCTTTTCCGTGATGAATATTAATAAGTCGAAAGTGTGCAATCACCTGACGCACGGACATCTGAATGATGTTATGAAAATAGCCACTGCCCAGAAACTGTCCCCCGATATGGACAAGCTGGTGAAAGTTAAAAGGTGTCTGGCTTCGACAAGTAAAATGTAGTTGAAGTAGGCTGGTCTCCCCATTTATCTTAAACCAGTGTGATATGGGTGGGAGGGAATAAAAGGGGTTGGGGTTGATTAATGAGGTTGAGTGCCATAGGCATATATGTGTGGAAATATGGGTTGGGGTTGACTGGTGATGACCTGATGATCTGTTGTTGAGCCAATTTAATGTTTTTAGAAATTTTTTCAAGTTTTTTTTGTTTTGTTTTTTTTTTGCAATTTTTTGTTTTACTAATTCCTACTGGATATTCAGTCACATGGCCTATTGTTGGACTACTTAATTCTGGTGCTTTTTGTTCTGTGACTAGTTTAGGCCTACTTGGCCTGGCCTTCTTTTAATTGGGCTAATTATGCATTGAAGTGTTTTCATGTGCGAGCCTTCAATAAATATAATAAAATTAACAGTTTACACTTGTGTTATTTAAAGGAGATGTGTTTTGTTGGCACAGAGTCTTTTTTGTTGCATTTCTAATTTATAAATGTAGGCTACGTGCATGGATAGGAAAATGTTACGTTTTTAGAG
Organism: Chelidonichthys spinosus; assembly: GCA_029853015.1. NCBI lineage: Eukaryota > Metazoa > Chordata > Actinopteri > Perciformes > Triglidae > Chelidonichthys > Chelidonichthys spinosus. Next base: position 5,587,870 of record CM056843.1, on the reverse strand, counting down.
GGTAACTGTCTCCTGCTTTAGGCTGTAATTGTAATGTATGTAATTTATGCCTCATTGTGAGGCTATTTTGGTGCCAATGCAATTTCTTTTTGATGTGTAGGCCTTCATGAATAATTTCAAATAGCCTCCCTATCCATGTGTTGAGTCAGTGTTTGGCCTTTTCAGTCCGAAAGTGTAATCCGGCCCCCTGAGGTCTCACTTCAAAAAAATCTGGCCCCCTGTCCAATTTCACCCTGGCATCCCTGATTTAATCAAACCATTCTATTTCCATAGAAAGAATCATAAGTGCTTTACACAAAAAGAGACCAAAACTTAACGTATCAAGTCATACAACTTTTATCAGCAAAGATATTAAAAATAATAAATACTGAAATCAAAGACTGAGAATAATTCAACAATCAATACACTGCCAGATAATCCATCCCCAGAATCCCTGAAGAGTTCCCACATACATTCTGAACAGCCTTATTTACTAGGATGTTTAGCATTGAAGCACGTTGAATCAGTAACTCCGTACAGGACAGCAGATCAGTCTCAAATGTTTCCTCCAGGTCTGACATTCCTCTGTTATAAACTATGAATGTAGCTCTATCTAGCTGTTTACTGAGGCACTGACCAACATATGCTGCTGCTTGTGCTGCTTCTTTACATCACCAGTGTGTGTGTGTGTGTGTGTGTGTGTGTGTGTGTGTGTGTGTGTGTGTGTGCGTGCGTGTGTGTGTATGTGTGTGTGTGTTTGCACAGAGGGCGTGTGATGCGTCTGTGCAGTAGTGTTGGATTAGTAGTGCTTGTAGTTAGTGCATGCTGCATGCTGCTTCTGCTTGCTTCTCTCTACTTTCAGCTACTGCCACCGGATAGCTCCTTGTTTTCAGGGGCGAAAAGAGGAGCCGAGTGAGTAAGCCTCCTCAGCCGGTACATAGCCTCTCCACCACCAAGATGTCGTACACGCCTCCTCATGGCGCACATGGTAACTGGTCCCTTGCAGTCCCAGGCTAAGTTGTACAGGATCTCGGAGCAGCAGTGGGCCCCAGAGACGTGGCATGCAGGCCCATCGGTGAGTGGAAATGCCCTGGTGCCCGTCAACCACTGTCCCAGCTATGGGTAAATAGTTAAGACCCCAATGGCAGAGGAGGCGGAAGATGATTGGTATGAGAACCACCACAGCGGCTGGGAAGGCGGAAGAAGGCAAGCCCACAGCCACGTGGGTTAACTCGGGAGGGTACTGGGGACAGGCACAGGCGGAATCCAACTGACCGGACCACCGGCAGCCCCCTGCAACCCCCTGCCAGAGGAAGATCGTCATGGGTTCCCTCGTGCCACTGGAGGTCCATCTGGTAGGAGTGAAAATGGTGGGAGTGAGGTCTGCGCAACCACACCCTCACCTTAATCCTCACCTATGCACACACCCCCCCCCCCCCCCCCGAAAAGTCCTGTGGCGATTTGGAATGGTGGTGGGTACAGGCCAAGGATGTGGCTGGAAGTATCTAGCTAAACCATGCACACAGGCGGCACACTGCTCACCGCAACCACACCCTCACCTTAATCCTCACCTATGCGCACCCCCCCCCCCCCCCCCCCCAAAAGTCCTGTGGCGATGTGGAATGGTGGTGGGTACAGGCCAAGGATGTGGCTGGAAGTATCTAGCTAAACCATGCACACAGGCGGCACACTGCTCACCCCTGAGATGGGGAAGGACCTGGAAAAGGTGGTCCAAAAATTGTCTGCTTCCCACACGCCGGACGGTAAGCCGCAACCGTCGGAGCATCAACTCCGATGGTTGATGGCATGGTTGGTGGCAGGTCTGGGATTTTATCCAGAATATGTGGGCGACAGGATTGGTGTGGTTGAGGAGACCCTCAAAATGATTTGCCCAACGGGCAAGAATCTCGTGGCGATCCTAGAAGAGCCTGGACCTGTCAGCTGATCGGACTGGGGCAAACGCCTGCTTCCTTGGGCCGTACAGTGCTTTTATGGCATCGTAAAAGCCTTGAGTGTTATTGCCAAATTCTGGATCTCTTGCGCCTTGTGCAACCACCAGGTGTCCTCTATAGTCAGGAGGGCTCGCTGGGTTGCTGTTCTTGCAGCAGTAAAGGTGGTTTTAAGGGTGGGAGATCCAGGGCAGGACAGGAGAGCCTTGTGGGCCTCATGCTTGGTTTTAAGGAGTGACTGTATCTCAGCTGAGTTACAGTCAAACCAGTCCTGATGATGTTTCCTTGTCTGACAGAGCGCCTCTGAGGCTGCACTATGAATAGCCTGGCGCAGAGCTGGCAAATCGGCTGAATCCTCCGGGATCTTTTCAAGGTTTTTCTAAAGTTGTCTTTGGTGGTGAGGCTGTTCAGCGCTGTACAGTTGGGTTTCTTGTTTGGAGCTGTCCTCGGGCTTGAATGCTCATAAGTAGTTTGGATCTGGCCATGAGGTGGTCAGTCCAGCACTGACATAGGTGGGGAGGACACCTTGTCCGTCCTTTTGACGGACAATCACGTAGTCAAGCAGATGCCAATGTTTTGAGCGGGGGTGCTGCCAGGTGGTCTTAAGCCTGTTCTTCATCTGGAAGATGGTGTGACCAGCTGGTGCTCTGCACAGAGGGAGAGGAGTCTGAGTCTGTTGTGGTTCATTTTCCCCACACCTTGCTGGCCAATAACTTTGCTCCATACCAGGAGCTCCCTGCCCACTCTAGCATTGAAATCTCCCATGAGTATGAGCCTGTCTGTAGCCTGTCAATAGCCGGTGTAAGGTGGCATCAAGAGCTCTATAGAAATCCTCCTTGATGTTATGCTTGACATCAAGAATTGGTGCATATGCCCTGATGAGGGTGGCGAAGCGTTCCTTTGCCAGGGTAATGCGCCATGTCATCAGTCTTTCATTAATGCCAATGGGGGATTCCGGAATGCACTGCAGCAGTTTAGTCTTCACGGCAAAGCCAACTCCATGGTTACGGCGAGTGCCTTCGGGGACCCCCTTCCAGAAGGTGTACCGAGCACCAACCTCTGTCAGGGAGTCCTCTCCATGTAGTCTGGTCTCGCTGAGAGCTGCTATGTCGATGTTATATCTTGTGAGCTCAAGGGCCACCAGGGCTGTCCTGCGGTGGGGCCTGTCAGGAGTTTCGGCTCGGTCCAGCAGCGTGCGAACGTTCCAGCAATGCTTGACTTATTTTTTACTTAGATTTTTCGACCGCACTTACAAAATGGAGTAAGACATTTTTTTTTCAATGTAATACGTTTTACCAAATATTTTGAGTTATATCAACTTACCTGGGCTGGTCATATTATTATATGAAGTTCCAAGCGTTTGAAACTGACATGGCAAAATTGTACAAGCAAACGTAAAAAGGAAAAAGATTTTTGATGAGGTCCAGCGCCTCCCTCTGCTCCACCTACCCGTTATCCAGCCCATTCTGGCCCAGCTTCTTGCCAATGTCTCCAACCATCACACCAGGCAGAGCCAGCAGGGTCTTGGGATCTCTCACCTGCAGCACATTAGTAATAGATTAATTGGATAGGACACCTTCCGTGATGATATCTGTACAAAAGACAGCCAATCAGCTCCAATCAGCTGATATTCATTCCCAATCAGCTGATATTTTGATCGATGGTCTCTGATCAGAAGAGCTGATCAGATGACGCAACGATTTGGATTTGAAGCGTTCTCAACACTCATTTGTCTGCTTTCAAGCCTGCTCTTTAATTCGCTTTGAGAACAACACGAAGGTGAGCTCTGTGGTTAGTCAACTTTTCCTTGTAATATGTCTGGATGACAGATTCAAAGGCATTTTTGTTAAAATCTGTATTTATGGAAAACTGACTCTTATACCTTTATATGCATCATGATACAGGGGTCACGATTCAATATATTTATAAACTAGTAATTATCTGATTCGATTTAATTGGGCTTCAGCACGGCAGCTTGATAGCGCCCCCTTATTACTTCAAACACATTTTGATGCCCACTGTATGATGATTGGGTTCATATGTGCTTGGCAGGCTCCTTGGTGCCCCCTAATAATAATAAATTATATATTTTTTGAAGGTCATAGATATAATGCATCATAAGCACATTTATAACACATTATAATGCATGTATAAGGCTTCATAAAAGTTGTTATAAATGTTAATAATAATGCATGACACCTTATAACAAGGTTTATAAAATATTATAATTGGTGGACATAATATATTATAAGTTCAGCATTCATAATGCTTTATACCTCCATGCACCCAGTGTTTGAAACTGGGTCACACAGCACATTATAACTACTTACTTAAAGCTCACAAAGTCATGCTATAGTGTACTATTCATTTTTATAAGAAATTATTCCATTTCAGAAACTTAGAATTTATAATCTGGTATGATATACTTTATTGCCAAAAGTATTCACGATATCAATTGGGTTTAACACGACGTTGGCCCACCCTTTGCAGCTTTAACAGCTTCAACTCTTCTGGGAAGGGTTTCCATAAGGTTTAGGAGTGTGTTTATTGTAATTTTTAGTTCCTTTCACTGGAACTAAGGGGCCAAGCCCAGCTCCTGAAAAACAACCCCACACCATAATTGCCCTCCACCAAACTTTACTCGTGGCACAATGCAGTCAGACAAGTACCGTTCTACTGGCAACCGCCAAACCCAGACTTGTCCATCAGATTGCCAGATGGAGAAGTGTGATTGGTCACTCCAGAGAACGCGTCTCCACTGCTATAGAGTCCAGTGGCGGCGTGCTTTACATCACTGCATCCAACGCTTTGCATTGCACTTGCTGATGTCTGGCTAGGATGCAGCTGATCGCCATGGAAACCCATTCCATGAAGCTCTCTACGCTGTTCTTGAGCTAATCTGAAGGCCACATGAAGTTTGGAGGTCTGTAGTGATTGACTCTGCAGAAATCTGGTGACCTCTGTGCATCCGCTGACCCCGCTCCGTCATGTTACGTGGTCTACCACTTCTTGGCTGAGTTGCTGTCATTCCCAATCTCTTCCACTTTGTTCTAATCCCACTGACAGTTGACTGTGGAATATTTAGGAGTGAGGAACATTTCACGACTGGACTTGTTGCACAGGTGGCATCCTATCACAGTACCACGCTGGAATTCACTGAGCTCCTGAGAGCGACCCATTCTTTCACTAATGTGTGTACAAACAGTCTGCATGCCTAGGTGCTTGCTTTTATACACCTGTGACCATTTTAGTGATTGGAACCTAAAACAAACGCGGGTTTTGGCTTCTGTAAAACCTTCGAGTTCCCCATTAAGAACTGCATGCATGCCGGGTTCACCAACAACACATGAATGTCACTCACGTACTTGGCTGAAGCCAACGCGAGTAGCAAAGCTGTTTTCAGGTAGAGGAGTTTAAACTCTGATGCAAAGACTTAAAAGGTAGGCATGACAGTTTACCAAGAATAAATCCCACGGAGAAGCCGAGCTCCTTGACACTGATCCAAGGCGCCTAGCTCCCTTCTTTAACAGGCAAACGAGAGAATGCTGACCTGCCATCTTGTCTCCAAAGCCAACGTGACATACCGATATAGCCCCTAAGTACACTTTGACCGTGGAGAAAGCCAAACCTTTGTCCAGCAGCTCCTGCAGAAACATCAGGATTACAGGGATGGGGCTCTGAAAAGCTATCACCGCTGTTTTGATGCACCAATCCTCAAACGCGCGCCATTTGCCATCATAAGCACAGGGCATCAAGGAGGCTCTGGCACTCTGAATAGTGTCAATGACACTCTGTGGGAGCCCAGTAGTGGCCAGATTCAACCTTTTACAGGCCAGACCCATAGAGCCATGCACTCCGGATGAGGATGAAAAATCTCTCTGCGTGCCCACGTCAGGAGATTCCTGCGGAGGTGCAGAGGCCACGGCTGTCCGTGCAGCAGCTGAAATATCTCCACTAGCCAGTGTTTCCCCTGCCAGTGGGGAGCTGTCAGGATGAGAGTCAGATCCACCATCCATCGACACCACACATGCACGCCACTTTTGAGCCTGCTCAGCTAGCGGACCTAACAGCAGGCAGACTGGTCCGCTGCACTACAAGGGGGGTTATGTCTCCCCTCTGTGTTAGATTGGGGAGTATCCGGTATCCTGTATTTTCATTTAAAAGTGTTGGCTGTGCCCTTGGCTTTGCACACCAGAAAACATTTTTATCAAAGATTTCAAGGGGACTATAAATTACACGTAGGTGTGAATGTGAGAGTGAATAGTTGTCTGTCTCTACATGTCAGCCCTGTGATAGACTGTCTTCCTATCCAGGGTGTACCCTGCCTTCGGCCAATGTCAGCTGGGGTTGGCTCCAGCCCCCGCGACCCTGAATACAGGATAAAGTGGTAGACGATGGATGGATGGATTTCAAGGGGAAGGGACACTGGTGTGTCCTTTTGTGACAGCTGGGGCAGGGAGTTCCCTGCAGGTCCGACATACCTCCTCTTCCTCTGGCTGTGAACTGTGAGCACCAGCACGGCCTCTGCATGCCTCTTCAGGGGCCTGGAACATGCCCTCTCTGAACATCGCAGGAACAGAACATCTTTCATGGGGGTGAAGCAGTCGTCTGACTTGGTCTGCCAACTCCCTCCAAGGACAGCACACTAGGCGGCGCGTCGCTTCTTCTTCCCCCAGGGAGTGGCAGGGGGGGCCCACTTGGTTCCCCTGCATCGCATTGGCAGCAAAGCTCTTCTTCGCCCATGCACCCTTAAGGTCAGGTGGTTTGCTCTGGGAAGCCGTCTGGGCTTGGGGCTGGTGTTTGGGGATGCGGTAACCCAGCCGGATTTGATATTTCCTCTGTTTCTGGCTACATGGAGAATTACAGCCCTGAGCCACAACATAGTAGGGATCTAAGGCACAGGAACTCAAAAGTTCACTTTTCGCAGTATTAAGTGACAGCGCAGTCCCTGTACCTGACCAGCAGTTATTAGGCCAATTAGTTTTATAGCAACCATAATAAAGTCTAATTCTAAACTCAGTAATAGCCAAACACCTCCTGCTACTTGAGAAATCCAAAATTGTGATTGGACACAGACACCACTGTTGCCCTTTACATGCTTCACACATTGCCCTTTATATTGAGACTGAGTACAGGAATCTGCTCCTGCTAGTTCCCCAACATTGCACTGCCTGTTTACCCTAGTCAATAGAGCATAGACCGGATACATGAGAGACCACAGTTTGCATCCTGATTGTGACAGAACTGCTTTAAAGAATGATAATAGATTAGAAATTCAATTTTTCTGAAATGGAATAATTCTCATAAACATCAATAATATGCTATGACTTTGTGAACTCTAAGTAAAGTGACAGCACTGTATAAGGTTATTGGCAATTGTATGATTGTATAACACAATTATGAGGATTACATGTGTCTTTATAACTGGCTAAAGATTGGTAGTTATAATGTGCTGCGTGACCAAGGACTCTGGGATCACTTGGGCATGGAGGTATAAAGTGTTGAATGCTAAACTTATAATACATTATGTCCACCACTTATAATACTTTATAAACATTGTTATATGGTGTCATGCATGATTATAAACATTTATAACTACTTTTATAAGCCTCATAAATCCATTAGAACCCCCCATTCGGAAGTAAGACATTTTTAATTCATGCGCATTTTATGCAAACTTCTATCAGATTAATTTAGAATTAGGTTGGGATAACCCTCTGACTAAATTGCTATGAAAGGTCATGTGACGAGATTCTCTTTACATGTATGGAACAATTTGAAACTCTGCAGATTCAACAGATCTATTTTCTATTTGGTCACAAGAATATAGATATCTTCTTGTGGTTTCAGTTTTTAATGATTTAAATTCCTTAACTTCTTTCAGAAGATTATAGAATCCCGAGAAATTTCTACTCTTCTGGTTCTGGATTTCTATTTATTCCCCCTCACCACACTAAACTCTAGCAATTTCCTGACAACATCCAAAGACAAAGTGCAAAACCTTTTTTGAAGGTAGCTGTGTGACTGTCACATCAGATAACAGCGTCTGATTGTAACTGGGTGTAGCTTGGGGTTGAGAGTCAGAGTCTTACTGGTACGATGAAGGAGTGCAGGCCGTGGCACACCTGGTCAGGTGTGTAGAGCTGAGCGAACACCACAGTGTGGGTCGCCGTCTTGCCCAGATTCCCCACCCAGAATTTGGCAGCCTCAAAGTCCGGAGAGTTGATCACAAACTCCTGCGGAGTCGAAGGTTAAGTTCAGAAAAATCGCCAGAAATGTAGAAATACTGAATGAGGTCATGAATGCAAATTATGACGTAATATTGCAATTTCATATTCGTACAAACGTGTGTGTGTGTGTGTGTGTGTGTGCTGACTTGGGTGGAGGGGTCGTACGTTGCTGTGGTCCTCATGGCTCTGGTGTTGCTGCCATGGCTCAGTTCAGTCAGTGCAAAGCATCCAAACGTCTACAAATGGAAACATGATAAATATGAATGTCACACCTAAATGAGAGTCACAAATTTTTAATTTGAGAGAAAATTCAGCTATTCAAACTCCCCTGTGGAACCAGGTCCAACTTACACACATTTAAGAGCAGGCTTATGGCTTTCCTTTTCGATAACGCTTATGGTGCATTCACGCTGTACATGTCCGCTGACTGATGAGGGATTGCGTCTCTAGCGCGTAGGAAGTTGCCTTTGCGAACGTAGCCAGCAGCCAATGAAATCGCTTACTGCTAGCCAGCTTATTCAGGCTACTTCCGGATTCTTTATTATTATAGTGCAATATAGATCCCGTTATATCCAGAAGATTGCTGCTATGTGCTTTAGTAATTGCAACATTAGATCGATTGAAAGGACGTTGACATGGTCAGAAGTGGTGGGTTCACCCCATCCTCCAAATGTGACAACAACAGGAGAATTTCATGCCCTTGTGCAGGAGGTGCGCCTGGATGACCTTTGTTTAGAGCACTATTTCAGGATGTACCCAGAGTGCTTCAACGAGTTGCTCGGCAAGGTGGGCCCGCACATCACCAGGGCAAACACCACCTTTTGTTCAACAATTGGCCCTGCCGAGCTACTCGCCACTTGCTAAAAGGGACATTTTGTAGGAATTTATCCCATCTAGTGGTGAAATTGTTTTTTTTAATCAAAGTTAGTTCTCTCGCGCGCCTCACTTTTTCAAATATGTGTTGCCGCTATGTACCAATAAGCTATGACAACATGTCATGATAACACAACAGCTCCATCCAATTCCGGCTTGCTGTTTTATAACTACAAGGGCAATTACTGGTACTCTTTGGTCCTCCTCACCTTTGTTGATGCAAATTATCTCTTCCACATCGTGAATGTTGGAGGATACTGCAGTACAAGCGACAGTGGCAGCCTCCGAAACTCCTCGTTCATCCCTGCTGATTGTGCCATCTCAGGAGCAGAGCAGCAGGGCCTACTTCCCTATGTTTCTGTGAGGGATGAGGGTTTCCCGCTGATGAACAACCTGTTACGGCCATTCCCTGGATATCATCACCCACCAGAGAAGCGGGTATTCAACTATCGCTATAGCCAGCCTGGCTGGTAGTTGAGTGTGCCTTTGGCATCCTGGCTACTCGGTGGCACATGTACCGCCACCAGTCCTGAGGTTGCAGAGGTCTCTGTCAAGGCCATCTGCGTGTTGCACAACTTTCTTCGGGCAAAGAAGCAGTGAAGGTGGAGAAGACACAGAGGCAAACAAGACATCCATTAACTGCTCCGGAGGCCCTTCGTGATGCGCCCAGGGTGGGCTCCAACAATGCCACCCGACAAGACATCCAGATGAGGGAGGCCTACTGTGCCTATATAGAGAGGGTGCAGTGTCATAGCAGCCCAGAGTTATAATGATGCCTACACACTAAAGGCTCTTTTCAGAGCCACCCAACAAGCCCTTTTAAGAGCTACGCATGTGTTTGTTTGTTTTTAAAGCACATTCCGATTAAATTTGCATACACATACTTTCTAAACATGCTCCAACTGTTGTGTTGAAAGTAAATTTAACAATGATTTGGTAAATGTAATAATGATTGTCTTTTTTTCTTCACAGTCACATGAACTGGACCAGCTCTTTGGGGAATCCCTATTTTCTTATGTGATGTATACCGTTGCTAATGCTATTAGTAATATCATATTTAAAAACTTTGTACTGTTACCACAGGTCCAGTACAAAGTGTCATGACTTGAAAATAACAATGAAAACGCAGTACAAGTAAAGGTTTATTTCCAATTTAAATTTATATTTGATTTGATTGTGTGTACAATGGTGAGTGTGAATCTAGGGCAGTGTATGTGAAGCAAAAAAAAAAAGAAGAAAATAAAACTAAACACATCTCTTTCATTTAGTTCTAGGGCCTCCATCTCCACCCAGAACACCATTTCATGAATCCTGAAATGGAGCCTGGCCCTTTGAGCGATGGTGATGCGTCGCATTGACGGTGCTAGACTTTGGAAGAAAGTCTCCTCATTATCTGGAGGTTGTGATGTTGAGGGGTGGGAGGAGGCAAGAGATGCCAGCGGCTCAACTGCCACCAGCAGCCCTTTTTCAAAGGGGGAAATGTCTGTTTCTTTTCCTGCCCCTAGCCACCTCTTCACCTGCTGCCTCCACCCACTGTTGGCACGCCTGCTGCTGCCTCACTTGCCTGACCTGCCTCACCTGCTCCCTCCACTACCACGCCAGCTACCATTTCCACTGCCTGCTCTCATGCTAGCGGTCACCTTGGGACATTACTTGACGATCCCCGGTCCTGTCCCCAACCACAATTATTAACCTTTCCTCCATGTTTTGTTTACATCTGCTTTTAACATGTGCTGTCGTACCAAAAAGGCGATTTAATTGGCCAGAGTCAGAGTAGTTTATTTGCATATATTTGCATAACACGATCTGATTGGCTTATAGATCTGACACCTGAAAAGTTTAACTTTTTTTCAACTTTTTTTTTCACGCAAATGATGCAGCAGAATGGACCCACAATTAATTTTGGCATAATGTGACGCAAGCCCATGCAAAGTTAATAAGATTCATCAATGGACATGTACAGTGTTAATGCGCCCTTATACTATGGTCTGGCTGAGGCCTGCCTTGGACCAGCCCTAAGTTAAGACCGCCGAGGGTCTTCTAATGATAAACTTTGTGCTTTCTCACCTCGCAGGTGCAGTCAGACTGTAGTTGTACCTGCAGCTGTACTATTATCAGTTTAGTCAATTTTTTATTATCATTGTTATAATGCTACTTATGTTATAATGCTACTTATAATGCTAACTCTTACCGTCATGTCTTCTGTGTTTTCAACAAATTTGTTGTGTCTCACTGATCCTGTGTTGGCAATAATCTCTCCAAACATCTGAAACAGAAATTGTTTTTAGCATCTTTCCCTGGAATGAGACAACGACTAAATGTTATGTTTCCTCCCACTAGTCAACAATGCCCACTCACCCCTTTGTTGAGGAAGAACTTGGCCGCCAAGGAGAAATCATACATGCCCAGACAATCGTTGAGAACCACAGTCTTCCAGGGATTAGCCATGACCTCGTCTTTTGTCAGGAAGTCGTAGCGGAAGAGTTGTTTCAACCTGTAGAGTTTTATATGAAGCTTTATTTTCTCTCAATTATACAGATGAATTCATAGATATTGTACTGTATGGTTGGATTCACAGTGGGTGCAAAAAGTGAAACCGTCTGTGGCTGCATGTTGATACCTGAGGAAGTTGAGCTCTCTCATTTTCTCCAGAGGGAGGTCTTCCCCGGGACGACGTGCAAACAGAGGGTCATCCTCGAGAGTCTTAAACACATGTTGCTGCAGCACGGAGAAAAATCAGAGCATTAGAATGGCAGCGATGACAACAGATAACGGCCATTTAACGGCTTACAAATAAGGTCAAAATCAATTTTATATCTTGATAACGATATGTATCATGATGCACCATGTTTTCTGGTAATTTAATAATAAAATTGTCTATATTAAATAATTCGATTGTAAGACTATTTTTCTGAATTAATACTTGAAAATGAAAAGAACTCACCATTTTCTCATTTCATTAAAAACATTAGCTTAACTATTACAATTATTGCCCAATTTCTTGTATGTCATACTTCTCTGTCATCTGTCAAAATGTAAACAACCTATTGTGAAAAATGCAGAGCCTTATTACAGGAAGCACTCGATGCAGACAGCTACCTTGAATGCCAGTATGTCGTCTCCCTCTATGAAGCTGAGCATCTCCGTCCAGTTGAAAGAGGCTTTCTTCCTGTAGAAATCCAGCGGGCCACTGCCGACATCAGCGACTTTATGATCAGACTGAAGGGGTTCACCGTGGAGCGCCATGTTAGTCTCTTTGGGAAGAACCAAGGGAGGGAATTAGATGAGGTATTCAGATGATTGGATAAGTAAAACAACTGTGCAACATTTGGTTGCACAGTTGTTTTCAATAGCTTTTATCTGATTCGAGATTATTGCCTTAAAAAATGGGACTCTGTGTCAATTGGAAAATCAGATATTTTCTGAGATTATAAAGAGATTATTAAACTTAAACTTTTCCTCTAAAGAGAATCTTCCTCCTCATTAGATGCAGACATCAATTGGAATGAGATAAAAGAAGTGATTTCCTCTCTTCCCAACAATCTCCCCTTTCTCTACTTATACTAGGAATGCTTTATCACTCGTTGATGGTCTCCAATTTGCCCCCTACTCTATATAAGGCCAATATTTCACTCATACCCAAACCTGGGCGTGACCCTAACCTGGTCTCTTCATATCGTCCTATCTCCCTGCTACTTATTGAAACCAAAATACTTGGGAAAGTCTTGGCCAATATTATTATTCATCCTGACCAAATAGGTTTCATGCCAGGCAGACATGTATTTTAATTTGCGCCGCTTGTTCCACATTTTGTATACAGAACATATTGAAGAGTGATAATTTCTTTAGATGCACAGCATGCCTTTGATCAAGTTGAATGGCCCTATATGATGTTAACACAAAAACAATGGTTTTGGGCCCTCCTTTATGAAGTGGATTGAGCTTATCTATTCACATCCAACTGCCTCAGTCATAACCAAAATATCTCACCCCCTTTTCTGATCAGTCGTGAGACCCGTCAGGGATGCCCCCTCTCCCCTTTCCTGTTTTCGATTGTTATAGAACCATTAGCAGTTAGTAGACAAAGTCTAATATCTCCTATCGACATTCACGGACAAGAAAACCATATTTCATTGTACGCGGATGACATTCTTTCATTCATCTCTCATCCCCAAGCCTCCATACCTCATCTTTTGACTTTAATTAGCAACTTTGGCAGACTCTCTGTATTTTCCGTTAATTGGGATAAGAGTGAGTTAATGCCAATCTAATCCAAACGAAGTTGATATGACATATATACAATCTACTACTTTTAAAAAGGCATTTAAAGACTTCTCATATCTTGGTATAACTGTCACAAAAAACCCAGAGGACCTTCTATAAAAGAATTGGCATAATAAATTTGAGCAACTTAAACAAAGTAAACATTTTTGGAAGACTCTTCCTATTTCTCTCGTAGGAAAGATTAATGCAATTAAGATGATTGCGCTGCAATGTTTCCGACATCTTTTTTAGTCTCTTCCATGTTGCATTGCCCAGTATTACTTTAAACAATTAGACTCAATTATTGTACCTTTTCTTTGGAACTACAAGGCCATCAGGATCTCCAAAAATCCCCTGTGTACACCTCAAAATGCTGGTGGCTTGGCTTTACCAAACTTTAAAATGTATTGCTGGGTGGCTCATCTGTCTATACTTGCTTGGTGGAGGAAAGGCCACCCCCTCCTCTTCACACTCCTGCCCTGCCTGGTTATGCTTAGAGGGATCGCTATGTAACAAGACCTCCTTGCCAGCATTGCTCAACAGCCGCACCAAAATTAGGAAGTCACAGTATAATACCAGCTTTGTAATCAATGGTACTATACACACATGGGAGCAGATAAAACTTCAAGGCCCCAAGTGTATATATTGATACTCCAACCTGTGAAAATCATGCTTTCATACCTGGCCTAAATGCTTGGAAACGGAAAGGCATTAATAACAAAAATTATTTGTATATGGGGGGAAATTTTGCCTCATTTACACAGCTACAAGCCAAATATGGAATACCTGCCTCTGGTTTTTTCAGGTTTTTACAGATTAGAGATTTTGTTAAAAAAATGGACCAAACTTTGAAGTTTTGAATAAACACAATTCTCTAGAGACTATTAATAGTCTGGACCCGGGCACTCGTGGGGCAATCTCTGTTTTATTGAATGCTTCATGATGGAGCTCCAGTGAATTCAGAAACTTGCAGAAAAAGAAAAAGCATGGGAAGACGAGTTGAATATGGAAATAACTGAGATTTGGGAAGAATGTCTACGAAACACAAAAGTGTTCAGTTAACACCAGACACAACCTAATACAGTATAAAGTGCTTCACAGACTCCATTACTCGCAAGAAAAGCTACATACATTTTACCCGGATGTCCCACCAACATGGTACCGATGTAAATCCTCGATAGGTACTCTAGCACATTCATTCTGGGCTTGTAGTAATCTTTATTTATTTTGGAAATGTATTTTTCAATGTTTTTCTAAGGCTTTTGGTAAAAATCTGGCACCCAACCCTCTGGTTGCCATTCTAGGGGCCACAAGTGTCCTTTCTTCTGTCAATAAATGTGAAAGAAGAGTATCAATTTGGGATGGTGATTGCTAAAAAGCTGATTTTACGAATGTGAAAAACAGACTCTGTGCCTACTTATAACTTATGGTTGGGAGAATTGTCAAACACTGTACATCTGGAGAGACTGAGATTCTACAATGCAGATAGAGGGGATATGTTTGATAAAACATGACCCAGGACTGAATTACCTTTAAAATGTGAGCCCATAGACACTGGCTATTGTACAAAGCCTCACAGTGCAAACGACATATCGTTGTAAGGCTTGATGTGCTGTATTCTTTACTTTTTTTTTCTCTTCATTGAAAATCAATAAACATATTTAAAAAAACAAAAACATTTTCCGCTGAAAAATAAAGACTGGAATAAAAAATCCTGGAGACACACAATATATCATCATCTTATTTAAATTCCTTTCTCAAAGACATGCGTGTCTCATCTGTGACACAATAAAAACGAAACTAAATATTCAGTGATTCCAGTGTGTTAGATGATTATCAGGATAAAATAACAACACTTAGTCTAACAACACTTTCTGTTGATTTGAATGGAGTCGAAGCTTAACATTCGTCACTATAAAAGCAGTACAGTGTTTTTTTTTGTTTTGTTTTTTTTTTAGCAGCTAAACAACTAATATTGATAGTTTGGGTTCAGTCTTACCTTGTAGCTCAACTTCCTCTCTTAATGTCACCGTATTTCTACTTTGGGTTTTATAGGTCACCTTTGTGCACTTCAGTTTATGTTTATTAATATGCCAGGACATTTACCGTCTCATCTTACAGTGACAGGAACTGCTGGACCTGAACCAGCTGCTGGACCTGAACCAGCTGCTCCTGGACCTGAACCAGTTCCTGGACCTGAACCAGCTGACCTCAACCTAACATTTTCTTTTACTATTTTATAAGAGTATTGATTAACAAGATCTCAACAATAGAACACTTGAACTTGAAGTAGGTTCCCACACATTACTGGGCTACTATCTCTGATCAGTGTTTAATTTACCCATTTTTTTCTTCTCATGGCAATAATACAAGATGAAGTATCCATAATCCATCATTATTGACAGGTGAACAGTCAATAGAAGTTTCAATTCAATTCAATTGATCAATGAAGTCCCAAATTTGCCTCAGAGGGTTTTACAATCTGTACAACGTACAACATCCTCTGTCTGGGGACGCTCCATCCAATCAGGAAATCATCCAATCATCAATCTATCAGGATGGACAAAACCAGATGAAACAGATGTCATTGGGCTACTTGTTGTGATCCTTTAGCTCTGTGGCTGTTGCTCTCAACTTTTGGGTTTGTCAGCTCCTTTACTCTTATGTTAGGAAATGCAGTGACTTTGTGTTTTGTGGTTTACCTGTTCCACCTCATGGTTGTACCCATTTTGTACCCAGTGGGAGGAGTTTCCACGTTTGGCTACTTGCTGCTGATTCTAAAACGTAGTGGCAGCATTGTAGTTGGCCCTTCTGTGTATGATAAGATCTTGTCTGTTGCACATTTGATCCCAAGTGACACCTATTTTTCAGGAGTACAATTCTGAGTGACTGCTTGCACATTTGCTTCATGTTGAAGCTTGCAGAGGTTTCTTTTAAGTACTGGGTGCTCTGAGCAACACTGTTGGTTCCTGACTAGAGTGACATTTTGTCTGATTATAGTCAAGTACCGAGTATATTAGAGTGCTTTTGATATATGTATTTTACTCAAACATACAGCCTTAGTAGGTAACAATAAGTTCCATAATTTAAGATTAAAGTACACTTGATTTAAATGAATAATTGTTATAGTGGTAATTCATTGTTGTTGTGACAAATTATGTATTCGTTGTTTTAAGGGTGGGGGTTTTAGGCTGTGTGTGTTCTATTTCGTCCCTACTGACCACCAGAGGCGGTGCTTTAAGCACTGGATAACTCCGCCCGCGCTAGCCCATGTCGAGTACGAATAACAACAATGTCACCTGTGACTCCTGCATGACCCCCGGGAGGCTATATCTTCCGGTGTCAGCAGGCAATCGGCTCCTTCATTCTTCTTGCGACCGCGCGTCGAGGTGTACGTAAGTATAGCATGGCCGTTTAAACGGCCGGTACAATTATAACTAGCGTGCTGCTGGCTTTGTGCAGCCTCGTACCTCCGTGGCAGGAGTAACGGGCTGAGGCTCGTCCTCCAAGAGGCTGTCGCCAGCGTTTTGCACATTGTATGTTGTACCTGCTCTGGTGGCTTTGCTGGGTTGGTGGCGTTCCCGCCCCTCACCTTCCAGCATTGCACACAGCTGCTGAGGGCTGTGTTACTAGCAGGTTGATGCTGCTTTGAATGCTAATAACTGTTTTTTGTTTCTCTGTTTAGTGTTCACAGTATTATTGAAGGATTCAACTGGGTTGAGGTAGGGTTTCAGTCCCTCTTCAAGCTTAGTTGCATTTGTGCTAAAACTAATAAATCTTGTTGGTGAAGGTTGCATACCTGCCCCCTCTCCCAACTTGGTATTGAGTTTCAAAGTGTTGGCGTTCCCGTCCCGGCGGCGTCACACTTTGTGTTGTTTGTTGTTACTTGGCTACCTCTCCACCTGGTTCCGGATAGAGCATGCCTGTGACAGCTGTATGGCATCCCTGGAGCCTGAGGAGGGCCATGACCGGCGTGTGTCCTGTCTTGGCGTGGATCATCTGCAGGAGGCCATCACCGACGAAGCCTGCATAAATTGTAGCATTATGCCGAGGTCAGTAAGGCTGGCCAGGCTGGCCCAAATGGATCCACTATCCTGCCTGCCTTCATTCCAGCCTGAGAGGGTGGATTCCTGTCGGGGTGCTGCAAAGAGGCGGGTCTGCCACACAGGACGGGGAAAACGGCATAGGAAGGCAGACGACCAGCTCTCCTCTAAGGTTGACCGAATGGCTGCTGATATGGAGGAAATGAAGGCACTTCTTCTTAGCCTGCAGCCTGCTGGGGGGATGACACATGCTGCTGTTGCGGCTGCCCAGGGGTCACCGCTGCCACCGGACTACGCTATCCCCATTGCAGCTTCATCTAGCCAGTTTAATGGTTCCCAGGTCGGGTTAACGACTCCGACTGCACCAGGCTCGTCACATTCTTCAGCCTCGGATTCACGGCGAGGATATGATGACTCCTCCATGGGGGCAATCATCCGGGCTGCCCTGGCACGCCTACAGGCGCAACCCCCCACCGGCGAAGACTATGGTGCCGCACTCTCCTGATTTTTTGAAGGAGCTGCATTCCTGCTGGGGAGACACGTCAGCCCTCACCAGGCCTGGGTTGGATGAGCGAGCCTTAGCTGCCATGGAGGGTGCTGAGGCAGTTGGTCTTCTCCGCATGCCAGTGGTGGAACCTGCAATTGCAGCCCTGATTGTTTCTCCAGAGAAGGCAATGAAGTCGGACCCCAGGTGCCCTTCTGCCCAGTGTAAGGTCAATGATGACTACGTCTGCAGAGCTTACAACACGGCAGCGCACATCGGCCGCCTTGGAAACACCCTCTCCCACTTCCTTTTGGCCCTCTCATCTTCCCTGCAGGATGCTCAGGTGGATGACTCCATCCGTGACATCTGCGATGCCTCACTGCAGACTTTTGCCTGACAGTCGAGGGAGTTGGGTCGACTTATGTCGATGCTTGTCCACACTCATCGTCACGTGTGGCTGGCCCAGTCACCCCTGATGGAGGCGACTCATAGGGTCCTTCGCAGGGTGCCGGCGGAACCTGGTGAGCTGTTTGGCTCTGCAGCTCTGCAGGCATTGGACCGCACAGCCGAAGCTGATGAGACCAGGCGGCGGCTTTCAGGCCTTCACAGGAGGGCGCCTACCTCCAGCGGGCCCAGAGCCTTTCCATCTGCCCCTGCACGTCCTCCACAGCTGCCTCCCCAGAGTGGTCGGCGGCCATCGCGATGGGATCCTAAGGAGCCGGCAGGCGACTTTAGTGTAGTGTCCACCTTGACCCGGGGCTACGAATTGCAGTTCCGATGCCGGCCCCCAGCCTTCGGCCGGGTGAGACTGACATCCATCGGCGACCCGGCCAAGACCCAAGCCTTAGCCCAGGAGCTGTCCACCCTCCTGGACAAGGGTGCCATCGTACCGGTGGACCCCCTCCTTCATCCCGGGGGCTTCTACTCAACCTACTTGCTCGTCGACAAGAAGGATGGCGGACTACGGCCCATCCTGGACCTGCGAGGCCTGAACAGGTTTTTAAAAGTTCTGCCATTCCACATGCTGACTGCAGCAGATGTTCAGCGTGTGGTCAGTCCCAACGAGTGGTTCACCTCCATAGATTTGAAGGATGCCTACTTTCATGTCCCGATCGCTGCTCATCATCAGCCCTTTCTGAGGTTTGCCTTCCAGGGTCACCATTACCAGTTCAGGGTGCTCCCCTTTGGACTCCCTGTCCCCAAGAGTTTTCACCCATTGTGCTGCGGCAGCCTTGGCGCCTCTGCAGGCGGGAGGCATGAAGGTCCTGCCCTATCTCGACGACTGGTTGGTGTGCGCGCATTCCCGTGCCCAGGTGGTCCGGGATACCAACCGTCTTCTGCTGCATGTGGCCCTACTGGGCCTCATTGTCAACATTGCAAAAAGTTGCCTGGTCCCCACTCAGCGGATTGCCTATTTGGGTCTGGATCTGGACTCAGTCGCCATGAAGGCCTATCTCTCGGAGAAACGTGTGAGCAACATCCTCCAACTCCTCCCTTTCTTCAAGAGGGGCAGGCGGCTACCTTACCTTACTATTTCCTGCAGCTCCTGGGCAAACTGACGGCTGCATTGACTGCCATACCTTCCGGCCTGTTGCTACTGCGCCCGCTCCAGATGTGGCTGAACAGCTTCCATCTGGACCCAAAGTTTCACAGGTACAAGCTGATCGTGGTGTCTCAGGTGTGCGTCCATGCTCTGGCACCATGGCAAGACAGGGCGTTCCTACTTGGGGGGTGCCTCCCTTCCTTCCGAGAGACGGTTGCCACAGATTCATCCCAGTTAGGGTGGGGTGCAGTCTGGCGTGGCAGGTCCGCCCAGGGACGGTGGTCTCTTCGGGACCGCACGCAGCACATCAATGAGCTGGAGCTGCGGGCTGTCCACCTGGCTCTCCGACATTTGTTACCGCACCTGCAGGGGAAACATGTGCTGGTCCGGTCAGACAACCAGGCAGTGGTCTCCCAGGTCAATCATCAAGGGGGCACCAAGTCGGCGCAACTGCTGCAGGTGTCCCAGCGCCTGCTGACATGGGCCGCTCCCCGTCTGTTGAGCTTGCGAGCAATGTGGCTCCCGGGGGACCAGAATCAGGTGGCAGATTTCCTTTCTCGGCAGAAGCCTCCACCGGGGGAGTGGAGGCTACACCCAGAGGTTTTCGAGCTGATCTGGGGCTTTTTTGGCAGGGCGGAGGTGGATCTCTTTACCTCCAGGGAGTCAACCCATTGTCCCCTATGGTTTTCCTGGATGGAGGACAGTCCTCTGGGACAGGATGCCTTGGGGCACGAGTGGCCCAGCATGTTCCTGTACGCCTTCCCACCGCTGCCTCTGATCCTCCCGATGCTGCAGTGGGTCCTTCATCGGGGCCACCGCCTCCTCCTGGTAGCCCCGTTCTGGCCAGGAAGGCCCTGGTTTCCACTGCTGCGGCAGCTCTGCTGCAGCTCGCCATGGCGTCTCCCAGGGAGGAAAGATCTCCTGTCACAGCTAGGGGGGCGGATTTGGCACCCCAACCCCTGCCGTCTCCAGCTTTGGGCCTGGCCGCTGCAGGGTCCGACACGCCTCTGACTGGTTGCACTGAGCCTGTCCGACGAACCATCTCGCATGCTCGTGCATCGTCCACTCGTCTCCAGTATGAGAGCAAGTGGAAGAGGTTCTCTGCCTTGTGCGCTGACAGGGGGGACGACCCCACTTCTTGCCCGGTGGCCACCGTTCTGGACTTTCTTCAGTCTCTCCTGGACGACGGCCGTGCACCTTCCACTTTGAAGGTGTATGTGGCAGCCATTTCATGGCAGCATGACTTGATAGACAATGCTGCTGTAGGGTGCCAGCGGCTGGTGTCTCTATTTTTAAGGGGGGCATTGAGGCTGCGGCCCTCAGTCTCCCCCAGGGTTCCAGCGTGGGACCTCTCCCTGGTGCTGAAGGCCCTGTCTTCTTCACCTTTCAAACCTATCGCCCAGGCTGACCTCAAGTGGCTGTCGTTGGAGACAGCCTTTCTTCTGGCCATGACCTCAGCGAACTCAGTGTGAGTTTTTCTGCCAAAGAACCTGCCCCGTGGCCATGTCAACCGCCCTATTCATCTGGCGTGGTTTGATCCCACAGCGGCTGATGATGAGTTGCGTGCCTTGTGTCCTGTGCGGGCCCTGGTTCCTATATCAGTGCCACTGCACATCTGTGGCAGTCAGACCAATTGTTTGTTTGCTATGGGGGTCATAACAGGGGTTGTGCCCTCTCCAAACAGCGCCTTTCTCATTGGATTGTGGACACCATCTCTTGTGCTTACAGGGTCAATGGTCGAGCATTGCCGACGGGGGTCAGATGCCACTCAACGCGGGGTGTCTCCACGTCCTGGGCTGCCCTGAGAGGCATACCCCTGGGTGATATCTGTGCTGCAGCCTCTTGGTCGTCGCCGGGTACGTTCCATCAGTTTTACCGGCTTAAAGTTGCTGCTCCCCACCCGTTGGGCGTGGTCCTTTGCCCTGGGTCTTCAAACTCTCATCAATAAGGTGGGTTAGGGGATTCTTCATGACACTGTTGGTATAGCATCCAGTGCTTAAAGCACCGCCTCTTGCGGTCAGTAGGGACGAAATAGAACGATGAGTTACAGTTGTAACTACGGTTCTATGCTTCCCGGATGACCGCCAGAGCACTCGGTCACTCAGAATCCTTGCGCGTTCGCGAGAAGATTTTGGGAGCCGATTGCCTGCTGACACCGGAAGATATAGCCTCCCGGGGGTCATGCAGGAGTCACAGGTGACATTGTTGTTATTCGTGCTCGACATGCGCTAGCGCGGGCGGAGTTATCCAGTGCTTAAGGCACCGCCTCTGGTGGTCATCCAGGACTCATAGAACCGTAGTTACAACTGTAACTCTTCGTTTTTTGTGCTGTTGTCCCTTTTTCCCCTCTAGTGGCTCTGCCCAGGTGAGCTGAATCAGACAACGAGGTGCACCTGGGAGGAAGTACTTAAGCTCCAGCAGCAGGAGGCGAGGCCTCTGTTGGTCCTGCTGCCTCTTGTCCTGTGGATTTTATTGGTTTAAAACGTGTCTTTTTGTAATTTATTGGGGTCAGTGATGGATTGTTGTTCGCCCACAAAAGGGCTACCCAAGGGTGGGGCGTAACAGTAATAACTGCTATAGCAAAAATAATTGCAGAAAATGAAGACTTACAATAATAACAGCAGCAGCAGTGGATGTAATAGAACGATGATGATAATAATAGAGCAGAAATAGTGGCATAATAATGGAAATATGACACTTGGTTTGTATGTAATTATTCCTAAACCTAAAGATGGGACCTCACAAATGACTTAAAAACTGAACGTGTGTGAAAGGCTGAACCTTACTCACATTGTTGCATTCTGACATCTTTTATTGTTCCGCAGTGCAAAGTCTATTCATCTTTCTGGCGTGGTGATTTTATTAGAGAGCTGGCGACGTGTCTTACTAAATCTGAGGTTTTAGCACAATCTGAGGATTTGGCACAATGCCTTCTACTCCCCATATTTCATCATCTCTCCCTCTTCCCTTTTATTGCAACATCTTCATTTGACCAACTGTGACAAGCCAATGTTTGATTTAGAGTTTTGGCTTTTTCGGGCAGACGTCCGATACTATAAATGGTGAAAGAACTGTGTCTGTATATCTGGTCTTTACACACAAGACAAGTTCAGAGTTAGCAGAGACAACAAAAACCCACTGATTTACAGATCCTTGCTGCCCTGATGGCTGCTTGAGATTCTCCAGCAGGGCCCTGCTAATGGCCCCAAAATCCAGACTCATCATGAAAGGTGTCCGGGCCCCTCAGCTGAGCATCTGTTCTGTACTTTATTAATTAATTTATTATATATTGATCTCAATGAACTTTATCTTAAGTCTACTGTAAATCACTTTGTAACTTGGTTTTCCTAAAACTTTATATAAATAAAGTTATTTTTATCATGGGTCCCTCCTGCAGCCTGATCTATGACACGGTTTTATGACATCCATATCTGATGATTGCTTATTAATGCTGCCTACGGGATTCACTGGAGCACAACAAATACTAAAACAACCCATTACACAATTACTTGTTTGAGTAAATGATTTAATTTGCTATGTGTTAAATATCAAATCACAGAACTGTGATTATTCTTTGCAGGCTCATAGTGAACTGTATTATCTACAGATTAATAATCACAATCACATGGGCTTTAATGAGGGTCAGTTACATTTTAGAATGTGAAATGACAATAATATGAAAAATATAATTTGTGTGAACAAATGATATCAAGTGTTAGGGATCACCAGGAATTTGACAGAAATTATTTATTACATATTTTACAACGGAATCAAAGTAAGCAGCAACATTAAGGTTTGTAGGTATATATGCATATTTTACAAAATACATTTTTTCCATCATAATCGGCACGTTGTAAATATACAAAACATTATACAAGACGGCTGCTGTCCTTAAGAGAGTCTTTAACCCTCCCGACCTTCCACCAATCATGTTTGTTTAGTGTGTAATTATTAAATCAATACATATTTCTAGAAATGAACTAATTAGTAAATAAGCAGTAACCCCCATGTTATTGGTCCTCTTACCGCCAGCCAGAGATCTTCAGGGAGGACGGATTAGATTCATGTCTCACTTCCAGTGGTGTTTCCCAGTATGATAATAATCATTATGTTGTCTGAAAGGACCATACCAGTCTAACTCTGACTTCTCTCCATCAGCAGAGATCCTCCTGTGCATCAGTGTTTACTTCAGTAGAGCTCAGCCTCCATGTTTTAGCCTCCATTCAAGTTGAAACGGTGTATAAAAACACTCTATGAAATTGGGTTTATGTAATTCAACTTTGTGAAAATCACAGCCTTGTTTAAATTATTTTTGTCATTATAAAATTACTGTATAACTCGAATAAAAGACATTAAAATTCAGGCATTGATATCAAATCACATCTGCGTCCGTAGCTAGAAGCAGGTTCTGGGTTCAATTGTTTTAATGTCTGGCTGCTTCCAGTTTACGTATTTGGCCCGGGTGGAGCTATTCACTAATATGTATATCGCCAAAACGCACAAACAATCTCAAAAATCAAGAAACTTTGGTAGACATGGTCGAGGTTTATGTTAGCTCGGTGGCCGATGAACAGTGATCACTGGAATGGTCCTTTAACTGAGGTGCAGTGTTGAATTCTGGGCTATTTGACAAATGGTTGGACTTTTTTAGGCGTGGCACATAAATGTCCCATGTTGGACCCACCAGTAGGGGTGGAGTTGAGAGAGGCTGCTAGAGTTTGGGGCGGAGGGATCCCACCACAGGCTTGTCTGAGCAGAACTCTTTCCACCAGGAGGGGCGCTCCAGCACCTGGTCGCCCTGCATCACCGTCGACCACAGGTTCTTGTAGAGCTTCATGAAGGAGAAACGAGGAGAACGTGTTATTGATGTGAGGTCCTGATCCACTTCCAATCTTCTGTTGTTCACGCTCAATATAACAGAGTTAAAAAGGAACCATTTTCTAAAAGGACTGATTTATTGTTGAGAAAATGGGATTGACCCAGGGAACTGTCGGGTTGGGGCAGCAAAATAAAGAAAGGAAAAAAGTAAATAAAAAAAAATTCACCGTACCTCGGTTTTCTGGTTTCAGTTTTTGGGAATAGGGAAAGACTTTTTTGTTCATTTATTCTGAAAATAATTAACTGTTTCTCGTTGTCCATAATGCTTATTTAAGAGTTAAGACTCTGGCATATTGTCAATAATAATATATGAATAAAAGAATTTGAAAAAGAATTGAAATGTCTGTAATGTGAATGTGACCCAGTTTTTACCCTGGGACACATTCGCATGTATGCATTATAAACACTCTAATATGAGTTACTTTGGCTTGGTGTGAATGTGGGAGGAGCCTGAACGTCGTGGCGAGAAGGACTCGCCCTCCAGTCTGTTTTCATTTCGCTCCACTAATCGACACGTTCAGCTGATGCCGTGGTAAATTAGACGTCTGAAGTTTATCCTCACATGAACCCGACCTCAGTTTACCATTGTCAGCACGCAGTCTTGTGGTCCATTGAGCTTAATTAACCCGACTAACCGGGCAAAACCAACTAGCACGCTATAGGTGCACCGCCACAACTTTCTGGGTAAAACTCCAGTCTTCATGCCATGTTTGAACATGACGGAGTTCCCTGCATGTATAATCTGAGCTGTCATCATCACTTCCTGTCTCACCAGACATCACAAAGCTGCAATCTAAGCAACTTTTGGATCCACTCCAACCACAAGAAGAGGCAACGCTGGAGGGTGCTGGAAACACACGACCGTGTCTCGTCTCTTCTTGGTTTCAGACAAACGACCCAAACAGATTTGAGGAATTATGGTGTCGGTATGGCTCACTAGAACAGGAAGTTCGTTTGTGTGGTTGCATTTCAATTAATCTGTGGGATTCCCAGCAGGACGCCTCAATGAGAAACTCTCTCTATTCATTATGTTGTTGTTGTTGTTGTACGTTTACAGGAATGAGGATTACAAAGACATGACACATGATCATGGTCAGGATTAAACTGTGTTGTTTACTACAGTAGATCAAATTAAGACTGATCATACATCATGATGACAACGATTCATATCTGTTATTAACCAGCAGCATCTGCCCTGAGGCCTCAGATACCCAGAAGGCCCGAGGGCCACATTGTGTAGCAGTTTTCTGGTAATTTGATTTAGAGCTAATTTGTTTTGGATTATGAATCACCAACGGCTTTTTGGTACTTTATTATAGTTTTATACTTTTACTTTTTTCCTGTAATGGGAATTGGACACTGCTCTAGGAAACTATTTAATCATGAACTAATTTGGTTGTATAAATATGAATGGTGATGACACGGCAAGAAGTTTACACTCACAAAGCGAGACAGTCAGCGAAGTTCACGGCCCTGGAAAAACGGCTTTACAGCTTTACTATTAACGCTATTGGAAAAACTCTGCGAGAAACCAGCTGCAGTGCAAAGTTACCGCTTACTGTATCAATTTTTTTTAATATGCAAAAGAAATAGAAGAGGGTAAAATGAACTTATTTTCAGATGATAGACTGATAAAGAATGAATTGCATCAATCCCCTCATGGAAACGGTTAAAAAAGTATTTAATGATTTATAAAGTCTCCAGATCCAGCAAACTCAAACCGTATGTTGCCTGGTGATGTGACTTATCCATAATTAAGAGTCATGACTTGTAATGTAATATCATTGAATTTAATAAGAAAGATGAAGGAGAAAGCAATAAGCTGTAGTCGAGACAGAATGGAAGTCAGTGGTATTAGCATTAATAGCATTAATAGTAAAGTATAAACTTTCTCAAATGTCATATATACTTAAAAATGTCTCAAAAAAGGACCAATTTGCTGCAAAAATAAACTGGACAAACCCTGAAGCTGACACAATAACACGACACAGCGTGGGTCGGCATGACGACGTCATTCCTCAGCAGAACAAACATTAGTTAAGCCGTTTTATGAAAAAGGAAGGGCAGACAGAGTCATTGTCAACAACTGTCAAAGACAATTTATGAGCAAACACAACGCTGTATGTGTTTTCCTGGAAGAGAGAGAGACGGCAGCCAGAAGTCTGTAGTCTTCTTCCCAGAACGACACTTAACCTGACTAAGTGTCCCTGAGTGTGACGATGTGGGAATAGAGAGTTCTTACTGAGTCACTATGGTGGGAGTTCTTAAACACTCATTACCTGATACCAATAACTCATATTAATCTTACAAATGCAAGAATGGAAAGGTTAAAATAAAAAAGTGTGCGTGCGTGCGTGTGTCTTTACCTGTCCATCAGCGTTGCCGATAGGTGAGTTGAGGATGAAATCAGGAGGGGCGAAGACATCCACCAGTGATACTGCATCATCCTTCAGCTGGAGGAAACACACAGTCAGACATCTGCCATAACTTCATCATCCAGCTTCACGAGGACAGGTTGGAGGTACAGAAGGACTCAGAATCATAATAAACACTGCAATGGTATAAAAGAGTGGAACTAAGAAATGCAGAGGATGGGATGCTTCTGTACCTGGGAGCAGAGAGTGATGATGGCCATCTGGACCAACTCTGTGGGCTTCCTGCCACTCAGGTAACTACCTGAACAGAAACACAACAATGTTACGAACACCAATACAAGGAGGTGTTGTCCAGATTGATGCATGCTGTGTATGGAGTGCAGTACCCTGGTAGAGTGTGGCCATGTGGTTGCTGAGGCTCCACAACCCATACAGGGCACAGAGCTTGCTTAGTACAGGTCTGAGACCAGCTGGTGTGTCCTCGTCAGTGGTCAGATCGTGAAACCTCTGGAGGCAGTTGAGTTCTATGTAGGCGATGGCCAGAGAACGGCAGTAGTAGACCTAAACACACACAGGGAACACTTTTATTTCTGCTGCAAACTCAGACGTACAAAATTAAGATTCAAAGATAATTAATTGTCATTGTATGTATGACAGAACAAAACGTAAACAGTAGTGCTTTCCTGTAGTGCAATTTTTTAAAATTTGCATCAGAAGGAAAGGCCGACACATAGAGACCGACCAGCCACACTCACATTCTCACCAACGGGCTATTTAGAGTCATCAGTTAACCAGCAGGTCTTTGGACCATGGGAACCCACGCTAACACAGAACATGCAAACTCCACCCAGAAGGAACATGAACCTCCCAAAAAATTACTGGATACAGTGACACACACATTTCCCAGAAGCACAACGCACACCCATCGACACCCAAAGACAACTTTTATTTCTGTTTCAAGCAGCTGGCCTGGAGTCTTGAAACAATATGCCTTATATGTGTGCGTCTTACCTGGCTGTTGTTGCGGGCCTCAAAGTCATCCTTTCCTAAAGACCTCTGCTGTTCCAGCCTCATCTGGCTTTCTTCCAGCAGGAAACACACCAGCCACTTATAGGCTGCCAGTGGCACTGAGATGATGAAAAAGCAGTAAATTCACTGGGTTAAACTGTTGTAACAGTGATATTTAGAAATGATTCTGAAGTCTGGGAGTACCTGCAGAGTCCATGCACTCCTCCATTGTCCTTGCTGTAAACTTGCTTCCTAGGATCTCATGGGAATCATCCAGGAAATCAACAGTGTGAAGAGGAGACTCAATCCGCTCACCGCCTGAAACCAGACATCACGTCAGTCACCAAAAAGTGAGATGATGAGGAGACAACCTAGTGCAGAACTGGACTTTCATGTTCAAACTTTTGAAGGAATATTTTTTTACCTGTCGCCATGGGACAGCAACAAAACCTTGCAATAATGAACCCACGGGAGACTGACCGTGTCGTTTGGCGTGGAGCCAGCTGAGCAGGTAGTTGCTGGTCTGTTGCAGCAGGACGTTGTTGTCTCCTTCATATGTGCAGTTTGGGTCATTGTCATTACGCAGATCGCCCAACCGGTTCACTGGAAGAGAGCGAAGGTAGTGAGGTGAGTGTGTGTGTGTGTGTGTGCGTGTGTGAGTGTCGGTTTGTTTGAGACTGACTGGCCAGGTATCCATGTCCACCGCACGCTTCCCTGCACTCCTGGATCCCCCTCTGAGCGGTCCACGAGCCCAGTGGTTTACTGGAGCAGCCTATGGCATGGATCTCCCTGCCCATCTCCGCCTGCACACACACACACACACAACACACACACACACACACACACACACACACACACACACACACACACACACACACACACACACACACATACACACACACACACAAACACACACAAACAAACACACACACACACACACACACACACACACAAAGCATGGTGGTATTAGCAAGTTAAGAGACTGAAACTACTTGGCCAGAAGGAGAGATCCCAGGACTAGCTAGCTTACTAGCCAGCTCTGAAGATGGACAAGCTAGCTAGCTAAGTTTATATAGTATAATTCTAAACATAGACATAAACAAGTGGATCATAATAACTCACTTGTCGGTCACTCTTGTCCCTCATAATCTGTCCCATCTGGAACTCAACAAAGTTCATGAAGATGGATTTGGAGAAGTGTTCCAAAGCATACGCTGCTGCCAGGTATGGGATCAGACGCCATTGCTGGGAAGAAGAAGAAGAATTTGGGTAAACATTTACATCCACTCTCATGAATGAAATATGCATACATGGATAACGTAGATTTAGATCTTCTGTATCTTTGACAAGCTACACTGGAGTTTGATAACGCCCATTTTCTTTCAAATCCTCCATCCTGACCTGCAACTGGTACTCCAGAACAGGAATCTCCTCGGTGTCTTTGGGTCCAAACTGTCTCCTGCCGGCCGAGAAGCGGATGGCAACAATCAGAGCCAGCTTCAAGTTGACCAGCGACATCCTGGTGATGGACACCCTGCCACCTGACAGGGCACCCAGAGAGGCCCCGAAACGCTTGTTGGGATCCTGAAGGAGAGGAGAGACACAACGGGTGATACCACACAGTTAAGCTTAAAGATAACTGGCTGAGCCACTAATCTGACTTCGTGGTGCAACACCCGGCCTGTCCTGGCTATTAACACCTCTCACGGGGTTCCAGAGGAATTTTCCAGGCCTGGTTGTC
Source organism: Chelidonichthys spinosus (assembly GCA_029853015.1). Classification (NCBI taxonomy): domain Eukaryota; kingdom Metazoa; phylum Chordata; class Actinopteri; order Perciformes; family Triglidae; genus Chelidonichthys; species Chelidonichthys spinosus. Next base: position 5,558,504 of record CM056843.1, on the reverse strand, counting down.
ATTACCAGCCATCTTCTCACCACATCTATATGGATTTGGCCCCCGGGAGCTCATTAAATCATTCCAGCAATGAAAAGCAGACCCTTACCCCACGCTACTTTAAAGAGTCAGTTCACCCAAAGGGTATAGGGTATATGGTGCTAGGAAGAAATGTTTTAATAAAAAGACAGTAACCTCGGAAGGTTCATCACTATGATGCCTTTCCCATTACACATAGTCATTCTGAGATTGGTGCTCTTTCTTTGGCCACCAGTAGAAATGGTACTAACCTTGAATGGAGTAACGTAGCGGCCATCTGGAGTAACATCTCCGGTCTTATTCAGTAGATTGGCCCGAGGGATCCTCACATTACAAAACAAAGCAAACCTGAAGGGAAAACGAGAGAAAAATGGACGTCAACACGTGTAACACCAAAGCAGGACACAGGGAATTATAGTGTACATTTACTGTCATTCTTAAGGAAACTTAACATTTCTGTGCCAAAATGTTGTTAACTTACAGAAGACTAATAGAAAGCATCCTGACTGAAAACATTACAAACTGGTGTTGGATGTTCACGGCCTCAAGAGGAGGGCTCTACAGAGCATCAGTGATATTGGTGAGAAGAGGTGCCTGCACAAAGCCCAAGGGCACTAACATGTAGCTAACTACCTAGACATCCGTCTCTGGAGCTGCCCCAGTGATGTGCGTTGTCACCATAACAACTAACAATTGACATTTTCTTTTGACTGAGAAAATAAACTGAACAGGTCTGGAAACTGGAATCTGTTTTATCTCTAAACACAATTCACCACCAGAGTATCAGATGACAAAGTCTCACAATGAAGGCGTTAGACGTTCCAGAAAGCTAAAGATTGAATTTCATGTCAAAGACATTGTGTTTCACATTTGGGTTACAATTTTAGAAACCATTATGTTTTAATGACAATAGAAGTCAACCTGGTTGCTGCACAGGTAACTCACAATTATCATTTCACCAGCATTGAATACAAACAATTCTATTTCTATAGAAATACTCTTAAATGCTTTACACAACAAAAAAATACAACATCTCACACTAAACAACTTTAATCAGCAAAGATTATTAAAAATAATAAATAATGAAATCAAAGACTGAGAATAATTCAACAATCCATCCCCAGAGTCCATGAAGAGGTTCCACATGCATTCTGGTCACGTCAGCCTTATTTACTGGGATGTTTAGCAGAAATTAGCATCACATTTTTTCATTGAAGAAGCTTGAAGCCTCCAGGTCTGACATTCCTCTGCTATAAACCGTTACTGTAGCTCCATCTAGCGGTTTACTTAGGCACTGACCAACATGTACTTAACATCATGTGTGTGTGTGTGTGTGTGTGTCTTTGAATTATTGCCCGAGTATGAGATGACACTTAATGTTCATTTTGAGGCCTGAACTGTTCCCAGATTGGAGCAGGATCTGAAGCTAATGCTTTGAATTTGGAGCCTGAAGCTCAAGAATGGAAATAATTGACCTGAAAAATACTAGAAGAAAAGATTTGAGAGTAAAGTAGATAAAACATAATAACTTCAGTCTTTGTTATCTGCTAACCACTACTACCTGAACCCTGACCAAGAAACACATTGGGCAGTTAGTCTGCTGTTATCTGAGCTTATATTTCAAGTTTGAAAACACGATATTAATCACCCTACACAGTTATGTTGTTATTATTCTGTTACTTTGCTTAATAGTATCCTGTTTAAAAGCAATTCAAAATGTACTGATTCGATATCACCATTCATTTAAATTGTATAAATGCCACAATATCGATATGAACACCTTAAATTAAATGAACCCTCAATTAACAGCGCTTGTTATTTTTCCACATTCCTCGCCTTTAGCCGTTCCTTTAATTCTGCTGCTGAAAATGATAAAACTTCAATATGGGACATATGGAGCAGGACCCTTAAATGTTATTATACGGGTGTTAATTATGTTAATTTACTATTCTCATGAATGCTAAGGTGGCATTCATCATGTTTAGGCTGGTCATTTACACAGTTACATGAAGTTCCAAGCGTTTGAAACTGACAAAATTGTACAACCGTGAGATAAAAAGGAAACGAGATTGTTGATGAGGTCCAGTGCCTCCCTCTGCTCCACCTACCCGTTATCCAGCCCGTTCTGGCCCAGCTTCTTGCCCATGTCTCCAACCATCACACCAGGCAGAGCCAGCAGGGTCTTGGGATCTCTCACCTGCAGCACATTAGCAATAGATTAACTGGATAGGCACATCTCCCTGATGATATCTGTACAAAAGATAGCCAATCGGCTCCAATCAGCTGATATTTTGATCAGTGGTCGCTCTAAGGGCTGATCAGATGACGCAAACATTTTTAATTGAAACGTTGCCGCTGGGAGTCGGTTGGCCACACAGAGATCACCGCGGTGACTCATGGCTGAACAGCTCAATTGTTTAATATACACCTACAGTAGATCATTAAAACATAATTAGTTCACAGTGTGACCTTGTCTATTATTCATTAGTCAACTTTTCTTGTAATATGTTTATGTCTGGATGACAGATTCAAAAGCATTCTTTTTCAAATATGTATTTGTGGATAACCATGTCTTATAACTTTATACGCATCACGATACAGGGGTCACGATTCAATATATTGCTATATAAACTAGGAATTATCAGATTTAATTTCTTAATTGGGCTTAAGCATGATAGAGCCCTTGTATCACTTCAAACACATTTTTGATGCCTATAATTATTTGGTTCATGTGTGCTTGGCAGGCTCCTTGGCGCCCCCTAATGTGTGGAAAGCCATAGTTACTTGCGTCGATATTAATGAGATTTCTAACATATTTCAGGTTGGCTTTCAGTCGCACCGCCTTTTTAGAAGTAAGCCATTTTTTATTTTGTGTGTATTTTATGCAAACAGATTAATTTAGAATTTGGTTCAGATAACCCTCCGACATATGTGATGCTCAATTGCTATGAAATCCTCCAACAATGATAATGTCATAGATCATGTGATGATATGCCCTTTACAAGTATGGAACAATTTGAAACTCCTCCCAGAAGATCCATTAGATCCATCTCCCATCTGGTCAGAAGAAGATCCAGATGGTTCCTGATTTCTATTTGTTTACAAGTACAAAATGACATATTTCCCGTTGTTGTCCAGACGACATCCAAAGTGCAAAACCTATTTTAAATGTAGCTTTGGACTGTCACATCAGATAACAGCGTCTCATTGTAACTGGGTGTAGCTTGGGGTCGAGGGTCAGAGTCTTACTGGTACGATGAAGGAGTGCAGGCCGTGGCACACCTGGTCAGGTGTGTAGAGCTGAGCGAACACCACAGTGTGGGTCGCCGTCTTGCCCAGATTCCCCACCCAGAATTTGGCAGCCTCAAAGTCCGGAGAGTTGATCACAAACTCCTGCGGAGTCGAAGGTTAAGTTCAGAAAAATCGCCAGAAATGTAGAAATACTGAATGAGGTCATGAATGCAAATTGTGACATAATATTTTGTAATATTCGTACAAACGTGTGTGTGTGTGTGTGTGTGTGTGTGTGTGTGTGCGTAAGTGACCTGGGTGGAGGGGTCATATGTTGCCGTGGTCCTCATGGCTCTGGTGTTGCTGCCATGGCTCAATTCAGTCAGCGCAAAGCATCCAAACGTCTACAAAAGGGGAAAACGATGAATATGAATGTCACACCGATTAGATGTGGAAGCAAAATGTTGTATTTAGAAATGTGGAGTTTGGGAGAAAATAAACTAAATCTAGTGAATAGTATGAGGACAGTGTGCTCCCAGAATTTGTAATTACTTGTGGTTCCGAGGAGCCAGAGCCTTCAGCTTTCAAACTCCCCTCCTGTTCAACCAGATCCCACTTACCCACATTTAAGGGCAGGCTTAAGACTTTCCTTTTCAATCACCCTTATACTTAGCCTGGACCAGCCCTTAGTTAAGACTGCCAGGCTCTCCAGATGATAGTATTTGTGCTTTCTCACCTTGCAGCTGCAGTCAGACTGTAGTTGTACAGCGTGTACTGCTCGACACCCGCAGCTATTATTATTACTATTAGTTATTTGTCTATTATTATTATTATTATTAAAATGTTACTGTTTAACACTTACTGTCATATTTTCTGTGTTTTCAACAAATTTGTTGTGTCTCATTGATCCTGCGTTGGCAATCGTCGCTCCAAACATCTGAAACAGAAGATGTTTTTAGCATCTTTCACTGGGATGACACGACTAAATGTTTCCTCCCACCAGTCAACAATGGCCACTCACCCCTTTGTTGAGGAAGAACTTGGCCCCCAAGGACCAGTCATACATGCCCAGACAATCGTTGAGAGCCACAGTCTTCCAGGGATTAGCCATGATCTCGTCTTTTGTCAGGAAGTCGTAGCGGAAGAGTTGTTTCACCCTGTATTGTTTTATATGAAGCTTTATTTTCTCTTAATTATACAGATGAATATATAGATATTGTACTGTATGGTTGGATTCACAGTGGGTGCAAAAAGTGAAACCGTCTGTGGCTGCATGTTGATACCTGAGGAAGTTGAGCTCTCTCATTTTCTCCAGAGGGAGGTCTTCCCCGGGACGACGTGCAAACAGAGGGTCATCCTCGAGAGTCTTAAACACATGTTGCTGCAGCACGGAGAAGAATCAGAGCATTAGAATGGCAGCGATGACAACAGATAACGGCCATTTAACGGCTTACAAATAAGGTCAAAATCAATTTCATATCTTGATAACGATATGTATCATGATGCACCATGTTTTCTGGTAATTTAATAATAAAATTGTCTATATTAAATCATTAAAATATATCTCATTTTATTACAAACCTTGGCAAGAAATTAATAAATATTTCCAGATATACAATAACAATGTTTACATGTATGCACACAAATAGAGAAATACAATTTAGACAGTTTAATTTGACATTTGTATGTCGTTATTATCAATTTACACGACATAATAGTGTATCAGGGTATATACCATTTCATCTTGATATGATCCCCTTGAAAGACGATAACTCAATTAAATAAATGATCACCCTCCACACAACGGGGCTTTGATTAACTACATAAGAACCAGCAGCAGACCCAGGTTAATTTCCTGCCTTAGGACCTTTGTTGCATGTCATACCTCTCTATCAAAATGTAAATAACCTATTGTGAAAAATGCAGAGCCTTATTACAGGAAGCACTCGATGCAGACAGCTACCTTGAATGCCAGTATGTCGTCTCCCTCTAAGAAGCCAAGCATCTCCGTCCAGTTGAAAGAGGCTTTCTTCCTGTAGAAACCCAGCAGGCCACTGCCGACATCAGCGACTTTATGATCAGACTGAAGGGGTTCACCGTGGAGCGCCATGTTGGTCTCTCTGGGAAGAACCAAGGGAATCAGATGAGGTATTCAGATGATCAACTGTGTAACATTTGGTTTCTAATGTTTTTCAACAGCTTTCATCTGATTTGAGATGATTGCCTTAAAAAACTCAGATATTTTCTCAGGTTATAAAGAGATTATTAAACTTAAAACTTTTCCTCTGAAAAATAAAGACTGGAATTAATAATCCTGGAGACATAAATACATGTTATGTATGTAGGGACACATGAAAAAATGATGTTCACTAAAACACCTGCGTGTCTCATCTGTGACGCAATAAAGATTGATAGTAATCTCCCAGCAGAGTTAACTTTAGACCGAGTTCATTATTCCAGCTGCTGTTACAGAGTTCAAGGCTGAAGGAGCTCTGAATCTCTGTTTACCTGCAGCTACACAGCCAGTGTGTTTCCCTCGAAGATGGCGGAATAAAGTGCTATTAACAACTGTCACCGTCCACTACTTGTTATTTAGTGTTGTTTAGTAGAGTGACACCTTCACTCCGATAAGTCTAACACTTTCTGTCGATTTGAATGGAGTCGAAGCTTTAACGTGACTATAAAAGCAGTACGGAGTTTGTTTATGTTAGCAGCTAAACAGCTAATATTGATAGTTTGTGTTAAGTCTTACCTTATAGCTCAACTTCCTCTTTTAATGTCGCCGTGTTTCTACTCTGGGTTTTATCTAGGTGACCTGTGTACACTTCGGTTTACGTTTATTTGTATGACAGGAGAGTTACCTCCTCTTCTTCTTCTTCTTCTTCTTTTTGTTTATTGGCGGGTTGCAACCGTTTTCTTGGTGCATACCGCCACCAACTGTATCGGAGTATGTAACATGACAGTATTTATGTCTTTCTATGGTCTTTTAAAAAGGAAAAATAAATAAATAAATAAACAGATAAATATATGAGTGGATGACTAAAAGGGGGGGGGGGGGTTAAGCTATATAAATACTAAATTCTTTTAAATAATCCTGTCTTCTTTAAATATTCGATCACTGCCTTTTGTGCGAGAGGTACCCCCTCTCCTGCGGTTCCTAGTATGCCACCCAGACTCCACACTCTTCCTGCTCTCTGCAGTTGGTCAGCCAACCTCGTTCTCTCCTCCGTGTATCTCTCACACTCCATCAATACATGTTCCACACTTTCTGTTTTTCCACATTCACACCCATCCGTTCCACTTTTCCCTATTAAAAATAAGGTTTTATTTAGTCCTGTATGTCCTATTCTCATTCTTGTAAGCACTGTTTCCTCCCTTCTGTTTTTACTTTTAACACCATGCGCATTTACATTTTTTTGAATATTATAATAATTTCTTCCAGTGATTTCTCTGTCCCATCTATCTTGCCACTTTTTCATTACTTCTTTCTTTAATATTGCTTTAACTTCTGCTTTCCCAAAAGGTATATCTATTATATTATCCATTTTTGTTGCTATTTTGGCATTTTTGTCTGCTCCCTCGTTCCCTTTGATTCCTACATGGGCAGGAACCCAGCAAAATCTAACAAATATCCCTGTTCTGTTTAATCTGTATAAGCTGTGTTGTGCTTCTAAAAGAAGATCCTGTCGGTTTGAGTTCCAACTCTGGATACTTTGAAGGGCTGCTAGTGAATCCACACACAGTACCACTCTATCTGGTCTAACTTCCTCCACCCACTGTAATCCAATAATGATTGCCATCATCTCTGCTGAATACACTGAAATTTGATCTGGCAACCTTTTCCCAATATTAATGTGCATTGATGGAATATATACACCTGTTCCTACCTTATCATTCTCGTCCTTAGAACCATCCGTGTATATATCTAAATAGCCATAGTGTTTATCTTTTATATAATTACTTGCCTTGTATGCTATCTCACCCTCTTCCCATTCTCTCCTCATCTCTATTAAATTAAAATCACCTCTATTTCAGGATATAACCAGATTGGAATGTTACTTATGGGGTTAGAAATGACTGTTATATTACTGACCCTATACTCTTCTGCTTTAGCTTTTGCTATCCATCCAAATCCTCCACCCTGATAAGTTGCATATTCCCAACAGTCCTGGATCACAGCTTTGGCAGGGTTTTCATGTCCACCTCCCTGTAGTCGGCTCCAGTATTGAACCAACATCCCGTCTCTTCTTAGCTCTATTGGTACTTCTCCTATTTCTATATGTATTGTATTAATGGGTGATGACCTCATTACACCTGCACAAATCCTCAATGCTTTATTAATTGCTCTGTCTATTTTATTGAGGTATGTTTTAGCTGCTGCTCCATACACCATACATCCATAATCTATTGCTGACCTCATTAAAGCCCTGTATATATATATTAATGACTGTTTGTCTGCTCCCCAGTCTTTCCCAGCTATTGCCCTCATTAGATTAATAACTTTCTTGCATTTGCTTTCTACATTTTCCACCTGTGTTCTCCATGTGCCCTTTTGGTCTATCCAGATCCCAAGATATTTTAATTTTTCTACTTTTTCCATGCTTTCCCCATATAGTTGAATATTAGGTGCATCTATTTTTTTCTTATTAGTTAGTGTCATATAACATGATTTACTTACAGAGAGTTTAAAGCCCCAGTTGTATGACCACTCTTCTACATTTCTAACTGCTTCCTTGATTATATTCGTCACTGTTTTAGTATCTCTTCCTCTTGCCCATATTGCCCCATCATCTGCGTACAGTGCCGACCCAATTCTTCTATCCATATTAGTAAACATATCATTAATCATAATGTTAAATAAAACCGGACTAATAGCGCTCCCTTGTGGAATTCCATTTACAATTTCCAGTTCATCAGATACTTCTAATCCCACTTTAACTTTAAATCTTCGCTCAGATATGAAATCTAGGACCCAATTATAAAATCTTCCTCTAATCCCCATCTTGTTCATTTTTATTAATAACCCCTCCTTCCACATGGAATCGTAAGCCTTTTCAATATCAAAAAAAGACTATATTCATCAGCTCCTTCATTTTAAAAGTTTTCTCCATCTCATTACTAACTTTAACTATTGCATCCATGGTTGACCGCCCCTTCCTAAAACCATTTTGATACGGAGCAATCAGTCCTCTACATTCAAGAAAATAATTAATTCTCCTAACTAGAACTTTCTCCATCCATTTACATAGATGGGATGTTAGGGCAATAGGTCTATAGTTACCTGCATTCTTTGTATCCTTCCCCGGTTTATTAAATGGTAATATTAGTGCACTTTTCCAACTTTTTGGTATTTGCCCGTCTTCCCATATTTGATTATACAGATGTAAAATTAATTTGAGTACTCTTTTTGGCAGTTCTTTGAACATCACATAACTTAATTGGTCCTCTCCAGTAGCAGTATTCCCAGCTCCATCTAACACTAAAGTCAGTTCGCTCATGGTAATCTCAGCATCCATTGTACTTCCCTCACTATCTTTCTTTCTATACACATCCCTATTTTCTTTTAAGATTTCCTTTTTCCTTTGTTTATGTTTTCCGTCTAAGTGATCACCACTATGTACACTAGCAAATGCCTTTCCTAGCAAGTCTGCTTTTTCTTTGTCTGTTATTGCCAGTACTTCACCATCCTCTAATACAGATATTTTAGAAAATACTTTTTTACCACTCATTTTTTTCAGCATTTTCCAAACATCTCCTATTTTAATTTCTCTCCCTATAGTAGAGCAATAATCTCTCCATGCGCTCTTTTTACTCTTTTTGATTACTTTACGTGCTATAGCCTTTTTCTTCTGATAATTGTTTATATTTACCTGATTTAGATTATTACGTAGTATCCTTAGTGCCGTATTTCGTTCTTTAATTGCTTCTGTGCATTCCACATACCACCATGGGGCCCTTTTCGTTTTACCCCCCACCGACCTGAATGGTATGCTATTTAATGCTGCATTCATTATTAAGTTTGTGATTGCAGATGTGTTTTCCTCAATATTTCCCTCCATTGAGACTGATTCTGCTGCTTTACAACATGTTTCTTTAAATTTTTCCCAATCTGCTTTTTCAAACCACCATTTTTTATGACTTGGTCTTCTTTGTATATCCACCTCCACATCTAATGCACATCCTATTGGGAAATGATCACTTCCAATACTTGAGCTACTTTTAATGCTCCATTCAGCCGATGTTGCAACACTATTAGATATCAGCGTTAGGTCCAAACAAGACATTGTGTTAGTGTGAATATCAATCCGTGTACCATTTCCATTATTTAGGCACACTAGCTGTCTTATATCCATTAATTCTTCCACTGCTTCTCCATTGCTATCAGTATGCTTACTTCCCCAAAGATTATTATGAGCATTAAAGTCACCACACCATATCTCTTTTCTATTTCTTTGTTTCTTTATTATACTATCTAATATTTCTGAATGTAGTGCTCTGCAAGGATTATATAAGTTAACTATTACCATGTTGCCATCTGCTTTACATATTTCAATTACTACACATTCTATTTCTGTTATAGTCGATATTCGTCTAAATGCTATCCCTTCCCTTATAAAAGTTGCACAGCCTCCACCTTGATTATCAATCCTATCAAATCTTACTGACTCATACCCAGGTAAAATGAAATCAAGATGAGGTCGAAGCCAGGTTTCCTGAATGCAAACAATATCAGGTCTTACTTCTGCTTCTTCTATAAATCTCTTAAATTCTTGACCGTTTGCAATCAAGCTTCTAGCATTCCATTGCAAGAGAAGGAAAACCATTATCCGATCAACTATCATTTAAAGATCCTCCATCATTACTTGCCCTTAGCATAGCATGAATTTCTTCTGCTTTCAGTTCTTTAATGCCCAGAAACTCTTCTGCAGCTTGTACCACTATCTTGATTCTGTCACTTTTCTTTTCTTGTTGCACTGCCACATTAACCACTTTGCATATGAAGGCTACAAAGCTCTTTTTGTTGACTAGCATGATGTCTTCCTGAAAATTACATTTATGTCTACACGTCGTCACCTGGGGGACTGATTTTCCTGGCTGGAATTGCCTTAGGCCTGAGCTCTGGGGAACAGTATCCCACTCAGTGAGATTACTACTGATGTTTTGATTTATCTCATTTGTCCTTGTCCGTTTGCTACCATTAATATTAACAGCTTTTAGGGCCTCAGCATATGATATCTTGTTAGTGATTTTAATTCTCTGCACTTCTTTGGCTTGCCTCTGTACCACACATCCAGCAAAAGCCGCACTATGCTCCCCTTCACAATTACAGCATTTGATCTTAGCATCTTTATCACACTTGCCATACTCATGCTCCCCTCCACATTTGGCACACCTCAGTCTCCATTTGCATTGTTGAGCTGTGTGTCCCATTCTCTGGCATTTAAAACACCTCAAAGGTTGTGGAATATACTCCCTTACTTTATAGTTTATCCAGCCAATGTGGACCTCAGCTGGCATTATCTTGTCAAAAACAAGCAGCACTGATAGGCTATTTTGTTTAACTCCATTTTTATTAGTCTGCAGTCTTTTGGCTTCAACCACTTTCCCACCCTTGATCTCTTCCTTTACCTCTTCCATTGACATTTCTAATGGCACATTTGTAATAACCCCACGTAATTTTGCTGCCATTCCTGGCACATGGGCCTTAATCCTTATACCATCGAGATGAGTCATTCTCAGGATATTTTCTTGCTGTTTCTTACTTCCTGCTGAGATTAGAATTCTTCTGTTAGTCAGTAGTTTAGCAAATTTAATTTTCCCGATTTCTTTTCCAATTGCTTTTGTCACCTGGACTGGGTGGAAGTGTCCCTTATCATCGCCAAGTGTGATTATTACTTTCCATTCCTCCTTTGTCTCCTCACTACTACTCCCATTCGTAATCGTTTTCTTCTTTTTTACAGATTGCCTCGGACTGCTCTCTCCTTCACTGCCACCTTCTGACCGTGATTTTTTCCTTGCCGTTTTTGTCTGATTAGTCTCCATATCTGTCCACCCTTCACCATCTGACATATCTGCCATGTTACACTCACGATACCAGAACGCTCTGATAGATCGCTGGTAGCTACTTCCGCTTGCGTCTCCCAGCTAGCTCAATCTCTACAGCCCACCGGAAGACATTTGATTAACTCGTACTAGAAAAACGAGTTACCTCCTCCTCTTCCCCTCTCCCTCTTCCAGCGGAAGGTTCCGGAACTAGCCATTTCCTCTACGTACTCTTCAAAATAAGAGTACCTACTCCACACTTGTCAATTCAATGCAATTGTTGCACCATTGAACATTCAAGGCGGTCGAATGAACTCAATCAAAATGCCCCTATAGCTTTAAACCCTGAACCATCAGGGACTTAACTGAAGTCACCTGGTACATGGTTGAGTGTGAGAGGCTGTGAGGGTCTGAAATTACATTTATAAATATATAATAAATATATTTTTATATTTTAAGAATACATAATAAATGTGAATACAGCAAACTGTCAAAAAAAAACAAATTCTTGATTATGAACAACATTCATAAATAATAAAATAATAAATAATTAATCTCCAAAAAGGATTGAAATAGATCCAACCACTTCTCCATAACTCAAACAATGAATAACTTCTTGTGACTAGCCTAGAAGCCTAGATTCCTTTTTGAATGTCAATTCCAACCTTGCAGGTTAAATAAAACCTGTGAGCTGGCTGTCCACATTCAAAATAAGATCATCTTTAATTTCTCCCACAGCGGGACATTTACAGTGTTACTGCAGTAACTGGGAGAGTTAGTTAGATATCAACAAGCATAAGTTAAAGCAATATAGGCCTATAAAAAATGGACAGGTAACCATAGCAACATATAACTGAATGGTTAAAGGTCCCCTATTATACTGATTTTCATCACTTTCACATAGCTGTCAGAGGTCCAATAACACTGTTTTTAATATGCATTGCCCCAAACCCATCCGTGGTCCTGAGTTTCAGCTGTCTAAAAGTTGCTCAAATGAGCTCTCCTGAGAACAGGCTGTTTCTGTGCCTGCACCTTTAAATGCTAATGAGCTGTGTCTGTCAATGCCGAGCAGGGGCAAGGGGGACCACATACACTTCGTTGTTATGGTTCTACATATCAACGCCATGCATTCTGTCTATACCACTAAGTGTACACACTACTGTTCTAATTATAACTGTTTACTACACCAGTGTCCTAACTGATATTAAACACTAGGATTATAACCCATTTCTGTGCTCTTTCTTATATAAATATCCAGGTGACCTGTTTCTACATTAACCAGAGTGTGTTCAACACTACTACATCACTATGAACTGCAACTGAATGGTGTGTAGAATTTAGGGTATTTTCTTGGGCAGAAATAGAATATAATATTCATGTTTTTATTCGTGAATAATCACCTGAACCTAAGAATCAGTGTTTTGTTTGCAAACTATTATTATTGTTATTGCTGTTGTTGTAGTAATTAATATTATGTTTTATATATAATTTGTTTTAAAAAACTGAAATGTTATCATGCCATATATTGGCCAATGGATATGAAATAGTTGATTGATTTAATGCTTTTATTCAAGCGTAATAAACCAAAAGGTCCCTGATGTGCTTAAAAGACATGTGTCACATGTGTATCTGTCAAACAAAGCACAAAATATGCTGCACTCTTGGTCGATTCGTTTTTCATTTTGGTCTCATAAACACATCTTCTGCTGGCCAAAAGTCAAAAAGCTAGATGAATTTTGTACATATGTGCTGCTCTCTGCTGGACAACACTGGTATATAACAGGTCTGCCCCTCCACTTTTTTCCTTTTGTAATTTGACTTTGAATGTGTCATGGAAATGCCACAATGAAAAACAATCAATTGTCGTTAAAGACGAAAAGTGAAATAATTGTCTTTCAAAACATATTTCTCGTTTAATTATGAAACATTAGGATGTATTTCATCAGAATCAGAAAGGCGTATATTGCCAAGTATGTTTTCAAATAATAATAATGATAATAATAATAGCAAGTGTGTGATATTTGTGTGATGTCTAGTGTAAATCATTGAGATTGGATTATGTCATTTATTCCCCTTTTTTCCAAAATGTGGGGCCATGAGCGACAAAAGGCCAAACCATGAAGGAGAGAACGGGGACAAACAGGATTACCGTCGGGGTGGAGCCACAAACCTGACTCCTGATGACTAGTACAACCTTCACTTCCCTATAGCATCAGCACGGCCTTGTGTTGCCATGGCATCATTAAAGGAAGGAAAAGTAATTGGATCGACGGGTTACAGGGAAGGGAGTTGGTGTACCATGGAGAAAGAGGAAATGTCCGCTTGTTTGGCTGCAGCATCAGCCCACGCCTTTCAGCATGTTACAGCATCCGTACCTGTAGTGTGTGCTGCAAGTTGAGAAGGGAGCAACATAGCGTTTAACAAGTTATTAACCAACAGATGGTGTTTGATTGGTTTTCGAGCCTGTTTCGAGTCATGAAATGCCATGTAAATGGCATCAGATCATTCGGCATCCTGCAGTGTGGCTGCTCCAAATCAGAGTCTATAGCAGCATAGTCAGAAATCCAGTTCCTGTGGTTGGCCATGCCTAAGAATGATTGGATTTGATCTTTATTTTCCTCGAATACAAAGTACAATAATTACATGACATGAAAATATATCATACAATTATGAAAAATTCAAAAAAATAAAATCTTTCAGCTTCGAGGAGGGACAGGTGGAAGCTATTCTTATCATGTACCTCTGTCTGCACAACAGGATGCAATGGGAGATGTGATGGAACCCAAGAGTCTGGTCTGCTTCAGATTTCTGCCTAAAAGTCTAATAATGCTTAATGTGTATAGTGTCCTGATATAACTTTTGTTGTCATATGACACCATAAATACAATTGAATTTAATTATTAGAAAATAGATATTAATATTTTCTTCATGTCTTCATGTCATGTCATGTTCTTAATCCAAGGATTTGTATGTTTTTATGCCTATTGTTAGTGTTCAAATTTGAATTTAATCTATCTATTTTAAATGTATCATATAAAGAGGAGAAGAAAATGACAGGCAGTATGTCATTTCAAGTTTGCTGCAGATATAGTCTTATATACTTGACCTCACAATAATTAAATATATTTATGACTTTACTATAGTTTGTGAGATGAAATAATGGCGTCTTGGCATTTTGGTGTCCTCAGTTGAGACAAACCGAGCATTAATCTGTCCAGCTGTTTTTCTCACTGACAGTGGCACTGACCAGAAGCTCTGTGGATGTAGTCCTGTCAGTAGATCACCATGGTAACCTACGCTGTACCTGCTCCGGAGCGTGTTCACTTCAGAGCTAGATAGTTTTTAGCTTCATGTCACCAGCTTTCATTGCAAATAGCCGGATTGCTTTGTTGCTTGGTATAAACACAACGCGAGTAACGCCACAACAAATGTATATCACCTTTTGGTCTGAATGCCGTATAAGAGTTTATTAGCAGCCCTGTGAGGCTAATTAAGCATGTAGGTGTTAGCACGTTATCATGCTCACAATAACATTGCTAACATGCTGATGTTTAGGAGATATGACATTCACTACCTTCGTGTAAACATGCTAACATTTACATACATACTGTAAGTACAGCTGATGCTGGAAATGTCATTAGTTTTGCAGGTTAAATTCAGACCTGATGGTGGCGCTAGAAGAAAAGTCAGGGGATCACAAGAACCAATTATCACAAAGTGGTGGACCAACTCACCATCAGACTGACATTGCCATTGAGTTAGCCGCTAGCGTGGCTAATATAATTCACAAATATGTATGAGCATTTTTAGTGGTCACAAATGTGTCTTCCTATCCACGAATAACATCAATCGTATTTGTCACTTTATTGAGACTCATTTCTCTCCATACAGAAGCATCCTGTTGTCCAGGCCTGAGTAATTATGAATGAATTTATTAATTATGTACAGTGAACATGTGTGAGAATTGTATTGTGCTGCGTAGGACATGATAGGAACAGTTTTTTTCTGCGACTTCCAATTTATTGATATGCTTGGGAGAATATTTTATATAAATACATATTCCACTGCACAGCAATCAAAGTGTTGTGCTACAAAAATATTTCATATCAAACTATAATTATGAAAACTATGTTGGGTAGTCACATAATAAATAAACAGAAGTGGAAAAGGACTTGGGTCCTTAATTAAAGCTATCAGTACCACAATGGAATAATACTGCATTCAGAAGTTTATGCATGTAAAAAGTACTTCAGTAAAATATCAGTAGACCTCATGTTTGTTTTCACATTGTTATATTGCTGTTTCATTAGGACTAACGTGTGACTCTAAATATCAATATGTTTTCACGTACTGCTGGTGTCAAACCCTTCAAGGAATAGTTCAACATTTTATAAAAACTCCCCTTTGTTTAACATTTGGTCAGAGCCAGGCTAGCTGTTCTCCTCATCCCCAGTCTTTATGCTAAGCTACGCTAAACATGTCCTGACATGTGCCTCCAGACCCTTTACTTCAAAGAACAGTTCAACATTTTACAGTTGTTAACATTCTTTTAGGTAGTGGAAGCTCATGTCTATGTTTTTTAATGCACTCGACAGAAATGGTAGAAAGACAATTTGTGGTTTTAAGGGAAGTTAGCTAACAGTCGGGTGCAATGACTGAGTGCAGTGTCCCAATAAACCTGTCTGTTAGGTTGCCTGGTTTGATATTATTGTGGCTTTACATAATAAGCGGCCACATTCAGAGAGACTGCAAAGAAGATGGCTTCTTTTTTTAACTTTAGATAGAATCAAGCGCCTGTTTGCCCTAGCCTCCGGTATTTATGCTAAGCTAATGTCCATCTTCTTATGCAACTCTCTGAGGGAAAGCAAAAGGGTTTGAAGGCACAGACATGACAGGTCTACAATCTCAGCTAACAGAAAGTTTTTCAAAAAATGTTGAGAAATTCCTATAAAAGGTGGAAAATAACGTGAAAGAAAACACAGACTCATCACTCGTCTTTACTTAAAATACAACAAATGAGGAAGTTTTGTTCATGTTCCCCCTTGTGGAGGTCCAAGGCATTACCAATCAAGCAATCACTACAAATCAAGCACAGAGAAAGATTTCATGTATACAGATAAAGATTTGCATCACTGAGTGCATATTAAAATAAAAATCTTTGAAGCCTACACAATTCTATCATCACACTGGCTAGTTTAAACTCTAGCAGTGCATCTTATTTATATTTTGCATGTAACAACATTAGTCTTTAAAGTAACTAGTTACTACAGCTGTCAGGTTAATGGAGTGGAGTAAAAAGGACAATATTTCTCTCTGAAATGTAAAAGTATAAGGTCTCACAAAATGGAATTACTCACAAAAAGTAAAGTACTTAAAAACTAGTATACTAAATGTTCCTAGTTACTTTTTTTTTTTTTTATCTCGTGGCTTATCTAACCCGAAACCCGCATTCCCTCAGAACAAAGCCATTTCAACCTCTTATTGTGTATAGTTGTTAAAATATAGTCTTATTTTCAGTGCCATGATATACTGATGTACAAACTGCTCTACATGTCATTTGTCAAATGGTTCAGCTTTGGAGAAACATTGTCAAACCGACAGAGAAAGGCTTATCTCACATGACACAGGATGATTGTTTCTGGACATCGAGACATGTGCGACAAGAACATGTTTTTTTCGCTGAAGTCGATGCTACTTTACAGGAGATGGGAGCTTATCTATTATTGCCAAAGACAACTAAAGTGCATGCTGCTTTACCCACTAACTCAATGGCTTGTACAGTAAGTCATAAAACATACATTTATATAACAATGAACCCTATAATAACATATAGGGTTTGCAGCACAATGTGTTAGCATTTTAGTCACTTGTATACAAAGTATACAATCATCACATTTTTTAAACAAAGTGCTATAAGTAACAAAAAAAACCTTTCAATAATTCAATTCAGCGTCACATTCACCCACTGATGATATCACCCTTGAATTTTGTTTGTGTGCTATGGGGCTACGAAAAATACAAATGTCAATTTTCAACAAAACCTTGCATTCGCATTTTAAAAAAACTGCTTTTTCGTAAATAACCGTGAGCTAATTGACAAACGTGGAAGTTTCAGCAGTCATGGAATTTGGCACTTCTTTGAGATTCCCTCACTCACGCAATGCATACACATCCAGCGATGAAATATTATAAAATCCAGTGTCGATCTACTGAACATATTGTATATTTGTGCACTATATTTTCATTGTATTGAAGTAAGCATAGACATCCAGCACTCTGGAAAAGTGAAAACTCATCTGAGACTGCATGGCTGAAGATACTTTCCCTGATTAATGGGACTTGGGGACGCTACAGGGTCTGGTACCTATTCTTTGTTTTTGAACCCTTTTTCTATCTCACCTTATTTTCCTCATCATCAAGGGCATCCTCTGTGTTAGTATCCCTCACTTGTATATGCTGGTAATGCATGCCCCATGCTAGCTGTATGGTAGCATAAATCATACTTACGTATAAATAATACTTAAAAGGAGAGTGGTTCCAAGTTTAATGAGTTGTTACTAAAGGCTTTGTCAACGGGTAATGAATCATTTATAAATGCTTTATAAAGCAGTAAAAAAAAAACATACTTTTGGATTATTCAGTTGTGAAAAAACCCTTAAGACTGTCTGAGAGCAATGGCAGCACTGGCTATAATATATAATTGACACAATTAATTTCCCATTTCCTATCAATACATAAGGTTTGTTGACCTTATGTATTGTATACCAAGTTGTTTTTGTACCTAAACTTTACCAAACCTTAACCACCGTGGTGGCCATTAAGGAAATGTCATAGATCTTTACTAGTTGAAGCAGAGAAGAGTGCCACCGCCTTTGAAATTGAACGGTAAAAAATGTGTGTTCCAGTCCTTGCTTTCTAATAAAGCCACACGGTCTAATCAAGTTGCGAATAATTTTAGTTGAATAGTCAGCAGTCAAAGACGATATGCTGAGCACTGAAAAGCTATTTCAAAATAAAGAATATATTATGATGAAAGATGAACACCAAATAGGTTTTTCACAATCTTGCAACCCAAATGTTGTCTTTAATACTTGTCTTTATATTCCTATAAAGCCTGCATAAATTATAGAACTATTATTAACAATAATGAAATATATTAGTTGAAATGTGTAAACGATTTACAAAGTATGACTTTTAAAAAGACATGGTATAAAAAAAAGGGTAAAGAGGTAGACCTCTATTAGCCTATGTGTTTAGCGGTTATGCACACCCCTCCCCCCAAAAAATCCCTTATTAACTACTTTTTTAGTGATCGATAACAATAGATTATCTATTAATAAGCATGGAAGTGGACTGCTGTTATGCCAAGTCCAGTTCCAAAATTCAGTCACTATAATTCTGCAGGAAACTCTTAGACCTTGGGTTGAACGATCACACCTTTTCTGTGTGAAGTAGGAAGTGTTTAAACATTTGGTGATCAGCGAAATTCATCAAACCCCATTTGTTGGATTGATCTCAATCTGCAGAACTCAGTGGCAGATACTTTTTTTAATGTGTGAAGTACTTCAAGTTAAAGAGGTGAAAGAAGTTTGAAGGAGTCTCTTCCCCTTTGGCTCTGGTGTTCGAGGGTATCATGTACATTGAGGGCTTGTAGGTTTGTGGAACAATTTGGGTCATTAACAAGGCAAAGAAACACAGACACGAGATTAATTTGCATGCCAATATCAAGATGTTTGGAATGTCAAAATGCTCTTGATAAGCCACAATAAAAGCATCTGAAGGATGCTTTCTTTCACATGCAATGATGACTGTGTCAACTTTATGCGAGTGCTGTAATAGGTGAACAAAAATGGATTAATATAAGAGCTATGCAAATTATTTGTGTAGGCCATCTTATTTTTTGAGGCCACAATAACCCTAACAGCTCGAGGGGTAAAAAAAAGTGTGTTGCTACACAAAAAACTACAAGTCAAATTGTAATCTTAAGGCCTCAGTATGCTTTAAAGAGAGTACTTTTCTAAGTGTCTAGAAACCCCTTTCTGATGGCTGGACCAGGGGGGATGTGAAACATTATCACTTTTTATACCATTCATCAAATCCAGACTATAAAGACACACACACAAAATATACAGACTTATTGAAAAGGGACCCTCCTCCTTAATACTGTTTGGCCTATCTTAATTTTTGCCCATAATTATGTAATAATTATGTGTAATAGGTATACACAATTTTCTATTATGACCTATTCTCTTTTAAGCATACTGAGGCATTTCAACATCCATCCATCCATCCATTTTCTACCGCTTATCCTGTATTCAGGGTCACGGGGGGGCTGGAGCCGATCCCAGCTGTCATTGGGCGGAGGCAGGGTGCATTTCAACATTCTCATGGCAATTTGTGAAATAGTCAAGTAATTGAAATCTACATATTTGTGTACATGAATACAAACTTTAAATTGTTTTCATTTCACTCAGCCCGACTTTTAAATTATTGTGTTTCAATTGAAAGTATCATACGTGCCTGCACCACGCTACACAACATAAGTTAGGTTTTTGGATAACCATCACAAACATGTTACTTCACAACACTTTGGGACATGTGGTGTTGAACACTCTCATAGTTGAAAGTACTTTGAGTAGTCTCAATATTTAATACTACACCATTAGCTCTGGCTGTTGCATCGTCATGTGGATGTGTTTAATTTGTGTCCATCATGAAAAAATATTCTTAATTGACTTTCCATTGGCATTGTCTTCGTGCTGAGGGACGTGAAAACATTTGAAAAAATGTACACAAAACAAATAAATTGCATTTTGTAACTATTTACGACCTACAATGACAGTGGGTTGGATTTTGACAAAGATGGAACTTTTACAAAGCATTGTCCCCCTCACCCCCCAAAAAATTAAAACGAAATTGTCCAGAAACCTTAAGACATATTTTGCCTGCTGTAAAGCTGATGATATCAAGACTGTTGAAAAAAAGCATGTTAAAATGGTGCTAAAAGTGAAGGGGCAGCAGGGCGCATTGAGTGAACATTGAAAATAGAAAGTTTTATTATTATTATTTATAAGTGAGGTGATCAACGATGGTTTGACAGGTTCAGGACTGGCCACTGTTTGTTTCCTCCAAATGAGGCTATCGTGAGCTTTTTGTACCATTCAAGTGTTAAAATAAAAGTCTTCATTCTGGCATCTCATGAGCTCAAGTGGCTTTCCAGCAAAACTTACAGCATTTACATGGATTACATATTATTATGACAAGACAGCGAAAAAACTCAAATGAGTATAGCAAAATATGTTGAAGGATACTTCTACTGGCTATTTTAGGGTTAAGGTTGGGGTTATGTGTAACTTAACAGAGGATGTGTTTGTCTGTGAAGAAAGTATCTAGCTAAATGTACAGTATGTTTCAAAGATGATTCAGCTGGTTAGAGTCAAGTCATCTCAACTAGTGTGTGTGTGTGTGTGTGTGTGTGTGTGTGTGTGTGTTTGGGGTGGAGAAGGGCTGCATATGTACATGGCTTCATCACTGGATAAAGGCTTTTAAAATCTTTATCTTCCCAGACAGCCTTCATACAGAAGGCAGTAGAGCACATGGTTTTAGATAATTGTTGTTTTCTTGAAATCCCAAGAAAACGATCAAAATGAACATGCTTTGTTTTCGTGATTCAAAAAAAAATGAACAAAAAACCTACCAAAACTGACTTCTCATGATCATTTAGAGAAAAAAGGGCACAAATCATGTGTGTTAATTCAACTTTGATTAGCACATCCAAGTCCAATGAATTCAATGGTACTCTACCAGAAACTGATGGTTTGCTAACTCTGAGTTGATAAGTTAAGTGATAAGCTATCAACAAGAAACCTGAGTATCAAATATCTTAGGAACTTGATAACAAGTGAGGGAAATATGGATTTACCAAACTATCTGGGTGAAAGGGGCCCTGAGTACTTCGATCTACATTCTAGCCTTCACCTACTGTCATGATGGTCATTGGGCACTTTGGGTTGGGAGATAGGTACTTCCCTAAGTCAATGAATCCTCTTGACTTGATTATGTGTTCCCAAGTGAGGATAAAATCGACCACAAGATTGGCTGAGAAATCAGTGCCTCATCAAACTGTCATTCTTGAGGCAAAGCTCATGATTTACTTCACAACCCTTGAGTTTTCTTCACAGGGTGTCTGTTCTTACCCTTAAAGAAAGGGAAAGGAACTCTGGAAGGATCCAGTTGAGCGACTGCTTGTTCACATCAAAAGGAGCTACTTGAGGTGGTTCAGGACGCCTCATGGGCACCTTCCTTTTAGATGGTTTCCAGGTATGTCTAACCCAGAGGAACCTCCAGGGCAGACAAAGAACATGCTGATAGGAATACCAATGCCACCAGACCAGGGAATGCCTAGGGATACCCAAAGTTTGGCTGAAGGATGTGACTAATGTGCTATCTTGCTTACTCGTTGTTCAGACTACATGATAGTCTGATAGCCCGATTCTAGCCTGATGACTGTGTCTGCTCAGATCAGGGCAGATAATGAGTGTCGTGGGCTACAATCACTCGTTTTATACTGTGAATTGTGACGTGAAGTAATGACAACCGATGTCGCATCTAGGATGCCTCACAGTGTCCCAACAGAAGGTCTTGTTTTCTTTTGTTGTGGCATGGCGGTCACATTGACCGATAGGAGCACACAGCAATCTGAGTCATCTGAGTGAATGCAACTTTTTTTTGGAACTCCAGAATATCAGCTTACATGTTAAAAATAATGTATTATCTAATCCTGATGGTATGTCTAGAATCATGAGAACACAGTTTGGGTTGAGTTAAGCAAAGATTACAAAAATAATGATTCTGTGATCACAATTAAACAAATGTTATTCATAAATAGTTTACAAAAAGAAATTCTGTGATCATGGAAAGAAAATGACTGTTAAAATAATTACACCCATGACCTTCCAATCTTCCATATCTTCAATTCACTCCTGGCAGCAAATGATAGGGCATCAGTTTAGATAAGTGGTGATTTCTTTGGTTACAAAGAATAGGGTGAAAAGATAATTGTTTTGATTTGCTCCACCGAATATGTTGAGGATTATTAGTGACTCTAATAGGTCCTTCCTAAAATATTAATATTTTTTCAAAGGATGTCTGTCGTTTAGTCCCTTTTTGTACAATGTTTTAGGCTTTCTTCAGAAAATAGGCCCAGTCATCCTCACACCTAGAAAATTGTAGACCAGAAGAAAAAGGGATCAAAGTAAAGATAAAAACTGGTCAAGGCAACAGGGAGGTAAAATAGTTCTATACAAACTGAGATGTTTTTCCAACAAGATATTCCTGCCTGGCATGGGCATTTAAAGGGAGCTTTGGAGAGTGTAACGAGTGCCCTGTGCTATGGATACTCAATATGATGTAATTTTAATGTCCCAGGAGCAATTAATCACTAGAGAAAACATTTAAAATGTTGAAGACATTTAAGCCTGCTATGGTTAGGGCTGGGTATCATTTACAAAAGTACTATGTCAGTACCTTTCAAATGATGCTGATACCAATAGATTACTGCAAACGGTTAGCTCTGTCAGCACTGTTGCTGCTGTTAGTGCTGTTCACACCGTTAGCTGCTAGCTGCCGGCTCAGACATCTCCATGTTGAGAGCCATATGTAGGCAGGAAATCGGAGAATGCTTGTGCGCTTTTTGCGTGATTGGCTTCAACTTAAACCCACAAAACAAATTGACAAATTGTCATTTTTTTTCTTGATCTGGGCACAAAAATAATCTATATCAGGTATCATTTGACTGGAAAAGTTTCAATACTACTTGGTACTTTTAGTTGATGCAATAAAGGTATCAAGTGCTGATGCCCAGCCCTAGCGATGCCTCTTGTAGTGAGTAGTAAGTTAAATATGTAGGTGATAATGGATTACATGTAGGTGGAGACCAAACTGTATGAAGTTGATCGTCATTTTCTCCACCTAGTTCATTATTTTCATGTCACATATCACATCATTGTCTGTTCTCGTGCTCATACCATGGCCACAACACGTCTACCGCATGCTAGCAGCTTTATGAAGCTGTACATGGCACAGCGTAGCTCGAGCTAAATGCTAATTTCAACATGCTAACATGCTCACAATGATGGTTAATGTGATGATGTCAAGCAGGTATAATGTTTTCTGTGTTTGCCATCTTACTTTAACATGTTAGAACGCCAAATTAGCATTTGCTAATACATAAAAGTAAGAGCTGAGGCAGATTGGAATGTCATGTTTGGTTTGGTAGTTGGTTATTAACTAAAGTGTTGAATGTTGACCTGATGATGTTGCTAAATGAAATGTCAGTACATTTAGAACAATTCATCATCTGGGGAATGTGTGTACTACATTTTGGACTAAATTGTGGGCTAATCCATGTAATAGATGTTGTGGTATTTCACTAAAGTAAAAACTTGAACCTGGTGCCATTATGAAAAAGGGGGTTAAACAGTGTCATTAGGATTCATCCACTGGGTAACATAGTTGTCAAGAAATTTCGATCTGGAAAAATTGTTTAACCAACAATACCAACCGACATCCCTATAGCCAAGCAGTTAGCATTTGAATGGGCATGTGCTGCTTGGCCATGGTATAATCCACAATATTCTGTTCATGTATGGACAAAAAATAGAGATAAGCTAGCTCTGACATGGCCGATGCTTCTATTATCACTGGTCTTGCATAATTACAAGAAACACAATTTTTCAAAAGGCCAACTAATATTAGTGATGGTTAAACCATATCATTATATGTCTGTTAATTCTAACATAGTTATTTGCATTCTATTTCTTCTCCCTGCGTTAGCTGAAGCCAGTAGTAAACTGCACACTAGTTTGTTAAACAATTTCAAGCATTAGCATTTTGTTTGGTATTATGCTAGCAATCTACAAAAATTAGCCTAGATTTCACTTACAGCTTCAGAAGTTAATAATTCCTGTTAACATTTTATTGCAGCATTTAAGTGAAAATATTAAATTAGTAACATATATATTTATATATGTATGTACAGTAAAATATCTGAAACAATAAAAAGACAAAAGCTAAGACATAAGCTTGACCATAACAAAGGATAATTGTCAGCCATTTTGTGACTGACCATGTTCATTTCAATAACAGGCTTTGTTTGTTGTTTCTGCAGAGATTTGTTGTAGGTGTTCCTACGGTAATACTAGTTAATGTGTCCATCCACATTAGAATGACGGGATCTGTAAATTACCCCTATTTGATACTGAACTATTAATGTTCATTCTAACGTAGACACAACTTGTCTGTGTAGTTTGAATAAAGTGCCTTCAGAGTTGTGCAGATTTAGTAACCCAACTCAGCTTGCGTACATATTTAGAAGGTTCATATTTACAGAAAGAACAGAGATGAAAGGTTTGAGATGCCCTAAGGGGTACTTACATTTTTTTCTTCAGAGAATAGCATTTGCATGTTGACTGTTTTAGGTTTTAGGTTACATCACTGCTACCGGTGTGAGAAAGCCTCTCCAAACTCATCACTCTTATTACACCTTTCTATGTCATACAACATATAGAGGGTGGGCATACCAAGAACAAGCTTGTAATCATTGTAATAAAACTCGATTTTGATGATTCAGCTCTATAGTCACTTTTGAGGTTATAGTTTGTAGTAGGGATGCACCGTTACTTTTTTCAGACCAAGTTCAAGTACTTACACTTGAGTACTTGCTGATACCGAGTACTGATATCCGTACTTAATAATAACATTACAGTTCTTACAATGACTTTAAAAACATGTTTTCTTTTTGTTCGATGTTCGACACTTTCAGACTGTAACAAATTAAATATACGACATGATGCTGTTGCTGACATTTTAACATTGTGCTTTCCTGATGTAAGCATAGTTTGCAGTAGGGATGCTAATAATTAACGTTGCAATCAGGTAAACAGAGTCTGAACTGTTGCTAACTTTGGGACTGTGTTTTTCACAGGTCAGTTTTGGATCTGGTCCAAAGGATTTTACCTGTGAAAACCTCTAAAGGATTTCTATGTTATTTAGCCCCCATCCTTTATTTACATTGGGGGCACAAAATATTAAGTACACCTCAAAACTACAGCCGTAATAATGGTACTTCAAAATGACTGTAAAGTTGTATCAACACCATTGACACAAACTGAATATTAGAATTTTTACAAATATATTTGTAAATGGCCTATTGTAGCTGATTACATGATGTGTTCATGGTTTTATGTCCACTCCCTATATTTGTTTGTGTATTGTTAAATATAACTTACTGCACTCTTAGAAGTTTTGATTTTTAGAACCTTCATTTGTTTGCTTGGTTTCTATCTCCTCCGTACAGAGGATTGTGTTTTTCTGTTAAGTGTAATTGAGTTGTGTCCATTCCTTGTTGTCTAGACCCTCGTCTTCATTCCATTCTGGCTCCTTCAACTTCTCCTCTTTCCCATCCACCTTATGTAACTAGATGACGTCTGACTCCACCACGCATTGCTCGGTGTATTCCTTCACCAGCTCCACCGTCAAGGTGTTTTGGCAGAATTCGGCCATGGGCTTCCAGAGTGGTGGGTCTAGGAACATCTGGCACATCACATGACCCTTCAGGGTGGCAGTGTGGCGCTGCAGGTGGCTCAGGAACTGCTGTCGAACCCGGTCCAGGTCTTTACCGAACATGTCAATATTCAGGTAATACCTGGTTAAACAAAAGTGTAACAGTGAAAATTATTTCTTAATTTGAAAATGAATAACTCTTCAAATAAATCACACACACTAAGGTACTGCTGTTGGGGCTATAGCAGACCGCTCTGTATATTACTATGTAGTGGCAGTACTACTGGACACTTATGGACAGTAATTATCCCTGACTTAACAAGCATTATGAATCAGTACTTACCAGTCTTCTCCAATGGGCACCCTGAAAGGGAAGGTACAGAGACTGGCAACAGTGGGGTTGGACACATCATCCACCACCCAGTCAATATCCTTCTTCAGTACGATGGCCATGTTACTGGGCAAAAGCTTGAATGGCTGCCAGTCTTGGATGATGGTGGCATTTGGAAGGACCTCCTGCATCAAGTCAGTGGTCAAATACAGCCGTTGGACAGCTGTTTGGTCAAGATGCACCGGAGGAGGGTTGGAGGAGGTGGACCAAGAGGATTGGATGTCTCCAACAGGGCCAAGCTCAGAAAGACGGAACTTGAGGTCTTCAGCTCTAAAGCGTACCAGCAGAATACCCTGTTGGGAAGCAAGCCACAGTATGAGCAGACAAATAACTACAATGCTAAACAGAAAGCAAGGCTGATTGCAACAACAGTCATAAGCACAAGCCCAGACCAAAAATACAGAAAGTCTTATTTTGTTGCTGGTACCTGCTTGGTTATGAGGCGATACTTCTGGAAATCTTTGGGCCCAAGCTGATCATCGCGGGTCAAGCGGGTTACTTTGACCTCAGGGTACTTGGATTTGACCAGCTCGCAGCAAAAGCGTAGCAGAACTCCTGCCACGCCCTTGCCCCTTTCCTGAGGGGCGACACGTAGACCTTCCACCAGCATAGTCTCCCCATCGTCAATAACACACACGGACTCCAGAGCAATCTGTTTAACAGGAAGGAAGACAAAAACGATCACACTGATGTGTCCTTTTTACAAGTTTACATCTTTCCTGTAGCTGTTTAAGAGATTTTGGAAATAAGAACAAATTAATTTAGCATGAAGTGGGTGTCAGTTTCTGCTGTATATCCATCTTAGTTGTGCTAGCAGCATACATCCCATGTTAGCATGGAACAGTAGTTAGAGGTTGGGGACACAGCTAGCCATACCAAATAATGTGACATGTGACCAGTAATTCCAAAGTTATTTGAATATTGCATTCTTGTGGTACCACTATGTTAGCACCACTGCATTAGCATTGTTAGCACCACTGTGTTAGCACTGCGGTTTGTCTTACTGTGATATTTCCCCATTAATAGTCTGCAATTCACAAATACTGGTTTCATACTAAGGTTTCGGAAACAAATAAATGTCATACAGTGTTTTGGTGACTAAATACAGTATATATAAATATGTTGTGAGGAGTTTCAGTTGCCATTGGCTAATTGTTGGTGAATTATAGTAAAAATTCTAAGCCAAACAAGACAGTTATCACAGTAAACAGCCTAAGTATCTCCTACAACTTATCCAATGAGCCAATTAATCACCTGTTGATGTTGATTGTTTGTGATGCTTCACTTAGAGTTTTGCTGTTGATTCGGGGTGAAGTTAGATTGTTTAGACGCTGCTGCAGGCATGGTAAAATTAGCTGCAGCTGCTCTGCTAACGTTAACTGTGCTTACAGCTGTTGTGGGGGATTTAACTTTCAGGCTCTGATAAACGGTGCACTCTTTAGCTTTTAGATCCTTTATGTTCTAGACATGCTTTGCATTTCACGTTACGAAGACTGCAGCAAGTGATGTCCGTGTGTCCGTGTCGTTTTGAATGCAACTGTTTCTGCTCGCTTTGACTCCTTCAACGCCCCTTGGTGACATAGTACACTCCACTGAACAATGGTGCAACTTTGATCAGTCACTTACTTATTACTTACTTACTTACTCAGCCACAGAGCGAAATATTGGGCTGGCACCAGCAATTATATGGCTGCTTGTTAAACCATTATGACTGGTTTTGTCACCAGTTGTGCAGAGGGTGCATACAGTTCAATCAAAATGTTCATTGGATCCTCGATGTTGGGTGAGGATGATAAAATGTACGTCATAAGTACTATCCTGGCTAAGTGGATGGAAATACGACTGTATCTGCCGTGATTATGCATGCGCTGTATTTAACGTACCACTTTTCCCTGTTTGCGAGCCAATATGACTGTGCGGTTGGTCTCCTGCAGCCAATTGGTGTATCTAGTGGGAAGGTAGTCAAGGCCCCCATAGATGCCCTGGCTCATAGCCATGATCTCATCGAAGTCCTCCTCAGTAGCCACGGAGAACTGAAGGCCCGCCTGGGACAGGGCCTCTGGGAGCTGGAGCATAGTCAGGCTGGTATCAATCTTCATCTTGAAATTACTGATGAGATATAAAGTGAAGGAGAGGTTATTGTAGATGGCATTTATTTGTCTTAAACCAGGATTTAGGAGTTCCAGACAGATGGCAAATTCTGGCTGGTGCAGAAACACAGAATGGACATCTTTTGATTCATACAAGCTCCTTCAAATATATCTCTGCTTGGATAATAGCTGTGTCAAGAAACAAAATAAGCACCTTAGTGCTCAAATATAACATATCAACATACACACATCACTACATTGTACTGGTAAATAAATAGGAGTTAAAGGGATGATACTGGTACAGGGAAAAAAAACAACTAGCAGGACAGGAAGAAAAAACTCTGCAGGTGACAAAACTTTACCAAAAACATAACTATTGATGGCAAGATTTTGGATCAATCCCATAGAAGTGACCAAAAGGAAAGCGAAACAGATGACTGCCGGGATTAAGGGTGCATTCACAAGCCAACATGTAGTCCATTTTGGACTGGTGTGGGAATAGGTAAGAAGTGAGCAGTATAGAGACAAATGCAGGGGGAAGTGGATGAATGGAGCAGAGGGACTAAAAAATAGCAAGAGAAATAAACCATAGATGGGACAAGCTGAAGAGGCAGAAACAGACAAAAAGATGGACCAAAACAGATAAATGACAACAGGCACAGGAAGTAGAAGACTGGCACCTATCTTGATCCCTATGTCTTTTCCCATAAATCCTGTAAATCCATACCGACAGCCCCCTAATCCATACACTAATACCCTCTGATACCCAATCCACATTGCAAACACTGGTATTTGTCCAGGAGTTAGCTAAAGAATTCACAGAATTAAATAGACAAAGATAAAATGGAGAAAGCTACGGACGCTTTTGTCCCATATGCCCTAAAAGCACACAATACTTTTACCTCATCCAGATACATTAGGGTGCATTTTATCTATGAAAAGTGCTCGGAAAGTTCCCCAAATGTTCTGGAAGCAAAGTGTTGTGGCTGCTAACCACATTAAATAAATTGTACAACTGCCAGAAGTTTGGCCTCTGCACTAAGGAAAACAAAAACAAGATGCTTGCTCTTATGAAGGTTTTTGCATTTAATTAAGTTAAGATACAATGCATTAACACATGATGCTGTACAGTGTGATCAAATCAAATAAAACAAGCTTGTGCAAAAAGGAAACGTGCAACAAAACACAAGAATCCATACAAAGAAGCGATACAATATGATAAGATACAACAAAATATGTTAACATACAATATCATAAAGTTAGGGCTGGGTATGATATCACAATTGTTTAAGAATATTTAATTGATTTAAAAGCTGTCAAGTGCTGCCCTCACTGATCAGATATTTTGACCTAAAAAAATTATATGGTTAATGTGATTGCGTTTTTCATGTGGGCATTTAGCATCTGTTCTTGTTGAGATAGGATAGTATTTCTTTCACCTGCCAATTCTGCATTTCACTGGGAAAGGGTGACGCGTGGGAGATTCATATTAATCTCCCTCCTGACACCCAGCGTGCAGGTCCCCCGACCGAGCAGAAGGAGTTGCTATGGTAATCCCTGTCCCCTACAAAATTCTGTTCCCATACAACTAAACTGCAATCTCAATTGCGTTTCTGAGGTAACATATTTTATTCCAGACCGAAAGGTAACAGCTTTAAACAGTTTGAAATACAAAAACAACGCAACCAAACTACATGTTTAGCTTTAGTAAAAAAAAAAAACAAGTTTGAAATGACGACTAAACTAAACAAAATGCAACAAAAGTTCTAGTTATGTTCAGGCAAAAAAATACTTGACTCATAGAGGACACAAACACAGTATACTGGTGACAGCCCATACCCCGCCCCGTCCTCCTCCCTTCGCCGGGCTGACTAGTTTGAAAGGTTTTTGTGATATGTTAAGAGAAAACATAGTCCATGAGATAATACTTTTCCCTCAAAACGTAATTCACAATTCAGTTTAGTTGTGTGGGAATGTAATTTTGCTGGTCGTGGACATTGATGATAGCAAATTGTTTTCATTGGAACTCGACACCAAGTTGGAGTTATAGTTACCACAAATTGAACCACAAGACCTTTGAACTTTACCCCCTGTGCCAAACATGCACAGAAATAGAAACAGTAATGTGTCTGTAACACTGAGGTTTTGCATTTGCACTGATGACAAACAATTCCAAATGATACCCAGCCCTAGCTATGATAGATGCCAATACAATTATAATGAGCAGGAGACTGCAAATTGTAATGGAGGTCCAACACAGAATTCAGTAAGCTAGCTCACAGACAGACACAATTGAATGTCCATAACTGAGGCGTCTGAGATATAGGATTTCAACTGCTGCTAGCCAGGCTCAAACAAAAGACAATGGCGAGGAAACACCAATATCCAACTATCCACTACTGATCTAAGCTGAATGGATATACAGTATATGTCAATACGTGAAGGAAAACTGAAAACTGTTCAATCAGTCTGGAATACTGCCTTTCAATTCAATGCTACACACATCCACTCTTGAATGCCTGCACTTTAATGGGTCAATACAGCCCCTTTCACTACTGCTACCCTGAACTTATCTAGACTTTACAGAGGTGCATGTATATTTTTATCATGGGGCCGACACCAAGCTTGCCAGACATATTCAAGAAACAGCAAGGGACTACCCAAAAGTGAGAACACGGACAATCTCCAGTTTTTTTGCTACATGTGTGAAAGGGAAAGTCCAGACAACGTTTGAACATGATTCTCCACACATAGGGTGTCATGCAGCAATATTCTCTTACATCAAAAACAAGAATAAATTAAGTCAACCCCAGATGCACCAAACGTTCTTAACCATCCAAATATGCTTTCACCCTGGTGTGCCTAGTGACAAATCCCACTTGAATGAAATTGGATCCATCAGAAGCTGAATGACTGCAACATCAACTAAGCGTTTTATAATCTTAATTGGGATCAGTGGACCAATAGTATTTCTTTAGCAATCCATTATGATTATTCTGAAAACATATAATAATCTCAATTTGATTATATGATGTTCATGCATTTTTTTTTTATGTTCCTCAATTTTACTTACGTTTCCTTGCGTTGGACAAACAATTTGTGGACTGTGAAAACCAGTTGTTTTTTTCTTATGTTGGTAAAAGTGCTCTCGACCACTCGTAATGTTTTCTCTTACCTAAGAGAAGGGCAAAAATAAGAAAACATTGGTGAATCCCAGAAAGCAGTGGGTACTAACAAAGAAATTAAAGAAATTTGTTCCTATAGCCTTCCTGCATGAGGCCAAATGTTCAAAGTTCATATGAGAAAGCGGCTTAAGACATGATCTCTTCTGAATCCCAATTCCAGAGCCAGAACACGACCATAGTCACAACCTCATCGAATATTTTAGAGATACAGAACACCAGGCATGAACTAAATGCCACCATCACGGAAACAATTTAACGTTGGGTTCCGACAACAAAGCAAAGCTAGGTTTAGCCAGAAAATACTTACGTTTAGGCAAAACATCACAAAAGGGTCACAAATGTCACTTCACAATAACTTAACAACACTTGCTTGTAAGTTGTTTGTCTGTTATGGTCTTTCATTTAATATTTGTATTTTATTTTTAAGTCCAATGTGGTTTTCCCTCCTTTTTTCTGTGCATCACTTCTGTTCAAGAAACGGCAAGAGACTTGCTCTGCTCTCTTTGATTTCACCATTTAGTTTTCAGCCTGCCCTCACGTCTCACCACCTGTGTCATGTTGTCTAGTTCGTTCCTGGTTCCCTGTGTCAGTGTCAGGTCGTCTGCTTTAGTCCAGTGTCTATGTTCCTGCTGTGTTTGTCGGTGTGCGTTTGTTCCTCGTTCGATTTCCTTTGGTCTGCAGTTTGTCTCTGCATTGCTTCAACCTCTTGTTTCCTGTGAGTTTTTGGAACCTGCTTTTGTTTGTCACATGGATGTGTTTAATTCACGGGTCCACCATGTCAGAGGATCCTGACTTTCCATTAGCATGGTTTCTGTGGTGCCATCACATCATTTGAATACTCGTCCACCACCATGTAATGCGCTGTTAACAGGTCGTGGTCATTTCACGTTTTTCTGTGAAACCAAGCTTAGAACCACTTACTACTCATAAGGACCATCAAGTGTGGCATATACTGAGGCAGTACACTATCCCCGCTGCTTTCCTGCATTTGAGTAGAATGCAGGTTCAAGAATAGGAATACTAGGAGCCTCCTGTTCCGCATAGACCACATTTGCCCAATTGTGGACACATGGTTCCAAAGAGAGAGAGGATTACTGGGACTGAATGGCTTGAACTAACAGATGGCCACACAGACACACAGGGCAGCTTTATACTTAAGACATTCACAGTCACAATGGGGCACTGAAGCAAGGAAGAGCTAGTGAAAGACTGTAGTGAGGCGCCACCTCAACAGAAAGAACTAGATCCAAGCCAGACATACCCATCTGTAGTCAAGTAGAACAACTTTATATACCAAGTCCTGGAAGCTCCTAACAAAGAAAGAAGAGAATGATCCCAACTGAAGAGCAGCACCCAAAAGACTGTGCAACCCCAGGAAAGAGAAGGGCCGGGGCTAAGTGGCTATCACGAAGAGTTTCCTAAGAACCACTTAATGGTACACAAATATGGTGCCTTCCAAGGATGAGCCATTGTCCCAGAGTACAGAAGGTAGGAGTTGGGTTTAGAGTGTTCCGTTGATAGATGACAATGGAGTAGAAGGCCGGACTAGGATAGTATCAAGTACAGCACCACATCACCAAAAAGAGAAATGACCAGAATCCAGGGAGGACCAAAAGTGATCATTACTCAGCATACATTTGCATGACCAAGTTGAAGAAATCATCACGTAGAGAAAGAATCAAGATGAACTCAAGGAAAGGTTGTGAGAAAGCCTTCAAAAGTAAAATCCTACTTACATATATATGGTACCAATTTGTTCCAAAAAATGACAAAATTATGAAATGTTTTGAAAATGTAATTTATTTCCAGGTCTAGCATGCTTAACATTTGAAAACAAGGCTCTTTTATTCTATTTGTGAATACATGTCTACAGGTCATGCTGGTACATAAGCCATGTCTGCTAAGTGCTACAGTAACACCTTTAAAGTGCTGCTGAAATGCTGATAACACTCCAGAGCAGAACAGGCAGTTCCACAGCATCACACCGGACCTGTTTCCAACATGTTTTTATGTCATCTTCCTCATACACATATTCAATACAGTAGTCTACACCTGATACAGAAGTGCATGCCATTATTTAGAAGGTGTAGATAGTTACATCTTGAAATTGAAAACTTGCGAGAAGAAATGTGTCTGTTGTTGGGCTGTTTTCACTCCCAGCTTGTCAAATACAGCAGTATGGTCAGTGACCCTACAAGTCAAACTAGAGTATGATGTGTTAACAAAGTAGTTTTGGTGCACAGTACTTTCACAGGACTTTTGCCTGGGAGACAGATGTTCGTGTCTGGCGTGAAACCAAAAGTCTACTTTGACTTATTTTATGTTAAATAACATGTAACATATTCTACTTTCTACGTAACAATGTTATGTAATGTTACTACGTCCTACATCGGAAATGTAGACTACTTAACTATCTAACAAAATGCTTATTTTAACTCAAACCACAATCTTTTCCTCATCTTAATCAAGTTGTTTCGCTGCCTAAATGTTACGGTACCAACTGACGGTAGAGGGGTATGTAGATCATTGCAGTGTGAAGCGTAGGGCCACTGACCAAATGTCGGTATTTGACGAGTTAGGGGTGAGATCAGTGTTGCTGGTGTAGATCAGAGTGTAACCATAGAAATTGAATAGGAGTAGAACGGACATCTTACTGTTTTCAGTGTTTAACTAATAGCTACAAAAGAAAATGCAAATTTTTGTTAGTTGTTATTGAGACTACACACTTCATTTCGGTCAGAAAGTGTTGTAGCAGCTCAACAGGAAGAGAGTGAATGCACCTCTGCGGAGACATTTGGCTAGTTAGCCAGTTAACTAGTTGGCTAGCTAGCTTGTCCTTCTCCAAGGCGGTGGGGAGTGAGGCGAGGGGCTGGTAGACCCAACACTGTCGCTGTACACCAGCCCACTTCTCAACTAATTTTCTGTAACCAGTGTAGAATTAAAGAATGAATAAAAATACCAAGCTGGCTAATTAGCCAGCTGTCCACTAGTAAGTAAGCTAGCTTGCCAATTCCACTGTTTTAATTTGCACTTTTTACAGAAAATGAGCCAAAACAAAGTAGTCACTCATCTAACAATAGCAATGTGCTTTCCAGCGGTATAATAGCATACAAGTGTGTGGATGAAGCATTAAGTTCCTTCACAGCTAGTTGTTGCTGCAAAAAGGAAGCGGCCCCCTACAACAGTCAAAATGGCAACAGTACGCATAAAAAGGGCAACCACCGCTCTGATCACCCTGCTACATTGATTTGAATAGGGATGTCCATTCTACACCTATTTTGTTTCTACTGTGAGACTTCACAGGGATACTGGAAAATGCTGAAATGCTCAATGCTTATTCTGTACAAGGCATTTCTGAATAAACAGGCTGTCTATTGAAAAGAAGC
Organism: Chelidonichthys spinosus; assembly: GCA_029853015.1. Taxonomy (NCBI): domain Eukaryota; kingdom Metazoa; phylum Chordata; class Actinopteri; order Perciformes; family Triglidae; genus Chelidonichthys; species Chelidonichthys spinosus. The sequence goes on along the minus strand of CM056843.1, from coordinate 5,523,598 downwards.
CCAAGTACAAGAGCACTATCACATGTTACATTCAACAAATGGATGAGCGTTTCTTTGAAACTGAAAAAGAAAATATACATTTGTACAACACAACCTCTGGGTATACTTTATCGTGGCTGTACTTGGTTATTATTGGCCCTTTTTCATTACCTGTCAGCTTGTGCTGTGTGTGTCTAAGCACTGTCTTTTCATGCCATTAAGAGAGAGGATTGGACGGGGGGGCCTTGGCCTGTCAGTCCCTTAGGGGAGTTGTTGGTTTGTAGAGGCTAAAACAGAAATGCTAGACATGTTCCAATAATCTATCAATGGGCCATGTGAGCTGTAAGGGCATTTGTAGTGAAAACAGTGTCTGGTCACACGTACACACTGTGGACACTGGTATTTTTCCATCCTGCTTTGATGCTTTGAGATGAGGTGTCAGGCTTGGCTGGTCCTGCCAATGAGAGCGATGCTGTTTTGTTTTGTTTTTGTGTTTCCCTCTCCCTCTCCCGCTCTCTCTCTCTCACACACACACACACACTCATTGATTCATTCTTCTCCCTATTCACTCTCTCATGCTCTTACTTCCTCCCTCTCTTCGGGCTGGCAGTGTACTCCAAACAAAATGGAATTTGGCACATTTGCAAAAGGCCGTTGAGAATTGCCATCACCACTTGCGAGCAATAGCTAGTAGTTTCGCAGCAGATTGGGGTCCGGTCATTTGATGATGATCGTGCCAGATTGGGGGGTGGGGGGTGGGGCTTTGGAATTCTGGTGTGAAAAGACCTAATGGAAATGAGAAATTCGTAATCCAAAAGGATGTAAGCGCATTCCGTCAGATGACTTTTTGGTTACGCAAAATGGTGCCAACAATGACCACAAAGACTCTGCCAATAGTGAGGAGGAGTTTCAGCAATGCCACAAAACCATAAATCCCAAGAGGTGGCATCATAGGAATAATATATTGTAACTCCAAAGAGATTGTTCACCTGATGGTTTATCAAAGAGAGCAAAACTCAGCATGTTAAGAGAAGCCGAGTGGTATTCCGGCCACTACACAATGTGGCACACATTCCTCATGAGCATGTCATTTCAACGAACCAGATTTCTTTTGGAGTATGCTGCCAGCTCTCCTCTTAGCCTTCCCACACCGCCACACAGAATAGATAACAGGTATCTTGAGCAGCCGAATAATACAAAACTCAAAGGAACACACCATGTCTTCGGTAGATTATCCTGTTGGTGTGATGAGAACATGGGTCACCAAAATCATTCATGTCTCCGGGGCTGGTTCCTCGGCTCGAGCGCTTCATGCCAGTAGGCTCCATGCGGACGCAAACACATAAGCAAACCGCTCTGTTGCACGATAGCAGGCTCCATGTCATTTTTCCCACGCTGCCCCGCCTATACATGAAACAAACCATTGACACACAGGCACCAGAAAATGATTAGTTGGTGAATCTGTCCATCATTACTCTGTGCTTGTTGACAATAAGACAACTGTGCGATATATACTTAATCACCTACACTGGTTGGTTCTGTGTAGGGTTAGCTATGCTAAGAAAGAAAGAAAGAAAGAAAATGGCTATGCAACATTTCTACCAGTTTCTATACATCATGAATAACGTGTGCATATTTGCTTAATGACATTGTTCTCTTATAATACATTCTGCTCTGACAAAAAAAAAAGTCCTATGTCCTCGACAGATTTTAAATGACTAGCACCCCTAGTCGTGGTTAATATATAAATTTATTAGGGGTGTCAAACTATTCAAAATTTTAATCAGATTAATCACCATTCGTAAATATAGCCACATTTTTGTATAAATATATAATAATAATTGTATATATTGTTGGGGGAACAGAAAGATACATGACAGAAGGTGTATATGCACCAGAATTTGAATTTGAGTACAAATTAGAATTTGTGTTTTGCTGATACAAACAGAAGAGTTTGCAGTAGGGATATTAATAATTAACTGTTTTATCTGCTACACAAAAATATTAAATATAAAAAAGCTAAGAGACTTAGAGGAGCAGTTGTCACTTAAAGATATAATAATAATAATATAATCTGCACGATTCTTACTTTTTTTTAAATATAAAATTGGCCTGAGACAAGAAGTCAACTGGATGTAGCTAACTGACTTACAGGACCACACAAGCTGTTATGCAAGCATGTGACTGTTAAAAAGAAAAGTATGACTCAAGGTCTGCCTTCTAAAATGACCTTGTGGAATGATGTACAGAGACATCTGAATCTTAGCGGCCATCCATTATGGCAAAATGGATGAGTCCATAGTGGGACATTATAAAGATGGAGGTCACGGTTAGTGGCAACCTTTGGATTTATTGGTATTGAAAGAGAAAGGTGACCCCCATTGTAAATAGATTTCTATAAATGGGCAGGCTATTTAATAATATATATATAATAAAATAGCATGAAACTCCAAAGACTCTAAAAGAATTGCTTAATTAGCTGTTTCACCAAAGTTTTGGCCTACATCAAATGATTGATTAAACAAATTGTAATAAAGAGGGTTTGGTTATACCTGTATTACAAGATGTGGATTATTTTTAGGGCACCAATTAGAAATAAGTCTGAAATAGTGTTAAATTATGTATCTATACACTACAAGATCCATGCATTCAGGTATTCACTGCCATTTCCTGCAGTAAATATAATTTAATATAGCCCAATGAAAATGACCTTAATGTGCCATCTAAAAATCAATACCTTCCATGTTGGGAGAGGCATGCCAACCGATACTGGGTCTCATTCTGCAGCAGGCTGTTTAATAGGTCACAGTGTGGAGAGTCCCTGGTGCTGAAAACAAGTCTATAATAACTTCCACTGCTCTCATCAGTGACTCTGCGTGCTTGTACAGGAAACCAGAGATTGTATTAATGAAACTACTGGGGCTTAAATAAAAAAATAAAAAATTATTATTATAAAACTTTAACATATTTTGTTTGACTAAGAGATATATTTAGATTTTAATTCACTTTTTCTTGTCTTTGACTGCATTTTCACATCCTCACAAAGAGGATTTTATTTCGAGACCAGTCAAGACCACAACTACATTTCCTGTGCAATTGTTCCTGCTTCAAATTCAACTGATAACTCAACTTGAGTTGACGGTTCTAATTTGACATAATTTGGCTTCCTCACAGAGTTCCTCTACAAAAGAGCATCCAAGAGACAACACGGCATTGTGGTCGGGTCATGGTCTTGACTCAGTCTCAATCCCTAGTCTTGTCTCCATCTCGATACACCCTGGTCTTGGTCATAACTTGATATCCCTTTAGCAGGTCTTGACTCTCAAGCTGATAGCTGATTGCTATCCTCCTGCAGCAACCCTGCAGTTAGAGTAAAGTTGATTCGTAGTCGTCCATTTGGATCGGACTACAAAATGAAATTCCTCATTCAGGATGCCGATCGGGTCCAAATATTTCCCCTTCTTTTGACCAGTTTGGCAATGTTAACGACGCGTTCCATGTCATCATGGTAGTTGAAGTTCCAGATCCCAAAAGTAGGTCAGTGGGTCTTGAAGGATCATCTTTGAACGCCATGCAGGCTGGGAAAGACTGCAAGGTATCATCGGTGTGTCTCTATGGTCGTGACCATAGGGAAAGATGTTGCGTGATCTGGTCCCAGCATTAGATGACTGCAGTAAGGAGGAAGAAGTGAGTGTGCCACAATGTTTTCAGCTCCGCATGTTGTAGTCATCTGTTGGCTTGTAGAATTTTGAACTCTGAAAAAGCTGAAATGATACAAAATGTTTCCCTTTGCTGGTTGGAGTTACAGAAGGCAAACGTACGTAATACAACTTCAAACGCGAAGAAAAAAGCTTCAGAAAACCGCAAACGACTTCGGGGCTTCGACACACAAGCAGTTGAAATGCAGAACATCAAATGTGCTAGATGATCTGAATTCAACCACAGTTCTTGGATCCTCGGTGAAAGCTGCCTGAGTCACATTAACCCTCTGAGCTTCTATCAGCTTGCTATTGGTCATTGGTGCAAATACACAGGTCAAAGTTCATCAAAGTTGAACCCACGTAAATGTTTTGCACACTTCATCGGAGGGAATTCACAGATTGTAGCTATCCCATTGGAATTAACCGATTTCGCTGCAGAATTTTGCAGTTTTAAAATCTGGTGTGACCAGGTCTTAATACAGTTGTGTAAGAGGGACCTCATGGTGGCATCGCCTTGGTAATGGGGAATATCTACACTTGCATGGCCTATTACAACATTCCACTTAAGCTTGTAAACTGTAGGCTGATGAATGAGTCGAGGAGAAATTAGCATGTAGTGAGTGGTAGTTTGTAGGACACTACAACACTGCATACCAGTGTTTTGGAGACGGGCGCATGTTCTATGTTTTCCGTGAAGAGGGCAACGAGGTAATCCCTGCCTGGGCAATGTATAATAACATGTATTATACACTGCCCACATAAGGTAATGATGATCGTTTTCAAAGAAATAACTGGAAATAAAAGAATCAAAGACAATTTAATGTTGACCATTTTTAATTTCCAGAGCATAACATTGCTCTTTTTTGTACAAAGTCCTAATGCTCATACACAGTTCTTGTAATGCAATGTCATCCACGTCACCCACGTCCAGTCTTCTGTACCTTTGGCTGGTATCGAAACCTCCCAGGGAAGCAGGAGATCTGGAGGAGGTGAGGTTTTCCTAGAAATAAAGATAGGAAAGATATGGACTTTATCATTTGTGTAGTTAAATGCCAAATTTAAAAAAGGAGAAAAAAAGCAATGTATTCATGTTGCCCTTACCTTGGTTAAGAACTCTAGAGTCCGTTAACCAGCACCAGAGGAAGCATTACCCCACTGTTTGAAGCATTGCTTTCTCCAAGCATTCACTGAACCGCTTCAGCAAATGTGCTTAATGGTTTAAGACCTCCACCTGTTAAACGTAGCATCGGTCATGAATAATGTGTTATCTGAAGCATTCTGCATGATTCAGAATGGGGAAGTTTAGGCTTACCAGTTGCTGTATTAGCATTCTTGTGAGCTCCAAATCCCCTGATGAGCTTTTGATAAGATATTGTACTACTTTTTAGCAACCACAGCAGTCAAGCTCCCAATGATATTGTTGGTGATTTCTTTCCATTTTCTGTGCTTCCTTTATAAGGTTTGAGGCTCAATTTATCATCATTGTATAATTTGCACACCGAAATTTTACCTGCAGTCCAATTTGGTAAGAAAAATACAGACAAAAAACAAAACTATATTATAAGATAACGGGTGGAGAAAGAATGTAGGAGAGGAACGAAGCGGATACTTGTGTATCTCTTGCTGGACAGGAGCAGGGTGAAAAGGCTGTGGGTGGTTGGGTTTTGTCATTTTATTCCCTTGGGCTCTGCGCAGGCACCCCTTGTCACCAATATCACTGATGCTCGGTAGATTGGCGTGTCACCGGGTTAAGGCCCCTAAACACCATGTATGGACATTGCCTTGGTTTTCATTGACCCCAGTGCACCTGAAATCAAATGTTCTTACATTTGATGTGTATGTATAGAGCATATTTCAAATGAAGCGTTGTGCTAAAGTTTTGGCTAATGAATCAAAAATGACTGATTTGTACAGAATTTCACGCAAGTTACAATTATCTCTGACCAATCAGTGGTCCGTAGTTTTTTAACTCCACTTTCTAGTATCTCAGCTGGTACTACCGAGAAAGCAGAAGGTACCATCCACAACTTTACATTTAAAATGAGTGCAATGTAGAAGAAATGTGATTGTAAATGCAAATGTGTTTTGTCAGTTGTTTATTCAGCTGCCTTAATGAGATGTGTAGGATGTGGTGTCATCTGGTGGTGAGGTGGCAGATTGCACACAACTGAAACTTCTCCCTTGTTGCAAGCGTGTAGGAGAATTACAGTGCTCGTTCTGGGCTACTGTAGGAACATGGGGACAAGCTCTGTGAAGAGGACCCAACTTTTATGTAGATTTACACTCTAACGCTAACATAATAACATAGCAATTCTCATTTTCTATCAAGTTCTACACACAAAGTTAAACACACTACACACTACACACAAAGGAAAACATAGTTATTAACATTAAATTAAATTTATGCCATAGACCCCCCTAAATGCTACACACTGGCCCTTCAAATATTGGAAGGGAAACACAAGTGTTTTATATTTGCTCCTGTTCTGTTACAGTTAATCCCAGTGGCTGGATAATAGCTGAAAAGGTGATTCCAGCCGACTGGCAGCCAGAGAGGCTCCGGCTGGGAGCAACAAATCTGATTGGCTGGGACTGTAATGGCTTTAACGAATGAACAGAGTAATTAATGGCGTAGGCGTACTTTAAATCGTCATTTCCAAATAGCTTTTCCCCTCTGAGCACTGATGTGATTATTTATAATCACTATGACAGTCTTTCATTTTTTGCAGTGGTGTCAGCTGTCGCAAATTAACACCTGAGAGCTCTGAAAGTACATCTGAAATGGAATTGGTTTATTTCTTCAACAGCTGCCAGATCTGCTTGGCACAACACATCTTGGGCTCCCTTTTGTTTTCTCTTTTTAAATTTGAGTTATTATCCCATCCGCACCAAAATACATCCATCAAGACTTGAACATTGGAGCACACAAGTGCAATTCTCTGATTTGAGCAGATTTTCACAGAATGTGCTGCGGTGGTCAGATTTATGTTCACCTGTGGGTCACACGCAATCAGTCAGTAATAGTTATATTACTATGTGACATTTTATTTTTGAAATAGTTTATGATTTAATTTACAATACGAGAGAATTCTAGAAATACTTTTTTCCCATACCAATCTATTACAAAAAAGCTATAACGTTATATTATGTAGGATATTATTTTTGTCCTCTTCATGTGGGTGGGTTGTTGGCCCAGCTCAGCCAGTAGAGAAATGTGTCATTGGCTTAGAAACGGAAAGTAAGTAAAAGAGCTTGTAGAAAGTAGACATACATATAAGAAATACATATTTTTGGCATATTTACTGGATAAGTAGCTTTTTTATTTAGCATCCAGTGTTTAATAAGGCAGAAACAAACTTGTGAAGTGGAAGCTTCGTTAATTGTCATTTATGGTCCACAGATGAAACAGCTTGTGTAACTTATTAACACATTTTAACTTGCTTGTTATGTGTAATCCACCTCTTCCAAGCATACCGTTCTTAAGTAGGTAACGGAGTGTTGGCTAAACAATCCGGACTTGAGGCTCAATTGTGCCTGGGCGTGGTCCGGTTGGTGCCGTGTGAGTCCCTTAGAAACCGATTAGTGATACAAGAGCAAGCGTAATTCCCAATGCAGTTTTGTTGTGTAGGAACATCATTTTTGGGAGACCAGGCTGGATCAAAATCAGTTAAATACAGGAGGAAATGTTTCCTCTGAATTGTGTTGTCTGGGGAGGTGACTTTTAAAAAGACCATTATTGTGTTTTTAATAATTTACAGTACATTCAGCATATTTGGCACATTCAATGACAGTTCGGCTGAGCACGTGGGATTTGTTGACAATGAAAATATCACCATCGTTGCATTTGAGTTTCAGTGTCAGTGTCAGACTTTGGGCTGCATGGTTTGGGGTATGGCGATGCACTGCAGCGAGCAGGGATTGATCCATTTCCGTCCTGCTGTTATTTGTCCTGGGTCATCATCATGCACAAGTGCTCGTTAAAAATACCCTCTAAAAATAACTTGAAGTCCCAGTGAAGCGGAAGTTAGGCCGTCTTGATCTTCTGTACTGTGATCATTCCCCACTGAAGCTATATATTTGAGCGCCGTTCAATTACAAGAGGGATTTGGACTGTAAAGGAGCTACAGGGGGCTGTGGTTATTAGGAGCAGGTTGATTGATGGATGGATGCCCTTATCTTATTGGTTGAAATCTTTACGTAAGCACACTTACGAAGAAAATTGGATTTTGATATTTGTTGTGATACAAAAGGGTTTAAAGGGCTTTTTTTTCATCTGGACTATAAAAAGCATATATTAGACACCGGGGTTCCAGAAATCCTGGATTGTGATGTAACGTGAATGCACGTCAACGCAGTGAATGCTGGTGGCCCTGAACTGCTCCTGCAGTAAAATGAGGGTCATGGGGAGGAGGCTGTGGGGGGATGGGTGGGGATTACGTGTGTGTCATTACACCCACGGACAGCTGCGGGTGTAATAAATATGATGAAGCAGTGGAAGGGGAGAGATGTGGAGACGACAGAAACGAAGGCTTTTTTGTGTTTTTGCGTTTCCGAGGGAGCTAGCAAGGCAATGCATCACTGTATGCACATGCGCACAAACACACACACACACACACATATACACAGAACCCTATTTGACTTTGCAGTAGTTAATCACGAGTCAGGCCTATCTGCAAACAATAAAACTGCTCAGGCAGACAACATTCTTCTCCACCTCCTCCTGGTCTCCTTCTACACTCCGAGCCTCCTCTCGGCCTTTCACCTCTTCTTTGCCTCCTTCTATTTCAGTCCTCCACTCCTAACGTCTTCCTATCCTCATTCATACCTCCATCTCTCCTCTGAACCACCCCCCATCCTCCTCCTTCCTCTCAGCCTCCCTACCATCCCCCCCTTCCTCCTGCTTCTCTCCTCCTCCTCTCCTAAATCTACCCCTCCCTCTCTTGTCCTCTCCCCCCGGCCTCCCCTCTGCACTGCAGCACCTATACAGTCATTAATCTCCAAGGTCCCTGTAGTGCGACACAGAGTGCGTGTGTGTGTTTGTTTGTGTGTGTGTGTGTGTGTAACGCAATGTCACACTGGCTGAAAAGTCACATGCACAGTCAAAGGCAGATTTATTCTTTGCACTTTTGTGTCACAGCCTGCATAAATGTTTGTGAGCTGCTGAATTTCTGCACACATAAAACAGAATTATTATTGCCCACGTTGTTGTTTCACCCACAGACTGTATATAAGAAGTGGACGTACCATCGTGACACCCGTTGGTTTGGGGACTACGGTTGTGAAGCTGTGAGTTTGGCATTTTTGGCCATAATGCAACCAGTGAAGGAAGTGACCATATTTGGACTGTGGAGGAGCGACGGGGGGATCTGATGAACACAAGAGACAGAACAGCACCCCGAGCAGCAACCTTACCATCTGGAACCATCTGGATTCTGGAAGCTGTTAAGAAAGTTAGCTTCATAATTAAAGGTCAACTTTACAGCTATGTTAAAGTTATCTCAGTCGCTAACTGCATTGGAAAGTTGGAAGCGAGCTGTCAATCACTAGGTAGCCCCGCCCAAAAGCTTATCCTGGAACATAATTTACTAAATGAACATCATGCTGTGTTGAAGAAGACTTGAAACTAGAGATTGAGACCATAAACTCATGTTTACGATGTTTACTGAGATAATAAATCAAGTGAGAAGCAGGGTCATTTTCTAATGCAATCAGATTTCTTTTGCAACCAGAGAGAATGCAAAATTGAGGCTCTTCAGCTTTGGCTTCACTTTTCAGGACCTGAGGTTGCTGCCTGGTTTCACCAAAGAGACCATTTCCTCAGAGAGCCAAAGCATACAAATCACTATTCAATTACTATTCAAGCTATTCAAATATTTATTCAACTCTTCGAATTGATTTTAATTTAGCATATAAAGAAACCTAAGAACACCAACCAACACAACATATTCCTCCTACATGGAAATGGAAATGTGAAACAAGTGAGAGTAAAATACATTCATCAGAAATTAGTGGAGAAGAAAAAACAAAAAAATCGAATTAAATAAAAAATAAAAAGGGATTGGGTTGTGGCATCTAGTTGCAAAAATAAATCAAGTGAAAAGTGCATTCATCAGATATTAGTGGAGTGAAGAAGAATAAAATCAATTCATATATTAAAAATATAAAAAATATACAAATATAAAAAACAACTTCGAACAAAATTAAAACAATTTGGAATCAAAATAAAATAAAATGGATAGAGATATTCAAGTCATGTTTTCCTTTAAAACAACTTCTTTCTCAAAATAAATAAAAAACTGAATTCATAGATTTAAAATGAGATGAAGGTAGGTTGAAGGACATGCTTCATCCATTTATAATCGCTGGATTTATAATATCCAGAAATAAAAATATCCAAAGTGTAACTGCAGACCATTTGCATCAAAACATCACAGCAAAGCTGCGATCATGTGACATACATCGAGGCATAGGTAACAGAAAACCTGAGCACACACGAGAGCCTGGTAGGAGGTCACATGACCACATGCGATGCCAGGAACATGGAAGCTTGTCATGATAACACCGCAGAAAATCAGCGAGCTTGAAACAGCAGACTTGCAATGACAACACACTAAGTAACACGCGGAGCCCCGTGTGGAATGTACGGAAACGCGGCGGCGTGGACGTCCGCTGCTGGACGCCCTGCCTCTGTTTGCAGAGGACAGGAAGACAGAAGCTGGACTGTGTGTATGTGTGTGTGTGTGTGTGTGTGTGTGTGTGTGTGTGTAAATGTGTTGACAAAAGTGCAAAGAATAGGATGTCCAAGTTGTGCTTTGCTATTTTTTTTCTCTCTTCCATGATTAATACAATAATGCCTCCACGCTTTCAATTCCAAATACCAAACTGTCAAAAGGCATCAGATCACATCCCCTCTCTCTCTCTCTCTCTCTCTCTCTCTCTCTCTCTCCTCTCTCTCTCTCTCTCCCTCCAGCAGCTGGACAGAGAGCTTGCATGACAACAGCAAAGTTTGCATTCGTGTCATTTCCTGATAACAGTGAATAGTAAGAGTACCGATGATGATGATGATGATGATGATGATGATGATGAGGAAGAAGATGCTGGAGGGATGGCTGCCAATTTGAGAAACAATACACCCGTCCTGTCACTTTTTAAAGCTGCACTAATCAATAGTGTTGAACAATGGATCAGATGACTGTGTGCAATGTGAAAGGAGTAGTCACAGAGCCACGGTGAATTAACCTCCACTCTGCAGTTCCTGTCGGCTCTACGGAGCATTTTAGCCTCTCCGATTTTGGTTTTGCGGATTCAAAACTAGCAGCTTGCGAGGGAAAAAAGTTTGCGACAGGCTGGCAAACATAGCAGAGCTAAAAAGCCGAAGCTACAAAGGGGAGCAAATATTGGACCTAAATGTTTTTCAACCTGGGCGATTTTTTAAATCAAACTAAATGTTAGCAGCAACTTCCCTCGTGAGCATGCACAGATGATGAGGCAGCTAGCTAACTGCTGCCGTTATCAACCAGAGCTAACTCAGGGGGCTAATTTAGCTTTCATGAGATTTAGCTTTAAATTCCACAGTAACATGATGAATTACTAATGTTGCTCTGGGTCTGTTGCGTAGCATGTTGATTCGTAGTGTTTAAAGTATCATAATGTATTCATTGCCACAATTCATGTTTTTATGTAACAAAATATTCTGCTTCAATCCATATTTGTTGATGTTAAGCCTTTTAAAAACTAGCCTTAAATGTTTTAAAAACGTTTTCACTCCTCTAAAAACCTGGTATCTCTTCCGCTTGCTGCATGCAAAGTTATATTCATTCATTCTAAGAAAGTTGATTTAATTTAATAAGACTCATTATCAAACTAACTTAACCTCAATTTCTTTAGTTAAATTGAGGATTATTTACGATAATACCATAAAGTATCGTGAAACAGATTCAACGCTTCATTCAGAAACTCGAATAATAGAGAAATGGGTATATTTTTTTACCAGATGCCGTTTCAGCTTGTTTGCTGCCCCGAAGTGGCCAAATAATCGATGAACGCAGCTTTAAGTCTCTCGTCTGTGCCACAGCCTTAATAAAAAACTAAAACCAAGCATTCAGGCAACAAAAGGCTTCTAATAATACCTGTGCATTAATCACATCGTGTCATGTTGATGTTAAGTTGACATATTTTGTGACCACTAAGAATGAACTAGAAGCTAAACCTGGTCCTACCCCTCCATTTTGTGCAGTCTCATGTAGTGTGGTGTGTCCCATTTCTGTTCAGGATGAAGGGCTAGTGGTTATCTAGAGTCCAGATGGTCCGCCAAATGGCGTATTTCCACATGCATAGTCAAATCGAGTGAGGGAAGAATTTTCCCAGAATACATTGCAACTGTGGCTGAGAAATGTGTACAAAATATAGCCAAAATAACCCGATTGTTGTGTGTTTTCTTGTGTCAATAAAAGAAGCCGTGGATGCAGTGGACTCCAGCCTCGTCGGGAGTCTGATACCCCCAGAAGTTACTGTTTTCCATTACTGCAATTGGCCTCTGCCCCCCTGCTCCCCTGGCTTCATGGCTCCGTACCAAAGAGCCATCAGCCAATCAACAGCACTTTGTGATGAGTGATAGCGTTACGGGAGAAGTAATGTGATAGGTGTTTGTTTCCCGTCTTCTATATCTACGTATAGGAACGTCTAGAATATCGTCTTACAAGAGCGTTTGTGAGCCCAATCCCTTTGAATGGAAGTGAGTTAGCGAGTACATATGCTAACTTTAGTACGCCACCATGCTTTGTGTCTACATGTTTGCAAAACGTACACGTTAATGCGATTTTGTAAAACTTTGAGCATGTTAACAATGTTACGTAGTCTGTGCATTAGCATGTTGACGTGTTAAAAGTGACTATGTTCAAGCGCAAATGTGAGCACGCTAACACAGTAAATGTTGCATGCTAAACATCAATCATTGTCATATGCACTACTTATGCTAGCATAGCATGCTAATGTAAGCATTGAGCCGAGTGTGCGCTCACATTCAGAAACAGCAAAAACTGAAAAACATGTTTTCTTGAATGCTGACAAAATTCAGATACCAATGCGTATTTATAGCTATTAGGTTCAAATTTGAATGCATTAGTTTTAATATTTGATTTTACACCCAATAGACTGCATACAATGGTGGCTTTGCAGCCATTTCAGTACCCGCTTGTTGACACCTTTGCAGTCCTTTCCACCTATAAAAGCCATAGAAACCCCAGATCTAATACTCACAATTACAACCAGAGGCTGAATGAACTGATGGGGGATGAAAGATTGATAACTGCGGTCCCAACTTGCACGCGTCCGGGCCATCAGACAACTCATGCATTGCTTTTAATGTGTGCAATTACCAGCAATAAATAAATCAGCTGTGCTATATGTGTATGCTCCGGGTAAGAAATACATTTAGTTATCTTGAATGATGGACTTCAGTCGACATCAGGTTTGTTTGCTTTTCACACACTCGTTATAAGATTACAATATGAAACTGTAAAAGGCTTATCCTGCCATGATATAATAAAATTAAAGCTGGTGAATACACTCATCATATGAATCCATCACTGGATGAAACTTACGTTAATATCATTTATTTTATGGACAATTTGGATGCAATAACCTTCTAATCATGTGATTATTTTTGGCAAATATTCATGCTTGTAAATTACTCTTCCACTCCCCCTTTCACTGTTCATGTATGCAATTTGCCAGCTACTTTGTCACTCGCATTTTTATTAAATCCGGGTCCGTACACCTGATTTATTTCTTTGTTTTTTGTGTATGTACATAAAGGGGGAAACAAATATTATACGCCAAATGTTGTTTTGGTGGGCAGACTCCTCGTCTTCACCTGACATAAGGTGTGTTTGATTGTCCAAATCAACTATAGCGGTTTGAATCAGGGAATATGGCAACACACCCAATGCTCTCAACCTTTCTTTAATAATCCATAACTCTCAACCAGGAAAGAGGCAGAAAAAAATATGACCCCAAATCACAGAGATGCCGATTCGATTTGGCAAGTGCTGAAGTGCCAAATCGAATCAAATCAGTACAGATCCCAGTCTGGGATGTTCTGGATCATGTTCAGGCGGGATGGGGTCTCTGGCTGACTGGTTTATAAAGGAAAGCCCTGAAGACCTCCATCCTTACCTGCCATCAGTAATGCACTTTAAGAAATAAAGATAATTTGTTTTCTATCCCATCATAAAAACCCCACCTCAATAAAAACCTGACTCCATCAAAACATGTACCATGTGTTAGTTGTTATCTGGAGCTTTAAACAATGAATTGAATGGCTGATTGATCAGTTCAACAGAAAGTGAAGCCCTTCCATGCCTCACCCTGCAAAGGAGGATATAACATTAAAAATGTATGAAGTATAACCTCTTAGACCACACTGAATGATTATTACATTGTATTTTACACGTTGCATCTTCAAGACACAATTCATTAGTCGATTCTTTAACAGGAAGTGAATTGACAGCGTTCAAGTCATGTTTCAAGCCAAATACTAGACATTCTCTGGTTTCAGGTCTGTGTTTTTGTTTCAGCTTGAGCTTTAGGGAAATTGTGATTTGGATGATTTGGGGTGATTTTGCTTCCACACCACGTCCTCTGTTTTGCATTTTCTAAAATTACCAAAAGTTACCATTAGATGATGGCTCATTTGCATATATTAACATACATTTTCGGAAAACTTGTAATAATTGTAATCATGTCAATAATCGCCTGGAGAATTTCATGGTGATATCTCTTAGTAACTTGGTTTTGCTCGATTCCCCTGTAGTGTTCAAAATGTAATAAAGTCATTTTACAATCAGTATCTTTAAATGTTTTTTCTCAGACTCTGAGTCACAAATCTCCACTTCAGTATCACTTACATCCACCAAACTTTGCAGTTTTTACAGACGGGGTTGTTCTTATATCATTCATAAACTGATTTATACAACATTTTATTCCGAAAAACATGGTGAAAATGTATTTTCTCTTTTATGTTTTCTGATTTATGGAGTGATACAACAAAGAGATGCCCTCGGTTAAAACCTTTGACTCTAATATGTCAACAAAATGAAATGAGGATCATGAACATGACTAACATGTCAGATAATTGAGACAGGATTCCCCTGAGTGGTCCAAATATGTCGACTTGCAATAATGTAAAACAGAGAAAACGGAGATTTGCTTTAAAAAATGACTTGAATACTGTTTTCAGCCCCGGATGAAACAGTTACATCTCAAAATAGCTGCATCCCCATCATCACTGAGGTTCTCCTGCTATTTTTCTTCTAATTCCCAGAACATGTGAACAAAAAACAACAACCCCAGCCGACAATAAACAAACACCAGCAACGACAACGTGGTTAAAAGTAGTGTTGTTACATAAGAGTCATGCTGTTTGGTGTTTGCCTTTTGTTATACATGTTCTCATCTGTCATCCCGTTGTATCGCAGGAGCAGCTCTGAGCGGATAGAATGGATGAATGGGACTAAATTGAATATTGCCCATATGACCTTATTCCATGTGTTGTGTTCAGCAATGTGTTCGACTGGCAGGGGAGGAGGGGGGAGGGGGGGGAAAGCCCAAATAAAATAAAACCCTGATGATGCTATACATGTTCAAGGTTTGAGCTCCGTATTCAGCACCGTGTCGTCATGAGTGATAAAGCGAGCACAGAAGATAGGAATAATCCCACAGAGCCACTATGCTGTCATCACCCACAAGCCTGCAACACATTTTTTTAAAGAATATTACATAACACCAATTCGGGGGGCTTAAAATCAAACAATACCATGAAAATCCGATACGTCACAATGTACCCAGCGGGCCTACCGAGCGCCTACTGAACGCCGCACGCGCTCCACACAAGCAGCCCGTGCAGGGATGCTGTCGGCTGGTAATTTTCCTTCACCCCGACCCTACAGGACAGCACCGACCGTCCGTTATCTAACCGGCAGCCGCCTTTCCAGCCGTCTGCTCTTGCGGGTCTTACCGCGGATGATGGCCGGTGGCGGTGTCCTTGGTGTCGGCGGTCGGAGGAGACGGGATGGCAGGCGGTATCACAGGCTGATGCACGAGCTGCACAGTTCCGGTGATGAATGGAAGACGGACAGACCGGCTCTGTCGGCGATCCACCACAAGCCCCGCCTCTCCCAGTTCCCTACGTCAAGCCTCCGTACTGGACTCACTGGAGCGGCTCATCACCGCAGCCCTCCCCCCCTCCGCTATCAGTGTGTGTGTGTGTGTGTGTGTGTGTGTGTGTGTGTGTGTGTGTGTGTGTGTGTGTCAGTATCAAAGGGACGTGCAGAGACTTCCAAGGAGCACCAGCAGTTGCATTGCACATCTCATTTCAGCTTCTTTTTTTTTCTCTGTATTTTTTTCAAACAAAGTGGATCAAAATGCAATCAGACCTGAGAAGTGAACTAAAGGATAAAACACTCAGGGCCCTGCTATAAATAACATTCTGCTTAAACGTCAGTATGCATTTCAGAAAGCACACGTGCCTCTCTCTTTTTGTTCTTTCTCAAATTCCAAATAAATATGTTCACATGGTGCATAGAGCTCAAAGGGAGTTGATTGTTATGTTGGTAACCTTCAAAGATGTGGAGTTTAAGACATTAGTGTCTCTTCGCTATGTTTGACAGAGAGCAATTTGACCTGAGCGTCTTCATGGGGAGCCACAAGGATCTGTTCTTGGCCCACTGCTTTTCAAAATGTTAGCGACTAGTGCAGTGTCTGTTTCCAGTGTGGCCGTTCAGGACATGTTTTTTGTTCATTGACTCCAGGGAAATGAAGAACAGTTTGGTTGTTATTATAACCAGCATCCAGCAGCAAAAGTGAACTGCAGTCAATGGGCGGTCTGCTGTGGACGACATGCTCAAATCTGTCTATAGAGGCCTGAAGCTTCTGCCCGAACTGGGTGCTGTTCACTTGATTATTCAAAGTTATTAATAATGAATATGTCAGGTGTCAAAAACAGGACACTGCACATCCTCGAGTCCCCAGTAATACAGCCAAGTATGAAGGAGATGGGAGATATCAAGATATGCGTATAGGACACAAAGACAGACAGACAGAGATTCCCTGCTTGTAGATGGATGAGTTAAGATCCTTTTATACGTTTCTTTGCTGATGATACAAATCTTTTACATTCGAGTGGAAATTTAGTCGTACAAAACTAAAATTGTTTCAGTTGAACCAACATTTTCAAAATATGAATCGATAAATAAATATTAATTTTTTTCATTGATTCATTCATTTAAAACAAGAAAACATTAAAACGCTTAGGAACAGATATTTATAAATCTCTTTGACAAAATGCACCTGTTAGTAGGAGCGGTGTCACAAGGTCCTGGAATCCGCTTGTACAGCACTGCAGCAGTTAAAATACTGAAGGTCAGGGAAATTAGTGAGCACCACCATGATCTCACTTTAAAACACAGAGCTATCTTTTCAATATTTGATTTCTATCTTTTAATGCATTTATTGGAGTTCTAAGATTAGGTTTTAGGATATCCATGATTCACATTAAGTGGAGGGTCACAGCAGTTAAAACACTGAGTATCTATGTGACACATCACATGGTGTGTATGAAGACCCCGAGCAGTTGAAGATATGAAATAATTTAAATGAACAATACCTCCCTCTCGAATCCCACTGACCTTTTAATCAACCAGTGGAACCTTGTGGGGGGTAATATTGTATTGATATGGAGATACATCCCCATCTGTGTAATCAATGTTCACGCTGCTGATAGGACCGCACATTGATTTAAAAAGTCAATGCTGTTCCAAAACTCTCTGACATCATGGCCTCTCTATCCCCGTATGTGCTATTTCTTTTGTTTTGCTATATTGCATATTATATGGACATTATGGCAACTGTGGTTATATGCTTAACCAGTAAAACACAGGACACACCAGGTTCCAACTTCTTACCGTGGAATATTTGACTGTTAATGTTGTTTTAAATAATACAACCTTTCATAAGGTCAGAAATAAACAGTTTATAAAGGGAACAAAACAGCACAACCTATCTATGAGAAACAATACTGCTTGTTATTACTCAGGCAGCAACCTCCAGTTCTTAAAAGTGAATAGGCGGGACCAGAAATCTATTAGGTCTATCCCACTTACAACGAAGGACAATACAATATGGCATGTTTACTGCAAAAAATAATATTTTAACCCTTTGTAAAAATGAAGATGTGGTTTCTTTCAAAACCTGGCTGAACCCACTCATTACATATGGAAAGGGTCAGATATATATTGTTTTTCTCAGCTCTGCAACCATTGACAAAATATGGCAACCATTTCTGTCTAATTTATCCACAATGGCCCAAAGTGTTTGTGAGTATTGTACATATATATGTGGATATAGGCTGCCGCAAATGTGTATAGACCATTCAGGGGCTGGTGCTGATTGTTCTGTATTATATTGCTTTGATGTTTTTGTTTTGTTTATGAGCCTCATTTTGTTTTTGTTTTGTTTGTTTGTTTTTCCCATGTCTTTATCCCTGGGGGGGGGGGGGGGGGGGTGATTCCCATGTAGTTGTGATGTATGTTTATAAAACTGAAAACTTTATAAAATAAATAAAATATGTAATAAAAAAAAATTGAAACCTGACATTCCGTTATATGCGAGCAATACTTAAGTCTAAATGAAAATGTAATTTTTTAGGAGGTATGTGAAATCTATGTGAAATCTCAATTATTGCATGTTAATTTTGACTCGAATAACTGTGTGTGGAAAATGATAATGCTATAGTAGAATCACATTTTCACAACATTCACAAACAACATATTCATTGTCTGCCAAAACAACTCACAAATCACTGACAAAAATCTTATTTTACAAATTTAAGTTTAAATTTAACAACCAGTCCAGCTGTTGGTCAGTTTATTTCAGGGTTTTGTTATTTGTGATCTTAATGAAATGTAACATGTTATTCATTGCCAAACTTTAGCAATGCACGTATGTCCTTCAAAAACACTGCACCATCTGTTCTCTGTTGTCCTCTATTGTTACAAATGAGAACTACAGTTGGGAGTTTATCCCTCTCTTCCTGCTGATGCTTCACAATATCACATATTTACTGCACAGTTTCGTACTTGAAAATAATAGAAGATAGAAGATACATCGAACAAACGAGGGGAAAAATAAAGGAGATAAAAGTATTTTGTTCATATTTGGAGAAATTTGTCATTGCAACAAAAGATAAATCCATTTAAAATGTCTTCATTTTTGTTATCAGAATTTTAACCAAAACGTAAGTTCCGGTACAGTGGGACAGTCCTATTTAGACTGTTGTAATTGAATTGTTTTACTACTTAAAATAAAGTGATTTTTTTATTGATTTAAACAGATCCTCTTCAACCACCAACAGGGAAATATAATCATATCATTGACTTGACCTGTATGTATGCCTTGCTTTAAAAAAAGTTGATCTGATGTCCTACAAACATTTGTTGTAACAATATGCCATGAATTAATGCATTCATTTCACTGTTTTTAACCATCTTCAACCATGATAATAACTACCAAATAATAATACATTTTCAGAATTTAAACCCTTTCAATGCCAGTTCATTTACATAATAGCCTACCACTGTTGATTATTTGCATGAAAAATAAAATACTAAATGCTAGGGGAATTTTTAGGAACAACGTTGATTTTAATGCATTTTTATTTTTGTACAAAAAAAAATTCAAGTTGTTAGCCTTAAGAGGATGAAAATGTCCCCTTCCCAAAACAGCAATGAAATACTTAATAGACAAAAATGTCAATAAATAAATAAATACAAATAATTAATAAATATAATCTTTTATATCACGGTGCTGACAGTGTAAAAAATGTTGATAGTGGTGACAGTTGTTTACCGGAGGAGGAACCAGAGGGTTGGCTGATGACCCTGACGGCCGGTCTTATAAGCTGTAACTGTATACGATAGCTGTGTAGCTAGCAGGCGGGGCACGCTCACATGCACCGTGCATGGACAACCTGCCCTGCTATGTCAACAAAGCACAGAGAAGCTCAGATAACACCACACACACAGAGGGAGAGTGACCTCATTCTCTGCTCAGGTAGACATTACTCCACTACATCGTTACATAGACAATAGCTGTTTGCTGCTACATTACTGCTGTGAATGTTAAATTACAGCTGTTTTAACCCTTTAGACACCAGTTTGCTTAATCCCACTGCTTTATATTTTCACACAGTCTGCAACTAGCAACAACACTGATGCATTTTGGTGCAAACCAGGACAATAGCATGTGTTTGCCCAATTGGGCTAACAAGAGGAAATATTGTAGAGAATATAAATAGTAAAACAAAGTCTGAAGCCAGGGCTCTATTGAAAGCCTGATATTATAAAATGCATGGCCTTGTGCTGTTATAGTCGCAAGATAAAATATTCTGGTTTTAGAGGATTTCAATTGGGACAGTTTTTGACTTATTATTTTGACTTTTTTACATTTGTCTGGCATTTGTATTTTTCTTGTACTTTAAAGGACCTGAAAACTTCTTGCCACTTTACACTGTCAGGTTGAGTTTTATGATATATGCTTATTTCTATTCAACCCACATGAGAAGACTTTAACAGTTTTAATAAAGATTAAATGTACAGTTTAAGAGAAGCCAGAGAAGACGGTTGAAATGTTGGAGGCGTGCTCATGTCTTATCTTTATTGGTGGCTCTCTAAACAGTTCATAGGCTCATCCAGGTCAGGGTGAAAGTCCCTGTGGCGTCTCCAAGGCTGCAATAGTACAGCTACCCTGTAAGAGACAGGGCCAAATCATCATCAATGCAAATTCTTATTAATAATCTTAAAACCAAATAATGTAAAGGTTCTCAATCATCCAGGTCCTGGTTATCTTTGAAAGCTTTATCGTAGGAAACTAGACTTGGTTTTTGAAGGTTTCTCCTCTAATCCAAGAGGCTCTAAAGTTTGAACTGACTAGTAAATGTAAATGTAAATGTAGTGGGGAGATCAGGTATTTAATGTCGGGACGTTAACACCATGAGAGGCACATGACAAGTGAAACTGGAGTTTTTAGCACTTCGGTGGGGGCAGGTGGGTCCTGAGCCGCTGAGGCAACTGTTCACATGCATGTGAATGGGTGTTGGATGGGTCTCCTGAGACTCGTTGACCCATCCTGCCACCATGGATCCGAGTGTGGATGGTTGTTGGTTTGTCTGGGGACTGATCTGAGGACTGTTCTGTGTGTGTTTGATAGGTTATGTCTTAAACCGCCTCCTTTGGTGAGAGATGGGCATCCCAGGTTGACAAAAATGGCTTCTTTAGCCATCTGTCTTTTGGTGTCCTCAAAGGACAAAGGATATGCAGTCCATCTGCATCTCCCTGGTCCTTCAGATGCAAATGATCTGCTGAGTCCTGACCGGAGGAACTGGCTCTCCTGTGTTACCATTCGCTTGTGCAGTGTGTTCCTCACTGACCACATTCACAACATTGTCCAGATGGTTTATGGTATTTTGTCCTTGGGGTGGACAAGCTTTTTGCCTCAAGGTGTTGCTGGGCTTGAAGTGCAGATGTGGTGTTTGTTGAATATCCTCCTGAGTCTCGCAGATACAACAATGTATGGAATGACAATGTTGTTGCTTTTTTGTTGTTTGCTTCTCTGTCTGTGTTGTGTCTCTTTGTTCTGTTGATGAAAGCCAAGTTCGGGTATCCACACGTTTTTAGAGCATCCCTGATGGGTTTATGCTCTTTCTCCCTTTTCCTCTGTATCAGTGGGTTCATTTTGGGCTGATGCTGGAGGGTTCTGATGACCCCTAACGTGTTCCAGTGGATGATGTGATTCAAAAAGCAGTTATTGATCAGTGTGTGGGTGTTTCCTGAATATTTGGATGCTGGAGTTTCTGTCATCTTCAATGTGATCAATGAATTTCGTTCCCTATAATAATAATTTCAGCATTCACTCTTCAGTCTGTTGCTTTTGTTGTATCATCATCATTTTTAACATTAATAAAACACCCCTAAAAATGACATCACTTGACTTCCGTCCCCCCATTACCTTTGTTGTAAAACAAGATATCTATATATCTCATGTGAAAGTGTTGTTGTGAATATGTCTGTCCTCTTTGCTGTCCAAATTAAAAAGTCTAAAAAAAAAACGTGAACTGAATTATTTACTGGCATCTGTTTCTTGTTTATTTGCATAAAATATACATATAACATACAGGCAACATACAAAATTGTTGATTAATACTGATCTAAAGGAATATGGCACCCGTTTGAAAACTACTTTTCCCTGCAACCTTAGCGACTCGAATTTGACAACCAGCCAATCCGCGCCATGACAGGCCGGCACGTGACGTAGGGTAAGTTCCTGCTGCGGCTTGAGGGAAACACATCGACATTCAGCCACGGGAGAATCGCACTTTGCGGGTAAGTTAAGACATTTGGCCACAACGAGGCCACTCGATTTCATATAAAGTGTTCTTCGGAAGCGTTTGCCGGAGGTTTCTGTGCACTGTGGGTCACAAACAGCCTGGATTTCGGATGTAACAAGCTGTCGTACCGTCTAGGCCTTCGCTATTTCCTGGTGCAACTCCACAGCTGTGTCTATTGGAATGGCTAAGTTGGAAAAAGTTCAGTTTAGGGGGTTTTGGTGGAGCTTTGTTCTGCCCCACTCCGCTTGTAACTGTTCTGTGTGCTCACATTTAGCCAACAGAGCTACTCGGTCCTCACGGCGACTCGGTTCACGGTAGTGAAAAACCCCCAAATCCACCCTTCGGCTGTGTATTGATACCTTGGAGCTGGGTATCCACACCGCAAAGTGCTCCGTTGCTGTCATGGTCGGTTAGTCCGTGGATACTGCTAGCTAACCGTACCACCATGAATTACACTGTACCAACCCCTCGCTCGTTGTTTGGCGATATTTAGATGTTATTTCGTTGTGCTCTCGTTTCCAGATATAGACTGTTGTCGTAGTGAAAGTGTTTCTGCTTTGTTGTATTGTGATTTGTTCCGTCATTAGTCACCAAGCTATGACGATCAGGTCACCGGGTCACAAGCGGCTCCGGTGCTGAAGTCGGCCGAACAAATGTAGCATTGTGCGGCGGTTCAGTGTGCTTGAGAGGGTGAATATACCTGCTAACACACACGGACGGTCATGATTAGGGTTTGAAGGTATTCCTGCTGGAAGCCTGTCAGTGTGAGCGTGTGCAGACTCGGCTGCTGGCCTGGTTTACCGCACCAGCTTCTGTTTACAGGAGCCACATCCCCGCATCAGCAGCGTGGCCAATATTATTGACTGACATGTATATGTATCAGTATGAATTTACTGTATATGTTGGATATGTGTTACTGTTGACACCTGGCTGTGATTTAATTTGACAAAAATGTCATTTTCGTTAGGGATGGGACTCTATGAAATGTAGTGTCACGATTATCCTGCCAAATCATGATATTATGTCGATTATCATCAAATTATTCTTAAAACTCTTAAAATGCCACCAAAACATACTAGAATTAAGTGTTTTTATTGTGTCAGATAGGACCTTTTTTTTTAAGAATAAACCATTCAATTATTTAAAATAAGATGATCATAAATAATAAGCTCTACCTGCATAAAGAATAAATACAAGTCCTTTCCTTTCCCTTTTTGTCAGTGTGTTATAAAATCCTTTATTTTTTAGTCCAAACCTTTGACGTGTAGTCATCGTGGATACAGTTTTTGTTCTTGTCTAGTATGTGGCCACGAAAAAAAGGCACCCTTACAGTATTTGTTACAGTATATTGAATTTATTTGGCTGATGCTTTCATCCAAAGTGACTTACAGTAAATGCATACAACTGAACAATATGAGATAGAGACGAGTTTCTGCTGTTCTCGGGTTCATGGGGAGCTTGTTCCACCACTGTGGAACCAGAACAGCAAACATTGGTGATTTGGTTGAGTTGTGACAGAGTAGCAAATCCATTGGCAGGTACATCAGAAATGCAGAAACTACAGAAATAGCCTGAGCCATTCACAGCTTGATAGAAACGTACCAGTGTCTTGAATCGGATTCCAGCAGCCACCCCAACCAGTGTTGGAAATGTACTTTTTTGTCCACCTGCCACAAGCTTTCACATAATGGGGCATCATGTATTGCTTGTAGTTTCATGTACAAAATATGTGTATATTGATTGTTCTACTCTCCCAAATCTCCAGTCACCAAAGCCCAAAATTTGACGTGAAGAATGATGTTTAACCATGCTCTCATCATTTCTGCTGCCCTCAAAGCCCCATATCCAGCCTCCGTCTGTTAGTGAAAGCCTTCTCCTGTCCCAAACCACAAACCTCTGTGAAGCCACAAAACCAAATCATAGAATAGACTGGATATAACACGTCCGCTGTGTTGTTATATGAAATCAATCACTCCATGTTATGACTGATTACTTAGTCTGGTGGTTTCTGCTAGTTTGACCTTTAATGGCCATGATTTCTAAATACAGTTTCAGTTTCACTTCTTTCTCCTTTTCTCCCTTTCCATAAAGCACCCTCTCTCTGACTCACCAACAAATGCAGACTCTCAGTTTCTCGCCCTTCCTCTAAAGCCTCTAAGCAGACCAGGCATAAGCTCACTTTTGCATTTGAATTGAATGGATAAATGGATGCGCTTTTAACCCTTTTTTATTTGTCATACCTTATGAAAATGACACACTTGTTCTTCTTTCGACTAAATTTATGTGTATGAATAAATATGAAATTATATGAATAACATCTGGTTTCTACTGAATACTTCACACCATACAAATGGTGGACCATACAAATCACCAGCCTGTGTTGTTATTGAAAAAGAAGCATAAGAGTCTTAAGAGAAAATGAAGGGTCCTGGGTTTTTCCACCGTAAACATGCCGAGCCATGCCGTGAACGGCCATGAACAGTCGAGCCGTGCTTCTACTGTGTTTTTCCACTGCAGGCGACATAGTTAACCTAATGATGTGTTGGAGGTGTGCTCGTCAAAACACAGTAACAGCCTGTTGCCTTCAGCTCTTTTGAGATGTTTTTTTTACAGTTTGTACAATATCTCGCCACAAATGTTGAAACTCATCCACCGACCAAATAGTGTGGTTAGTTGGACCAGTTCTTATTGTTGAATAACATCGCTATCAGGGTGGAGGCAATCGCCGGTCGGCCAAGGTTGGACCAGGCTTTTCACGGCTCTGAGACCATCTTGAACGTATGTTATCACGGCTTGGTTGGACTGACCCTGGATAAACCCAGTACATGTCAAAATGTCTTGTCCCTGCTGCTTCAGCCTTTCTTTCTTACATCTGACTCTTGTCAACAAGAGCCACGTTGCTGGAGTTCCTATTCTATGAGTTAGTTCCTGCAATATAACCAATATGGAAAACTATGATGAGTGACAAACATATATTGTCTAACAGTATATTGGGTCACAATTCAGCGGAGCATCTTTTGGAGGTTGCATGTGAAGCTTCTGTCCCGTTTTGAAGACTCAAAGTCCAGAAATGCGGCGTTCTTTTCCCAGCTTTGGAAATCAAATACAAATTTCAGCATTCGAATTGTACAGATTTTTTTACTATTCAAATTATATTTGATTCCCGAAGTTCATTCCAACAGCCCTAATCTAGCGTATGAAGGCCCCGTCATCTGCAGTGGCTGAATTGGGACACAACTTCAGTCATATATTACACCCTTACTGCTTAAATATTAAAATGTGTCAGCTCTATGTTTGTGGTAATTAAGAAACAGTGTCACCATTAATATATCCTGATCATTATCCCGATATGCAAATGGATGTCTAAGGGTGTTTCCACATCTTCTGGAAGTGTTGGCAAACTGTGGGAGTGGAAATGAGACTCAGTTTCACATTTATTTTGAGATGTATAAAGCAGAACCAGTCATAAATGCGGCTTTATTAGTCTGACAGTAATAATGCTTATGAGAATATATCTTTGTGCATATGTTGAAATTTCAGTCATGAATTAACAGTTGTATCCATCTTTTGAGTCTTCTTTTAGAGGTGTTGCCGTGACTACAGTTGAGTGACAGCTGGGATGCATGGTGGTGCGCTGTTACCGTCTGCCAGTACAAACGCCTATTACTCACCTTGCCTCTACCAACTGTCGTGTGTAAACTTGGACGAGGTAATTTGTTATTCGACGAGCGCTAGGTAGTTAATTATTGATGATACATATGGTAGTTATGGTATACACAGGCTCATTGGTGCTCATAGGGTTTTCACCTGTGGTGCTATTGATCACTCTGTGAAAACAGAAGTCTTCAGTGATCTTCCTGGAATGATGAGCTCCATGCGACATTGTTGGGAGCACAGTGTGGACATGCTTTTGGAGTGGAATGCATCGATCTGGTGAACTTTGACAGCAAAATTACGAGGCAGATTATTCTTTGAACAATTTTTTTTCTCAAGCAATTTAATCATTAACATGATGGTTCATATTTATGTTAATGGTTTACTCTAAATTGCTGGTAGCTGTGAATGTGAGTGTGAATGATTGTTTTTCAAACCTGTCATAGTTTGGCGAGTGTCAATCACCTCTCACCCTTCACTGTGTCAGTCAGTCAGCGATACAGCTGCTAGAAAAGGTGTGTTTTCCCCTCTCCGGCCAGGTTGGGTATAAAAACAAAACATTGCCAAAGAGCATACTGTAGTATGGTCTTTGGTAATGGTCTTACTTGAGTCCCAGTAAGACCATGCATTAAAACGGCTCCTCAAACTTGCAGTCATTATTTACTTATATTATACTCTTTATTGAAAACGGCTGAAAAATGTTCAATAATCACGTCATAAAAAGGAAAACATATTTTCACAAATGGAAAGAATAAATAGACTGTGCCATATGCCACCATGTCAAGACATCTGGCTTTGTTGAGACTGTTAATTGATCTCCTCTGCTGCGTTTCAGTACCCGGGACAGCACCACGTGTAAGGCCTACACACACACACACACACACACACACACACACACACACACACACACACACACACACACTGCGCTATCTGTCTGAAAATATCTAATGATAATTAATGCTGATGCATAAGGAATAATGTGGGATTACTTCACCTTATTTCATGGGCCATTTAGGACTTTTAGGTAATGCAGTTATTAAAAACAATGCATTGGAATACTAATTTGGATGTTGATTACCATGGCAACGGTTGAATCTTTTGAAGCATTGGGGTTTGTGAGTGCAAATTTTTCTCTCTGTCTCTCAGTCATGACTTCACTTGGGCTCATTGGAAAGATGAAAAGCTATGTAGTATTAATGCAGTGTTGTCATTATGTGCATTGCAAAGGTTAATCTTTTCATGGTAGAAAAAAAAAAAAAAAACACTGCTGTCCTGGATTACTAAATAAGCTTCTTTTGTTGATGGTATCTACAGTATTACTGTGTTATCTGACATGGTGTATTCTGGCCCTGCGGCGGTTATGTAAAGGTTCTGGTATCTCTCATATTTTCAGCTGGTTAATCTGTATTTATAGTCTTGTTTAAAACTGAGAGAACAATGAGAGCCCAGCTTTGGAGCAGGACGTTGCTGCTGACTCCACTAACAGTCCGTGTCTCTCGTCCTCAGCCTGTGGAAGCCCCCTCCCTGAGCGATGGCCTCACCAGTCTCAGTCTACAACTCCAACGCCTTGGACACACACATTTCCAGTGTAAGTGGATTCACATGTATGAGACTGCGTACCTGTGCCAGCGAGTTCATGTTCATTTAATTATTTATTTAAATCTCACCTGGTATACTGGGAAAATCACTCACCTACCACGATATAGGATTTTCAGTGAGGCGGTCTTGGTGGATTTTTTTTATCAAGATAATCGTAAATATCGTCACTTGAGTGACTCAAAACAGCTGTCTAGCTTGTTATCATGGTAGACAAGTAGATTCTGATTTTAAAATACAGGATATAGAAATACATTTTTAAATAAATAAATGCAGGGAGACTTTATGATATTTAGATTTAAGATGATTTCGTTTTTCTTGAAAAAGGATGCGTTTGGATGTTTTGTATACAGTATATATGGAGTTTGCAGGAAACAGACAGGAGAACCAGCAGGGGAGTGAACCGATGTACTGCTGTGGACGTATTTAAGACGACTAAAAAACATAAGTTAGTTTGTTCAAACAATAAAACAGACTCACCAATCGAGCCAGCAGAAAACCAGCAGCTCCTGTGATCTGAGAGGTAAAATTACTCTTTTTTTATCAATGAAGTCTGGTGGCTTTGAAGAGAGAATAGATAAAGGCTTCAGTTCCCGGTCAGAAAGGGCTGTCTGATGGCAAGGTCAAGCAGTGAAAATATTCTAAATATAACATGCGCTTAAGTGTTATATTGATTTTTTTAAAAGTGGTCTCTGACAGACATTTATAGTTGAACTCTCAAAGCCTTGTAATAGTAGCTTTTAATCTTACTCTTTTAATGTTACTCTCTCAGTCAGTATCTCCAAATATAATTAACCAGCTGGATTGAAAAAAATGATCAGCTCACTGGTCTTTGCTATAGGACTGCAAACGTATATATAGGACTGCAAACCCCCCTTCCTGACATACAATAGAAACTGTCGGTGATAAAAACCCAATGAAGCTTGAACCATATTTCTGTTCCTTTTTTCGAGAAACGTTTTATTGAACGCCCAGTGCTCACTGAATGGAACAGAAGAAGAGAAGACTAATACAAAAAGGCTCAAATGGAAGGAAAAATTAAATTAATAACTGAAAATGCCAAATTAGAATGAAGAGCAGCAGTGTCAAATGTGGTTGCTAAGCTGCTTAATTCCTCCATGTCACAGCTTCTCAGTTCAACATCTTACAAAGGGAAAGCGCTGTGTTTTTGGCGTCTCATCTCACTGGCTGCTGCGTCGGACCACATTTCAACTGGACAAAGCAAACTGGCTCTTTCTCCCCCATTTCCCCGTTACAGGACTACTGAAACACAGCTCTAAATGATGCAGAGAATTGTCACTATTTTCTACAGCCTCAGCATTCCTTCTAATAAATGTGTTGCTGCCATTCATTCTAATATTTAGTTTTTGTGTTTGTAGACCTCCAGAGAGTCTCTGAAGATGGAGTTGTTAGCTGACGTGTCTCTGCTGCCGGGGGAGGAGAGAATTATAGGTGAGTCCATGCAGCCCAGAGAACAGCGCTCCTCTATATCAGGATCTAACACATGAATCAGTCTGAAAGCAACCAGAAGACGTCAGAAGTCTTTGCTACGAGCACTGCATAGTTATCCTCGACTCCTTGGAGACATGGGGTTCAGGTGCTGTGTGAGGGTCGCTTGAAGTCTGACACATCCAGTCCCTGCTGTGGGGTTTACAGGTTCACTCACTAGTTGGGTCACAATTAGGTGGCCGCATCCTTCGAGGCTGCATTTGAAGACCGAGCATCAGAGCGGCTGCGACAAGGCTGTCTCATTTCAAAAGGCACCATAAACACATACAGAAGGAATGATGCAATTGCACCGTTTATGTTAATTTACAGCGTAAATTATGATAAGTGAACTGGGCTTTGTTGTAGCAGATATGTTCAGTTATTCATCACATCTTATAACTTGATCAGTCAGTATTCTGTGATCCTGACGGATTAAACTCCAACAGTGATTTTCACAGTTGACAATGTATTAAGATGCCACGTACTGAGTGTCCTTATTAGTCTCTCATTGAACACTCAGAGTAGATGGTATTTATAGTCTACCTGCGGCACGGCTCTCTTCCCTTTTTCTGCTTCCTCTTCTCTGTATGTCTGATGATTTCCTCCCTTACACTACTCACTGCTTACCAACAATATAATGATGTCTGAACTAGAGTTTGAATGTGAACCAATGAGGCCTGTGAAAGATCTGACCTGCAGGAGGAGGCGAAGCAAATCCCCAAACGATGTTTGTATTAATGTGTTTGCAGATAAAGACATCATCTACATCTGTCCATTCAACGGCGCTGTGAAAGGCAAAGTGTTGATCACCAACTACAGACTCCACTTCAAGAGCTCAGACGCTGTAAGTCCCGTAAAACCCACATGAGGCCAGTCACATCCTCCAAACTGGATGTGTGTGTGTGTGTGTGTGTGTGTGTGTGTGTGTGTGTGTGTGTGTGTGTGTGTGTGTGTGTGTGTGTGTGTGTGTGTGTGTGTGTGTGTGTGTGTGTGTGTGTGTGTGTGTGTGTGTGTGTGTGTGTGTGTGTGTGTGTGTGTGTGTGTGTGTGTGTGTGTGTTGAAAATGTTTTTCAATAATTACAATAATTAACAAATTAGCCCAAAGCTGTTACATCAGTGTCACAGCATCATTTGTTGTTACACGATATATCAATCAGCTGTGAGCTCCAGATAAGCCTGGAGATGGAGTCACTTGAAAATGTCTTTTTTTTTTTTTTTTAAATATGTTTATTGATTTTCAATGAAGAGAAAAAAATATATAAAATGGAGAAAAAATAAATAAAGAACACAGCACATCAAGCATTACAACGATATGTCGTGGTCATAAAAGGAGTATAGACACAATATAAGAGCAGAAAAATACATATATATATATATATATATATAATAATAGTAAAATAAATAGACTTATACAAGATCATATTCTTGTTTGCACTGTGAGGCTTTGTACAATAGCCAGTGTCTATTGAAAATGCCTCTTTTAAATTGACAAAAATCATAAATCAAACACTGGAAGTGGTTTGACTTCGCCATTATAAAGTTGTTATCATTAACTTGTTAGCAAACAGTTGCTTATTTGTCCATCCAGCAGACACAGAGCAACATTAGCATTGAGTTGGAGTTTGTTTGTGTCCAGCTGAGGAATGCAAGTCATCTCATCTGTCATTTTCAGTCTCCAGCTCCTCCTGACAAATGTCTCTCTAGTTGCTAAATGAGCCAGATCTCTGACTGAGTCTGCTCCTTGGTGCTGGGCTGCAGTGTTCAGAGGGATTGTCAGAGCTTTTCCACTGGAACAGCGGCTGCCTGCTGAAAAGGCTAATCGGAGTGGTGAGACTGAACCAAAACAGTCATGTTGCAGGCTGGAAAACCAAACAATGAGCTTAAAAGGGTTACGCAGCTCAAAGGAAATGGTGTCCCTCCCTCCTTCTCTCCGTCTCTCTATAATTACAAACATGAAAAACTAGTTCTGCTGTTTACATGTTAAGACAAAGTCAGTAACAAATAAAATGCATCAGTAAGAATTTGTTTTTCAACTGTAAATAACTGCGGACTAATACATTCACAAGTTGGTCCAGCAAGAATGGTCCTGGCAAGGGAAGATAGTGTGACACACACACACACACACACACACACACACACACACACACACACACACACCCAGCAGGGTTTTTGTCAGATTGCAAAGTGCAGTTGTCAGCATTGAACGAGATGTTGCATTAAATCAAAGAGTCACTTGTGCAGATAAATGCATGGAGCAGATTTACTTTTTTATTAAAAATGATCAGTGATTGTCTCTTCAATCATTAATAGAGTATCTGATCGCCGATCAGCACAATCCTTATAATAAATTAGTTAGTTGAACCTTGTGGCAATCCATAATAATTAATTGATAAGAAACTTGTTGTAATAATTAATGAAGGAAAATTGATACGCTCAGTGTATGTAAGGTATATCATTACCATTTTAAGATAATTTTATGCCACTGATGATGTATGAAATGTCCATATACAGGGCTCCAGAGTGCGACCATTTTGGTCGCATATGCGACCAAAATTTTTATGAGTGCGACTGAAAAAAATTGTAGGTCGCACTGGTGCACCTAACGCTGCTCGGGTGAAAAAAAAAAAATCATAAGCGCAGCATCTCTTTGTGTTCTCCTGACGGTATCGTGGTCTAAACCAATAAGAGACAGAGCTCGGGCGGGTCCTTGCCTCTGATTGGCTGTGGTCCTTTTCACCGCTGTAAATTGTGTCAGTTCGAAAATGCGAGCGAGCTGAGCAGGTACTCTGAGCGCTTCGATTCTCTTTGAAAGTGAAGAGAGTCAGAAAGCCTCGCCCCGAGACTAATTAAAAAGCCCAAAAATATGCCTTCAGACGGGACTGGTTGAAGCAATTTCCCTGGCTGACGTACGATAAAGAAAGGGACTCAATGCACTGCATTTATTGTTGGGAGTGCGGTCAGAATTTGTCCGGTAATAGTGCGTTTGTGGAAGAGTCAACATTTCGCATCGAGACGCTGAAAAAGCGCAATATGTCCAAAAAGCATACGACATGCCGTGATAAGTGTGTTAATAAAGTGGCCCCTCATCCAGCTGCATTTCAGCGTCAGGCTGTATCGATCAGGTCCGCTGAGGAATCTGAAATTATTATAAAATTAAACGTCGCATACAATATTGCAACGGAAGAGTTGCCGTTCACTAAATTTAAGTCAGAAATTATTCTGATGAAAAAAAATGCCGACACACTGAAGAACAAGAACAAGAGAGCTGAGGTTGGAAACGCCACGTACACGTCATTCATGACTGACGGCGACACAGAAGTCTCTACGAAGGAGTGCGTTATTGTCTACTGCTGCATTTTGCATAAAGGGAGGCCGGTCAACATGTTAATTGGACATGTCGAGGTGGAGCATGGACACGCACAGTGTTTGAAGGCCCACATTACAGCATGAGAGATCATGAATAGGAAATTGTATAGTAGCCTATTCCTAATATTATTATTAAAAATGAATAGCCTAAGTAAAAATATAAGTAGGCTTGGCTAAGATCACATAAACAGTTTTCCATTTGCAATCTATAGGCTAGTGACCTGTATGATCTTTTTATTGTGCCACAAACAGCATCAGTGTGCAGATTGGCTGCAGAAAACGGTTCCTCTGGGTGCTGATGGTGCTGCAGTTAACCTAGGCCATAAGGGGTGTCATTATGTAAAAGGAGAGCAATAAAAAGGTGACCTTTTGCCGTTAAAGGCGACAAGATGAAAAATGTGGGTGCACCTAAATTTTGTGCTGGTGCACCTAAAAAAAAAAAGTTAGGCGCACCAGTGCTACCAATGCAAAAAGTTAGTCTGGAGCCCTGAATATATCATATGATAAGTCAACAATGAAAATAAGGATGTCAGTTTTGGTTAATTTGGCTTTTGACAGCTGACACCCATTAACCTGTGACTGCCTGGTTAATTTTTATGGGGAAAAAAAAAAAAAAGAATAACCCAAATTGATGTGAAATACCAGAGGCTTTTACTCCGGAGCGCCATGGACTCCGTGATATCTGCCACCTCATTTTGAAGTGCTATATTAATCAATTATTAATGCTTTGTTTTGTCAGTGTTTTATTTATTTTTCTGAAGGCTTTGTCGAAGTAGTACGTTGAAGAATGGATGGTCGTGGTTTGGTCGGTTTTCTCTCTAAAGGCTGATTAGAAGAGCCGATCAGTAAAATCAGAAGAAATGTTGTCAGCTGATAGACAGGAACGTGGTGGTTGATGTAGTTGATGACGTGGGCGCGTGTGTCACACATTTGTACACTTTTCTATTTAGCATGTAAGTGAGTGTAACACATGCTGACCCTGTTGTAGGATGTGGTGGTGACGCTGGACGTTCCTTTGGGTGCCATCAGTCGGGTGGAGAAGATGGGTGGGGCGTCGAGCAGAGGAGAGAACTCCTACGGGCTGGATATCACCTGCAAGGTAGGTGTGAGAGAGACGGGGACAACAAAAGGAATGTCATTGCAGCTGTTTTTACAATAAGCAGTACACACACAGTGAATCTACACGTCAACACTAGATATAGAATACACAATATGAAAAATATATGAGAACACACTATAAATATGCTAAACTACAGCTCCTATAATAACTCTAGAATAAACTGAGTCGCCAAATTACAGACGCTCAGACCCTTGAGGGCAGAAATGTCCCCATTAAAACCACAATTTGCTGCATAAATCATGCATTATATTACGTCAGGCTTTAAATGACGAGTCTTGGCTTAAACCGTTTTCTTGTTTTTTACTATTTTCCACCACATTGAACATTTTTCTCATTATTTTGCATGCCGCATCCTGGTTTCAACATCAAAATCAATGTTGCTGCTCATCATTGACATCATTGACATATTCCAGACTGAGAAAAAGTCACCTTTAGTGAACATTACATCTTTTTGGCATTACAGGAACTGACATTTAAAGGTTTAAAATTCTAAAAATGAATGAATATTTAGTAGCGATCATCAGGGGGGAACAGTTTGTTCTCTACGGTAAGGTAACAAGTGGAACTTTAACATCTGCATACTAAAAAAAACTAAAACACATCAAAATCAGTGTTATTGTAAATCTTTGATCCCTTCTGTGAAAAACAACAACAAAATAAAGTTCACCTAGTACAGGAAAAAAAAAATATATAAAAAAAAACAACAACAACAGTGGCAGTATGTAACTAACTGGCCTTTGAAGGGTTAATATTCACATCAGAACATCAGAATAACTTTTATTACAGCGGGGCACAAGGGTGAACTAAAGGCAGCTACCTGCAGCGGGCGCTCAGTCAGGCATTACTGGGAGGAATATCTGACTCGTGTAGTAATTAGTTCATTTTTAAACACAGTATTATAGGAGTATAATTATACATCTGGAATACTATATAAAAATCAGGGAGTTTTCATGGGGTTATAAAGTCCATATGACCTTCGATGCACAAATCGTATTTTCTGTAGGAAATGCTTCTGTGTGATCTAATATGCTGCTTGTTTTTTGGTCTTCTGTTGCCCTCAGGACATGAGGAACTTGAGGTTTGCCTTGAAGCAGGAAGGTCACAGCAGAAGAGATATCTTCGAGCTCCTCTTCAAACACGCCTTCCCCCTCTCACATGCTCTGGTAAGGCAGCCTCTAACCTCTACTGCCATCTGCTGACGAACAGACGGTAACCTTGTATCTGGAGAAAAAGGAGATCTTTTTATTTGCTGGGCCAGGAAGGGAATGCATAGAAAAGATCCCGTATTTATGGCAGCAGATATATCTACTTGGTACATTTTCCTGCTTACAACCATTCTCCACTTGTCTCAACGCCCAACATTCATGCTAAGGTTGAATGCAGAAATCCAGCCCACTCGTAAGCCACGACACACACAGCTAGCCGCCCACACCACAGCTACATCTGCTTGGCTAATACGAGTGTCAGAGCTGGCTGACCTCATCAGGGCTACTGTCAGCAGAGATGCTGAAAATCCTCACATTTATTCTGCCAACCACCTCCAGGCAGTATTGGACAACAACGCAGCAGGCAGAGTTTTAATGCTGGCACAGGTTTATCTTTGAAGGATCCTTATGTCTCACGTGTTATTTCAGAGATTTCCTGTATAGACGGCATCAGGCCTCTGACAGTTGGGACGCTTGTATCTGGTTCTTTGATTAAAATGACACAAACATGAGGAGAAAAGCCAACCTTGATTGCCAGAGAAGCGTTTCAGTAAGAGCCATCCAATCACATATTATGTTGTTGCATGTCTGCTATCAGTAATTCATCAATCTTCTATAATGGCTCAGATTTGTCTGTTTTCTGTCAATGTAGACAGAATATCTAACGACTAAGACACAAATAATAGGATCCAGGTTGAAAAAAACAAGGTTACCCTCTAAATCCCTCTTGCTGCTGCTTAAACACTTTTGCAATGTGCAAATAAAAAGTCTCCTTGTCTCCCTCCTTCCAGCAACTGTTTGCATATGTGAGTCAGGAGAAGTACGGGGAGAACGGCTGGGACATCTACAAACCCGTAGAAGAGTTCAGACGGCAGGTGAGCAGGAAAACAAGTGCAGCATGAGGACTGTAGTTTAGGATAATCCTGCAGTGTTTCAGTGTCTAACTAACGGCCATCATTGTGTTTTGTAGGGTTTACCTAATTACAAGTGGCGTATTACATTCATCAATAAGAACTACGACCTGTGTGACACCTACCCCACTGTGTTGGCCGTACCCTTTAAAAGTAAAGAGGAGGACCTCAGGAGAGTGGCCGCCTTCAGGTCAAGATCACGCATACCGGTGAGCACAGAACCTCTTCTTTAGGAAACTGGAGTTTGATAAACAGACATTGATGTGTTCATAGGAATTATATTATCCTTTTGAGTGGGATGTGTTGGATTGCAAACTATATCCCAAAAATCTTAAAATGCCAGTATACTGTGGAGCAAAAGAAAAACTGAGAGAGTCAAAGCGTTTGGTTTGATTACCTTGGAAACAGCTGTTGTAATTGCAGCACATTAGAGCACTCAAACGAACTCACACCTCTCTGTGAAGAACCGTACCCCGACTTCCTGGTCAGGAGCTGGTCTGGGTTCGGTTCTGATCAACCGCCCATCCAAATATGGACACTTCGGTTCACTGGTTGCAAAAATTAAAGATCACCAAAATGCCGAACTTAAGGCTTAAAAACTGCAGTCCACAAAGGCACGAGGACTTCATCCACTTCTTATATAAAGTCTATGTGAGTCAGAATACACTTGAGCGGCACATGGAGCTGCTGGTTTTATTCAGTCCTTGACGACTATCACCATGGAACAGTGTTGAGTCCGGGTCCTACAGTACTGACTGGTCTTTATGCTTCAGGTTCTATCGTGGATCCACAGGGAGAACCAGGCGGTGATCGTACGCTGCAGTCAGCCTCTGGTCGGGATGTCCGGCAAAAGAAACAAGGACGACGAGCGCTACCTGGACATGATCAGGGAGGCAAACGACACCGCCAAGCTCACCATCTATGACGCTCGGCCCAGCGTCAATGCTGTGGCCAACAAGGTCAGAAAGGACAGGAAGTGCTCTCTGGGCTTAAAGGGGAAAAACTTAGGGGGAGAAAAAATGGAAAGGAATATTACTTCTTTAACATCTTTGCTGTCCCCAGGCCACGGGAGGAGGCTACGAGGGTGATGAGTACCAAAACGCAGAGCTCATCTTCCTGGACATTCAGAACATCCACGTGATGAGGGAATCCCTGAAGAAACTCAAAGACATCGTCTACCCCAATGTGGAGGAATCTCATTGGCTGTCCAGTCTGGAGTCCACACACTGGCTAGAACACGTGAAGGTATGAAAAGGGAATATGATATTATATTATATATTATTATATTATTATAGTGTACTCAAAGTGTCCCACAATTCATCTTGAAAATGATTGGACAACCAATGGTCACTAATCAAGCATTATAGACCGTCATGCATGGCGCTAAAGGAGCATCACTAACAGTGTCTTTGTGTGCAGCTGGTGTTGTCGGGAGCCATCCAAGTAGCAGACAAGGTGTCCAGCGGGAACTCGGTGGTGGTTCACTGCAGTGACGGCTGGGACCGGACGGCTCAGCTCACCTCTCTGGCCATGCTGATGCTGGACAGTCACTACCGCACCCTCAGAGGGTTCCAGGTCAGCATCACAAACTGCTCACCCACATCAGAGAAAATGCCTTAAAAGCACCCGTGCAGTGGTTTTGCTGGACGTTAACTGAATGTCAGCTGCAGTGAGACAGGAAGTGAAGATCGGTTTTGTTTGTTGTTCAGGTGCTGATTGAGAAGGAATGGATCAGCTTTGGGCACAAGTTTGCCTCGGTAAGTAACTCCTGTCTTGTGATTCATGATCATCTGTGTGTTTCTGTCTCCATTTGACATTTATACAGGAAGTGGATATTGACTGTGATTTGTCTGTGTAGAGGATAGGTCACGGTGACAAAAACCATGCGGATCAGGACAGATCGCCCATCTTTGTTCAGTTCATCGACTGCGTATGGCAGATGACTAAACAGGTACGTTTAACACATCCAACACTTTCTTTGCGCCGCCTCATTTGAACGGATCTCCCACCGGAGAATCATGAGCTCAGGAGAAGAATACGGAGAAGTCAACAAGAAGCGCCCTTTCAAATGTCATCACTGCCATTCAGCGCTGGAACAGAAACATGGCCTTTAGCTTAAAGAGTATGCTGGCGTGAGGTGACCCAGACAGAATTTGTAACGGCGTTCCTCTTCTCCTCTCAGTTCCCTACAGCCTTCGAGTTTAACGAGCGCCTCCTGCTGACAATCCTGGATCATCTCTACAGCTGTTGCTTCGGGACTTTCCTCTACAACTGTGAGAGTGCACGAGACCAGCATGTAAGAAGAGAACGCGATGGCTTCTCCAAGTTGCCCTGAGATTCTTCCTCTTAACCTGGCAGGCTCTCACTATTTCCACCCTTTGTGTTGAGCAGGAGGTGAGGTCGAAGACGGTGTCGCTGTGGTCTCTGGTCAACAGCAAGATGGAAATGTATCTAAACCCCTTCTACACCCCGGAGTCCGGCAGGGTCCTGTACCCCGTCGCCAGCATGCGCCACCTAGAGCTGTGGGTAACATACTACATCCGCTGGAACCCACGCATACGACAGCAGGTAGGACGGCCGGTTCACTGTGTGTCAGTCGCTTTGGAGTCATGGGATTGTCCTTCTTACCTGTGGCACCTTTTACTTCTTTTTATTTCTTTTTCTCATATTGGCCTCATATTTGTCAGTAACGTGTGTGTGTTTGTGTGTGTGTTCGTGTTGCAGCAGCAGAGTCCGGTGGAGCAGCGCTACAAGGAGCTGTTGGCCCTCAGAGACGAGTACTTGAAGAAGCTGGAGGAGCTGCAGCTGTCCGACTCCCCTCCCTCCCGCCTGGCCAACATCCCCACTCCCAACACCTCCTCCTCCACCTCCTCCACACCACCACAGCAATACACACACCTACAAACTCCCCTCTGAGGGCTGGTGACACACACACACACACACATATGCACACCACACACACACACACACACACACACGCTCTCTCAGATATACTTGTTGACTTGCACTTATGTCCTTCACTCAGATTTCTGTCAGTCTCTCTCACACGCAGGGAATTAATTAGTATTGTGCAGTCCTAACTGTTGATAACAAAGAATGCTAATAAGATTTAGATTTGATGGGTAATTTTAACACCATAGTGGTGATGATGATGATGATGGTGATTTATGCAATATGTCACAGTACAGCCTTGTTACAAGACTTTTCTACACTCACACACACACACCATACCATACAGGGAAGCCTTAAAGACATTCAGTGGCTTTCAGTCCAAGGGCTTGAACACACAGGACACACAGTGGGTTTGTATAGGCGTTCACACGGGAAGCAGAACAAAGCCCAAGTTATGTGTTGTTTCTGTGCGTCGTCGTGCTCTGATCTGTACGGAAGCCCCTGAGTGGCAAATTTGATGGAAATACATTTCTCTCCTGTGTTTATAACTAAAGAACAGGTGGGGGGGAGGCTTTGTCAGCATAATTTATCCTCTCTGTAGTATCATAGACCACTCCAGCCTCTTGTGGCTTTAATGAGTATTACAACAACAAACAAAGAATCACTTACTACACTTGTTTGCACAGCTGAAAAAAAGAAATTATGAAGAAAAATAATTTTGGTAAAATGTTCCCACCTGCTTCCACTGTTTTTGCTAAGCTAGGCTAACAACCATGAAACTATCGCTGCACATCAAACTGACGTTGATCTTCTCATTTATTTAGTTGACTGAGAAGCTTATTTTTTTTTACCTTTGAAAGAAAGCAGTCGGGACTGTTTTGTCAAACTAAAACAGGACTATGTGTTAAAATGTAAGCAGAGAAACCCAAAGGCTGCTCAGCCATGACAAAAATAGAGACAACACATTTCCTGTTGGCGTCGGTGTCCTGTGTGAACAAAGCGAAATGCTAATCAAGATGTTTAATTCCCACTTCTTCCTACTTGCTGCACTGCTGCTGAGTGTTTCCATTTCCCGCGAGGAGTTGATCAGAGCTCCGACAGTGGACGTCACTGGACGTCTCCAACTAAGTGTATATATCAAGTGTGTCAGATTTGGATGGATTGATGTGGAATTTTTGCTCATCCCCTGAGGATGAAAGCTAGAGCTGCCTCGGCCACTGCTATCAGCTAAGCTCACCTAAGCAGTATTTTCCAGCACTTCCTAAGCTACGGCGCCGAGAGCGAATGCAGTTCTGGCCAACTTGCAGAGTTTGGTTAGAATTAATCAGTAATTTACTTTGATGAATGCAGCTTCGATGAGGTCTGAAATATATATTTTTTTCGGATGCTCAAGATAGTCTAGGGACATGAAGTGGTGCTGGCCTCTGATCCTGGATCACCTCTTGTGCTTCTATGTTCTCACTAAACGCAGACACCTGGTTAGAGAAACCAGCCCAGGTCCATGATGGCCTTACCATGCCAAGATGTTTTCAACCAGCACGCGGGTTTAGGGACGGTGAGCAGAAATAAACCGGTTGGCTCTCACTCCCCCTTTAATACACTTTTTGTAAACCAGACTGTTTCTAGATGTTCTGTGCACCCACGTCCAAACTCAAAGTGTATGTGATGTCTTGTGCCTTTTGGACAGGTGTTGGTTTTCTATGTGAGCGTTTTCACAGTTAAAGTGGAAAGTTTGAGCCAACAAATAAAGTGTTTGAGTTATCTGGTTTAGCTAATTTGGTTGACTTGTTTATAGCTGCTTAATTGGTTGGCTGCTCATGCTTTTGCCAGCTCCAGATTTGTGCAGCAGATTGACTGTTGATGTCAACAGATATCATCATGGAAATTGGTACAAAACATGTTACCATAACTGACAGGAGTGATGGGGAAAGCTATTTAAAAACAACAACCAAAAACAAGGTACATTTGTAGGATATTACCTGCCAGAAAAAGGTAAAAATTGGCTAATTATTTAGATTTTTGACTTACCTTGATTTGAATATTATTCCTGGGGGGGTTTCCTCACTCAAATAAGCTATAACATCCCCTAATTTAACAATTGAAAACCAACCTGTCCAAAAAAAGCACCTTGTTTGGTCGTCGTCTCTGGGTTTTGCTGCCGTCGTGGAGCTGATGTCCACAGTGTCAAACTCATTACGTGACCTGGACGACAGTGTGTTTGTGTTCGGTTAAAGGGAATGCTGGGAAACGGAGAATAGAGTTGCCTGATAGGAGGATTTTGCTGCTAACCCCAAGGGCTCCCATTTTGGTTAGTTTGAAAAACAGTCATCAGAGAAATATAATGGCCAGCTGTTGGTGAACGCGTCTGTCACAAATGTTTTTACTGTATCACTCAGTCTGTCAAGATGACGCTCAGACTGTTTATTACAATCAGTTTCAGTTCTCTGCCGCCGTATTTGTTCTCATGGTGGACTGGACGTTTCCATTAGTGAAAAATAACGTATCTGCCCCAAAGATGAACGGGTTCTTTGTCGAGCTACACCCTTCCACCCAGCTACGTAAAAATATGGCCAGTCGTTTTCCCGTAATCATGCCAACAAACAAACCAAACCGAAAACAACTTGCTAAAATAACTGGAGCTGTGTGAGAGAGGTATTGAATAACGTGTCGGATGTGTTGTTCTGTGAGGTCCATCTCTGAAAACTAGAATAAAACCAACAGATATTGCTATTATAAGGAGCTCCAGACCTGCTCCTGGTAGCGGTTCAGCCTTAACACGGCAGCAGTGCGCTGCTCAGGCTCCAGACCCAAGGGTGCTCAGAATAATTGGTTCAAACTGATACAGGGTAGATGCACCTGGAAGTCTACCGCTGTAGATCGTGTCCACCTCGCACTATATTTGTAACATTTCATTAAAAAAAAAACCTCCTTCACAAATGAATATTAAGCTCCAATACTACTCAGCCGACCCTTCTCCTGACCTGCGTTGAACGCTTGTGATTGGATGTCGGGAGTTGTCGTTGACTCACCTTCGTATGATGTACACAAGACGCAGAGTGGGACTTCCCTTGTGAAAGTCTATCTGCATTGAGACGAGGCGTCGTATTTACATTGTGACCGTTGCAATTGTGAATGAGGTGCAATAAGTCATTTTGCAAGTGTGTGTCATGTCGTGTCCAGATTCGTGCCTTGATTCTTGTGGGAATCACCTTCACCTCTCCAGAGAAACGTACTCTAGCTATCCCGGGTCATGTTTGAGATCGACTGCTCTGTGGTTCAGGCCTCCAAAGTCAAGTAAAGCCTTGTGTCTTCTAGTTTAGGATGACGTCATGCTGTTGTTTATCAGTCTGCGACTTAAGTCTGGCTCCGATGGACGGGTTCACTTCATGACCCCTCTAGGGCCCAAAAGTGATTGATTGTTTTTTTTCACTAAAAAGGATGCTTGTCTTATAACAAATTGTTGCTCAACTAAATGTAAGGGGATTCCAGTACGTTTTAGTGCCCTTTAATAGAGAATCGTGACATGAAATGTTCTTATTTTTGAGAGTAAACAAACCTTTAATGTAATTCCAAACATTGGCCAGTAGATGTCCCCCAATGCTTTGTTCCTGCCATCACTAAGGCAACACTAACAAAGTGAAAAGTGAACCCACAGAAAAGGGTCAGAATGAACTGAAACTTGGTGTTTCATGGAGTTTCAAGTGGATTTAGGACTTTGGCTTCCTGCAGCTATGTCAAATCTCAAACATGACTCCTGTCTGTGTCCGGGCGGGTCACAGTGGGCAGATCAGGGAGTGCAACCTGATTCCTGTGTTCAGAGAGGTCAATTACCAAATGGATACTTCTGACTGAACGTCCTCAGTGAAAGGTCTGATCTCACTATAAGGAGGTTGGTAGGTTAAACAGCAGAGACAGAAGGGACAGCAACATAAAAACGTGCGCATTGGTCGGGTGGTTGTGTTTTTAGGGAAAAAACAGAGGAAAATCTATTTTTATTATTTTTTACTTTGTACAAGAACCATGATGTAATTACCTCAATCAAAACCTATTTTACTGTCTAAAGTTCTATTGTTGTAAAATACAATTATTTTATGTAGTGTAAAATCTTACAGTTTTATAAAAAAGGAAAGTAATGTTGGTTCAGAAATTGTTGGTATAAATATTGGATTTCTGCTCCATTGGTTAATTTTTTATTATTATTATTATTTTTGAGGGCATTTCTTTGGTTTGGACTCGCTAACCCAGAATGAAATACGGAAGCTTCTGGAAATTATTCACGTGTCACAAACCTCGACTTCTTCCTCCTCTCGGTTCTCTGGGGGATCTTCAGCTTTCAGATTCACTCCGGCTCTGTGGCGATGAATCGGAGAAGCACCCTGTCGTCGTTCATTTCAAATGTAATCTTTCATTAACGTAGGGGATTGTAGTTTGAGGGGGTTTGTGGCGTAATATAGCCCGCTTTTTAATAAATGCACATGAAATGTGTTTCAGGATCTTTTTGTCATCAACAAGGGAAGGCGGAATCAGAATACATTTCAAATGTATTTCTTTTAATCATGTTATATCCTCTCCACTGTTTGTTGGATGGGTCCTGTTATGTAAATATTACTGATTAAATTAATTTAAGGATTTCTGACTGGCTCCTTGCATGTGTTGTTTATTCGGTAATTTGACATGTTTTTTATTCATGCTTTTCAAGTTGGTCCTAGTTTACTTCATCAGCTCATTAAACAATGGTGCGCTTTTATTTTGACACAGGAAAACGAGTAGAGTTGAATCCCTGATCAGCATTTATATAAGTGGCAGATCAGGTAGTTTTGTTGGGAACCATCCCAGCATGCAACAGGGCTATGGAGTCATAGACCTGAATCTCATTTTATCTTTGTTTCTACATTATTTACAGGTGTTATTTTTTTCTACACTGCCCCACAATGTTTCCAGCTTCTTTACTTCCATCACTGTTAATCAGATCTCACCGGTGCCAAATGTTTCGTATATTTTAGAAATTCACTGCTGATTTTATGTCTAAATGGTAGAGAATGCAGTCCGGTTCAACATGTGGTGAAAAGCCCGCAACCACAAAGAGCTGCGGTTGTTATAGCAACACCTTAATTGTGATGGGTGCAGTGTATTTTAGGCCCCTTTATTTTATTACATTTCCTAAAAGAAACACCCTCTTTAAGGCGCCGTATATGTTAGATCCACGTTCACATCATCTAGAAGGAAGTGACATCATGAGTGTGGTTGTAGAGGGAAGTTTCACAGACCGACCACACCTGAACATGCCATATCGCTAAAATAATGATGGACCACGTTGTCTCTTTTTATAAGAAATCATGAGGGCATGGGCACACAAAACTATCCATAACAGGGCTCCGTATACAAATACTATTTCTGCTTTATTATGATTATATTATATCCGCTGGTGTCATTAGTGATAATCATCTTCATTTATTTTCTGTGATTACTGTTACTACTGATATCACCGCTGTGATGCATCATTGCTGTCATGGATTCTCCATGTTGTAATTATTTAGTCATCTGTATCTATTTGACTTCTGTTCATCCCGGGAGAGGAATCCCTCCTCAGTTGCTCTCCCTGACCTTTCTCATGTTAAAAGGTTTTTTGGCGAGCTTTTCCTTATTGGATGGAGGCGATTTGGGGAATTTAATTTAATAATAATAAATAATAATACACAAATTAGTTAATCAAACACAATTAGTTTATTTCATTTAATTAGTATAATTGCCTTATTTTCAATGGTTTTAATTGTGGTGCCATAGTGATGCCGTTTATGATTTACAATAATAATAATAATAATAATAATAATAGTCCATCTCTCACGTGATATTTTCCCAAAAAATAAAATGTATTGTATATAAATATATTTTCCTTCCATTATCTTAAAGACTTATATATATAATGTAATATATAATGATATGTTTTAATTCTGAAATGTAATAGTCAGTTTGCATGGTATTCGGTTGCCTCCTCTCATCCTCGCGCCTGTTGTGAGTGGGCGGGGCTGCAGCGCGAGGACGAGATGCGGGTGAGGAGGAAGGAAGCACAAACAACTAAATGACAGGAAGCATTCAGAAATATTTTAATAGTGACGGGCACGCGCGCTGAGAGCGGATGTTGGAATTAAACAAAGGGTTTGATTTCATCAGCATCCTCGTATCACAGGAAACCGTCCGCCTCCGCCCCGTTGACCCAGAAAGTAAACACCTCTCCGGCAGATGGAGAAACAGGCCGGAGCTACCGGGGCGGCGGACGGAGCAGGGCCGAACAGAAAGCTCCGGAGCTCGCCGACCGGCGGGGCTAGCACCGGTGAACCTCTGGACAGGTGAGTGGGCTCCATATTACAACAAATATGTCATACGTAGTCCATTTGCTCTTTTTAAATCTCCCTGAATTATTACACACAATATTCCCGAAGCAAGAGCACGGCGTCTTTAATTCGGCGTACATCCAATGCATAACATTTCACCATTTCAACATTTAAAACGTGTTTTCCCAAAAAGC
Source organism: Chelidonichthys spinosus (assembly GCA_029853015.1). Lineage (NCBI taxonomy): Eukaryota > Metazoa > Chordata > Actinopteri > Perciformes > Triglidae > Chelidonichthys > Chelidonichthys spinosus. The sequence goes on along the minus strand of CM056843.1, from coordinate 5,478,721 downwards.
AAAGGCTACAAAATATTAGGCGATTTATTCACCGTAGTTTGACAGTATAGTAGCTACAGGCGTGTCTAAATGACCGTGAGAACAAGGAGAAGACATAAATATGTTGTCGTCCAACAGTAGTCCGCCAGTGTTGACAGACAGCTAGCCACAGCTGCTGCGCTAGCATGCTAGCAGCTACAGCTAGCCAAAGCTAATGCACTCTGCAGGGATGTTCTGTGTTGACAGATGCGTTCATGGGTGCTGACAGGGTGCTGTGGAGATATGTCCGGCTACGAGAGCCTACAGTGGCGGTAACGGTCCAAAACTATCACATTTCCTTATTAATTAAGTAACGTGTGTGTTTTTCATGTAAGATTTGGAAACTCCTCTCACAAGCTGCTGCATTTAGATTGTCAAAGTGCTGGGTGTGAAAAATAAATACTGTGCAACATGCAGCGTATTAATCCTGCAACAAAGTTATCAGATAAATTATTCATAACACTTTATAATTACCCTTATTTTCTTATTATTGGAACAATATTCTGTATCTTTTATTTTATTGTAGTCTATTGTAGAGCAATAACTCACTCACACGGTGATTAAAGTCATATGATGAGAAACAAGCTTGTGACCAGGAGGTTCAATCCCCAAGAACCGCAGCATAAATCTGGGCGGGGAAAGTTAGAAGCATCACCCCTCCATCATCACCGCCACTGAGGTGCCCTTGAGCAAGACGCTTAACCCCAACTGCTCCAAACAGTTCCCAGGTGTTAATGTGATCTGGGCGTGAAACTCTCCCATAAGCAAATAAAATCGTTTGAATCTCTCAATAAGTTTTGGCTGTCAAATGCAGTTTGCTTCTGTGTAGGTGAATAATAGGTGTCTTTGTCTGTGTTTTACAATTTTATAGCACTTTTTTTTTTTTTTACATCAAATGGTGTCTAATAATGTTGTTGATGAACCAAAATTAAGACATTTACTGAAGAAACATTCAAGTTATAATTCTAATTCCTTGTCATCCAGAGAGCATACACGTGCATAAGTGTGTGCAATAATCCGCCATTCATTTCTGAACGTTTCTGATGTGAGACCCTGTTTGTAGCTGCTCATCACACGGATTCTTGCGGGTCGAGTCATTCTTGTAGAAAATGTTTGTTGCAAAATAATTTCGATTAACGATATTATCCCGATAATCATGAAAATACTAGTAAAACTCGTATCTTGTTTTAGTTGTACTGACTGTATAATATCACCTCTTTCTGTTCAGTCCAACAGGTTCTCACGTAGAGTGGTGTAAACAGCTGATAGCCGCCACCATCTCCAGTCAGATCTCAGGATCAGTGCCAGCTGATATCGCCAACAACCGGGACAACAAGGTAGCTAACAGATAAACACAAACACACTCACTCCGCTGACAGCATCTCTCATCACGTTGTGTTCTGTAACTAATAGGCCGGCAGGAGATCAGCGCTCATGGTAAGGCAGAAATGTGTGTGTGTGTGTGTGCACTTCAGTATGTGGGCAGAGCTTTGTGTGTGTAAATGCACTGTTTCAGAACTGTTGTCTTCGTTTCTAAGCAACTGTCGAGCTGCTGTACAGTTTGTCTTCTGCTTCTGCCGGTAAACAGGAGGGATGGGAAAATATGGGATTTAATCACAGATCGCAATTAAAACACACTCACAATAAGTTGATGGTGGTGAATTATCGGGATGGTCGTGAATATCGTCATAAGTTACTTGAAAAAGCTGTCTTGCTCATTATCATTGTAGAGAAGTGAAAAATAGTCTGATTTATAAAATACAGGATACAAAAATACATTATTTATTTATGTAAGGAAACCCTATGATTTTTTAAAATTGCATTTCACATAAAATGATGTTCGCCAAAAATAGATTGGTTTATCCATGATGCAATAAAACCAGATTGTTCCTTAACAAAACATAAAGTGATTCCAGTTTGATTTAGTGCCGTTTTAAGGGTTTTAATCACATTTTGATGATTATCGGGGAAAAATATTGTGAATTGCAATTATTTTGCCCATAATCATGACCTATCATCCTGTCTAGTCAGCAGCATACATCCTCAACCAAAGTAATTGTTTGTTGAAAAATGACCTTTAAAACGAGACAGAACGTCCCAGAAGGAGCTGTCATCACGTCGGTGGAATAAGGTGGCGTGTCGCACGCAGTGCTTTTCTGTTGCTCGGTTTTCAATGTGCCTTCACAAATAGATTTTTGCTCGGCTGTTCTGTAGCTCTCGTCTTACGTCGTAGCAGCTTCCAGTCCCTGTATCTGCTCTGATATCGGAATCTGCGTCATTGCATTTGCTTTGGGTGTGTGTGTGGCTGCAGCCGTCTGTCACCGAACATAGAACGCTTTCATCGTTACTGCTTCACATTGTCAGGTTCAATGATGGAGGTAAAGCAGTAAAAGTACATTTCTGTTTGATATCAGACAGTGAATTTAGCTGTTTCCATTTCACCTGAACTACATTTGTTTTGTATATGTGTGTGTGTCCGGTGGTGTGTTTAATCTGCAGATGTCCAAGCGGCTGAATCCCAGGGTAAGGGCTGTAGTCTCTTCAGCTTGTCTTCAGATAAACACGATACACTTCAGACACACGGTGGTGCTTAGCTTAAGGCTAAAGCTACCTGCTAACTATAGTGTCCTTCTGAACAGCAGTACATTTGGCAGAAAATACATTGAGAAAGTGAAAGTGAGTGGTCACATACTTGACTGTTTGTTGCTGTGTCTTTGACTTCTTCCACATTCAGGCTGTTTCATGTAAAGTAAACAGGATGTGATTGCGTGGTTGTTGAAAATAGATGGATGGGAGTCGCTTCCTGTTCAAACCTTCAGGACTTCAGTACTATACCCTTCATAGAAGGCTCAAAACAGTCTTCATCTCTTTTTCTTTCTCTGTACCTTTCTTCACGCTCCCTTGTCTTTAAGCGCTACATAATCGCTGAGGCTATGGAACGATATGACAATGTCATGTCATAATTATCCTGGTCAAAGTAATTGTGATTGACGATATTATCCCAATAATCATCAACATGTGTTTAAAATTGCACTCAAACAGACTGGTATCACATTACATATCATATCTTTTATCATATCTCATATCTTTTTTAATGAACATCCTATTTAGTGAAAAACAATCAAATAAAAATAAAATGATCATAAATCATAAGGCTTACCTGCACAAAAAACGGATGAATAAAACATTTTTTACCTTCTCTATGATGATGCTAGACGTGACGATATCTATGATTATCCCAACCACGTTCACCTTATTTGAGAGCATTTTATTATCTCATTCTATTCCTAGTTTGGTGTAAATCTGAAACTCAAGTTTCCACCAGTGGAATAGAACTCTTACAACAAAAGACTTCATTCATCTGTGTGTCACATTTTCTGCAGTGGGTGGATCTCTTAAATCTCAAAAGATACTGACTGGGTTGCTCAGTCCTCCACTTTGGTCCGGACTGACATGTCTCAACAACTATTGGATGGATTGTCATCACATTCATGTCCTGCTCAGGATGAGTTACAATAGCCAGGCTAAGTCACACCCTTTCCTGTGTTCCTCATGGGACTTTATTTTGGAAAAATCATGTACGGTAGTAAACAGTGAGAGCCAAATCATTTTTCAATCCAATTGGAATTGTGACATGAATTACATATATATGTTTTTTTAGTTTATTTATAGATTATTTTGCACGTAAAAGGCTCAGTCTGTCGTAGTATCATTTAAAAACCACCTACGTTCCATGACAAATGTAACGTCCTGTTACTTGGTGTGTGTTATCCAGCAACTTGTTTTATCAGCCGGGAAGAGAAAGTGTGAGTAATGTTACATCCTGGTACCGAACACACAGGCATCGTGGCTTATGTGTTTTATGGGTGTGTCCTCTTTCTAATCACCTATTCTCACAGTCAGTTACTCAGTTTATTTTTAAGCTAATAAAAGGTGATATCTTTGCATGGTTACAGATGGTCAACGCGTTGCTCTCCACTCAATCTGTTTACCTGCATGCAACCAAACCTGCTCAAACGTGATTGGTCAATACTGCTCAGCCTACAAACTGACACCGGAACTATTTAGATTCTTGTCTCATTGCCCACAGATGGTCCATATGCAGATATCTGCTTAAAGTCTATTTACTGTATAATGTATCTTTCTCTCACTCTTTCTTTCTTTCTTTCTTTCTTTCTCTCTCTCTCTCTCTCTCACTCTCTCACTGTCTGCATGCTGGCTCTCCCCGGCAGCAAGATACACAAGATGACGTGCATAGTTACCGTGGAGATAGTGATTCTGAGCATCCTTCAAATGCTTTGGCAAGTCTCTCTCCGTCTGTCTGTCTCTTCGTCTGTCTGTCTGTCTGTCTCTCCGTCTGTCTGTCCTTCCTCCTCACGCTGTCCTGGTCTGCATGCCTCATCCAGCTGCTCCTCTCCTCTTCTCCTCAACAGCCTGGAGTTTGAAAGACGTGTGTTAATCAGTCTAATCAAAGATGCTGTTGGAACTACACTAGTGTTGTTTTTGGCGGCCTGTTTTACTTTTTGTTTTAGTCTAGTCTTTGTCTCAAGCTGTCATTTTAGTTTTTATTCGTTTTAGTCATGTCCATCCTATTTTTAGTCTAGTCAAGTTTCAGTCGACTAAAAGTCTGAGCATTTTAGTCTTATTTTAGTCAGAATTGTCCGTGACTATTTTAGTCTAGTTTTAGTCGGTGAAAACTGATGACATTCTAGTCTAGTTTCAGTCAAAGATAATATTTATCCAAACCCATTTCACAATTCAAACAAGGTTATCTTATTATTATATTATTGTTACCTTATAGACTCAAGAATACATCTATTCCAGACACAGAAGATGCTCTGATTTGAATTAACAACATATTATTTTACCAACCAAATATGTTATTACATGACCAGCATTTTAGCGTCTCATCTAGTTTTCCCTCATATAAAGGATAAAAGTTCATTGACAACGATATTTAGTCATAATTTTCATTAACGAAGCACCACTACCCAGATACACATTTAATACAGTATAACTGTCAAAAAATGGCAATAAATATTACTAATGTTTATTTTTATACTCATTTGACTCTTTTTCTTTCTCTTATAACTGCAGCTGTATAACTTCCCGAGGGATTACTAAAGTATTCTGATTTCCACAGATATTTATGACATATAAATAAATGCGAATGAGGTCGTAAACTACAAATAGCCTACAGATTGCGTCTAACAGGATGTAACTTTTTCTATTACTTCCTGTCAAATCTTCGAAGGCTGATGGAAACTGTCTGACTGGAGCGCAGCGTTTAGGCTCCGCCTCCTGCTGCTCCGCTGATCTCGTCTGCTTTCCAGGCAAGGTGCAGTTCATCTGGAACGAGCCTACTAATAATAAACGCGACTAAACGAGACCAAACGTCTTAACATTTCGTCTTGCCTCGTTTAGGTCAACGGAAATGAAGACACATTTAGCATTGTTTTTATTTTGTAAACCACAGTCTCGTTTTTATTCGTCAACAATATTGCATTATACATTTAATTATCGTTATCGTCACATGACCAGCATTTTCGTTGCATCTCGTCTCGTTTTTCTCACGTGATAAAGGTTCGTTGATGAGGATGTTTCGTCATAATTTTCGTCAACGAAAGCAACACTACCCTGCAGGTTCCTCCCCCGGTGGTGAGCCCACAGGATGGCTGAGAAGCGGTTGCCATGTCCCTTCTTCGGGCCGTGCCCGAGCGGGCTCCGTGGCAAGCCCGGCCACCAGGCGCTCGCTGACAGGCCCTCCCTCCCCAGACAGGGGCCCCGGGCTTCCTCCGGGCTGGGTCACTCCTCTTCTTCCTCGTTTAGACATGGGGTCTTTTGAACCATTCTTAGTCTGGCCCCCTCGCCATGCCATGGGAAACCCTAGCAGGAGCACTAAGCTCCAGACAAAACAGCCCTCAGGGTCATAGGGACACACAAACCTCTCCACCACGGTAAGGTGATGGTTCCCGGAGAGGGTTTTTTTTTGTTTTTTTTGTTTGTTTAATATTTCACACGGACTGTTTTTTTTTCTTCGTATTTTAGTTGTGGGAAACCGGAGCGCCCGGTGAAAAACCCACACGACAGTGCAATTCACTGTGCCACCCTTATTTTAAAATATTAATATATATCTGTATTATAATTCATAAAAAATAGAAATTATAAAACAGCATACATTATTTTCCTAATTATACATTTTGGGACAATTTGGCGTGTGTGTGTGTGTGTGTGTGTGTGTGTGTGTGTGTGTGTGTGTGTGTGTGTGTGTGTGTGTGTGCGTGCGTGCTTTCATCAGTGTCTATGTCCCGTGAAGAGCTTTTTAAACCATGGTTTCTTCTTCTTCTGGATCTGGCTCTGAGCCTCGTCCAGCTGGGACCTCAAGGAGCTTTCTGTGGTCTTCAACTCCTCTTCTTTTTCTTGGAGAGCCTGTCTGAGGCTCTCAGTGGCCTGAAGGAGAGATAACTTCTCCTCCTGGTCACTCTTGAGCTGAGCCTCATAGGAACCTTTGTCTTTCAGGTTCTGCTCTACTAGGGAGTCTCTCTCCTGCCACCGTACCAGGCGCTCACTCGCCAACTGTTCTTCAAACTTTTTCTGAAGAGCAGCCACAAGGTTGTTGTGATATTCATCCTGCATCTTAAGTTGGGCCAGATGGTTGTTCTGGGATTGTTCCAGCTGTTGGAGGAGCAATGACTTCTCCTGAAAGCGGAGACTCTGAGTTTCAAACAGATCTTTGGATTCTGTCAGATCTGCTGCGATCCTGCTGGTCTCCACTTTCTGCTGCTCCAGCTGGGCTTGATGGATCTTTGTAGCCTCCTTATGTTGTGTTTGAAGAGAGGCTACGAACTTCAGCTGGTCGAGGTACTTGACTCGGACTTCTTTCAGCATTGCAGTGAGGGATGATCTCTCCTCCTCCATCTGCATGGAGGAAGTTTTGTCTTTCAGGTTCTGCTTCACCAGGGAGGCTCTCTCCTGCCACCATACCAGGCGGTCACTCGCCAACTGTTCTTCAAACTTTTTCTGAAGGGTTGACTTCTCCTCCTCACACTGCAGCTGCAGCTCTTCTGACTTTTTTAGGGCCGCTGCGATCCTGCTGGTCTCTGCTGCCTGGACATCAATCTGGGCCGTGAGGGAGGATCTCTCCTCGATCGCCTGGAGACGTTCGGTCTTCAGTTCCTGCTCTGCTTTCCACAGATCAGCCATGGGCTTACTAATTGCCTCTGTGTGTTAATTGATTTTGGCCATACAGAAGTCTCTGACAGACTCCATGTCCTCTTCACTGGGGCTTTTTTGTTGACTTTGTGCCTCTTTCAGGGCCTCTGCCAACCGGCCGGTCTCTGCCTGGCATCTCTCCAGTGTCTGCCTCACCTCAAACTCTTGTTTTTGGAGAGAAGCAATGACGGCGACGTGGAAATGATGGTATTGGCCGGCCTTTCCCATCTCACCTGCGAGGAACGATGTCTCCTGCTGCCGCTGGACACGTTCGGAGTTCAGCTCCTGCTCCGCTTTCTGCAAAGCATCCGTGAGATTTTTGATGTTCTCCTCCCGGTTGCCGATGATTCCCTCAGGGAAGTCTGTGACCAGCTTTGTGTCCTCGTCGGTGCTGGTTGTGTGTCGACTTTGAAGGGAAGCCTGGGGTTTCTCCAGGGCCTTCTTAGTCTCCTCAACTTGATGTTGGAGAGCTCCCTCCACCTTGCTCAACTCTTGTTGAAACTTCTCCACGTTGGTTTTAGCAACTGCAAGGAGCTGCCGTTCAGCACTGAGCTGCAGACTGCTGCCCTCCCTTTCAAGTAGAAGGGCCTCTTTCTCTGCCTGCATATTCTGCATCTCAGCATGCCGGTCCTTGTTGATGGAGATCTGCTTCTGCAGATCTCTCTGAGCTTTTTCCAAACAAGCCTGGGGTTTCTCCAGGGCCTTCTTAGTCTCCTCAACCTGATAATAGAGAGCTCCCTTCACCTCCCTCAACTCTTGTTGTACCTTGTTCACATTGGTTTTAGCAACTGCAAGGAGCTGCCTTTCAGCACTGAGCTGCAGACTGCTGGGCCAGCAGTCTATCACCCAGCTACAATGTTAGCCTAGCCTGGCACCCAGCTACAATGTTAGCCTAGCCTCGCACTAGCAATCAAGTTTTCAGTGATTTTAAAGGAATAGTCTTAAAATGAATTCTGGGGAGTTTAATTCAGATAGAACTGATGTGTGATGTGGTCCCTTCATCCAGAGTATGTCACAAGTTTTCTGCAGCAACTGTAGATTGCCTGCTGCGTCGTTTAGGTATATACCTTCATAAGTATATCTGTTTATAAGTATATACCAACAGTAAATGCACAGCAGAATACCCGCGTCTATAAGGCTGCAGCTTACAGGAGTGAACCATGACTGTGAGAAAGTCCTGTCATGGTTCATTATTCAGTGACTGGAGGTTATTTTCTTCACATTTGTGCTGAGAAAACATTGGTCGTGACTGTTTGTTTGGATTCACAGTTGAGTTGATTTCAAACTGATTAAAGCAGTTTTTAGCAGGTCAGAGTACCTGTTCTCATTTTGGAAATGAGTTTCAGCAGTTTACTCGTCTCTCTTCTCTCTGGCCACCGAATAGAGCCTCAACCATCCATAAATCCATCGTCTACTACTTCATCCTGTATTCAGGGTCACAGGGGGGCTGGAGCCAATTCCAGCTGACATTGGGCGAAGGCAGGGTTCACCCTGGACAGGTCGCCAGTCAATCGCAGGGCCGACTAGAGCCTCAACTAACCTTTGAAAAGGCTCAAAGTCTTGTTAATTTTCATCTTTGTGCAGTGCACCACAGACTTTACAGCATCAGCTACTATAACCCATGAAGGTGATTATGTTGATGCTGGTTTAATCATTTAACTGTTTGTACTTCACTCATGCAATTTTGTTTATATAATTTGCTTTAATTTCTGTACTTTATAGACAGAAATATAAATATCTGGCAAGTAGTTCAGAACTGTCTGTGGTTCTGCTACATACTGTAGGTGTCTTCAGCACCATATTTTGCCATGGTGACTCACAAGGTGAAATAATACAAAAAATGATGTCATAACATACAGTCAAGTATGGGCTACAAGTCAGGACATTGTGTCATTGTGGACGTGAGATACTTAATCACAGGAGTACTTTTCTATTTCAGTGCTAAAAGGACATTATAGGAAATGATTCACAAATCTGGAGTTCATTTATTAAGTGATTTTACAGGGAGCTTATCATACTTTACGTTCTGTCGCCTAATTAATAACGCCACTAACATTTTGAAATATTACTACGATATTTCTGTCATCAGTGTTGTATTTGTGCATTGTGATGAGGAAGAAATCAACACGCTCATAATGCATCACAGTTATGAGTGTGGCTCTACCATTCTCTGTTTTTCTTTAACTGCCTGTAAACCACAATCTAAAAAGAAGTACATTTTTCTTCATTTTTTTGTTTATTTATCATTTCTTAACATCTGTTCTCTTGTGGCTTCTCACAGTGAGTTGATGATATGTTTCTTTCATCAGTATAATACTATTGGAACAGTCTGTTTGTCACATCCCTTCCAGTGTTCCCCATGGGACCTTTTTCAGAATAAATATGTACAGTAGTCAATGGTGAGAGACAAATTATTTATTATTGTTTCTAGCATCAGAAGGTGCTGGACTTGTAGTAGAACCTTCCTAAACTTTCCCCTCATTGCAGTAAATGGCATCCTGTTACTTCTGAGTGTGAATCCATCCGTGTGAATTTGTTGTCTCATCAGACCTGAATGGGCGTGGTTCATTTCTTTGTCATTGTCCGGTGCATGCTACTTTTACGAGCATTGACAGTGTTTGTTCGGTTAGCTTGTAGCAGGTGTCATCTAACTACAATCCCTGAGAGAAAAGACAGTGAAACTTCAGGAAACAGCCTGTTTTGATAGCCATTTACTGTATTTAGTGTAACAGGTCAGTAATACTCTGATTACTCCAGTCACGCTGACTGCTCTGTGTTCTGTACAGAACATTCCAACGTTGAGATACGGTTCACCGGTGACGATGTCCCAGAACCAGGTTCCTCTGCTCCCGGGGGAGACCATACAGACAACTGGTAAGTTCACCTCACATTGTTTTCTATTGTTTTTTTTCCATATACATCATGTTTATTATGTAGTATGCGATATATATATATTTTTTTTTAAATGTTGCAGTCAATGAACTTCTTACTTGCCTGCCCATAAATTGATACCTTTTGTTTCTCTGTGTGTGCTGACGTGCAGTCAAGGATGTGATGTATATCTGTCCATTCAGTGGGCTGGTCAATGGGACCCTGACCATAACAGACTACAAGCTCTACTACATCAGCCTGGAAAGGGTACTTCAGAACTCATTTATTATTTAATAATACCTTTAATTCACAATCCCAGGACGTGTGTGTGTGTGTGTGTGTGTGTGTGTGTGTGTGTGTGTGTGTTTTGCAGCTGTGTGTTAATGTCTGTCTGTGCACTTCCAGGACTCCCCATTCATTCTTGATGTGAACCTGGGAGTCATCAGCAGACTGGAGACCATCAGTGTTCCCAACCAGGGCGAGAACACCAAAGGACTGGAGCTGGTCTGCAAGGTACCAGAGAACCAACCATTCGTGTCAGCAATACGTGTGATGAGTCTGCAGTGACACCGATGATTGATGTTCTGATGTCGTCCCTGCATCAGGACATGAGGAGTCCCAGGTTTGCTTATAAGACGGAGGAAAGCCATCCGGACGTGGTGGAGCTGCTGGCCAAACATGCCTTCCCCCTGTCCCACAGCCTGGTCAGTCTCATTCACATGTCTTCAGTAACATGGCGTGGCTGTGTACTGATTAGGATGCTGCAAGGCCTCCAGACTTTGGTATTCAGACTCATTGTTACATCATTGTCAACTTTTGTTGAGGAAAATAAAGTTTGACTATATCGGTTTGGTATCTGCAAGGTTTTGATGGGATTACATAGTAAACAATTGATTAATTATTTGAAGTAAATAAACAAACTGTTTTTAAAGGTGCTATATAAATAAAGTTATTATTATTGAATAGGAGTGGCTGTGTCCACCGTCTCCAGGATGTTTTTCCAATTTTTATAATCCTTCTCAAAGTCCTACCAGCAGTGTAAATATGAAATCTTCATATAAAGTGAACTCCAGGTTGTGTATCTGATAGTGACTGACTGCTAACATTTATCCTGTGACTCTCTGGCAGCCGCTGTTTGCCTTCCTGTACAAGGAGCAGTTTCCTGTGGACGGCTGGAAGGTGTACGACCCAATGGCAGAGTATCGTCGTCAGGTAACTGCACATTCTTCTGTTTAGAAGTGTGGTTGTATGACTTTTCTAAAAATGTATGTAAATTGGCCCCAAAACCAACGTGTCGTTTCTTATCCTGAATTGTCGTTTTATGGCTAAAGTAGTGCATGTTTGCTTTTCCCAACTTAGACAGCTTACCAAGATCCGATCATTCTTTTCCACTTCTTTTAATGTGAAACGTCTGTGGAGGAAGTGCTGCGTTTGATTGGCGGATGTCCATAGTCATTATATCACTCACAGAAACAGACAGGAGTACCGGCACGTGAGCAACAGCAGGGGGCAGCAGCAAAACAAATTTTAGACATCTAAAAAAATGATATATTTAGAATATTTTCTAAACTTATCTTTTCTTTTTTTGTAAACTGAAAATATTCTAAATATAATAATTTCTGAATGAAATCAGTATTTTTGTTAGAGAAGAGTAACTAAGACTCGTGAATCTGTAGCTTTGCCAATGAGAGTGGATATAAATCTATCCCACAACAAATCTCTGGTTCCGCAGGAAACACTGTATTGCAGTATTGTATGGAATCCTCCTGTAATGGTTCCTTCCATGTGTGTCATCAGGGCCTGCCTAACGAGAGCTGGACCATCAGTAAGATAAACGCTGCCTACGAGCTGTGTGACACCTACCCCTCCATCCTGGTCATCCCCACCAACATCACGGAAGAAGACATCAAACGAGTAGCTGTGTTTAGAGCCAAGCACCGCATCCCGGTGAGTCCGAGGAGAGAATGTTGCCGTGGGAGACGGCCAATGACAAACAATATTTCAGACCATGTTGGTCCATATTTTCACCGGCGAATGAATCCACATGTGATGCTCTAGTGAGGCGGCAGGGTGCTGTTCGAGACAGAAGGAACTACCATGTGGCTCATTTATGCGTTTCCTGCGTCAGTCGTCCTGGTCCTGAACTGACCCTGCTCTCTCCATCAGGTCTTGTCCTGGATTCACCCAGAGTCCCAGGCCACCATCATACGCTGTAGCCAGCCTTTGGTTGGACCCGCAGACCGCCGCTGTAAAGAGGATGAACGTTTCCTCCAAATCATCATGGACGCGAACGCCCAGTCCCACAAGCTCACCATCTTTGATGCGCGGCAGAGTAGCGTGGCCGTCACCAACAAGGTACAACGCCGACCCCGTTTCCTCTCTCCACACCTTCCTGTTCCACGTCGACTCATCTTATTCTCTTTCTCTCGCCACATGCAGGCGAAGGACGGAGGCTACGAAAGTGAGAGTGTCTACCCAAACGTGGAGCTGAACTTCCTGGAAATCCCAAACATCCACGTGATGAGGGAGTCTCTGAGGAAGATGAAGGACGTGGTTTATCCCACCATTGATGAAGCCCACTGGCACTCCGCTATAGACCAGACTCACTGGCTGGAGTACATACGGGTAACTCACACAGAAGTTTCTCTGTCCCTATAGAGAGGCTAAATCACACCCCTTCTCTCTCAGAGAGGCATCGTACTGACAACACCCCCCCATGTGTTGTCTAGCTGTTATTAGCCGGAGCAGCGAAGGTGGCTGATAAGCTGGAGTCTGGGAAGACGTCGGTGGTGGTTCACTGCAGTGACGGCTGGGACCGGACGGCTCAGCTCACCTCTCTGGCCATGCTGATGCTGGACAGTCACTACCGCACCCTCAGAGGGTTCCAGGTCAGCAGCAGCGCAGCATCAGCCTCACCCTGTAGTCTACATCTACGTCTGTGCAGCTCTGTAACGCCCTGCATGTGTGTTTGCAGGTTCTGGTGGAGAAAGAGTGGATTAGCTTTGGACACAGGTTTGCTGCTGTAAGGACCAGCGAGTGTGATGACATCACCATGTCTTAAACCAACTCATTTATCATCATCATCATCACTTATATGCTTCTTTTACTAATGTCAAAGCATTTACAAACAACACAGCATAAAAACCACTGTAAGAAGCATAACAAGGGGATTAATAATGAGGATAAAACAGTTGTGGGTGCACAAAGTAAAAAAAAAAGATGCAATAAACAAAATAATACATATAATGTAATTATTCAAATTAAAGTCTGTGGATACACCTGTGAGCAAGTAGGAGCTTATCAATAGGTTTATAGTGTGATGAGGGGAGATGCAAGAAGTACATTAAGGGTCTCTTAATTGTCACCTTAATTCACATCCCTGGTGATAAATAGGCAGAACGCAGAAATTATTTTATACTCCCCAAAACAAATGGTTGTGACACATCCCAGAACCCTTCAGGTGTAATTTTGCTAGCTCAACCCTATTTTCCCATGTTTTTGTGTCTAACTGACCCCAAATGGGGACAATAACTTTTGAAGTAGGTCTGGTATTAACCCCAAAAAACCCAACAGAGGAATAAAACCTGGATCCCGTCTGTTCGTCCTGTGTGTTGCTCAATAAGACATCGTCTGAAATCGAGAGGTCTCTCATTATAAGCGGGAGTTAGACAGTTTGTCATGTTGGAGAAATGAAATCATACATTTTATGTTTTCTATCAGACTTTCAGTGTCGTTGCTGAATCTTTTAATGATTTCCACTATGTGGATGTAAAGCGATCTTTCAGAACGAGACTTGAGCGAGGCACACGGTAACAAACAGACAGGATCGAGTTAAAGGTAAATAAAAGGGTTTTATCTCCCTGCAGCTTCCTCTAATGTTATCACACCCGTATGACAACAATCTGAGCCTTTCAGTGGCAGAAACCAGCACTTTCAGTGGTCGGACATTGACGGTGAGGAGTCTAGCGGTCGATCACACTTGACCTGTTTCAGGAATTGTTGTCCCCTTTAGACACAATAACATGGGGACAAAGGGTCCAGGTTTAAAGATGCCTTTAATTAGAACAACAGTGAGAAATCCAAATGTTTTGATTGAACCTAAAGCAAAACAGGACACAGCGAGAAGACAGTTGAAAGCCTTTTATTAACACTTTCCCTACCTATCTATTGTTTTGACGTCACTCCATGTTGTTTAAATGTTTCCACACATCATTCCACATCTGCTTCGTTTTTCAGCGCGTTGGCCACGGCGACGACAACCACGCTAACTCGGAGCGCTCGCCGCTCTTCGTCCAGTTCATCGACTGCGTTTGGCAGATGACTCGACAGGTCGGCCTCCGTCCTTCTGACTTCCATCGCTCCATGTCGTATCATTTCAAGGCCGCTCATGATCCCTTCTACTCCTCTGACTGCAGTTCCCATCGGCCTTTGAGTTCAACGAGCTGTTCCTGATCACCGTGCTGGACCACCTCTACAGCTGTCTGTTCGGTACATTCCTTTTTAACGGCGAGCAGGAGAGGGCAGCAAAGGTACGTGCCGTTTATCTTCCTCCCCAGCGGTAATGTGTCTGTCAGAGCCGAGTCACATTCATGTCTTCCTGTGTCCTGTAGGAGGTGCAGACCAACACCGTGTCCCTGTGGTCCTACGTTAACAGGTAAGACACTTAGCAGCCTGATAAGAGTGAGAGCGACAGGAGTGATTCTCTGACTGTTCAATGTCTTCCCCTACCAGCCAGCCCGAGGACTTCAGCAACCCCTTCTATGTGGACTATGAGCACCACGTCCTGTACCCGCTGGTGTCCTCCAGACACCTGGAGCTGTGGACGGCCTACTACGCCCGCTGGAACCCACGCATGAGACCACAGGTACGCCGTTGGCCAGGGAGGGAGGGGAGGAGTTTAACCTTTTATCACCAAAAACTCCTCCTCCATTGTGATGCGACTGGGATGCGATAGTGATGGGATGTGTGTGTTCCAGGTGCCGGTGCACCAGACGCTGAAGGAGCTGCTGATCTTGAGAGCGGAGCTCCAGAGGAGGGTGGAGGAGCTGCAGAGAGAGGCCACCTCCCACTCCCTGTCCTCCTCCTCTGAACACTCCCCCTCACACACAGGAACTCCCCTGCACTCATCCGTCTGACACCCACACACACACACACAGTTGGACGCATGTTTTAGCCCAGTTACTACAAATACTGGTGTTTACAATGTGAAGGAGGCTTCATAAGAAGATTCTTAATTTTATAAAATAACATTCCTAAATGCATTTTTAGCGAAGTCCAATGATCTCCAGATGTTTGTAAAGTGTTGAAAACATATGAGTCCCTATGGGGACATGAAGAAGAAAAAAAACAGACGGGGGGAGGGTGAAGGAAAAGTTTTACATTCCCCACAAAACTTTTCCCAGTGAATTGATGTTGCAACACCCGCCAGCTGAAGTCCGTCTACTGAGAATCTCCTCTCGGCCAAGTTCTCCTAGTGCCGAAGGGTGAGGCTGAAGGCTTAATGCCACGATTATCCAATGATGACCAAATTATTATCAAAATATGCCTAAAAATCTTTAAAATGGCACTAAAACATGGAATGACACATCTATTTATTGCATCACAGAGAGATCACTTCTTTTTTAGTGAACATCCATTTTAGTGAAAAACGAATAAGAAGGAATGAGTTATCTTTTTATTTAAAAAAAACAAAGCCTGACAAAGCCTGCACTTATTATTTATATTATCTTGAAACCTTCTCCCAGCACAGAAAGGCCAGCTGTGTGGGTGCGTTTGCTTTCATATGAAGATTTGCTACTATTTGTCTCAGGGCTCGGTTACTCACACGACTGCAGAAGGCTGCCAGAAACAAGCTTCAAATAATCCATACATGCTCCTTCACTCCCTTCCTTCGCCAGCAATCCTCTTCATCCACATTAGAGTCGTCATCTTGAGCGACGTCAGACTTCTCTCAAGTCATGAGCAGGAATCATTTGAAGGGGGAAAAAACGTGAAAATAATATATTTTTGGTGCTTCCCACCTGCAAACGCTGGCATTGTGTTGGATGACCTCAGCTCCCTCACTGCTGGGCGGCTGCTCTTCTCTCTCCACCACCTGGACACACTGCCTTACTCTACATGTTTCCTTTATGTCTTTAAAACATAATGTTTACTTTCTTTATGTTGCCTTTCCATGTGCCAACCATGTCACTGGTCCCACATCCTCCCAACCACTTTGTCCTTTACTGTAAACCACTTGTGTTTCTTATCCGTGTTCCTCATGAATGAACCAAACTACAGGTCTGTAGAGAAGCTAAGTCCCGCCCCCATCCGCTGTTCCACATCAGACCTTATTTCAGGAAACGTATGTACGGTAGTCAACGGTGACGGACAAATAATGGTTAGACCCAGTTTGAGTTGTGCCATGAATTACACAGAAGATGTTTGTCCGTTTAAATGATAAATCTGCGCGTAAAGAAAGTCACGTTGTTTTAATTTTCTTCTTTTTTTCCCTCCTAAATAAGGGGGACACGCGAAGGGGCGGGACTTAGCATCCATGTATAGCGCAGACTTGTTAAGAGTTAAGCACCCATCAGGTTTAATTCTCACTGTCGTCTATTTTTAGTGTAACAACATCCCTTTTCTTTAAATGCAATGTAACCTGTTAACACACTGTCTACCTGCGGAATGCAATTGTGCAAATCATTTTCTTTTATGTAAGTAAAATGTCTAATTATGAGAAGTTAAACCTCCCAAACGAGCCATAATCACTTCTGACATTCCACTTAAAAAAAATAAATAAAAAAAGGAGGAATTCAAAACATTTTCTTGTCTTTAAAATTTTTATTGTTTCATTTTAGTAACAATTACCTGTAAGATATTGCCAGAGGCATAGTGGAATAAGAGAGAAAGCAGAGTTCACGATTACACTTCAAGCAATGAAGACTGTCCAACATTCAGTTGTCATCAACACTCAAGATAGTGTGTATGAAGAGAAAAGCATGCATCAAAGTGTGTCTGTGTATGAGCACAATACTGGAGGTGTGTATGTGTTGTATGTGACAGGAAGCCCTGCAAAGCCAACAGCCTCAAACCCTCAAGCCTCAAACTCACTGAATCAACCGCTTCGCTGGCCTCATTGGGTTTATCTGCCTGTTCATCACAGGATTCTGGCTTTGCATGGCACAGTGAGGCACGAGTGTACTGCAGAGGGAGGACCGTCGCCGTGGCAGCACGTGGTCATGTGATCTCGCTCCTATAATACCATACTGACAATTTACAAAGCGAGCTAACAATAAAATCCGAACTTGGGAAGCAGGCTTGCACTGATGAAATGTATGTTGCTACGGTAACCGACAGTAAGATCAAGCCCAGACTTGCTGCATTCATGTGGCGTCAAAACAATCGGAACACTTTGTTCCCCAAATCCAAAAAATGACTGAGAAAAATTCATCTCAAGTGGAATAACAACTTGAAATGTCTTTTTATGAATCAATCTGTTTGCTTTTTTGATATTGGTTGTAACCACGTAGAATTTATTATCAGTCACACCAAAGCTGGTAGAATGACTTCCCAACTCCATCCAAGCAGCACATCAATGCACCTTTGAAGGAGCACTTTAATCATGGATTTTATTGCTGTAAAGTTGCATCATGGGAAATTTTTTTTTTTTTTTGGGCTTGATCCATACTAAGGGCTAAATCTAAGTCAGGTTGCACTTGCAATTTGTTAGTTTGAATTTCTTCACATTGTTAAATCTCACTGTCTTTATGACGGCCTCGATTATTTTTAGCACGCTTTGTAAAACTCCTTGCCAGTCCGCCGCCATCCGAACACCTGACTCTGAACCACTGTATGTCCTGTACAGTCTGGTGAAAAGCTCCAAACAGCAGTATGGTCACACCAAATCAACATCCACAGTGTCAATAATAGCTGAGTCATCGTGTAACCGTTATACATGATTCAGAAGATCTCAGCGGATCTCATCACTCCATCAACCAAACCATCAAATGTTCAAATCAAATCCTTTTCCATCAACATGATTTCAAAACCTTTTTTTTCCATTCAATCCCAAAGCCAATCTCAATCAACGCTATGTCTTTGGTCAATTTGCATTTTTGCTACAGGCCAAGGTTTTTTTTTTTTTGCTGTATCACATTAAGACATTCAATACATTCAGTAAACAGAAAGGTTTGTTATTTTGCTTTTTTTGGAGTTCAGTTGTCTGCAGCCCGAGCTTGATGTAACACCCGCCGCCACCTTCCGGTTGTCTGGGTGCTGTGACCAACCAAAGGAGCTGGAGGCCTCGGGTGCTGCTCTTGCTCGGGTGCAGCTACGGGGGTGTTGGGTGAATACTGTGGCGCGTCCCTGTGGGACTGTGCAGCGCGTAAGGCAAAGAGAGAAGCACCATTTGAATGACAAGGCGTCCATGCATCACTCTCGGGGGGGTGAACCTACCAGCTACACCGTTTGTTCGCCCGCTTTTAAGCAGCGTCTTTAAGAGAAGGCGCGGCCCAAAGGGATTGTGGGTGGAAGCGGCTGCTTCTCCAAGGCAACGTGGAGGAGACTGGGGCGTGGTATAAACATAGGACTGTGCTGCATCCTGTCAGATATGTGACACACCACCACCAGCAGCGCTCATACAACACATACTGCCTCCACAAAAATCCTTCACGCATTCACCTCCGTGTCGATACAGACCATCCGGTCAGACACTACTCAGGTCTTTGCTTCCGCCACGTTCACTTCATGTGACGGCTTCTAGATCTGCAAAAACACATCAGCTGGCTGGTTGGCAGTGTGTGTTTGAAGGTGAATTAATAAGCTCGGGGGTAACAAAGACCCAGGAACCATGCGCATTTCTAGAGGCATATGTTGGTCCAACAGAAACCCTATAGAAACTGGTGAACCATGCAGGGGGCCAGAGTTAAAAGTGTGACTGGGAACGTTTGGAAATAACAAAGATCCCGTCAGCCAGTCGTCTATCACCTCCCATCACCCATGACGTGAACGCAGCGTTATTCGTTATTGTCGCATTTCCACTACGTGGTACGGCTCGGCTCGATGGCTCGCTCTTTTTTTGTTGTTGTGGATAGTATGTGGTAGTTCCAGGGTAGTCCGCCAGCTCCCCTTCATCCAGACAGCGTACTCTACCTCTAGAGACATGTTTACTCCTGTGGAGATTCTGTATCATAGCAACTAAAGCTCTCAGCTGGAAAAAAAAACCCCAGCTGTGCCTCTCAAACGCTCCCAACTTTAGAATTAAAATTGCATTTTTAAATGCATGAGCAAATTTATGTTTAAAGATGCCCTAGGTTTCTCTCAAAAGTCTCAAAAAGGTTGTGACCCCTGTGGTAGTAAGACAATGCAGACTTCTGATTGGTAGTAAGAGGAGCGACACAGGGAAAAAAGTACAAAGCTGACCACTATTTTACTTTATTCAATCGACTCAGATTGAAAATAAGTCTGGAACCAAAAATGAGCCGAGCCACGTGGTGGACAATGAGACAATGTGTTACAACATGGGATCATTCGAGTCCACATCGATGATCCATCACCAGAGATTCTGAGTAGCATTATAAAACGACAGACAGACTAAATATCAGACAGTATAGAAAAAACGCTGAATGATTCCGGACCTCGCTCATGACACCGTACGACCTCTTTAGGCAAACAACAAAGCGTTGGCAGTACAGAACAAGGAAGCGGAACTATCTACAAAAACGTTAAGCTACGTTATTAGGAAAGTCGGGTACAAAGTGTAAAAAGAGCAGGCGGAGAGTGTAAACACACACACACACACACACACACACACTGAAGAGTATAATACGGAGCATAAATACGCTCACTTACACACTGCTAATAGTACAAACACAGAACCGCTCACAGTAATATGTACAACCATCACAACGTTGCATAAGCACTCATTATGACGCTAAAGCTAACTACTGCTGCTAACTTCATCTACACGGCTAAAAGACTTCTTGTTTTTTAAGGAACACCTCGGTGCCAACCGATTCAAACTCCTCTGTGACGTCACACATCGGTCACAAATACCTCACTTCTCCACCAATAATCTCGCTCCATCGTGGCCATTTTAAAGTCCACCCAGACAGTTGGTGCTGAGCGTAGAAATCAAATAGGAGTCGAACAAACACGGAACTGTTTTTCAGCGGTCGTTTGACTACAACATAAGAAAATGGCGATTTCTGTTAGTTGTTAGCTGGCTAGCTCCAGTTAGCTAGCTAGCTCGTCCTTCCCCAGAGCAGCGTGAAGGAGGTCTGGACTGTTTGTAACTAGTGAACATTAAAGAATGTAAGAATTAGCTAGCTAGCTAACTAGCCAGCTGTCCGCTTCCCAGCTAGCTAATTCCACTAATTCCAACATGTTGCAATTGTTACAGAAAATTACCCCGAAAAAAAGTTCTCATCAAGTCACAATAGCAATGTGCTTTCCTACAGTGTGATAAGGGTGAAGCTGAAGCGTTAAGTTGTTCAATTTTACTCCTTTAGTCCGTCTCTCTACGCTTGTAGACGTTACTACACCACTGCTAGTCGTTTGCTTGCCGTAAGTCGGTTTGCTTTATGCGGAAGTGGCCCGCTACACAGTCGCAATGGCAACTGTTCACATAAAAATGGCCGCCGCTCTGACCATCCTGCTACATTGACTTTAATTAAAATGTCTGTTCTACTGCTTTTTTATCTCTATGGTGGTTACACACCAAGAAACGTAGCAGCGCGCCAACATAACTAGCTTATTGTTTGGCCTGGAGGATACACAGGATACCTTTAACGTGTTGTTATTGGTTCATGCTGTCAAAACAGCTACACCATCAAAACTCTCTTTAGCTTGTGCGTTGACGTAATGCTACTTTTATACACCTTCGCTGTCATTTAAAATGGCCACCATGGGACAAGCTGGCACCTCACTGCTAACACAATAAAACATAGTACAAACAATATTAGCTTTTGAATGTCATTTTTAACAACAAAAAAGTCACATTTCACAAATTTTCTGCCTGTCCAAGAACCTCGTCACAGTCTGCTTTTCCCAGAAACAAAGTGCTGATGTTTTCTCCTTTTCAAATAGCTTCCCCTTTTTGAGACGAACAGAGACAGAGAAGTAGGGGCTGTGCATTTTTTAGCTCTAACTGCGGAGGAACTGATTTAGCTAGCATCCTTTTTATGCTACAAGTTTGGTGATTCGTTAAATTTTCCTCAACGTTTCTTTTCAACTAAATTTGCGTTGATAATTTTCATCACAATTATTTCACCATCACCACTTTGGAAAACCAAGCCAGACTCCCTTCATTAGGCATTGTCGTTGAAGGCTAGTTTTAAAAAAAAAACATAAGAAAAAACATAATCTATTTACACTATAAAAAGTCACAGGTTGTAAGTAGACAAGACGCCTTATTTTTTCCCCACTGCAAAAAGATCCAAATCTGAATAAGGCAACTTTGTACATCAAGAACGACAACATGAGGAGGGTGTACATGGAGTGGCACGTAGCGTCTAATGATGTAACTGTCACATGACGTAAACAGTTGCTACCTGCAGTAAGTCCAGCTCTATGAGGTACGTCCCACAACGGACTTTATTAGCTAATAGGAGAGTCCATTTAACGGCAATACATGTACCAAGTGGGTCAAAATGGAATGAAACCTCTTGGGAAACTTTAATTAATAATGATTAGTAATTGTATTCTCATCATAATTATTTATTATAACATAATTCTGATCATTTGATTGGATATGTTTGTGTGTGCCAGCAGGATTACGGAAAAAATACTGCTGCAATTTTCATGAAATTTGGTGGAAAGGTGTACCATTGGCTAAGGAAGAACCCATTCAATTTGGGAGCAGATCCGAATCACAGGGCGGATAAACGCATGATTTCATTTCACTTGCGCCCTCGTAGTTACATTATGTAACTTGAGTTCTATGAGTCCAAGCTTTGCCCTTAATTAAACAAGTCTCCTCGCCTATGAAGTACCCAACTACTGTGATAATGGTTGGCTACCTTATCTGTCCATTTTATCACAACAGTCTACAAGCCAATTATGAATTACATTAATAGAAATCTAATATTGTTAAAGGTTCTTCGGTCACCCTTCGCTAAGAGCAAAAGAGCAAAGACACACCTCCAAGTCATGGCTCCTGTGCAGTGTTGTTCCAGTTTAGATTTGATTTCCATCACTGCACTTCAACAAAAGTTACACCTATGACTGGCGACAAATAATCAAGTTATATACTAAAAAGGGTTAAATTCCATTCAAAGTCAGGAGATGAGATATTGCTGATTGCTGAACATGACTTTCATTCATTTAAAAAAAAAAAAAGGAAACTCTGTGCAGGTCTCACAGCGCTCCCTGGTTCACTCGAACGTCAGCTTTAATCATGCTGCAAGTCCTAAAATTCAATCAATCACTCAACTAATCCGCCTGAAATCCAGGTCACTAAACAGCGACTGACTCCCTGTGAGCTCAAAGAAGCTCGACACCCATAGGTGTTACGAGAATTTTCTTTTTGTAATTTCTTTTCTAGTATTCCAACATCACTGTGTGCTCCGCAAAATGCTACAACTAAATCTCCGGCTCACGGCGGAGAAATCAAAGAGGACATGCTGAAGGCTGAATGACTGTAAACCGACGTTAGTTAGTGGTGTTCAAATCGTAAACAATAAATAACTATATACACGTACATTTGGCAAGGATCGACACGCTTTCGGCCATGTTTACAGCAAAAAAAAAAGTGTTCACATTCAGCGTAGAAGGACTACAAATCCCAACGTTTACAGCACAGTGCTGCAGGATCAACTAGGACATGCTACTCAATAGACAGTCTATCCTGTAGCATGTCTGTGTGAGTGTGCAGGGGGGGTTAGGTGGGTAGTGTGTGTTTGTGTGTGTGTGTGTGTGTGTTCATGTATGTGTGTGTGTGTGTGTGTGAGGTTGGTGAGTGTGTTACACAGCGTTCTCTTCAGTGGGAGGTTCAGCATTCGGTGGCTCCAGGAGAGTCTGTTGGACTGCAGGGGCAGAATAAAAGCAGGTTAGTGGTTTAAACACAGATCATCTTTATCTGCTCACGACAACAATACAATGCATCTTCACATAGAATGCAGTGGGTGTAATGTCAATGTGTTTTTAATGTCTTTTTGGTTTCTTCTTATTATTATACTTATTATTATTATTATTAAAAAGAGAAAAAACAGTTTTGTAAATAGATAAACTTAGAGAATGATTAAGTGCCAGTGCTGTAACTATAGTATTTGTTTTTTAAATAATGTTTTTAGATTTTCTTTTATATAGTTGTTTTTACTATTATTATTACTATTATTATTATTATTATTATTATGTGATATATGTTGGTCTGTCATGTTCTATCTATCTATCTATCTATCTATCTATCTATCTATCTATCTATCTATCTATCTATCTATCCAACCATCCATCCATCCAGAAAGTGCCTGTGTTATACCTTAGAGAACGATGAAATGCCGGCAGAAAGCTTTGCTGTATTTTCCAGAGAAGAATTAAATATTGTTTTCTATTTGGTGTCCTACAGTAACAGATGAGAGTGTAACAGTGTTGAGTAGATGTGAGTGGAGACGTGTTTACCTTGTGGTTCTGTCGCCACCACGGCCTCGGGGTTCTCAGCCTTCACCATGTCAGTATTCAGGCTCTCTGTCACAACAACACATTAAGTGAGGATAGACAAATACAAATTCTGTGTCACTATGGTTACTAACTGCGCTGTTACTTCTCGTACTACAATGATAAGTGTGAGTTACCGGGGTTGGTTGCACCAGCTATTCATACTTTATACTAGAATCATGCATAAATGCATGATTCTAGTATTGCCATTCTGAGCAGCAGTGACACACCGGTGAGCTCAGCGTCCTGAGGGACTGACTCACGTTGTATACCGAAGCACAGCTTCTTCTTCTGGTAGGAGATGTAGCTGGTGACTGCGCCCACCAGCGCCATGGCAACCGCACTAACGATCCCCGCGATGGTGCCCACCTCTGCTGTGGTCTCTGCAAACACACACACATAGTATGGAATAGATACTAAGCAGCCGGATAGACATGCACGTATGAAGAAACACTAGAGGAGAAAACCCACCATTGTTGTCGTCATACTGGTTTATTTGATCGTCACCACTTTGACGTCCACCTGTTAGAACAGAACAGCAGCGAGGTTAAAGAGAACCTATTATGCTTTTCCACTGTTTCCCTTTCCTTTGTTATACACAGGGTCGCCCATTGTTGGAATAATTTGCAAATGTCTTTTATATCGCACAACAAATGTTATGCATGAATTCATTTCACCTGGGTTATTGGGACACATAATGTCATCATTGCACCTTGAAAAGTGATTACTGACGCATTTAAATAGAAATACACAGAGGATTGTGTCTGGAAACAAAATGTATGGCCAACAATGTAGTTATATAGTTTTTTTGAGCATGTAAAAGCTCTCCAGAGTGTCTCCAGAGTTGCTGCAAATGGAGTTACTCTTCTCCACAGAAACGCAGAGCACATTGGGCTTTTTGGGAGGGAGGGGCAGGAGGTCAAACAAGCATTTCTGAAAGAGGCTGAGAAGAGGCACAGCAGCAGAGCCCGGATGGGAAAAATAATTGTTTTTTCAGCAAGAAAGTATGAAAACATGTTACATACAAGTATGCACCAGAAACAAGGAGCAGAATAGGTCCAGGTTCAGGTCCAGGTCATTACCTTTGCCTTTGTCAGGTTTGTAGGTATCGTCTTTACCAACATCGAACAGATCGCCGTCAGAAAATCCCCCTGAAAGAGGAGACGGACATAATCAGCCGACTGGAGGATGGAGGACGGGATGAGGAAGCTGCTTACAGGTACAGGAAACCATCCAGAGCTTTACTTGTCGTTCACACGGTCTTTAAAGTGCCTCATGTTGCAAAAATTGCAAACAAATCAATCCATTTTTTTCTGGCACGTACAAAATGACTGATATGCAGATATCAGTCAATTTATAACATATGCATATATAGGTATATACAAGGACAAACATAAACTCAGAATGAAATAAACCATATGTCTTTTAAAGCACGTGTTGATGGACTTTTAACATAAACTTGTGAGACTCAAAGAGGACTACGCATGCAGAGACAGTGACAGTGTGGCGGCAGCAGTGGGAGGGAAGATGAGCAACGGATGGAAACAATGAGCTCCCTCTCTCCTCATGGAACAATGATATTTACTTCTTGTGTAGCACTCCATAACAGAGGACTTATTCTAGCAGACTGTGGGGACGATTGTCCCGACGGCAATTGTCTGAAGTTCAAATTCCTTTTTTAATGAGCCGTACGTTTCTTCATGGTTTTAGATGTTTTACAGGAATATCAGAATGACTGAGGAGAATCAAACATCTACTGCTTCTGTCCTTTTGTTTTTCACGTACTGCAAAACAAATTCAGATTCTGTCAGAATTTCCCCGATGATGTCTGGACACTAAATAAGTGTTCTGTGTTAAGAAGCACGTATGTGGGAGAGTTGGAGAACTTTGATGGAGACACATGTGACACGGCCCAAAGGGAAGTCCAAGGTTGTGTCCGAAGTCACTCACTTATTCACTTCACCCCACTCACGATCCAGGGAGTTCTATATAGAGGACTACATAGAGGATTATGTGGAGGACTATATAGAGGACTATATACACTATGTAGAGGACTGTGTAGTGGATTATATAGAGGACTATGTATTCATAATAAATACAGACATCATCATTTATAATAAACTATTATAAGATACTTTGTTTAGTTGCCTCTTATGTAAATGCTTTGACTAAATGAAAGTTCCCCTGGTAACCAGTAAGCGTTTAGATATGTCTAGGGCTTTTATTGTGAAAGGTGAGAAAGGAAGGAGTGGTATTAGCTGTTGGCAATGAGAGTTTTTTCATAAATTAATAAATAAATCAAAGTATTTTGTGATGTGAGTAGTGAGTGATTTGGGACACAGCCACAGTGTAGATGAGTGGACGGGTTCAGCAGCAGTATATTTATTTAAGGGCGAGGGTTTTTATAATCTGGTACCAAATAAATGAACTTAAAACGCCCAGCCTTAAATATACTGCAGGTCAGTTATAAACCACAGA
Source organism: Chelidonichthys spinosus (assembly GCA_029853015.1). Taxonomy (NCBI): domain Eukaryota; kingdom Metazoa; phylum Chordata; class Actinopteri; order Perciformes; family Triglidae; genus Chelidonichthys; species Chelidonichthys spinosus. The sequence continues at coordinate 5,452,510 of CM056843.1, read as the reverse complement.
TAAGGACCATCTGTTAAAGCCACTATGTGTAGAACTTGTATGTGATTAGAGCCGTTAACACTAATCAGCCTACATCGCTGTCTATGACGGATTCTGAGATTCATATTCTACACAGAGTGGCTTTAAATCCACTTGAGATCTCTTTTGAAATGCAGACTAACAGCTACAGACATGACTCCTACGGGAGACACTCCCACCCACCTCCCTGCCCCTTGTTCTTATCCTTGCCACCAATGTCATTATTGGAGTCCAAGGCATCAGCCAGGTCAAAGTCATCAGCAGCTGCAGAGGTCAAAAGGTCGGTGGTCAATGTTTTCGCAAAATAAAGGCAAAAGCAGGAGTGTAAAAGAACATAATAACAACACGTCAGCTCAGAAGGTAATGAGGACTGGAATTAAAAGACCTTATTAGACAGAGCCCCTATTGTGAAGCCAAAGCATCTTGTTCGCCCCCTGGTGGCTGGCTCATAAACAGCTCATAAACCCCACCCCTCCATGTTAGCAAATGGGCCAAAGTAAAAGTAGGCTTCAAGTACATTTTCCAAAACACGGTTTCTGTCATTTTAGTGAGTTCTCATCACCCCGCTGTATGTTCAAGTTTGGCTGATTGTTTATTTATTATAATAATAATAATAATAATTCAAGTCTATTTACCGACAACATCTGCGTAAATGTGAGGTTGATGCCCAATAAAAAGGCACTGAAATATATATTTATCCATATTTTGCAACTAACAGGTGCAGGTCAGTGGTTTTCAATACCCACCCATTTAATAACCACCAACTTTATGCATTACAGCAACTTATTTGTCAGGATTGAGCTCCGTGGCTGGAGGCTGCTCTGGTCAGTGTTTCCCCTACCATTGTATAGGCCTGGCGGGCCGCCAGGCCAAGGAGACCTGCCGCCAGGCCAAAAAAAAAATCAATACGCCAAAAATAAGCCACCTATCAATTCATTCATAAATCAACAATCATTTACATTAGGAGCGCCTCCGCGCAGCACAGTAGACTTGCTCCGCAAGACGCGCGGCCGCAACAATCCTCGCCGCGCGCTCCCGCTACGTTCTTCTTCGCGTACTTTATGCGCTTGATGTTGTTCTGATGCCGCTCTGCCTCGTCAAACCACCACGATGCCGCTTTCTACTTTGAAAACACGGAAAGTTGACACTGTATTTTGATATGCTGTTGCACTCTTCAGACTCGTGGTGTGAGCGGAACCGGACCGGTACCGGAACCGGACCGGTACCGGAACCGGACCGGTGCATTTATAAGAAAAATGACGCGCTGTGTCTCCGTCCAAAATCTGCTTTCCTCGCGCTGCCTGCTCGCACAGATCCGCTCGTGCGCACATTCGCTGATGCAGGTCGAGTATTGTCGAGAAATATATGCAGAGACGGCGCTCCTTAAAAACAACATCAAGCCATAGGCAGCCTAATAAAATAAGGATTGTTTTTTGATAAGCTGTGGAACTCTGAGTTAACCTATTTCTACCTGAATTTCTATGAACTATTAGGCTGTTGAGTAAACCTATAACTTATATTTTACTTGATAAAATAAGACAATATATGCACTCATATGTCGTTATAATGTTTTATAACGTATAAAAGTATCTGTAGCTATTAATGTGATGCTCCTCATTTTCCAGCCATATTTTTCCGGCCCCTAATTTTGGATCATTTCCATCAACCGGCACCTTAATAAGTCACTCTCTCCTTTAATCCTTGAAAACCTTGAATACACTCCGGTTGAACAAAAATGTTGAATGCAAATATAATAATTGCAGAATTGCAGACTGCTTGCTGTGCCACCTGACTTAATCCAACTGCACCAATACACCATCCCACGCGTCTTGTCTGTTTAGGGTTTTTTCGGTGGGTACCACCGGGCCTGAAAAAAATTCTAGGGGAAACACTGCTGGTGGTCTCTGTGATTGAGGTGCTGGCTATGAACCTATATGGGGGTCCTCTTACCTGGCTTGGGTTTGGGCTTGGCCGGGGCCTTGGTACCTGCGGGCACTTTGGGCACAACCTTGGGTGGGGCTTTGGTGGTCGTGGTGGTGGTGCCTCCGAGATCAAGTGAATCCTCCAGATTGAACTCTGCACAGGACATAGAAAGCACAAATTAACTGACGGGTTCGGTGTGAAGCAGCATTATAGTTGTATATAAAATGGATGGCAGTGAAAATAGTGCCAGAAATTAAAATCTAATATGTAAAATACTTTGTGGATAATATATTACATCATATTATACAATGATGGTAGAATTAAATGATCACTATGAGTAGCTGCTGGAGGTTCTTACCTCCTCCTGTTCCTCCAGATGGAACGGCCGGCTTTGTTGACTTTGTTGACTTCGGTGACGGGGTCGCTGTTGAGAGAGAGCAATAATATATACATGGTATATAGTCATAAAAATAATAAAATAATAAGTGGATATTGTATTGTACGTTTGAGTTCATTGCTGAAAAATCCTAATCGTATGTTTTTGCTGCACATTTTTTTGATTTTAGAGTGCAGGCAGCCGTTTCCAGTCATTTCTGTATGTTATTATCTCATAATAACATATCTCATAGAGTAACGCTGATGCAAATGAATATAGATCTGATATCATCATGGACGATACAACTAAAACATTTTTATATTGTACGATAAAATACAGATTTATGAGATTCTGTTTTTTTTTTTTCTAATTACGAGACACGGATCTCATAATTATGATAAAGTTTTGCATTTGTTGGAGAAACCTAGCGTGTAAAGCTACATCAGTGACCTACACCATACAGCCCCTCAACATTAAACAGGTCAATGGTGTTCTGGTGTACTTACGGGGATTACTGTCCTCATCCAGAGCATCGGACAGGTCCAAGTCCTGAGAGAGCACTAAAGTCCAGAGGAAACAGGCATGTTACACTGAATCTGATACATAAAACCAAAATGAAATCACACATACTAATATGTAAAGTGACAACTGAAACTGGTCTGATGGGAACAGTTTTTCACACCCTGCTGGTGTCGATGTGTCACGCGGACATGAACCAGGAGCCACACGGGGCCCACGGCCAACTAATCCTCTCTATTTGTTATCGGAGATCATTTACCAGACGGGACACAAAAGCAGAGACAAACAAACAGACGCTAACCTCCCAAACAAACACATGGCGTGAGTACGTGTGTGTGCGCTTGTTTATCTATCGTTGTGAGGACCAAACTGATTACACCTTCAGTGAGGACGCTTTGTTACCAGTTATTGTCTATAATGATACAGTGATACTTCCAGATCAACTTAAGCTTGATTAATATCCATGCTATGAAATATTGTCCATTTTTTAAAAGGACACATTATTTTGGTTTGACTTTATAAATATCTTTAGTCATAATACATTTTCTTGATCGGATCCCCATATCAATAAAATATAAGCAGGTTTTTAATTAATTTGGAGAAAAAGACTGATCTCCTGAATTAGAGGGTAAACAGTAAGACGTATACATGCCGTCTGATTTATGCTGATTTATTCTTTCACTTGTCTATTTTTTGAATCTCTTCTGGTTCTGCTGTCCCAACTTATTCCCCACCGGGAATCCATTCTTATCTTATCTTATAACATCAGTCCAGCCTCTCTGTTTTGGCTTCTTATCCATGCTAGCGATGATTTCTTTTTTGGCATTTGTCCTGTGTTTAATAGTTGACAGCAGAGACAGACAGGAACCGCTGGGAGAGAGATGTAACAAAGGCACCCGGTTAAAATCGAACCAGGACCATTACTATTATTGAGCTGAACCACTTCGCCCCACTGGGACGCCTGATGTAAAGTGCTAAATGGATTCGCTCCACCAAACCATGAAAAAGGTTACCATTACACAGAGGTCTGAGAATGAAGCCTAGTTATAAAGCCTTCCCTACCATGATACTTTCTCTTGAATGAGCTATGATTGGATCTTAATGCAATCAACACTGCTCACAGTAGATCGTTCATGTGCAATATCAACATTTCACATCTCCATGAACTCATCCATCAGGCTGTGTACATTTACATTTTTGGGGTACTTTTACTTTTACCATTTACATATTATATCTTGCTTTGTTTCTTATTGATGCAGTTGTAACACCGTAAATGTCTGAGGGACTAATGAATTATCTTAGAGAGCAACTCCTCACTTAAGTGAGCATGAAGAAAGTTCACTGCTTCACTGACCTCTATGGGTGAGTAGAAAAATGTTAGAGCCCATCCCCTCTCATATAATGCACCAATTTAACAATGAATGCAGAAAATATTACAAAAATCGATTTCTTCATATTTTATAGCAAAATACAATATTTTGTCTTCTTGGAAAACAAAATATGGAGCAATTTTAAATGTTCAAGCCTCTTGGGGTGACACACAGCGGCAACCGAAAAAATTCAACGTAGTGCCAAAACTGCAGTTCTGCAAACGGCCACTTGAGGCTCCAAAAGCGAGTCCACCCCTGTTGACCTCCATGTTAAAATGCTACAGCAGGAATTAACATGTTAACCACCTGGTAACGGTTTGGTCTCAACCTGTTTATTACAACTGTGCAGGGGCTGAACTCATATACAACTCACCTATTTAAATTATATTAAAGCTTAAAATTATGCATAATTAAGGGCACGTCGTCGCCAGCGTTAGCGGCTAATTTAAATATTATAATGCGGCCAAGAAATGCCCCCACCTGGGCTCATGAAGTAATTAGCTTGTTACTAGCACATTTTAATTATGATAAGGCATCAGCAACTACACCTTGTGTTGACGGTGAATAATTCACAAGCGTTCATTGTTGATCTGTGACTTAAACTTTGGTCTCCTGCGTGAAAGTCAGATGCGCTGCCATCTACCAGCCAGAGTCCACAATCCGACATGTATCGGCATACTGGGATGTGTTCTCATCCATCCTCCAAGATGCCCCACCCACATACTGGCCAGCGCCAAGGGTACCAGCCAGATGTGACTAAACCAACACGAAAACGTTTTTAGGTCAACTCAGCAATTCCTGGCCACATGGTACCCTAGTGAAGAGCTCCACACAGTGACGTGCGCTGATTTTAAATTTGGGCAAAAGACTGCACTGCTATTGGATATGTAAATGCAATCATTACCAACACCAAATCTTTACCTAACCCTGACTAATTACTCAAATACCCCCCCCCTCCCCCAGGCTAAATTAATTCACATAATTAGCATCTCATTTGCATAATTTGCATCATAGCATTGCACGACCAAATGTTGGGTAAATCTTCTTGTTTCACACACAGTCGGTCCATATACCGTATGGAAGCTATGGGTTACCATGCAGACCTGGTCGTCTGGGCGGTGGTGATGCATGCTGGGGGATACGTGGGGGTGAGGAAAGGTGCCCCCGTAGCACAGAATGAAATCATCTGCTTTTAAATGATTAACATTGAAGTGGCTAACTTTTCATATAAGTCAGTGAGAGTGACATCATTGCCAGCAGCATGGCATGTGCAGCTGCAGTCCAGACAGACAGGATACTGTGGGTGGTGCCCCATCACTTTGATCTGTGATAAATAATATTACCTTAGTCACATATATAGAGATAGATTTCATTATAATGATCGTGTCTCCTTTAACTACCTCTATAGTGCAATCACACATTATGAAATAATGAATAATGCATGTTCCAGCTGGTTAACATCGGTAACATATGGCGCAAATGGAGCCGTAATAACTGAATCAAGCAGCGTGTAAGTATATACATATATATATAATAAAATATCATTATTCTGAATAGATATGTAATAGCTGGATGCCTCTGCTCTCGGTCCCTTTAACGTCTGCTTCCAGGCCGGTAGACCGTTACTCGGCCTTGAATCAAAGTGCGGCACAAAAGGCAGAACATAGCGGAGGTGTGCGGGACAAAGCCTTACCGTCCAGCGGCAGCAGCAGCGCCAGCAGCAGACAGAGTGACCACAGAGGGCGGTTGGCCATGGTTCCGGTTCCACACACGACGCTCGGTACAAAGTGAAAATGCAGCGGGTTCAAATAACGGGCCTGTCACCGTTCACTTGGTCTGCAGCCTGCGTTTTCAGCTCCGTCTAGAAAGCCGCATACAAGGCGTTCACTATGGCTCTCTGTGACACTCCCACACGCCGCCGCTTCCTGTCGCGCCTTTCAAAGTAAAACCCTCGGCGCAACGGTTTGCATTTGCCAAAAAATAACTAGATGATCCCAAACTATGATTTAATATGAAGTTTTAACCGTGACCTGCATCTACAGGACCCGTCCACTCAGGCTTGTTAAACACACATAAATGTGCTATATTTTTGGATTAAAGGAAATACTTTCTGCTATATTTCTTTAAATCCTCATAACATAGGTTACCCATAGTAAAAAAGAAATTAAATGATCTGACAAAACATTTTTAAAAATATCGTCTTGTCAATGCTTACTTCCTGAATGTGCGCATTCTGCCGATCTGGTGCACTTGATTGGTGTTATGGGGAAGTGGCTTTGAACGAAGTTTCCAGTTTGGTGAAGGTTCAAAGTCAAATTCTCTGTGTTTTTTTCCCCCCAAGTTACCCACCCTTTAGAGAATAGTCTGTATATAAGAGGTGGGCGTAGTCTTCATGACGTCACCCACTGGTTTGTGGGCTGCAGTTTTGAAGCCTTGAGTTTGACATTTTGGCCGTCGCCATCTTGGAATATTTGCAACCAGTGAAAGAAGTGACCATATTTGGACTGCAGCGGATCCCTGCAGCAATCCTATGGATCTGGATCCATCTGCTTTCTGAAGTGAAGCTGCTCACAAAGTTTTCTTCCTAATTCCACGTTATAATAATCTGAGTAGCTAATTGCACTGGTAGCATAGCAACGCCGTGGTAGCAAGTGAATGGAAATGGTAAATGGACCTGAAATTATAAAGCGCTTTTCTAGCTACTAGAAAGACACTTTACACTACATTCAGTCTATTTTACCCTGTACACACACACACATTCATACACTATTGGCAGAGGAGCCTGCACATCAGGATCTACATATTCACACATATTCACACACGGATGCCTTCTGGGCAATTTGGGGTTCAGTATCTTGCCCAAGGACACTTTGACATGCTGGAGGAGCCTGGATTCGAACCACCTATCTTCTGATTGGAGGACAATTCTGAGCCACACCCACCCCAATAAGTCATCGTGATGTCACCCATTAGTTTGTGAACTTTGTTTTTAAGCCTCAACTTCATTACCTTCGTTGGCATTTTTGCAAGCAGTTAAAGGAAGAGACCATAGTTGGAGGATCTGATGAGCACAAGCGGCAGAGCGGCACCCCGAGCAGCAACCATACTGTTAACAAAGTTAGCTTCCGTAATTATACGTTTTACAGCCAAGTGTTAAAGTAGCCTGCGTGGTCACGAGGCAACGTAACAATGACTTTAAGGAGGTTTACTGAGGTTATAAATCAAGAGAGAAGAAGAGTATTTTCTCATTGGCTTCTATACAATCAGACTTCATTTTGCAAACAGAAGAGTCGCCTCCTGATGGCCAGCAGAGAGAATGCAAGCTTGGCTTCAGCCGTACTTTTCAGATAATAATCTCACGGATTTTTGGATGTTCCACCGGATAAAGATTTCCCCTCTTAACCTCAGATTGTTAATCATTAAATTAAGATATATTAATATTTAAAGCACAACAATCTGTGGAGATTTTTTTGCATCAGGTGCTTTTCCTCTTCCCTATCCCTTTAATCATTTCAGGAACACTTCAGATCAATCTTGTGATCCATCAGGTTGAAACCAGCTGTTAAGGATTTTAAACAGGACTTTTAATTTAGTTGGTTTTACATTGTGATACTTTGACTGCAGTAAAGCAGTTGATGCAACTACAAGGAGCCCACCTCAGCTATATATTGAGGTAGAGGAGTCTACTCAGCCACCAGTGTTTATTATTACTGTTATGATACCACTAGTAGGCTACTTATGCATGGTGGTTTGCAGGTGGGTGGTTGTGGTGTCCATCATATTACATGTAGGCGTGGTTATTGTCCCTTAACTGCGGAAACAGGCGGAATTATTCCAAAAGCTGGCAGCAGCAGCAGCAGAGGCAGCAGCAGCGAACCACCGGCACAGACGAGACGTCGCGTCCACACAGCACACCGGGGAGATGGGGGACAAAGCGGGGACCAGGTAGGAGATTCGCCCGGCGGTGTCGTGTGCTGTCAGGGTCACAGGATGGGAAGAGAAAACGGAGCTGACGTTCCGCTCCGTTTTCTCGTGAGGGGGGGAAAAGGGGAAGCACACTTTTAACAAAAACAACACATATGTTTCTCGCTGAAAGTCACCGCGAAACCTCATCTGATTCACGCGACTAGACCACTTAAATTAGATTTATTTATAAAATACATTGATCAATATCGTTTGATAGTAATGCCGAATTGAAGAGTGGACGGCAAGAAGACAAAAAAGTTTAAAGTCTTGCCCTGACAGAACGGTTACATTTGACTTTAAACGTAAAACGTTTTGACGCAAAATGTATACGTTTTGGGAAGGGGTCCGGCGGAACTTCCTCGTGAGAAAGCGAGGCGTATTTGGGTGTTGAAAGAATGTAGCCACAGTTTCTGCAGCTCTGTAGGCTAATAATGAGTCATGTTTAGGCTGCATGCAGTTTATGCTAATGGTAAGAAGTCGGACTTAGTTAAACAGGGCAGGTGCGTGACTTTATTTGGTGTGCAGTTTAACTTAGCATCATTGCGACATAGTAACCATTCTGAAGTGGCTGATAAAGTTCCACTCTTCTATAGTGTGACATTTTTTTTCGTAAACTGGGTATTGTTTGTCGACTATTTTTGACCGCGTGTCTTATATAACTGTCAATGCATAAAATAACAAAAAAAGATCTAAACCATGAATACAATACAAGAGAGACAGAAAGTTTAGATACATGTCTTTCTAGGTCTATACAGTAGGCCACCACTAGGAGTCGCCAAAGACAGAAATCCTCAAATCAAGTCACGCCCCTTCCAGTGGACTAGGCCCTTATTTTGGAAAAAAGTATGAAAAGCTTTCTTTGAGAGACACATATTTTTTTCATCCTGCATGAATTGTGGCATGAATTACACACATGATGATGTTTGTCAATTTCAATTTTACACATCAAGAATTATGTGTATTTATAGTACAATTCAAACAGGATAAAAAAAAGTCTCTCACCGTTGACTAGCATACGGTTTCCGAACAAAGTCCGATTGGAAATACTGGAAGGTAGCCAGTTTAGTAGCCCAGAACGGACGAACCAACCACTCGAGCTAGACGGGGTTTTTCACGTATTTATGTTCTCCGAAGATCACTGTAGGATCACCACCATGCTTGGAAAGGGATTGGTGAGTGTGCAGTTGATTGCAATCCACAACATCACCACTAGATGGCACCAAATCCTACACACTGCTTCTTTAAGTGGTGATTGAATTATTAGACACACTGAAATTACAGTTGTAGTATATGTAATCTGACAGATTATTTTTCATGAACTACTTCAAAAAGTTCCTAAAAGACTGTTACTTTGGAAGCTGTCACTTAAATTGTTTAATTCAGACTGCTGTAGCCTCATATTAGCTTCTGATAAACACTGGAGTACATTCTTGCACAGCATGAGGCTTAGCCATTGCAATTGTTTTAAAGCAAGGGCAAATTAACCCATTGCTAATGTGAATCACGTGATAGCCTTGAACATTCATTTTAAATGACATGGAGTCAGTTTGTTTTATCATCTTAACCACAATATCAATAATAGTTTATCTGTACTGAGGTTTTAATAGACAAGCACTCATTGTATTTAGAATATGGCAGTGTACGATTTTGATTATTTTTTGTGTTGAGGGAAAAAAAATTCACATTTTAGAGGTCAAATCTCTTTATTTAGTCTTCGTGTGATTCCTCTACTTTGAAATTATATTGTGTGTGAGCTGAGCATGGATCTGGCCTGTCCTCGATGCTGACCTCAGTGGCTCTGTGACCTGCTGAGTTGGGTTTTATGATGATTACATGTTTTTTGCCTGTAGGATAAAGGGTTGGCAGGAAGGGCTCCACACGACCCGTGTTGAGGAAGCAATGGACATTCTGTTGATAACCAGGATGTGCATTTTGTTCTTTGCCCCTGTTTTCTTTCCTCAGAATGTAAAAGGCAGCACATTCCTGGATAGGGACATGCTAATGTTGGTAAAACTGCAGCGGTGTGCATAAATCTAAAGCTGACTTGGCCTGAATGGAGTATACAACAGCTCTGATTGTAGGCCAGTGACAATGTTTTTATACAGTAATGTAAATGATGAAGACACAGTTTAAATTTTGAGCCGTCGCACACGTGGACCGATTGATTGATCGACCTCAACACTTGGTCAAAAAATAATTTCTGGCGATCGCTGCTTACATTTCCTGGAATAGCCTTCACCCTCTTCCTGTTTAGCTTCAGCGCAGACATGTCACTGCTCTTTTCTCTCGCTTTGCCTGGACTCCATTCCGACTGTGAGTTAGCAAAAAAAAAGACCACAACTTGACTCGTAGCCAAAAGAATTCATGATAACAATATTATAAGGGTAATAATGGTATGAGTTAAATTAATCTTTAAATATGTACAGCCACAATAAACAAGCTGTTGTTGTGTTTAAATACTGACCTCAGCAAGATGGCCGCATTAGGCACTCTTCCCAGATTTCACTATATAGCCCCTTTTGAATTGCGTGCAGCTGAATTCCTAAAAGTCTGTAAAGCTAAACTAAAGGATTTTATTGCAGGTCACGATAAAAACACTCAAAATAAGTTGATCGTGGTGAACTTTACTGGCCACCAGATGGAGACTTCTCTGGTTGCAAAAATAAGTCAGATTACATGGAAGTCTTTAAGAAATTGACCCTACTTCTCTCTTGATTTATTATCTCAGTTAACGTTGTAAACATGAGTTTATGGACCTCAATCTCAATCAAGTCTTCTTCAAAACAGCTTGATGTTCATTTAGTAAATTATGTTCCATTAAGAGTAAAAAAGTCCATAACTTCCTATACTGGTTGCAAACATTCCAAGATGGCGATGGCCAAAATCCAAGATGGCGACAGACAAAATGGCGAACTCGAGGCTTGTCTGGTGCTTGTATTTATACGTATATTTATATCTGTACATAGTAGTAAAATGTTCATGTTTATCTTTATTCATTTTGATATCGTTGTTTTAGCTGTATGTATATTTCTGTGTGCATATTGAGAGCGACAAAAAGCCAAATACCTTGTATGTGCTCACACTTACTTGGCCATTAAAGCTTATTGTTATTATTATTATTATTAGCTTGTTCTTTCTATTCTCTTGTGCTGGTTTATAATAAATAATCCTGCAGTACCTTAACTGTAGAACTGTTGTTAGTATAAAAAAAGTAAGATAAGAAGTGTTGAATGCCGCCATGTTTCAATGCTCCTCTACAAATAAACTTGCATGTCTAACACTGAGGGTGGAGATTTCCTTAGAATGACTTCTGAATGGTTCCTCCACCATTTCTCCTATTGTTCTTTCACTTTTCCACATAGTGATTGATGTCTCCCTGAGGATCAGACGTGTTCCACGCCACATACTGTAATCTCATGGGCAGGCTGAGGTCATAGACGGGCCACGAACACGTACTGTTGTTGAATCTGCTCCGTTCCGCTGCCCTTATAGCGGCTGTTGGCAGTAAATATCACCCAGGACTCCTGAACACATTTAGCTGTATTTACGGTGAACTTCCTGTCCCACAGTTCATAGCAGTCTGCCATCGCTGATGCTGCTCACTTTGTGTTTACACAAAACTGGAGGATTGGTTTGTGGCTGCCGACTGTGTTTATGTGTGTGTGTGTGTGTGTGTGTGTGTGTGTGTGAACAGGAAATATGACGTCATTCTACTGTGTGTATTGGGGTGTAATGAGATCCACAGTTCCTACTCTCCCAGCTTGTTGCTGTTCATCCTCGACTCCAACTAGGCCTTAATGTTGCTGTTGTTCACGCTGAAAAACTACACGGACAAATATTGTCCCTATCGTGGTCATGTGACCATTGTACTGTTTTTAGTTTTTTGTGCGGTTGATTCATGCTTTAGGTTAGAAATGGCACATTCTGCTTCCTTGTCAAAAACCTGGGGCCTAATGCTCATAATCTCTATAAATAGATATCTGCATATGAAAGCGGAAGCTTTAGGCCACGGAGACAGGATTCTGGTAGCGTTGTGGTTCCTGTTTGAAGTTGTAGCATTGACCAATCACGTTTGAGATGGTTTAAGACGGCGTCTCTCAACTCCTGTCTCGCATCTCAAGTTGCTCAAATTGGACTAGAAACAGTTGACTGGCACCTGAAAGAGGAAGTCCCATCTGCCAGCTACACTGGATCCCCAGAAATAATAGTCAACAAAAAAGGAAGTCTACGTGATTCAGAATTACCTTTATAGATGTCTTCAGACCGGGACTCTAATCAAACTTGAAATTTGTAGAGTGAAGTTACAGTTTCTCTTTGCATATGCATGAGAGAATAAGCCCTGTATTTCCATTTTATTCCCATTGATTCCCATGGAAAGTTTCCACCTTGAATATTCCCACAGTTTTGCCACCCTACACCTAAAATTCTGAGTCACAATAATAAGTCACAAGGCTTGTCTCATACAGTAATACAGTGAGCGTAGATGACGAGCCAACACATGAAAATGTCCTTTAAAGTCTTAAACACAAGCCCCAATCAAAGAGGGAGTGATCCGTTTTATTGCTCAGCGCGTCTACATTTGAAACCGCAGTTGTTGCTTGAATGATGTCGGCGGACATTTTCAAACGCAGCACTGCATTGAAGAATGCTGATACGATAACACTCTGTTAACAAGATACACTTCTCTTCCTTTCTACAGAGTCTTTAAGAAGTCCAGTCCCAACTGCAAGGTAGGATGTGTGTGTTTGTTCTTATAATTGTCTCTTCCTCTCTATAACATCTCCTGTCCTGGATTATCCTAATCCCCGTCTCGTCTTTCCACAGCTCACTGTTTATCTAGGGAAGCGAGACTTTGTCGATCACTTAGACCGTGTAGATCCAGTAGGTAAGTCTAAACGCACACAAACATTCATGCAAGTCTATCTGGAAATGCTTTCAACCAAGCGGCAATGTCTGGTTTGGAAAAGTGAAGCCAATGCTGAAGTGTCTTAAACGGGTATTGTCTCTTCTGGCCATCAGGGGGCGAAATTAATTAGATTGCATGGAAGTCTATGAGAAAATGACCAGAATTCTCACTTACTTGATGTAAACATGAGTTAATGGTCTCAATCTGTAGATTCAAGTCTTCTTCAATAGAGCATGATGTTCATTTAGTGAATTATGGTCCATTTACATAAAGCAGAGTATGTGTTAGGGCGGAGCTACTTTATGACAACTACCACGCTACCAAATCAATATCCAAGAAAATTCAAATTGATCACTGACCACTACTAACCGAACCCAACACCAACATAACCACCAAACCTCGACTTCTGCCAAACTGAGCACATGGCTTTTGTCCCCATTTGCACAAGCAGTCCTCACACAGCTGGTATTTAGTAATGTGTCCCAGAAAGTAACCAAAAACAGGAACACAAACACACATGCAGAGTTAGACTTCAGCTCACAAACCATCATTCTCATTCAAGACCATCACCACCCTCAGTATTTAGTCCATCGCCCCAGAGACCAATACTAATGGTGCATTCAGGGTCCCTCTTTTAACTTAGAAAAACCTGTTTATCGGCAGTAACATTGCCCTCAAACTGGTGGGTATTGCATTGTGGGATTCTGAGAACTGCAAAGGACACACCAGTTGTTTCCAAATTTGGGCAAACGAAGGCCGCATGTCTCGACTGCATTTGAGGGCGCCTGAAATGAGACAGTGTGGGCCCTTTATGAGTGTGTTTGGTTTACAGAAGCAGCTACTGAATGGGGTGTAAGTAATATACACACTGCAGAAAGACAGCTTCCAGACAGTTTCCCCACAAAACGTTGGCTTGTTCCTTAAAATACCGATTTAGTTGAATCTAGTCTGGATAATGTTTATCGTTTGTTGACTGACGTATACACACAACCACATACACAATGCTTTGATCTGTATTTGTGTGTGTTCTAGATGGAGTGATCCTTGTGGATCCGGAGTATTTGAAAGATCGGTAAAGGTGAGAAAACGTGAAGATGGACACAAAGACTGACTGGATGAGTGAACCATCCCTTTAATCCACGTCTTCATCCATCCTCAGTGTTTGTGACTCTGACCTGTGCGTTCCGTTATGGTCGGGAGGACCTGGACGTCCTGGGCCTTTCCTTCCGGAAGGATCTGTACGTCAACACCATCCAGGCTTTCCCTCCTCTGCAGGAGAAAAAGACGCCTCTGATCCGCCTGCAGGAGAGGCTGCTGACGAAGTTGGGTCAGCATGCCCACCCCTTCCACTTCACCGTAAGACTAAGTCTAAACACGAACCTCAGCTTCACTCCGACACCACTGTTGTTTCAGCAACTCACAGGATCATATATTTCATAATGACTGCCTATCCTGTTTCACTAGGAAACCATCAGGAAGATGGATACAGTTGAAATGCTGTTTCAGCTCGATTTTAAAAGTTGCTTTTGGTGTTATTCTATGAAAGATTATATAAAATGTAAAATTGTACACAAGAAGGTTGTATATTGTGTTATTTTTCAATGATAGAGAGTGATACCTACGGACGCCCTGAGAGGCAAGTGAGAAAACTACTTCGGATCTATTTTCTAAGTCTGTTCTAAATTGTTTTGGTGAACAACATGTTTGCCTGGAAACATTTTCTAAACTTACTTTTTTTCCCCCCAACTGTGAAAACACAGATACAAAGTTTGGCAGCAGTTCTTGTCAGGATCAACAGTGTTTCTTCTTGGTTTACTCAATAACAGACGCTGGACTCAACAGCCACAAGAGCCTTAAGTGCTTTTTGTCCTCACTTGCCTCACAGAGCTTCCTGGTTGGCAGTTGTCCTGGTGGAATAAATCACTGAAAGAACCGATGCAACCAAGTCGTTAAGAAGGAGAATCCAGTGTTGTGACCTTGATGATTATAACTTTTAGGCTTTTTTTAATCCTCGTGTTACTTGACAAATATCTTTTAATATATGTTTAGCATTATAGAGTCCCATGTTCCGATGCACCTAGACTGGTCGTTTAGGTTTCCCTTTGTTTGACCTTGTGTCAGATCCCCCAGAACCTGCCTTGCTCAGTAACCCTCCAGCCGGGAGCAGAGGACACTGGGAAGGCGTGCGGCGTGGACTATGAGCTTCGTGCGTTCTGTGCTAAGACCGCGGACGAGAAGATCCACCAAAGGTTAAACACATTCAGATGACACACTGTGTATGTCTCAAAGACCATACGTCTGGTTGTAGTTTCAGTATATGACCCTTGTGTGTGTGTAGGAACTCTGTGCAGCTGCTGATCCGGAAGGTTCAGTACGCTCCGGAGACGCCAGGTCCACAACCGATGGTGGAGACCAGTCGCAGCTTCCTGATGTCTGATAGAGCTCTGCACCTGGAGGCCTCGCTGGATAAGGAGGTAACGCACACACAGACTTTATACGTGCTGTTTGGTGGCTGAGACACACACACTGCTAAGTTTCTGTCTCTCTCCAGCTGTACTACCACGGCGAGCCCATCAGTGTCAACGTCCACGTCACCAACAACTCCACCAAGAGTGTGAAGAGGGTGAAGATATCTGGTAACTCCCAACTGCCCTTACAAACACACACTCTTGTTTCAGTTATTATCACTTCAAATCAATGAGCGAAGGAATGTTTGCACCACATGGATCACAATGTCTTGTTATTGGGAGCTAGCATTAAAGTCAACTCATCTGGTGTTTTGTAACTCAGCTGACTTAGAAGACCCATCAGGCTTAATTATTAAAATAGCTCTGTTCTCCTTCTCTCAGTGCGTCAGTATGCTGACATCTGTCTGTTCTCCACGGCCCAGTATAAGTGTCCAGTTGCCCAGGTTGAAGCAGAGTGAGTTCTTCAAACGCGTTATCCTTTTTTCACTGGTGGTACATGTCATGGCATTGTTTATTTCATTAAACTGTTGTATGTTATGTATGATAAAGCTGGTTTGTAGGTAAAGGCCAGGGGGCCCCTAGGCCTGTACCCGTGGGCCCGTTCAGTAATCCATCCATACCTAGCCATCTAACTCTATGAGAACGTTGGCACCTCTAAACGTTAACAAAGGGGTTCCACAGGGATCAGTTTTAGGTCCTGTTCTCTTTACAATCTATATTAATAACTACAAGTGTGTTAATATTTGTAATTTAATATTTGTAATATAATATTTGTAATATGCTGTGACGACACTATTTTAAACACACATGAATACACAATTAAACATGAATTGAACACCAGCAACATACAGTATCTTAGCAGCCTTGTATAGTGTTATATCCCACATGTGTTCAGTTCAAAATCTCAAATTCTCATTTTGTTTTCCTGTATTCAGTATGTAACAACACACATAACTATTGGATCATCCTCTAACTTGAACCCATTTTGCTCCTCTCTGCCTGACCTTTACCCCCACCCCCAACCTCAGTGACCAGGTTTCTCCCAGCTCCACCTCCTGCCAGGTCTACACGCTGACCCCCACGCTGGGTACCAACAGGGAAAAGCGGGGCCTGGCCCTGGATGGAAAGCTAAAGCATGAAGACACCAACCTGGCCTCCAGCACCATGTACATACAAATATTTACACATACAATGACATCTGACAGACAAAAATTTTAAGCAAAGAAGCACACAGATTAAGGATATGAATAATGTCTCCATGTTTCCTGCAGAGTAAAAGAAGGGACTAACAAGGAGATGATGGGGATCCTGGTTTCCTATAGAGTCAAAGTCAAACTGGTGGTGTCTCTTGGAGGGTAGGTGAACTCTCTTGAGCTTTTTCTAGAATTAACAAAGGATGTGCTGTGTTTACATTGCTTATTGGCTGAACCTGTCGTACTGCAGGTGATAGACGTGAAGAAATCAATCTGGGTGTGAATGGAAAAAATACTGCATGTCAGCAAAGTAGTGTGTGTTATAATGTGCTTGAATCTAGCAGTGGCATCATGGGTAACGTAGGAGGAGGAAGTTCTTCTGCATCATTTCGAATTTTTTTTTTTTTTTTTTAACTGTCTGTTGTGGGTCCGACCCTGTTACAGAAGTGTCTTTATAAATCGGAAGTAATATTATAACTCTTGAATATATTACTATTTGACTTTGAATAAAGAGAACAAACATGGCGCTGCTTTTATATGATGGTGGTAACGAGGCTGTTCAGACAGCTGACTGTATCTCTTGCATTTGTGTGTTCAGGGATGTAGCAGTGGAACTTCCATTTGTCCTGATGCATCCCAAACCTGCAGACCAGTCCAGCTCCCAACCACAGCCAGGTAGGACACACACACACACACACACACCTCATTACTGTTAACAGTGGAGCTGTGTGAGCTGGGAGGATTAGAGTGTGATTTAATCACTTAATGTGTTCTTGTTTCTAGCTGCTCCAGAGGCTGATGCTGCGGTGGATACAAACCTCATAGAGTTTGAGACAAAGTAAGTGTGTGTGTGTGTGTGTGTGTGTGTGTGTGTGTGTGTGTTTGTGTGTGCAAAGAAAGAGGAGATACCCTTTAAAGGTCATACTTGGTCATGTTGTGCACCTATTTAATTATATACACTCAAGAAATACACCTCGAGAAACAACATGTACATCAGCTAGTAGTAATCCTCCTTCACCGGAGTCAGAGGATCAACTGATGGATCCTTCACCGCCCAACTTATCCCAAGACTCACTGAGCACCGGCGAGGAGGATTTTAATCAACATGGCGTCTGCAAGCGGATCAGCAGAGGGAGATGCGGCAGAATACGACATAGTATAAAATAAAAAGAATAAAATATGATCTCTGGCTCCATTTTAATCGTAAAATCTTTAGTTAGTTTCCTCTTCTATGCTCTTTCTTGTTAACCGCAGCTGGTTGCTAAGCAACAGGAGCCGCAAAAGTGGTGCAAACAGGAAATCCTATAAATATATATATATATAAATATATAATATATATATGATGACATTCTTCTTTCTCTTTTCAGCTCTTCCACACAGTTTGATGACTTTGTGTTTGAAGACTTTGCTCGGCTCGGCCTGACGGGGATGAAGGATGACAAGGACGAGAGCAACCCCTTCTGTTAGTCGCCGGTCTGAGCCGAAGAACGTGTGAAGACAGCTCCCCGAGTCTTGCCACATGTTTTAATTGTGCCATTCATTCTGTACAGGCTACTAGCTGTGTGTCTTGTTATCGTCCAACCGGTTGTATGTTAGTGTGAAAACCGAGGAGGTGGTCAGTAACTCAGGCAACTATGGTGTCAGTGTTGGTTCAGCGAAGTGAGGAGACAGTAAGGGGGTTTCGCAGGAAATGCTGCTGCTTTACTGGTATCAGTATTGTCCTCACTGCTGTCATTCAGGAATTATAATTCTAACCAGGACGCCTTTAAACAAAAGTATAAACGTGGTATTTTTATATTAATCGTAGGTCTGCGGTTCTCTTCAGGGGAACCTCTGACTTCCTGTTGATTTATCCTCTTTATAATGAAATCAGGCAAATGTATGTGGAGCAGAACCAGGCGAGGGTCGAGGCAGATAAACAGGAATGATTTATTTTTTAAAGTTGTTTTTTTGTTTATTTTGTTGAAATGAAATTATATCTTTAAAATTAATTAACCGATTTCGACAGTTTTTTTTTTTTTTTAATTTCTGTTAAACAGCCAGATATTGTGTGAATCTAGCTTCGGCCTATCAGCAGTGGTGGAATGTAAGTACCTTTTGACATACTTGTACTACTGTATTTGAGTTTTTCCACTTCATGCTACATTATACTTCTACTCCACTACATTTCAGAGGCAAATATTACACTTTTGACTCTACAACAATTGTCACTTATAGCGCTTTTTTACATAAAAACCCATATAAGCTTATATGATATGGTGCAGTATTATACTAGTAATCATCCCAGAAGAATACAAAGTATTTAAAATTATTTTTATGTTTCTACCTTTATTCAAGTACTTCTTCCACCACTGGAGATCAGCCCTTGTTTAGTGCACCTATACTGAATAGGCTAATAGTTAATAAAGTTTATTTTTCTGGCTCCAAAATTGTAAAGTGTAAAAATCAGCTTGTCAGTGCTCTCTGGTGGACAAAGTATGTAATGGAGACACTGTTTCTTCTTGACCTAAAACCAGTATAATTCGTTGTTACACACTGTCCGATACGTAAACCAATAGTATCGTATCTGTGATTTGCTTCAATTCTTCTGTATTTATAATTAGAAATATATAATTTGGATGCAGTATTTCTGTGTCGTAGTCGGTGTCTCGAACATTCTCGTGGTTTTTGTATCTACGACTTTTTCTAGAGATGTAAATGTGAGCTATGTAAGCATAAGATACCACAGCTAATACCATTCTAATCAAACACCAGATGTAGAAAACCCTTAATTTGAAGACTTCACATGGAAAGAAAACGTTACAAGTCGCTCTATTGATTTGATGTTATTTTACTCAATAAAATGTACAAATAATCTATCAAATGGGTGATGTCATGTAAAAAAAAAGACAAAAGGCTGAGCGATGACGCGGTTCAGTGAATGGTGGGCAGCTGCGTGGTACATCATTAGCCAGAATATTGTTGAGCAAGCTAAACAAGTCCTGATAGAAGAGCGTGCAGGACAAGTGGGATGACGTCCCGAGCGTTAATGAGGACAGTTTGGTCGACGTCACTGAGGGTTTGAACACAAAGCAGACTTGTTAATAGACTTGGCTTCAGTCAGCATCCATTAGTATCAGGCTTCTTTCCACTTGGCCCCGATTTGTCCTGCAATGTATCAAAGTCCTGGAGGGAAATTTCACTCGCTTTGATCTCACGTTAGCCGGATTTTATTCCTCTCATCAAATCAGTACTATTATATTTTTAACCTGAGTGAGGCAGGATTACCAGCTGGGCAGAGTCAATGAAGACCTTTCTTGGTCGGATTAAAGCATGTTTTCTTTGTTACTTTTACCTTTTGAACATCGTCATTTCTTGTTAAAGAGAGGGATGTGATGTTTGGAAGTGTGCTTGGATGAGGGTCTTCTCTGTAGTCGGTGTTTTACTTACAGTAGACAGTAGAGTTTGAAGTAACAGACAGCAAAGCCGTGTACTGCTGTGGACGCATTTAAAGAAATCTATATCACTCTATCATTTATTTTATGTTTACATTTAAAGTGGACAGTATTTTCACTGTTTTACTTCCAACCATTTCTTAAGAGGCAACTGGAAGCCTATCTTTAAACCACCAGACTCCATTGACAAAAACAGTCATTTTTGCTTCGATCAGTTTGTTAGTTAGTAAGTGCTTGACTTTGGTGTTTTAAAGTGTTAGTCTGGATTCACCAAAGTCACACAGTAACACAAACTAACTACTTTGTCAATGGAGTCTTGTGGCTTAAAGGGAGATGGATATAGCTGCTAATTTCAACATCAGAACGGGTTGTCAGACAGCAAGTTAAAGTGGTGAAAATAGCCTCAACTATAAATATAAAATACACACATAATATACAGATATTTTGGTGTCTAAAATACTTCCACAGCAGAACATTACTTTGCTCCTGTGATGGTTCTCCTGTCTGTTTCTCCAAACTCCATCTACTGTAAGTAAGATGAACCTCATTAAAGCACACTTCAAATCCTCCAAACTATCGCTTTACACTATTTAAAGAGAAAAATACTATATACAAGAGTTTTTCCTTGCATTTCTTGTGACAAATCAATGAAAGGTTTTAAGGCTGCTGGCTTTCAGCCCAGTGAGCTCCCTCTCTGCTCTCATGTCTGCTGCTGCTGCTGTTGTTGTTGTTGTTGTTGCTGCTGTTGTTGTTGTTGCTGTTGCTGCTGTTGCTCCAACATGACTTCACAGGTCCGGCCCAGTTCGCCCAGCTTGACCTTGGCATACTCGGCTCTGTTCAGTGCCATCTGGCAGTCCTTCCTGGCTGAATAAGTGGAACCTTCGTGAGGCTGACCAGTAGCTACCTGCAGGAAAAGACGGGAGAATCTTTGTTCGGCTGCTCATAAAACGATGCACTCTGAACGTTTGATAGATTAGATTTGTTACAATAGTACATCTTTTGTCCAAAAACAACAAAAATTAGAGATAACAAAAATAACTACTTGTCCCATGAGACTTGTCGTGGTTTCCAGAGTCATCATACACAACTAAAAACGTGTGTACTACTACGGAGTGTCTGACCTGTGTGAGGTAGCGGATCTGGCCGCTCAGTTCGTTCTCCACTCGGCTGACGGAGCTCTGGAACTGGACCAGCTGTCGGTCCAGCAGGCTGGCATTGTGTTTGTCTTTGGAGAGCTCCATAACTATAGTACCTGCCAGGGATCAGATATAAGCTGTTAAAATGACACTTAAACATCCTGGTATCACATCAGATGTTGTTAAGAAAAAAAAATGTTTGCGTCATAGATAAGACGTCTGTGAAAAACAATTAAATGTTACATAAGATGATCATAAATCATAAGGCCTCCCTGCATAAAGGATATATAAAATGTAATTTGTATCCTGTATTTTTTAAATCATTATATATACGTTTTTTACAACGATGAAGATTCACCACGATCACGTGATAAAATCCTATTTTGTCCCATCCCTACTGTACACGTACAGGAGAATACATTATCATTCATTTGCAGTCATGTTTGTGTCTACCTGATTAATATTATTAATGTTAGTGGTTAGTCCAATATTCATGCTCTCTTATAGCTCTGTTTTTGGTCTCCTCCAAACCCTGAGAAAAATATCAGATTCTTTAGCTGTTAAATGCTGCCCTTGAATAACAAATTATGAATTAGCACAGCTTTAAGTAACATTTTTCTCATGTAATTATTAATAGATGAACCTATGTAGGCGCCACATATTTGCTTTCAGGCACCAAATGATGATGAAACAACCAGTCAAATACATTTTGGCATTTTCATTGTCTCTGAAATATGTTGAACTTGGTGATATTTCCTTTAAAAATAAATATTAGAAATGTTTTACATCCAATGGGACCTATGGGGTCCTCAGGGGTCTGACTTTGGTTCTGGGGCCATTACCCTTTTCCCAGTTGCTAATACTTCCTTGTTCAAGTTTAAAATATGAAAGTAATGATTATGAGAGATGAATAAAATCCTGCTAAGTACTGGAGAGCAGGGGTCAGCTTGTTGGGCCCCACATCTCTAGGACCACGATTAAGGATCTTAGCTGTTAAAACGTGCGGCTGTGTGTGGCGTTCAGGGAACTCTCCTCACCGGCACACTGCAGGATCGTCGCTATCTCCTTCTCCACGTCCTCCAGAGCTCGGAGCCGCTCATTGGCCATCAGCGGACCGGAAGTGGCAACAAGCAGCAGCTCGACAAGAACAAGTTTGTCTTTTGGTTCTCTAGTGAAGCCCCGAAAAACGAATCCAGGTCTAAATGTTAGTCTGCTGAACTTAGTCCACCTCTACGAGACTGGAGATGAGCTTCCGAAGCTACACAACAACAAAGAAGTCCCTTAACTGACGTCACGCCGTCGCACGGTTGTGACGTGCGCTTGGCAGTGAGGCAAGATGGCTACATCGGCTTGGCTGCGTGGTCCATCTGCGATGCGACTAACGGAAGGTTTGGTGTCGGTTCTGAAAGAACAGCGTCCGGAGTATCTACCGGCTCTGCTGGCCAACTACAGGGAACACGGCGTGTTCCAGACACAGGTAGGGTACGGCCCGGAGGCGCTCGTTAGCCTGGAAGCTAGCTATCTGTTAGCCTGCTGCGTCCGCTGCACGTTTTGTTGTTCAGCGAGCTGACACCTGGAGATGCAGCAGGGCTCAGGTGCTTGTTCACGAATAGTGAAGACTTTTATCTGAACACGTGGGTTTGTCTCTGCAGGGCTCGAGCGCCGTCGGGGGTCTCGTGGGTTTCAGCAATGCCAAACTGGGCTCGAGTAAGACCAGGTGAGAAAATGACATGCCCCCTTTTTTTAAAAGTCCATTACAACAGCCCGACATAGTAAAACGACAGTATTAACGCTCAGTGTGACGAGTTAAAGATGTAAAATGAGTGTTTCCTGTCAGCTGTCATGTTTCACCCACCACGTATTATTAAATGAATGATGTGGTAGCATGGAGGTAACGTCTGTGGTCTCCCCCGTGTGTGCAGGTTTGAGGGCCTCTGTCTGCTCTCCATGCTGGTTAAAGACAGCTCCAGTGAGCTGTTCCAGCAGCACTGCGTTTCCTGGCTGCGCTCCCTGCAGCAGGTCATACAGGTATGAGTAGCTGCCTCGTCTGTTTAACCTGGTTTCACTGCTACCCGGACACCTGAACGTCTCCCTCTTCTCTGGTTTCTCTCCTTCTTGTACGTGGACGTCCTCCCGTAGTCTCAGGCTCCCGTTCAGACCATCCAGCTAGCGGTGAACATTCTCAAGGACTTGCTGCAGTACTCGTCCCAGCTGGCAGAGCTGGCCCGGGAGGTCGGCCTCAACTCCATCCTGGGTATCCTCACGTCTCTGCTGGGCCTTAAGACAGAGGTCAGGAGACACGGCAGCACCATTGCAATTACAGATTAACATTTATATCCAGAAATTCACCTTACAGACCGACTGTGAAATGTTTCTTTGAGAAACTAGATCACAAATTTAATCCTCATTGACCACACATACACACTTAAATGCACTAACTGGTTCCATGATTTCTGTTAACTATTGTTCTAAACAAAGCAAAGGTATTTTTTATCTGATTACTCACATAATTGATGGAATATCCGTAGAATACGACTAAAACAATCACAGTCCTAGTCGAGAGATGAGTAAATAGTGAGTGAATGGTCACTCGTTGCAGCTCTGATACTAACTAACCCACCTTCCTGTCATCTCAGTGTGAGCTGGCAGCCATGGAGGGGATGACAGCCTGTATGACTTACTACCCCAGAGCCTGTGGATCCCTCAGGGTGAGAGACACTGATGGACAGATGAGATACAGAAGACACGAGTTGAAGATTTGTTCTCGATAAAATATCTGAGCCATCTTTTCTTTTAGGACAAACTGGGAGCCTATTTTCTTTCCAAAATGGACAGCACCAACAAGAAAACACAAGAGGTTTGTGGTTCTCAAAGTTGAAAACGTGTTATTGATGTCTTGATAAGTATGTGTGTAAGTGGTTCTTCTCTCTGGCTTGCACACAGAATAGCAGTAACTGTATTTTTTCCCCGTCTAACTGAGTTGTTGTCATTCTGTCAGATGGCCTGTGTGTGTTACGGTCGCCTGCCCTGCCTGGGGGGCCTGTTGGACAGAGGGGTGGGTGCTGGCAGAGCTGAGGGCTGGACCAATCAGATTCACTGCCTACTGGCCTCAGCCGATGGCCTGCTGGCTCAGATCTACCAGGGTTCAGAAACAGGTAGGTGATGGTTGAGTCTTTCTGTGGAGTCGAGGTTCAGTTTGTCTTCATGAACTGGGTTCAGGGACAAGATAATTCTCCCTGTATATTTGTTATGAAAGAGGGTTTCTTGTCAGACTGATGGAAAAAATCTGCCGTGAAATCGGGCATTTAAATTGGCAAGGAAGTCCTGGAGGGATCGATAACTCTGTCTCACTTAAACGGACAGTTATACGTGTTGATGGTGCAGCTTGTTCAGCTCTTGTTGTTTCCTGCGACAGATGGAGCGGTGGAATATGAAGGTCCGGGCGTGGAGCTTGCCTTCCATCCTCTCGACCAATCGGATCCCCTGCTGCTGCTGCAGCTCCAGCACAGATACACCGCTGTCTGCCAGGCACTCAAACACACACTCGGGTACAACACACACACACACACACACACACAACCATCAAGGAAAACCCACCTTTTTTTAAAGGGCCAGTTCACTCAAATCTAGAAATAAACCACATCTTTTCTCTGTCCACCAGGGTGGATCCGGCCTCCGCCGTCCGTCTGCCTGTCAGACCAATCCTCAACTTGGTGTGCCGAGTCCTCGCCGTCAGCTCCAAAAGCATAGTGAGTGCAAACGCTCACACTGAGTACTTCACAGTAGGACCCTTTTAATGGTTTAAAATACACTGTAGCACAAAATGCATGAAACGATCTCCAAACTGAACTCAAACCAGCGCCTGACATTTTTAATACACATGTTTAACTACAACAGTCATTCAAATAGAGTGCATATATCCTCTGGACTAACTCGTTGTCTAGACGACGGTGCTTTAATGAGTCAGAAAACACACTTCAGACCAGAATGAACAGTATTGATGTAATCCATGTTTACAACTGACTGTGTGTTTCTGTGTGTATCAGAATTTATCAGGAGATGGAAGCGTGAGGTTGCTGGTCTTGCCCATCATACACACCAACACACTGGAGGTCTTATCAGCTCTTATCACAGCGTGAGTACTGACGTGTGCACACACACTTTATTAGACCTGTGTGTATAAATCAGGTGTGTGGTGCTGATGCTGTGTCTGTACTGTGTGTGTTGCAGAGTACGTAGCGGCATGGTTCAGTTCGCTGCTGTGCTCCAGAGACTGTTTTCTCAAACGCTGTCTGCCTGGACGCCTCAACCTGAAGCCAGTCTGGGCCAACAGAGAGCCTACAGGTAAACCCTCAGTGGGGATACACAGGATACAAACTGCTCCGTTATGGTGTGGTTTTTCGAAAGTGGTCCAGTATTGAGCGAGAGCTGCAGATGGCAGCTGTTAAATGGGCTCTGGGGGCAATTGGGCATCATCATCAGGTGTCTGACAACTAGGGTTAGGATGATATAGGATTTTATTCCGATCATGGTGAGTTTCCATTATAGAGATAATCGTAAATATCGTCATGAGTGACTTGGAAAGGGATGTATAGCTCACTTTAATGGTGAAACAAAAAAATACAGTATACAAAAACACATTTGGAAAATTGTATTATCTGTTATTTATGCAGGGACACCTTATGATTCATGATAATCTTCCTGTTGACACCAAATCATGGGAAAATAGATTGAAAAATAGCACAAATATAAGGGACTGAGGCATGGAAGAATTTAAATACACTTCAAACCTCAGGGTTTGTAAGGAGAGAAGCAGCGCTGTGGATGACATGGTTATATCTGGGGATGGGATAATAGAGGATTTCATGGGGTGTCGCGTGTCCTGCTCACTATCATGATAGAGAAGTGAGTTTGATTTAAAATCAACATTGGAATTATCACAATGTGTTATGTATTCATTGTCGTGTGTCTTCTCCATCACAGCTCAGTGCGGGTGTCAGTCTACAGGACCTTAGAGCTGTGGGTGCAGGTGGCCGGAGCCTCTGCTAGCATCCTCCAGGGAAGCCCTGGCCACTCAGAGCTCCTCTTTACTCACCTGCTTAGTGACATCACACCGGGGGCGGAGTCTGTCAAGGTCAGTTCCATGTAGTTGAAATGTATTTAAAGGTGTTATGTTTTAAATGTTCCACATTAAGAAAAATAAGTAGACCTATGTTATATAGTGAATTGAGTTGGGTACCAGCATTATGCAACAAGGTTCCAACAATTTTCAAACATGAGAAATATGGCATTTTAATGGAGGTAATGGTTTATTTCATTTGGTCCCTCCTGTAGCGTCATATCTCCTTTGAAAGCGGCTAACATGTTTGTCTGCCAGAAGCTGTTATCCAACTTGAAGCCACATTTTTACAATAAACTTCTCACCTCTTGGTTGTTTTTGATCTTAAGTTATGAGAGAAACTTTTGTTTTTTGTTCCTCTTTGGATTGAGATTCCCCTAGCAGCAGAACATGACATATTAAACCAGCATGTATTCAATAGTAAAAAATAGCTCATTTTTATTGCGCAGCTTTTTGAACCTTCGGTGAACCCGTAGTTTGCAGGAGCAGGCGTCTACTGTGTGTCGGTGCAGCAGCATGTTGTCTTCAGCTGTCCCCCCTGTGTCCCGTCCTGCAGCTCCGGGCCGGTCTCTCAGCAGATGCGGTTCCTGGAGGGAAGCCGGGTCCACGGAGGACAAAAACATTGGTCATAGCAGACACCGCCGGGCCCTCGCTGCAGAGGAAAGGAGACCTTCTGGCCAACCAGGACACTTGTCTTTCAGCCCTCAGTGGTGAGATGCTGCTCACGTTGAATATAGATCCTTATTGGGCTGCTGGTCTTCTACAAATCTGGTGTAACCGCTCTGATTTTCTCCACAGCGCTGAGGCAAATCATCCTGAGCAGCGGCACACTGCTGAAAGATGATATCCACAAGGTAAATGTCAATGTCGTCATGCAGCCCCTCGTTCTCTTGCACACGTCGGGACGTCTGGTTCTCTTTTCCAACAACAAACGCTCAGTGTGTGATTTGTGTGTTTTCTCACAGCGTCTCCATGACGTCGTGCTGCCGCTGTGCGTGCGTCTCCAGCAGCAGCAGTCCAGCAGCAGCGTGTCATGTGACTCTGCAGGCTGCATCAGCGGGCAGTACAGCAGCGCCCTCACCAGGAAAGAGCTGTACAGGTACCACATTTACAATTCAGTTGTTGATTTGAATGTAAATCATTTAAGTTCATGGGCCAAGGTGACACAGATGAAGACTCTTGGTGTACTGCAGTGAGGATGGGTTCATATGAGTGTTCTTGTGGATTTCCAGGTTGTTGCTGGCTCTGGTCCTGGTCCCGTCACCTTGTTGGCCTCCACCTCTCACCTGTGCCGTGTCCATTCTCAGCAACGGGCGCAATGACCGCAACCTCCAGGTGACTGCTCTGAGGGAGGGAGTTAGACTTAGGAGGGAGACACCAGAGTGGTCTGTGGTTTGTCTGTGGCAGTAGGATTACCTCCACTCTGAGCAGATAAACACAACCTTCCTGTTGTGTAGATAACATTATCATCGCCTTATCAACTTAGTTACCAGCATAGGAAAGTAACTAAGTACATAATAAGTGAATAATTTATAAATACAAAATGTATTGAGCCTACTTTGCATTTCACACTTTTTACTGAGTCTCTCGTCCCCCCCTCTCTCCCCTCTCAGGTCTCTACAGTCTGTACGGAGGCTCTGACCATCTGTAACTCCCTCCTCCATCCCCGCATTCCCTCCATCGCCCTCCCCCTACCCCCCCTCACCCTGAAACCCACCCCTGCCGCTCCAGTCCTCCCCTCCACCCAGGGACCTGCCACCGGACTCACTTTGCCAACTCTCCTCGGAGGCCCTGCCCCTGGTCCTCCCTTCCCCAGCCGCCACTCCCTCGGCCTGGGTCCCGCCTCCCTGCTGGGTTCTCTGGAGAACCACCTCTCCCTGGTGCCGGGGCTGCCGGGTCAGACACCCACCCCGGGAGACATGATCCTGTCCCCGCACGCTCACCACCAGCAGGACCCTGCCGGGCTGGGCCTTCCAGAGGGGCAGAGACCCGTTTTTGTCCGCTACGACAGGGAGGAGGCGGAGGACGTGGAGATCTCTCTGGCCAGTGACTCGGATGACAGCGTGGTCATCGTTCCTCCCGGGATGCTCAACATGGAGAACCAGCAGGATGAGGCGGCCGCGGCGGCAAACTCTCAGAACATGGCCTCTGCTGCCCCAGGAGGCACTACCGTCACACTACCAGGAGGAGAATCTGTCACCATGGTCCCCACCACAGCAACCGCGACCACCACAATAGACAGGGTCTCGCTCCCCAATGACCTCGCCACCTCCTCCCCTCTTCTCACCACCTCCACCACCCCTATCAACTCCTTCCCTCCTCCCAGCTCCACCGTGGTCTCCTTGGTTCCACCTATGAACTCCAGCACCCTCACAGCTCCACCTGGCGGTCTGGGGGACTCGTTGCCTGGGCGACCGCAGCTCCAGCAGATGCTGATGCAGCCCTCCGCACAGGGCCAGCCCAGCTCCATGGGTCTTCCGCTCCAGATGCACCAGCTGCAGAACCAGCTGGGCCAGCAGGGACGGCACCTCCACCAGCACCAGCCGCCACCTGCCAGCAACGAGGACTCGGCCGTCATCAACATCAACAGCACGGACGAGGAGGAGGAAGAGGATGAGGACATGGAGGAAGATGAAGACCTGGACGAGGAGGATGAAGGGATGGATGAGGACGAGGAGGATGCGAGTGATTTCCCTGAGGATGAGATATATGATGGGGAGTATGATGATTATGAGGAAGAAGAGGGGGAAGAGCTAGAGGAAGAGGAGGAGGAGGAAGAAGAGGAGGAAGAGGATGGGGATATACCTCCACTGGAGGGGGCAGAGGACAAGGCCGGAGAGGTGGGGATGGAGGGGGGGAATGTGCTCAGAGCAGCGGTGGATGAAGGAGGCATGGCTGGATTCAGTGTGGAGGGAGAAGCAGAAGGAGGGATAGAGGAGATCCAGACCAACAGGTCGCTGTTCGGGGAGGACAGGTTGAAGGTCCAAAAGGTGGAGAGCATCGGCGTCCTGGAGGAGGCGCGGGGGGGGAGGTAGAGGAGGACGAGAGTGAGAGGATGGACGACCCCACCATGCCACAAATCCTGTGTGTCACCGGAGGAGCACTGGAGGAGAGGGAAGACACCGAGGAGGAGGGAGCAGCAGCAGGACTGCAGGAGGAGGCGAGGTCGTGGGAGCAAGGAGCCAATGAGGTTGAGCTGACGGCCGCCACAGAAGAATGCACAACCAATCAGAATCAGCAGGTTGGTAGGAGAACGTCAACACTTTCAGAGTGTCAAAATAGAAATAAAAGAGATGAGGAGACGGTTACTGTCGGTTTAATGTAGAGCTGCTTATGTTCTCACCTCTTTACCAGGAAGTGAATCTGATCATTATCTGACCGGCTCTTTTTATCGGATGAATATCGATCTATAATCGTATCCTGTCTGCAACCAAAACCACATCAAAATGCAGCAACTAACTTCAGCAAAGCCAACAAACATTAAGAACACACAACTATAAAACTAGATGGTTATTTGAAATGTTGCACCAAAGCTCATTGAGTCCATGCAGCAAGGAGAGCGGGTCATGGATTTCACATCAATGCTCTCATTGCTTACAATTAACTGGTTGGTTTATGGGTGTCGGGCTATCGAAATCAACTGAAACTGACATTTCTTGTTGAGGCTTAAAGGAGCTGAAAGCTGATATGAAATGTGAGTTAAACTAATCAAGTGAAAGCAGTTGAAGTGTAAACACTAAAATAAGTTTAAAGGCTCAAAGTTTGGATTATTTCAAGTGTGCTTGTTTGAGGTTCTTCTCCTATAGAGTGTTTGCTAACAGACAGGAGAACCAGCACGGGAGCAAAGCAGTGAACTGCTGTGGTCATATTGTAAATACCTAAAATAATCTGTTTAAATGTACGCGATATTTAAAATGTTTTCATTGCTTTACCTCGCTGTCAAACAGCTCAAACCTTATCTATGCTCGCTTTAGAGCCACCAGACTTGACTGACAAAAATAGTCGTTTTAGTTCCCCATCAGAAAAGTGGAGGATCCTGGAATAAATCTGAGTAAGACTTGTACGGTTTCTGTATATAACAGGAGTATTTCTCTGCCCTCTGCTATGATCTATTATGTGTTTTTCCTCCACTTAGAGCATATAAATGAAGCAGTTATTGTTGCAGTGTTGTTACAAGGAAGCTAAAACTGACTCTTCAACTCAACAGGAGCCGGGAGCCGAGGCTGCACAGGAAGTCAGTGTGAGTGTTAACCAGCCGTTCAGTCACGAGGAGGAGCAGCTAGCGGGCGTTCCAGAGGGAGAAGCAGCAGATCTCCAAACCTCAACAGACCCGAATGCAAAAGTGCAAGAGGAGACGGTCGCTGAGAAGAGAGACCAAATGATAGTCGAGCAGCAGGAGACGAAGGGAGGAGGAGAGAGCGATGGAGAGGAGGCGAAAGGAGTGAAGAGGAAGAGGGATGAGGCACAGACGGAGGAGGAGGCGGGGCGAAGCACTGAGAAGAAAAAGGTAACAACTCATGGCGGGTTCTGGATTTACTTGTTTCCTTTGGCCCCTCCCACTCTTGACAGTCATGCTGGGAGCCGCGCTCCCTTCTCAGGGCGAAGCGAGTACTAAGGAAGTGGCGAGTTCAAGGGGAGGGGTCATGTAAAGTTCACGGTTGGATCCAATCCGCTGGTCACGGTGCACCGCTCCCACACAAAGCCACCGGTGTCAAAAATATTCATCATGACCTGCGGGCCGATGTAGGCTGTAACTCTATATTGGTTAATCCTGGGTTAGTCATTGGAAATGAGAATCATGGGAGTTTTCCTTTTATCAACTCACAAAAAAGTTCAAAGGTGACGCGTTTGTCTTAATTTGCTAATATCACAAATCCTGCGATGACAAAGTGAATTTGAAACGACATTCATGCAGCTCTAATGTAGGTTTTTCAGTTAGATGCATGTAAAGCCATGTTTTAAGTTGCTATGGCAACATCAATAATGGCACAGAGTATAAAAGTAAAATCTCACAACCTTAAACTGTATGTTTTAGCCAGATGAGCCCTCGAGAACACTTCATTTCACGTACAGCCAGACTCTAAAAGCAAACATGATGCTGGATCAACCAATCAGAATGCTGAGACTTGGGAGCGGCTACAGTCACTCATAATACCACTTCTCCATATAGTTAGCCAAGATGTCGACGTGCGTCTCCACGGCTTCCAGTGGCTCTAAATTGTCATTGTGGAAATATTTCCCATGAAGCACCCTGTCACGTCTGTAATGACCAGGTCTCAGCTGTTGTCTCTGTCTGTCCCTCAGCTGGATGAGGACGCCATGGCCTCCATGTTGGCTGATTTCGTCGCCTGTCCCCCCGACGACGAAGACGGCGCCTCTGGATCCACCCGCTCCTAAACGGTTGTCAACCTGAACCCATGTGATTGACGTTACCATGGATACAGCAGATACTGGATCATGAGTGATATTTTCAAGGTTTAGTGGCCTCCATACAGCAACATCCGTATCTTTCAGTCAGTCTGATCAACAGGTACAACGTCTGCTTTACTTTAACACCTTTCCCAACCTGGAGCGACGCTGTGTGGAGCGTAAGGAACGTTTTACTGTCACATCATGCAGCTTGTAATTAGCAGGAAGTAGTTCACCATGAAGCAGAACGTTGTCTTTGGTCCCAGCCGCCCAGCAGGGAGGTGAAATGTAACATTCTCAATACTAGCCTGTTTTCTTGTCTACGGTATCCTTCACTTAGTGTAGTAAGTGCTTCTCTTGGATCTATACGTTTCTTCTTTACTTTGTCACCATTGTTATATGCTTTGTTATAAAAAGTAAAAAAATAAATAAATGTGTGACTAATTACTTCTTTGTTCCCTCAGATTTAGTCGGCAACATTTGTTTGATCATATTCACTGAAGCCGACACTAAACTCCAATAGAACAACATAAATCATCCGGTTTTAGAAAAAAAAAACACACCTACGTGCACGTGGAGCCTGTTTGTTTGTTTTGCAAAAAATCGACGGTGCCCGGATCATCCTGTCCAATCAGCACGCAGGGCTGTGTTCGTGCACCCACAGAGCCCCTCCCCCCTCGGGTCGTTCCACTATCACATGGAGGAGGGAAGAAGCAACAAGCTTCCAATTCCTCGTTAAAAACTGAAACGTGGAGGTCCAAAAAAACCAAGGAAAAGAAGAAAAAAAAAAGAAAGATGGCGACGGTGCCCGTGATAAAACCAGAGTCAACATCAGACCCGCGTTTCAAAGGTGGCATGATCTAAGGGAGTTCAAAGGGCAGGGAGTCGAGGGGAAGGAGCTCGGTGGTCGAGGGGAAGGAGCTCGGTGGTCGAGGGGAAGGAGCTCGGTGGTCGAGGGGGAGGAACCTGAGAGTTGTAAACATTCAAAATCTGACAGTTCCCTCGAGCCGCCGGACTTGCCAACTGGGACTTTAATCAATGAAAAATACTTTCTAAACAGTTGGTTTACCCAGATTTACATGAGATCTGCGGATCACTCTTGTGTACAAAATGGATTATTGGCAAACCCCCTCTTTGTTCAGCACAAACTTAATGTCACCCAGCTGTTGTGAAAGAATAATCAATAAGACCAGGAATGAAATGGTTAATTCATGATCATGAGAAAAAGAAATACAATCATGATTATTCCAGCAGATCTGTATTAAAGAATAAATATGAACACCAAGATTATTTTCTATTTAAAAGAAATGAACATACAGATTATGTTGATTATGGGATAACGACCTGATATCTATGGGACTCTTAATGGACCATAATGGACTAAATGAACATCATGCTGGATTGAATAAGACTTGAAACTAGAGATTGAGACCATAAACTCATGTTTATGTTTACTGAGATAATACATCAAGAGAGAAGTAGGACCATTTTC